>RCWM02000006.1:4555000-5755000 GCA_003667255.2 Euschistus heros
AATTTATATTTAATGAGATATATTTTTTTCTTTTTAGGAATAACTTTCTTTACAACTGCAAGTATAATTTTTTCGTAGTGCGGATAAAATCTTATTATTACATGCCTTCACATATCAACTAATTTGTATTCAGGCCTACGATCCTTAGGAACGTGCTGGGCCTCTCCAAGCGTCAACATTAGTCCAATTGTATTTTAACTTAGTTCAATGTCACGATGTAATATTTTTATCTTATTAAAAGAAGTTCATTTATTTGTTACCTAATAGTAATTTATAATTGTGAATTATCGTTTTTGTAAATTTAATTTCTTATTTTTACGTTTTCTACCATAAAAGCTGTAATGTCTCCATTTTGTTCAAATATTTATTACATTTTGACCACATTTTGGGATTTAGCATTAACTTTCCTATAAGAGCAGAGTACATGTAACCTTGAATTTTACAAACTTGTGACCTAAAGAACAGCTTGATCTTCACCTTATTTAGGGAAGTGTGTGATAGAAGAATTTACAGATTTTTTGTTTGATTTTTGACCAAAAAATATTATAAAAATAAACTATCTGACGACCATTCATAATATTACAGTGAATATGCGATTTAATTGGAAAAATATATTCTTACATTTTGGTTGGATGGCAAGAAAAAACAGTTCACGAAGAGGCGGGCGGTGGCAATCTGGCCGCCCTGACACTCCTGACTAGACGTACTTAACTTTGGGACTGACTGACAGACTGTTTTCGAAGAAGAGGTATTACCGACCCGCTTCCTTTTGCCTGATGTGCTTATATAGGAATACCGGAGGGCCTCGCTGTTCTACGCTGGCATATTGACCGTCAATTAAAAATTTTTTAAAAAGGTGGCCTAAGTGCCGCCCGCGCTCCCGTTGGAAGGGGAAACATTCTTTACTCTTATAAAGTAACACCAGACCTCATGTTTCACGACATAATTCTATCTGTTCGCAAGTTTGGACAACTTCCTGCAAGGTAAACTTATCTCATGTCAAAATCCCATTTTCTAACTTTATCTTTTCTCAAAACCCTGATTTTTTTTAGTTCATTTGAAAACTTATGGAAAATGTAACGAAAATGATGGTAAATAGTTTAATTAAAAATATTTTGAATTATATTTATAATATATTTCCAAAGCGAATGGACATTTGATGTAAAAAGACTCTATATTACTTAGGTTACTTATTTTTTTTTTCATTTGTTTATTTTCTGGACTTAAGATCATCTATTTTATTAAATTGAATCTTAGTTATGTGTTTAAATAATCTTTGGAATGTGGCAATCTCTTAAATCACAGGAACTATTACAAAGGGACAAAAGAAAATTTTATGTTGAAAATAAAAATCGATTGTTTATTAACGTGCAGTACACATAAAATTAAGAATAAATAAATAAATAAAAATCACTTATATCTTTTTACCTGTGTTCAAAAAAACTTAATTAGGCACCTCAATTTCAGTTTAATCTTAAAATCTTAATAATATTTTTTTAAGATGGTACATGTATGTACCACTGCCCAATGGTGCATTTTATTTTTTTAAACTGATGAATCCCAAAATAGGCAATCGTACATATGGGTACCACTTTTTTGCCTTTTTTTTATTATTTTATTAGCACAGCCAAATAGGAAAAAAATGGAAATTAAAGAATGTAATCCTTCGTAAATTCAATAAATCTGGTTTATTTGATGAAACATAAAAGTAAATATAGACAAAATAGAGAATCAAATATTTTTGTACAATTATTAAAACACAATATACATTTTATTTACTATATACAAATTTACTTTATTACTATACACTATATTACTATATTATGCAAAATTTTCATCTGAAAAAAGAAAGATGAAAACCGTATAGTAAAATCGTTGCATAATATTTAGAATTTTTAATCATTATTTTATTAAATTTGGCGTATAAATGGAGATTGAGCTTTTTTAACTTTTTTTAAATACAAAAATAACCGAATACAATGAAATGATATGGAAAAATATTACTACAGTGTTGTAAAAAAGTGAGAGAGGCCCGGCAGTTCCAAAAAGTGTTTACGATTGCCGCAGTCGCCGAACAAAAAACTACCAGGTATGCAAGTTTAAAATGTCGTTTTAATTCCAATAGAATGCGCTCTTAGCCTATTGAAGGATTTGCTTATCTCTAAACGCTATTTTGTTTGTTAGTCATTTGTTTACAAAAGTCAGTTGTTTTTAAGTCGTTTACGTGGACGTATCATACCTTTCTTTGGTGTTAAAAATGTCTAATTTTAAGCCAAATAAAGAGCATTTGCGGCATGTCATGATTTTCTTATTTAATCAATAACGTGGTGATTTTGATGTTACTGATCAAAAACGAGAAAATCGACCAAAAAAGTTTGAGGACTTTGAATTGCAATCTTTATTAGACGAAGACAATACCCAAACCCAACAAATGATGGCAGAACAGTTGAATGTCACTAGGCAAGCCATTTCCGATCGCCTAAGAGCTATGGGAAAGATTCAAAAGGTTGGAAAATGGGTTCCACATGAATTGGACGAACGACAGACAGATGGAAAAACGAAAAACTGTGTGCGAAATGCTGCTTTTACGCCACGAAAGAAAGGGTTTTTTTGCATCGAGTTGTAACTGGCGATGAAAAATGGATTTATTTTCAGAATCCCAAACGAAAAAAATCATGGGTAACGCCAGGACAACCATCCACATCGAGTGCAAGACCGGATCGTTTTGGGAAGAAGACAATGCTGTGTGTGTGGTGGGATCAGAAGGGAGTAGTCTACTACGAGCTTCTCAAACCCGGCGAAACAGTCAATACCGAGCGCTACCGACAACAAATGATCAATTTGAGTCACGCATTGATCGAAAAAACGCCCAGAATGGGCTCACAGGCACGTCAAAGTCATTCTTCAGCATGATAACGCTCCTGCACATTCAGCCAGATTGACTAAGGAAACGATTTCTTCGCTTGGTTGGGAACTCCTACCCCACCCGCCGTATTCACCTGACCTGGCGCCTTCTGATTATCACCTCTTCTCATCGATGGGACACTCATTGGCGGAGCAACACTTCAACAATTTCGAAATCGTACGAAAATGGCTCGATGAATGGATTTCAAATAAAGATGAAGCATTCTTTTGGAATGGTATCCATATATTGCCCGAGAGATGGACAAAATGTGTAGAAAGCGAGGGTCAGTACTTTGAATAAAATATATTATACTTTTTTTTTAAATTACTGTGTATATATTTTAAGAAATAAACGACATTTTAAACTTGCATACCTGGTAAAATAACATGTTAGCCAAAATCAAATATGAGCTAAAAGTCACATAATAATAATCTGCACTGATAAAACAATAAAACATTACAAAATTGTAGCGCGAAAATGTTGTAGAAGGCCGGGAAATAATTATGAACAGGTAGAAGTAAAAACTGCGATCACAAAAAGGTGGGAGCTACATGCACACTTTTACATGCAAACATATTTGTACCACTTTTTAAATGGAAAGCGATGTTAGCGGTCCTAGCGACTCTGAGAGTAACTAAAAAAAATCTTATTATTGTATAAAAATATATAAATATCATAGAGCGCGCTAGATATCCACTACAACCTCGTATATATATTTTTCTACCCGCTGGTAAAAATATGTACCAGTGAACGCTAAAGGATCAAACAATGAACTGAAATATATTTATTAAGAATATATTTCATATCTTGTTTTTGGAGTTTTATAAAAACACTTTAACACGAAGTAAATTTTTTTTTCCTTGGAATTGTCTGAATTTTGAAGAGCTACTTCAATAAAATTATTATTTAGAATTAAAAAAAAAAAATAAAAAATAAAAAAAATAAAAAAAATACTGATAATTTTTTGTTGAAAATTGATTGAATTTTCAAATCAATATTCTATTCCTGTCTCAATTAGAAATTTCAAAATGGTTTAATGATCTATTAAATTTCGGTTTCACATGACCGGAGAATCTTGTGGCCCTTCAAATTCATCTATTTTGCCCAGGTTTTTATAAAATAAATTAAAAACGTTGCTTACAACTCTGGGAATCCGTTTCAACTTTTCAGCAGTTTGTCTTTCTGAACCTTTCTTTTTACTTATATTATTATTTGTTGTGCAATTCAACTTAAATTAAACTTATTTTAATTAGATAAAACTCTCTTTAATGGGAATGGTGAACTAAATTTATATTCTTCTAATATATGGTAATAGTATAAAAGTAAATTTAAAATAAGCATCATTGAGGTATGATTTGTTTTCCTATAGAATATTTATGGAGATAAAATCACATATGCTGTTATAATTGAATAATTGATAATTGAATCAATACAATAATTGAAACAAAATCCAGGATAAAATGGATTTATTAAAAAAAAAATTAATTAAACTGAAAAAAAGAAATGCAGGTTAAAAAAATCCTTTATTAGTGAACTCACTTTTCGCCTTGCCTCGAAGGTGGTCTTCAGGGATGATAGTTAATAGTTATTTATTTATTAAAAATAAAAATAAAAATAATATTAACATACTAGAATTAATATTTTATTATATTTGGTAGTATAAAGTAAATACTATATAATTTTCGTTTTTTTAATTACCTGCTTATTTCTGAAAATAACATATAACAAAGTATATCAATTCTTCAACCACCATTTTTTAATGCGAATCAGTTGCTAATCTGAACCCTGTAGGTTATATTTTTTTATTTTATTTAGCTATTTATTGAAATTTACAACTGTATACAATATAATATCAAATACATCAAGTAAATGCGATAAAATTGTAAAAATGACCTGTTAATTTCTTGTAAAGCAATTACCCATTGGTAGCACTTAAAAGGTTATATATATTGAAATTGAAGTAATTATGGTCAATTGAGCATTATTTCTTCAATGATATTTTCACGCATAGCAGTAATTTTTAGCTGAGTTAAGTAGGTGTTTAAACATAACATAAAAGCATAATTAGACATTTTTTTTTTTTTTTTTTTTTTTTAGTTAGCAATCCTGACGGACAGAGACTAATAAGTCTTCTGGATAATGGCTTGCATTTTAAGTGCTTACGACTGAAGGCCCATATATCACATTTTTACTCACAATATCATAAAGCAAAAGATTTAGTAACAGTTTTTATTTGGCAGAAATAAATTCATTTTTTATTTTATTTATAACCATAAAAGTATAAGAAAGTATGGCAAACTTTGTTTCTGCAACTCAACTCAAAACACTTAAATTATTATTATAATAAACTTTACCATTGTAAATTTTCTTAGACTCATGAAGATGATGTTAAAATTTAGTAGAGTTGGGTTCAATAGGTACATTGCAAAATGGCGCAATTTCAGCATATTGGTCGATTTTATACATCTTAGGAATCCACATGTCGCACCACATTTTTTTAGATTTTTTAAATATTTAAATGAACATAAGTAGATTATATTATCAATTTCTAGCTCTATATAGCACCGGTACCTTCTCCCTCTCCCTTGAATGGCACTTGCTACCTATCGGTCCATTTTTAAACCTAACTTTGCTCCGCATATTAATCGCTTATTTATCAAAATTTAATTAAAAACCTGTAAATGCTATTATTTTTAAACCTTCTTTTAACTATGAAGAAGGTGTAGTTTAAATTTGGTACAGATTGGTTCATTAGTTTGCACGGTATATGATTATAAACGAAAAATCGCTCCTCCTTTTTATATAACAGTATTGATGAGGTTCTATATTGATTTCTTTTCTCTTTTTTATTTATTTATTTTTTCTTTCTTGATCTAAATATCGTTTGAACGGATGGATAAAATCATCTATATTACTTATTGCCCTTTTCAAGGCAGATTTTGTACTTTCTCAATAAAAAAAAGCATTCTAACAAAAAAAGAATATATATATATATATATATATATATATATATATATATATATATATATATATATATATATATAATTTGAAACGGTACTTAAAACTAAGTACTAGCCCGACGGCCTCATGATTATGCAGAGCCGAGACAATCTGGGTACCATATCCATCAGGAAGGATCCTGATATTAGGAGCTAGGAGTGATATGAGGAAGGATCTAATATGGGCGAGGATATAAGGATGCAAGGATATTACCCTCCTGAAGAAAGCTAATGATAAATTAGACTTCATTCGGGAAGGGGCGCACCTGGCAGAACATTTCCATATAGCCCCCTCCCCCCACCATTGAGACGTCACGTGACATATAATGATCGCGATATCGGGATATAGATGGCACTGTCAGCCGCTTCCTCTCCAGGCGGGTATTTATTATTGATATTACAGTGGCCTATGATTTAATAGCTAATGTCGGAACACGTCCCGATGATATATCACGCGTCACGTGGCGAATATTGTCTCCGTGTAAAAGTTACAGAGCATTGATTTCATGAGAAACATTTTTCCTCCGTTTTTTACTCACATACAGAGAAATACAATTGATCCTAAATAAATTTGATTCCTTTAGAATTTTTAATTTTTCTTGGTCCTTTGAAAAAACGTTAACAAAATTTCATACTTCACAATTCAGGATACACTTACAGTCTCTATTTTAAAGATCCCACTCCTGTGATTTGACGGAAACACACTCATCAGTTTTTAGTTTACTGATTAGCAAATTCTATTCACAGAGAGTGGACTTCTACCTAACTGTTGTAAGTTAAATTTTAAAGATTTCATTCATATTAAAGATTATTAATTATTCTCAGATTCGCAACCACTCTTAAATTTTTGATCGTCATGATCAGAATTAGAAAGATTGCGAAGACCAACCAGCTTAGCTTTTTCTTTTTAAGGTCGAATACAAATGATTATTTCTTTTCACTAGCATTATAGTCCAGTCAAAAAACATATTGTAGAGTGCATGGAATATGCGATAATTTTTGACTTCATAGCTTCGTTAGGAATAGTTGGAAGGTAAACATACTAAAAGTCCCCGCCCGTGGAGGGTGAACTAAATGTGGAGTTCTTCAATTTTGTTTTTTTATTATATCTCGAAAACGGTGGACTCTAGAAGAATATGTAGCAGACCAAAACTAAAGCTCATTAAATTTCCTATTAAATTAATTATATACGTATTCGTAGAAATTCCAACGGTTTTCGAGATATACGTTATTAAAAATCGATAATTTTAGAAATAAAAAAAATGTTTACCTTACTTTTTGTTAAATATTTAAAGCAAATACCAAAAACGTATATCTGACATTAAAGTAAATTTAATGCTCTACAATTTTGATTCGTACGTTTTTTCGGAAAAACGATTGTGGAACGTAATAGAAGCAAAAGTTTGACAAAAAGTAAAGTGACATTCGTTTTTTCCCGAAAATCACCTATTTTCAATAACTAATCTCGTAAACGGCTAGAATTACGACAAATTTATATGTAATACATGTTATAGTAAATTTAATTTTCTTTTATGTTTATTTGAAACATATTTTTCTAGAGTCAACAGTTTTCGAGATATTATCGAAAAAACAAAATAATCGAACTTCTCCCCTCCCCCCACCCTTAGCTCACCCCCCAGCGGCGAGGACTTATGTCTGTTTACCTTCCAACTATTTCTAACGAACCTATGAAGTCAAAAGTTATCGCATATTCCATGCACTCTGCACCCCTCATTTCAGAACTCATTTACTGGACTATTATAGAAAAAATCCAAATAAGAGAGGGAGTGGTTAAGGCAAGAGACTGAGGATTGCCTATATTCTATATCCTATAATAGCCTCAGCGAAATATTTATCTTGAAAGATTCTACAGACATATTACCGAGAAATACCCACTGTAAGAAACTTATTTCCTGTTGGAACGGATGGAAAGAAAATTCTCGGCAATGCTTAGAGATATCAAATCCAATATCGATAAAAACCAATACATTTCTCGAACAATATAATTTCTTCAAAAAAATATAATTTATAAAAAACTCAGACGACCTGGACACTGAAGACCATAGAATTTGAATGCCCCAAAACAATCTACCTTCCTATATTGAAGGTTATAAATGTTACCGTTTGTTAAATCATTTATTTAACCTGAGGAGGTGGATGGAGTAGTACTACAGACCACTGCATATGAAGATTTGGCTGGCAGTGTGAACGGTCGTCATTGGAAAATAATAAATAAAATGAATACAAACCAAACGTCTTTGGCAGTGACAATATAGAAGAGAGGAGATGATAATTACAGGAGGTGGTCAGAATTGGCGTTTAACGCACGACTACTTGATGGCAAGGAGTTGCTCTAACAGTGAGGCATATCTTCCAGGAGTGTCCTTAGTACAGGAGAGATATGGATAAATGTGGTGTGCCCCGTCAGCTCTGTATGTTCTTGGGCGATTTGTTGTACCATGTTTATTTACAATTTATGTAGAATGAGATTTGGTTCTTTAATACAATTTTTTTGGCACAACTCCTAATTTATTTATTTAGCTTGTTTCACTAGATATTTCGGAAACTGAGGTTTCTGTTTGTAGAATTATTATATGATCTAATAATTCTACAGACAGAAACCTGAGAATGGGGCTAAAGTCCTGAAACATCTTGTGAAACAAGCCAAATAAATAAATTAGGAGTTATAAAAAAAATATAATGTTTATTATTTATATCATTTATTAATTTTGTTTTTCATTTATCATTTTTTTTTTATTTGGTTGAGATTGATGTAATTTAATTAGAAGAATTACTTTCAAATTTCTTATTGCAGTGTAAAAAAGTTATAAGGTAATATTTACACGGCTGTTATTGTTACAATGGTGATAGTAAAATGCAGTTCAAGTATGAGGTATTATAACCACCAGCAGATGTCCGCTCTTAACCTACTAATAACTATTTTTTTTTTTTAATTATTGGTGGGTTTTTTTTTTCTTACCAAGGTTATGGTGTCGATAATCAATATCTTATTATCTCTATTTTAGATAGATTCAAATATTCTCGGATACATATCTTTATTTAACCAACAAAATAAGACATTTATCTCTAATAATAAACCTAAACCTGGGCATAAGTCACAGGACTTCAGGATTCAGTTAAAAAAAATTACAATAACGAAAATCAAATTATCCTCATCCAAAATGTTTACACCACCAACAGTTAATTTTAAACTACAGGACTTTTGATTAACTAATTTTAATCCTGTTAAAACTTACGCCCACAGCAAATGTATTTCATATAACCCTCCCACCAGCAATCCCTACGATCCAGGAGTTTAAAACGCAATAGCTTCATTGCTCCATAATCCATTCATTATCTTTTCTTTTATCAAACAATTGAAATAAACAAAAAAAAATATTCATTCCCCGGATTTGTAAATTGCACTCAATAATACAAAATTATTTAATAAATTAAAAATATCATGAAACCTATAATTAGTTAGAGAAGTATGATTGTTATATTCTAATAGAAATTCAGTTCAGATAAAAACGAATAAAACAATTTCTGGATCATTCCAAAACTTTGGTTATATTTATGTCACAGGAAATAATATAATTTATACCTATATTAAAATGAATACTTTCGCGAGTGCATTTGATTAATTATTTATTAAATATGTTTGTGAAAAATCGTTAAATAATAATAATTTACTAATTTAGTTGTTTTAAATTGAAGGTAAAATTAATATATATTTTAATTATGTTAATTTTGTATTTGATGGTAAAATCTTTAATAACTTCTATGGTCCAGGATAAATTGCGAAATGTTGATTTTTCGCTTACTGGGGCTTTAACAAAATCACACTCATATGTAACTCATATATTAGACTGTAACTTCTAGAAGAAAATTTTCTTTTTAATTTTTCCTTTGATTTATTTTTTTTAAAAACTTTTTTATGTAATTATTAAAATCTGCCCTAAATTAGGAAATAAGTAATATGCAAGACTTTATAATCCAAAATAAGGAATAAATGAAAAAGAAGAAAAGTAAAAAAAAATATATAAATAATATAAAAAGACCCTTGCAATATATAAAGATAAACTACACAATATATATGGTGAAATGAATAATAATAGTACTAAATATCTAATCAAAATAAATTTAAATTTAAAAATGCAATCATGCATTATTTACAATATACATTCATTCTAGGAATCCTTCATACGTACCTATTCTTTCATGAAGTCCAAAGAGATTCCAGAGCATCTCTTTCAGCTACGTCACGGGTGTAATAAACCTAGTGGAGGGTGAGTAAAAGAGCTATATTACAGTGAGTAGAGAAGCTGAACATTGCCAGAACTCCATGTCGAGTTTTATCTTAGACATCGAGGCTACTGTATTAATTTCTATGAATTCACACTCATATATCAATAATTATATTAATTTATTATTCAAACTATTACCAATAATATGTAATCCAATACAAATGAAAATTAAGTCTTCAGGAAAAAAAAAAACAATATGTTTACAGAATTATAAATAGTTAGAAGAAAATGTCTTTTTTTTTCAAATTACCTACTTTGGGGTACATTGAATCAATATTTATTTCGTGGATGCTTCTTTGCGCTTCCTTCAGTGGTCCAGTACTCCAGTATTCTCTCCGATGTCGCCTTTCTTCTCTCCTTCGTTATATTAGTACCTCTTCTATTTTAGGTTGTTCTTGGAATCTTTTATTTTTATCTTAGAGCAATTTCCTTAAATGTACAGTGATTTTTATTGTATTCTCTGCAATATTAAATTCATAAAAAAATAAGTATGTCATTATTATACAACTTTTTAGAACTTAATAAAAATTTTTTTCATTTAAAAATAAACAAAACAGTTGAAACCAACTGACGACATATTACCTGCATAACAATATTACATCCAGAACCTTAAACTGTGTAAAAAATTAATAGAGTCTAAAATTTGTTTACTCCAAGTGTTACATTTTAACATCCTGTATATGAATTTCATAAAACGTTCAACTGCTTGCTATGATCCACGTGTATGTTGAATAATGTTAATTCTGACAGAATTCGAGAAATTTATCCTTTTATTTATTCCTTCAATAAGCTTGAAGCTCCAAGTTAGAAGGTTGAGCTATGCCTATATCGAGGACAGCAGATGTTTTCCACTAAATTTTCTGAAATGTTCTTCAAAGGAGCGAGCCTACTGATCCGTGAGGCCATTATCCGGAACAGATCTGGCAGAATCCTGGAGTAGAATCCTGGAGTGGATTATATTCCAGGCTGAATAGAAATTGCTCGCTCGGTTTGAGGAGATCCACTGCAAAGGACTACGATGGCTTAACGCTCCAATGCACCGAGTCGTCTGCATCCTCTGTTCGTCGAACCGTCTATGTCCACTATCGATAGTCCTGTCTTCTATCCATCGATATTATTAGCAGCTATATAATTTCGCAGTATGTTTATTACGTCAATATCTAAATACTTGTTAATTTAGTAACTAATCACTTTTCCCATTTTTTGTTAGATGCACTCAAAAATGTAATCTAATTTAAAAAAAAAAAAAAATGGATCCTGAGGACAAAATAGATCTTTTTCAAATCAGATAAAACTAAACTAAACTTCAATGACTGTAAAGTTGGATAAACGGGAAAACGGGACGATCACTAAACCTATAGCTATACTATTATATAAAAGGACAAGGCATTTTTCATTTGTGATCACTAACCATGAAAACCACTAAGCCAATCTGATCCAAATTTTAACCACATCATCCTTATAACTACAGAAAGGTTGAGCAAAAATAATATCTACTGATTTTTAATACTTTTTCCTTTTAAAAAGCGACAATAGGTGAATAGCAATGAAGTTTGACCAATTAGTGACGTGCCCTGTTCTATATGAGAGGTTACAATGGTACGGTGTTATATAATACCATTCACTTATTTTCAATTAAATTATTAAAAAAAGATTTAAATATGTGATTCGACATAATATGTCGATATTATGGATCTCAATGAAGTTTGAAAATTGACCGATATGTGATTAGCACCATTCTACAATCGAATTAACAATGCAACTACATCATTTCTCTTGTTCAAAGGTTTAGCAATAATAAAAGTTACAATAATGGAAATTTAAATGTACAATTTTTTTTTTTTTTTTTTTTTGACTTTATATATTTATTCACACCTGTCAAATAATATTTGACAACCAGTGAATTTGCGGTACGAATTTAAAAGGCTTGAAAGGCATGAGAGGGAGCAGAACCCAGCGGCACCTCCAGTCTTTATTTAATTTTATTATTTTAGTCAAGGAGGTCTCTCATCCAGCTCCTTTTTAGTCTTCTCTGTGTGTTGTCGGGAATATATGTTGTGGCCATGTTGTTTATTTGTGTATTAGGATGTCCATGTAGTTTTTCGTGGAATCGTTTGTAGTAGGTTTGTATTTGTTCTTTAACTGTTGCTATGCGTAGGTCAGTATGTAAAGTTATGTTGCTTACGTACCATGGGGCTTTTGTAATTGTCCTGAATGTTTTTGCCTGGAAGATTTGGAGTTTGTTGATATGTGTCTTTTTAGCTGTCCCGTATATCTGAGAAGCGTATGTCCAAATAGGTTTCAGTAAGTAAGTATAAGTGTTAATTTTTTGTTTAAGTTGTAGAGTTGAACGTTTGGAGAGGAGTGAATATAAAAGTCTTAGTCTTTGGTTAAGCGTTTTACTTTTTTTCTTTATATGTGGACCCCATGTCATTCTTCGGTCAAATGTAAGACCAAGGTAGTGTACAGTGTCTGTTTGAGGAATCGGTGTGTTGTCAAGAAAAACTGGGGGGCATGTTTCAAGTCGAAGTGTAAATGTAATGTGTTGCGATTTGTCGTAATTTATTTGTACTTTCCAAGTATTTAGCCAGTCATGTAATTTTGACAAGTGATGCTGTAGAGTCAGTGAAGCATGATTCGGATTTTTATCTCTTGTTAAAATTGCTGTGTCGTCTGCATATGTCGCTGTAAGAATGTCAGAGCTAATTGGAATGTCGTGTGTGTATATGATATAGAGTAATGGAGCAAGCACTGAGCCTTGTGGCACTCCTGCTGACGCCAACTTAATAGAAGAAAGCTCTGAGCCTTGACGGACAGAGAAAGATCTATCAGAAAGAAAAGACTGTAGAATAAGATAGTAGGTCGGTGGGAGTATCGTCTTTAGTTTAAAGAAAAGCCCTTGGTGCCAAACTCTGTCAAAAGCTTGAGCAACATCCAGAAATACTCCAGTTGCATACAGTTTGTGCTCCAGTGCCGTGCATATGTAGTCGGTAACTCTGTGTAATTGATGTATAGTCGAATGTTGAGTTCTAAATCCAAATTGATGATCTGGTATTACGTTCAGTTTTGTTAGTATATCAGAGAGTCTTTTGTATAATAATGTACAATTTTGAGTGTCAGAAACGAGGTTTGCCACACTGAAATTTTTTATCGATAAACAAATACAACTTTAATTATCAGTTAAAATCTGTTTTTACTTATAAGAGCAGGAGAAGCCGCTAAGGGGGATGCTAATTACAAAATAAAGGAACATATTACGTCATGTCATTGTCAAAAGCAGAATTCCTACTTCACAATACTTTTAAATTAAAACTATCATAACATCAACAAATACTCGTATCGGAAGTAAAAATAATAAAATTCACGAAGAAAATAGTCTAACATAAAATATTCATGAACTACTAGAAATAATAAAGTCGTTTAAAACCAATTCAATTTTTCGTTTAAATGGCCAGACAAATATTTTCATTTTACATTTATTTCTAGTAGGAACAGAACAGAAAGGACCAGCAGTCATAGGAAAACTTTGATCCTTTAGATTCCCATCTAATTGACCCTTTTTTCTCTTTACACTAAGTCTGCTCTAGGTTTCGACATCTTTCAGATGCCTCTTTTATTTTGCCTCTTTAGGTGAATTTCAACATTTTTGATTCCTTCGGTTCCAACAGCAACAGAAAACCGACTAGTTGTAGGAAAACCTGAGGTCTAACAATTTAGCTGTCAACCCCATTCCACTTTCTTCCTATTATTCCCTTGTTTATTCTATGACCCAGTATCTTCAGGAAGCCCGTCCGCTTTGAATCCCTATGTCAGTACCAACAATGTTTGTTTTCTTACATTACATTTCCAAAATTAATATCCGTGTAACGAATAACTGATGTTTTGAATTGTTTGCGTTAAATTTCTTATGTTTTTAGAACTTGAAGTTTAAAAGCTCAAAGCTTTTAAAACTAGTCTTTGTATACAAAATTCCAATAGAAAAAAAATGTTCTAATAGAAAAAATTGTTCTTATACATGTAGTATTTTTTTTTTCTTTTCGTTTGGGCCAACTTAGGACCACGGGGCTAAGTTAAGTCACTACCTGTCGTAGTGAGGATCCTGTTTGTGAGTCTGTTGGTGTTCATTCGGGTTAAATGTCCATAGAAAGTCAGTCGTCTCTTCCTCATTGAGGTGATTATGTCTTCTTGGAGATGGTACAGCTCTCCATTGTGTCTGATCCTGTAGGTGCCATCCTGTTCACGGATTGGCCCTAGTATTCTCCTTAAGATTTTCCGTTCTTTGAACTCTAGTTTCCTGAGTGGACCCTTTCTGTTCATCAAGAGGCATTCGGAGGCATAGAGTACAGAGGGCGTTACTACTGAGTTGTAATGTTGGAGTTTTCTTGGAAAGGTGCTTGGAGATGTAAATGCTCTTGCAGGCGTGGTAGACCCTCTCCAACTTAGTACATCTGGTATCTATAGCCAAGTTCTCACTTTCGTTTGCTAATATCCATTCTCCTAAGCACTTTACGAATGGTGGTGCCTTCTAGTGGAATTGTAGATGAGGCTTCTTTTATGTTAGTCATGAACTCAGTTTTTTGTATGCTGAGCCTCAAACCGGCCTTAACTGCTATGCTGGAAAGGCTCTTTAGTTGGTAAGTAGCCTCCTCTATATTTTTGGATAACAAGACAAGGTCATCAGCAAAGGCATGTAGTAAATTATTCATCAAACCTAAGTTTTTTCGATCCTTCTATGTCATTATCACGCCTTCCTCAAGTGAAAATGTAATCTGTAATCAACCATTTAAAATTTTTTAATTTTATTGTATTCATTTTGAGAAAATAAGGCATTTCAAATTTTTGTTTTTTATTTTATTTTAGTTCCTGTTTTATCCTAGCTATGGCGGAAGAAGACTCTCAAATCTGCGGAAAAAAAAAAACAGAAAGGACACTGCAAGTGTTGACCAATCAACATTATAAATCGTACCAAATTACTTTTATTTTTTACTTTTTATTTTTAATAATTTTAAGCTGCCTCACTAAAGGGCAATGAGTAATATGGATGAATATGTAAAATTTTAAAAAATAAATTAAAAGAAATAAAGTCATAAAATTAAAATAAACAGACTCTAAATATGCAAGAAATAATTAAAGTGCAAAATAAAATAAAGCGTAAAGTCAGAGAGATATATGCTTTATTGAGACAATAAACAATAAACATAGTGCTGCCCAACTTTATTGGGTTGCTATAAACACAACATACTCATCTATTCAATTAAAGACAACAATATAATTTATAATTTAGTGATAGTTATATAATATAATACTTAATACTACTTAATACTAGACAAACTAATTAACATTTTTTTTGTCCCCTTCCTCTTCATTTTTTTTTTTTTAATTTATTTTTCCTATTTTATATTATCATTTATTTTTATAATACAATAAATGGTAATATAAAATAGGTGATAATTGTCAAAACTAATAAATACAATCATACTCAATATACAATATTTTCAAACATCCCGAGAAACACACCGATCCAAGCCTACAAAATATAAAAAATATTTTTGTCACATAAAAAAACCTGCATTATCTTTGCACTGACTCAATATTTTGAATTCCTATTCAACAAGTTTTTCTGTTAGCAGTCTCGCACACTAAAAAATAAAAGGAGATCCTAAGTAACTCCTGATCATTTTAGTAAAGTTATTTTCCGTGCTGAAAATATTATAAATGAATTTTCTGAACTTTTCTTATTTCATTTCGTTGTGTGCCCGTATATACAAATATATAATGTACGTACATATAACTTCACAATAAGAAGCTAAAATTCTGAATTGTGTAATGAAACGAATTGCCAAGAAAAGCTTTTCAATAAGATCTTGAGATAAGAAAAAAAAGATGAGTGAAAAAAGCTTTTCCTGATAGCTCATAGTTAAGAGTCATTATCGGAAAACATGAGTATCCTGGAGAAACACAGTTGAAGCAGCGGGAGGGTGAAATGGCCCAATTGGCTTGTCAGGGCCTGGCTAATATTTCAAGGTGCAAACAAATGAGACAGAGCGACTCTCGGGCATAATAATTTAGAAAAGAAGGCGAGCACAAGAAGGATTAAAGTCGGGTAAACCTCTCCCTCCCCCCTCCACCCCCTTCCTAGCTCCTACCTCGACAGGTAATTTTCTTCCGACCCCTTTTCAAAGCTCAGTTCCTTATACCATCAGCCTCAGGAACAATACTCTGACAGGATCCTCCGCCACAAGGAAAATTATCCTTCCTTTTATTTCTTCCAATCGTCCTTAAATCTCTTCCAATATTGTCAATCATCCCCCGGCCACTTAATGAAATAATACTCCAGTAAGGAGCTTACTTCCTTCTTCCAAAATATATTTTATTTAATATTCTTGTTCAATTTAGGCCGATTTTTTAAGATTTCTGTATATGGTAGTAATTATTCTAAATATCTAATAAACCATAGTTTTTTTTTTTTTCTTACATATATAAATAAATGTAAACAACTATTTTAGTGACGTTTTGAGACTATATTATTCTCATAATCATGCCAAAAAACAAAACAGGTTACAATAAAATTATATATAAAAAAAAAAAAGAAGAAAAAAAGAAGCACTTTTAAGGGAAAAATTAAAATTATGTTTTCAATTCGTAATTTTAAACTTTTTTTTTATATTTATACTAAGCATTTCCTTTGCCAACAGAACAATCGGGGTGCTTGGACTTCACGATGCCCGGTAGATTTCTAGTACGCCTCCATAGGCTTCCCTCATCAGATTTTAAGGTTGACTATGTAATTATCGTAATTCGCTCTTTTAAATTTTAGTATCTGTGCGCTTGAGTTCGTTATGAAGTCTATTAAAAGTTCGGTTTGCCTGAGGGCAATCTGTCAGTCTGCCTATGTTCCGTGCTCTTCTCTTTGCTCTGATCAAATCCCTTATGTATTGAGGGTAAATGGGTAGCTTTTCTGACTTTCTATGCGTGGGAACTGAAGAAGACCACGCAGCTTCTTGTATGTTCTAGAGTGAAATGTTCTTGCTACTGCTCATCCAGTTCATTTCAGTCTTGATAGATAAAGGAATTGAGAAGAGTCGTTCAAAAAGGTTCTAAATTCCCAATCATTTGCCGTTAGTAAGAGATCGGCTTTTTTTTTGCTTCACAGGGGTTGCTTCAAATAAGTACTAAAAATGCACAAGGGAATGATCAGTAAACAAAGATTGAGCTTGTACTTATGCTGTAAGTATAGCCCTTTTAAGTCCTCTAGTCCTGAAAAAGTCTAGTAAGTCTGGTGTTTTTTGTCTGGAAGTTGGCCAATAAGTAGGTGAGTCAGGTGATATTGTCTCCAATGAAAGCTCATGGAGGGGCACATTTTAGGTTTCTTCCTCGATCTTGGAGTACTCAGTCGTGAACCCCAAGACTGATCCTTGGCGTTGTAGTCGCCTCCTGCAATAAAGCATCTACCAAGACGTCTGAAGAAATCACTGAACATAGTGTGCGTCAGAGCATACCTCGGAGGACAATAAACCGCAGCAAACGTAATGCTGTGTTGTCGGGTTAATAGTATGATGGCTGTTGCTTGAATGTCTGGTGTTATGGGTAATTGTAATGGATTGTTTTGAGAGTAGTTTTGATGAGGATGGCTGTACCTCCGTGACGGTGTATTGTCTGGTGATCTGTTCTATATATTTTGTAACCTGGGATGTAAATTTAGTTCGGGGTGTTAAATGTGTTTCTGTTATTAGTGGCAATGTCAATCCGTTTGTCGTGCAAGTATATGTCGACTTCAGTCCTGTGTTGCGTAGTCCGTTTGCGTTCCATAAGTTGACAGACATGGAGCCCACAGTCATTGATTAAGGGTCATATGCACGACGGAAAGCTTCAGTTACCTCAGAAATCTTTTGTAGAAGACCAAAAAAAGGGGCTGGATTAGGTCATTTAGACCATTAACCAGTTTAACAATTCACCTGACGGGTTTTCATTTGGAAGAACCGGTAGGATAATGCTCCTACTCATACCTGAACATCTCTGTTGTTGATGAGGCGCTGGTGCTGGTTGCTGCTGATGGAGAGACGTAGGCATTTGTCGATGTTGCTGCCTCTGATATTCGTGTTCGATCTTGAAGGAAGTGGGTAAGACTGAGAGATAGCGGAAATTCGTGAGGAGCTGGGACTGCTTCAGCGTGAACTTTTGGTGGCCTTTGAAGCGTATCATTTCGGGAGTTCCGATTTTTCTTCTCAAAGTTCTTTTAAAGGTTTGGCATCCCCTATAATTGGCGGGATGTGACTCTCCGCAGTTGGCACAGGTAGCTGCAGTTCTCTTGTTTTAGTGCAGGAGGTGCTTTCGTGATCTTGACCGCATCTAACACATTTTGGGGAATGGTTGCAATAGGTTTTAGTATGGCCATATTGCTGGCATCTTATACATTGAGGAATCATTTTTTTTTTTTCGTGGTTTCTTCAATTTTTTATGTGTGTGTGTACAGAAATTCAATGTCGAATATTTTTTTTCATTGAACGTTGCTTTAGTTACGTCTACAAAGAACATAGGGAGAGGTGTTTAAAATCGTGAAACAACATTTACTATATTCGTTGCTATCGTATCCTGTTGGCCAAGTTCTTGCCTTATGACGTCTATGGGAGTCGCAAAGTGTAAATTTTTAATAACAACTCGAGGGGTTCTATCATCCGGGAGTTGATAAGGTGTGGAAAGTCGCTCTCCACATCTCGAAAGATATTGGAGTTAAAAAAGAAAATCTCCTTGAGGCACTAAATGAAGGCAACGTGATTTTTTGTTGAGCAATTTCAAATTTGATTAGATTTTTATCAAATACGTCATTTTTTTCCCACAAAAAATGGAATACATCGGAATCTATGCACTGTGGAGAAAAAAAAAAAGGGAAAGAAAGTGCTTCTACTTGTAAATAAAAAACAACATATAGAGAGAGATAAAAGGAGATGTGGAGTTATTAAATATATAATGCTTCTAAATTTATCTATTTTGACTTTTCAAACTTTTGACTGGAAGTGTATCTTTATTGACCAAAACATAATTTTTAAACATATATATTGATCCAATTTTCGAATCAACTATTTGAACTCTCTCTAAATTTGGAATTTCAAAATCATTTGATGGTTACTTACATTTTGACGGTTTCATATGACCGGAAAATTTAGTAGGTTGTTTTAATTTTTCCGTATTTCTATGATACCGAATTAAAATTTTACTTACAACTCCAAGAATCCGTGTCAACTCATTAGCAATTTATCTTTCTGTCGTCTCAGTTCTTTTTACCTCTTTTCTTTTTTCTTTTTCAATTTAACTTAAATAATTTTTATTTTAATTATCGATTTCTCATTAAAGAAAAAAAGGTTAACTGAATTTATATTCTTCTAAAAGTATTTAAGTAAATTTAAATAAATATCATTTTGATACAATTTGTTTTTCTGATAAATATTTATGGAAAAGTGATTTCAGGATGCAGTTAATTAAATAATTGATAATAGAGTTAATACAACATTTTAAAAAATAATTTCAAGTTAAAAAAAAAAAAAAAAAAAAAAAAATTATTAGAGAATTGACGTCTCGGTTTGTCTGGCAGGTTTTCTTCACTTTAAGTAATATTTAATGAACATAAATACTTTCCTATTAATATATATTTTTCAAAATTTATTATTCAAGTGACATTGTTTTAAAATTACATGCAATAGTTTGATTTTTTTTTTTTTTTATTTATTCATTTCATTCACATCCTTTCAGTTTTTGAAATTTTTATTGATACTGTATTTTTCCTTTTCTGCTTTTTTTTCTTTCTTCTTTAATATTATTTCTAATTGTACATATTTTGGAAATGGAACCATATAGCCTGAGGTGGTAGTGGAAATGGAATCGTACTCGTCATATTACCGAAAGTGTAAACAATGCGATCCGAATATTGATTAGCCAATTAATGACTTTTAGTTTTATCCTAAAGAACTATCCATTCTAAAAAATGGATGCCTTTAAAGTTATTCAATTGAAATATAAATTTTTAGGGTGAGAATAAAATCAAGAACCATTCCTCTTTGATTTTTTAATATTATATTTCTAAATTACAAGATTATTTACTCTACTTATCATTTTTCAATACTTCTTCGTTATTACCTAAATTTTTTTATAAATTTGCAGGTATTTTGTTTTTTCGTTAGCAATGTTTTTAATTTCCTTTTATTACCAAGTCCTTCTAAATGACAAAAATTTCGCCTGGATGTGTCTTTTCTTCTTATTAAATTTTTAACTTTAAAAATTAAAAAATATATATATATATATTTACAAAAAAAGAATTTCACAGTAATCCTATAAGGGGAGAGACTTGGAAATGGAGTACAGCATCACAGCCGCATGCAGCAACCGGGAACCCTGGCCAAGAAGTCCTGAAGTCCTGATCCAAAGAGTTGATCCTCCAGGCTGCGGTTATAACTCTCCAGTTCGCTGGAGCGTGAGCTGGAATAGTTCTGGACTTTGTTCTATTGTCGAACGGATTTCTATCACAAGCCGGAGCTGGATTGTGTTTTAGACTTAACTCTGTAACAATGGAACGTCTAGAATTAAAATAAACAAAAAATAAATGAAATACTACTTTCTAGCAACATTTCAGGAATCGGTAGGGTTTTCCCTAACTATCAGACGTCTCGGAGGATAATGGGAAATCGAGTGTACGGCAAGTTGAGAGACTGGTGGATTAGAGTGGGTTTGGAGTTAACTATGGAAGGATTGGTATCTGGTTTGGGCCTAATCAGCAATATATGAAACATTAAGATCTTTATGGATATTTGTGTGTGATATAATAAGAAGCATTGAGGGTTTTACGAAGCATTTTTTATTGTATGTGAAAAGAATTAGAAGGTTTACTGGACTTCAAAGCTCAATTCCGGTTCTAATTAAAGTCATGTAAATAAGTGTTATAATTTATTGGAAGCTTTGATCGCTTGTCTAGTAAATGTTGGAGTAGTTGTTTACTACCAGTTTCTTATCTTTTAAGTCTGGTATGTTTATTTCCTTTTAACACCTTCACTGCGGTAATGATAACAGTGGTTTCTTTTACAGTGCGTTATCGGTCCCCGGGGACCGATAGTAGAACTAACCTCTGGTGCGGTATCGGTCCTCGGCGACCGATACATTAATTCTATTTAATTCTGCCTGTAATTTTTCAATCGGACTATAACCTGATTTTTATTATTTCAATTTGTTTCTAAGATATTTTTTAACTTACTGCATGATACGCATTACTCTACAACAACCTGATCCGCCTCAAATGATATTGGAAATTGTGCTATAAATAAAACAAAAAAAAGGTATCATTTGTTAAATTTTATTTAATAAAAAAAGTATCAATTTACAAATTAAGTAATTCAAAATGTTCCTGTTTATTGTCTGTGTGTTTTGTTAAAACACGGCAGACACATGCCAGGTTCTCCTGGGCATCCTTGACAAAAGCTGGTCACTTTAGTAACCTTGCTGTTCGCCTCACGACTACTTAGTGTAGAGCGCAACTGCTTGTAGCATTCTCTACATATTTTTCTTTTCTTCTTACCAGGCCCTGTAGGCTTAATAAATGTGTGAGTAACCCTTTTAGATACAGGAAGGCTTACCGGCTCTTGTATTACCTCCTCTGTTGCTAGGTTCAAAGCTAGCTGTCGTCTGAATTCTGTTATAGACATTTTTATTTTCGATATTTTATTAAATATGAGCCATGAATTTATGACACATGTGCCAAAGAGAAGCTCAAATATCACTTTTCTATACCATTTTAGGCTCTTTCGCAACACGGAATGATATGAAGACATTTGGTCACTATAGTCGACTCCTTTCTTTGCCTTATTATAATCTACAATACATTTTGGTTTGTAAATTATTTCACCATTTCGGGATTTTTTGGCAGTGGGCTCTAAAGTGGCGTCATGAGATGGGTCTGTAGTTAACATCAACACCGGTCTTTTGTCCATCCATTTTATAATTTTGATGCAACCCAACTGTTGGCCATATATTTCACCTTTCTTTATTTTGTTTAAAATACTTTTTGGAACACCTTTGCGATTCGTCCGAAGAGTACCACAGTAAATAATTTTTTGTTCATAAAGTTTCTTTGCCAAAGGAATACTAGAGTAGAAGTTATCAGCAAAAAGATAATGTCCTTCCTTATCATGCAATGTATCTAAGAGTTGATGCACAATTGATTCGGAGTGACCCATGCCGAATTCATTTTTATTTTTTCCAGAATAAATAATTACGTTTGCTGTGTAACCATCAACAGTACATAGCTTATATATCTTAATGCCATATTTATGTGATTTATTTGGTATATATTGGCGTAGAATCACACGTCCTCTGAAGGGTATCATTGATTCGTCAATCACTAATATTTTTCCTGGACTTAAGACTTGTTTAAAAGAATTATTTAATAATTCTACTAAATGATTTATTTTATAAAGGCGGTCGCTACTGTTTAAAAATGGGTCTTCATTGTTACAGAAGTGAATACATCGAAGCAATAACAAAAATCTATCCCGAACCATGGTATTAGCGATGAATTCATTCCTAAACATGGTATCTTTTGACCAATATGAATTTATTGTCGGTACTTGGTTTAGACCCATTGCCAAAATTATTGAAAAAAATTTAAATATTTCTATCTTGTTAGTATCATTCCATGAGTGTAATCTAGATTTAGAAGATGATTTTTGTTGTGATAAAGCTTGCTGTGCATACCTGTTTGTTTCTTCTATAATTAGACATAATACTTCGTCTGTTAAAAATAATTTGTAAGCATCCAATGGGTTTTTTATCACAGATACATTAAAATTAAATGTTCCAGATTCTTTAAGAAAATTAAAATCTAGTTCACTATCGGTTATTTCTTGCCAATCATGTGAAGTGGGGTGTAGAAAAAGATCTCTCTACACTAATTTCTGATCCATCTGTAAATATTATAAAATGACGTTAGCTAAATATTTATATTCATGTTTCACAAAAAAAAAAAAAAAGTTAAATTTTTGACATTTACCATTGTCTGAATCAGTTTCACAAGGAAGCTCTTCCAGTGATATTTCAGATTCTTCGGAATCTGAAGATGGATTATAATCCTTATCATTTATTGAATCATCACTCGAAAGGTGTAAAGATTCATCAGATAACACTTGACCATCATCGATACTAGTTGATGGGCCTGGATTCAAACTATTTTTCTTTTCAAGTGCTAGTTCTACTAATTTTTTTCCACGCTTGTACATATTTACGGCAACTATGACAGATAAAAATTATAACAAACGCACAAGAGACACCAAGAACAACTGAGCTGATCTGAATTTGATTAAAGACTGGGACTTAAACCGAAGAATTGAAAGGAAGAGACAAGATTTGACAAGTTTCAGCACGCACGCTCAGGCTGCATGTATCAGTCCCCTGGGACCGATGCCGCACAGGGCTAACTCAGAGATGAGTTGTGTGCGGTATCGGTCCCCTGGGACCGATACGTTTTTTTTATTAATTATTATTTATAAGAAGGTATTAAAACATATTTGCTTGATAGGATATTTTTTTAAACATTATTAACAAAGATATACCATCCGCACAGCAGTACAATTTCTTGAAAAATCCCGCCGCACCACGGGAAAGACAAGCATCGGTCCCCGAGGACCGATGCCGCAGTGAAGGTGTTAAGCGCTTAGTTGATTATTTACAAATATGTAAAGAATTTCTTTACGTTCTGATTAAAGAAATCACATTTCAACTAAAAAGATACATGTACAATAGTATTTTCTAGATAGGTTGGGTTTTTTTTTTTTTTTTTTTTTAACTCTTTACCTCTATTGATATACATCTTGTCCCAGTTACACAGTAGTGCCCATGATTGATTGATCTCAATAATATCTTGAAAACGATGAATATTCTTTTTATAATAAGTCCCATCTTCAAAAAGTCGTGATATTCCTAATTCCTTCCAGGGCAGATGAATTATCATGTTTGAACTCATAAATTACTGGTTTCCGTTTTCACGTTTGAAATAAAACTAAAACCCGTTTGCCTACTTTGGAAAAACTAAAAACTGTTAGGAAATAGAATATCAATTGGTCTCATCCATTAAATGTGAATATTAACTGGAAATCAACTGATAACTCTTTAATCCTCCCTTAACTTTTAGGTTTAAAAAAAAGATGTAGGACAATCCAATAATAATTTATTTTTTGTTATATTATTAGGAAATTAATATATTTTTATTTTGTTATATATTATTCTAACCATATTCTTCTATATATAATTATAGTCATCAATAATAAATCATTAAAAGTAAATAGTAACACAAGTATTTAAGTTCCATAGGTATACTAAAATTATTTGACCTATCCCGTCATCTTCTCTAGTCAACAAGTAATCTTCTAGTTTATTTATTTCCTCTTATTTGTTTACCTTGATTAAGGTTGTCTGGTTTATGGTGGCCTTTCGACGGTTCTAGAGGGCAGATTGAAGCTAATCATGAAAAGCTGTGACAGGTTTTTCTTCAATTTCCCGAGGAGTTCCTGTGTTTTACACCTCTATTCAGAATTATACTGGGTATATACCCCCCCCCCCCCCCCCCCCCCCCCCCACCCACCCATAGACAATATTTCCTGGTAACATTCTTTTTCCACATTATCAATACGATTGATACGGATGGTCCAACCTATATTTATAATTTGCTTCAGTTCAGATCTGCAGTCAATTTAATGCACACAAAATCTCGTCTTTCTAAACTATTCCAACTTTTATTAATTTTTCTAATTTTAAATCCCTTAAAACATTTTAATGCCCCTATTTTCAGTACCTCGTTCTCATCCAAGATGACGCTTTTTTCTTTCTCTGAATAAAAAAAATATATAATACATATATAACAATGAGATACTTTTTTGTTTTTTGCACATTAGGTCTCTAACTCTAGATATCATTAAGTTAGTATTATATATTATATAGTATATATTATCTTTACTATTATTATTTTTTCATTGTAATATGCCTGTGACTAGAAGTAATTGTATTTGTTTTTTTTACTTATTGGTAATTCTGAAGAGACTTTGTCCCAGAGTAAAATTATTTTTCGATTTTATTTTATTCTATTTATATCACCAATAATAAATACAAAATAATACAATTTTCCATAGCTTTATAAAGTTAATTATATTAATAATGGTTAGGAGAAGAACGTATAATTAAACAAAACAGAACAAACAGCTTAATAACGGGTGTGGGTTTCAAGGACTTATTTTGACAGAGGATATAATTCGTTATCCCACATAACAGCTTCCACCAAATGTACCGCATAACCGAGATAATTCCCACTTATGCATGTTTTTTATATTATGAAATGTTTTATTAATTTATATTTTGAACAACACAATAATAATATAAAGAAATTAGTAGATCTGTGAATTCGATGACAAGTTAATGACTTATAAATTAACTACCCATTGGTAAAACTTTAATAAAAGTACTGTATTACAAAGTACCTAGACCATTTGCTGATGTATCAGAGGGCAAAAGAAGGAAAGCTAAAGTCGGATTAGTGGATTCGAGTGGGTATGGAGCTTATTTTGGAAGAATATAAATCTTGTTTCGGCAGCAATAAGTCACATATAGTGCATAAATATAATTAAAGATAAGTTCTTTGTGACAAAGTATAGAGCATTGGGGATTGTACGGGTAGGGAAGAAGACGAATGGGAGAGTTTAGTTAAGCCACAATGCTCGTCCAAAAACATTAGTTACTTTCCGTGTAAATGAGTTAATTATTTCACATTAAAAGATTAAATACTGTACAACAATATTACTATTAAGTCTTTTGGACGTCTCATATCTTCGATATGTTCCTTGCTATTCCTAGCTGCTTTAAGACTGTTCTGTACTATTGGCACTCTTCAAAGATATGCAGAATGGTGAGTCTGCTACCGCATTTTTGACATCTCGAAGCAAATAGCATTTTCGGTAGCGGCGGGTCGAGAAGGGATTATGCGAGAGGGCCGGATGATGAAATTATTACCAAATCAAAATGTCGATACCTTTCTTTTTAAAATTGTGTGTAAAAATACGATTTATGGGCCATAAATTGTAAGCCCCAATAATGCGGTCCATTATCCGCAAGAGTTTCTTAATAGTCTCTGTCCATCTGAATTAGCAACTCATATATATATACAGGGTGAGTATCTCTTAGTGTAAAAAAAAAAATTGGGTTAAACTAGATCAAAAATGTAGCTAAATGCCGCAAATCTCACCTTTCTATTCCAATCTGTTGCAGATATACGATAAATCAAAGACTTTTTTGAGGAAATCACGTTTTTTTTTTTGTTTTTTTTTTTTTTTTTTTTTTTTTCCCATAAAAACTGTAATATCTCCATTTTGTCTAAATATTTTTCAAATTTTGGCCACATTTTCAGATTTAGCATTAAATTTCCTATAAGAACAGAGTACACGTAACCTTGAATTTTACAAACTTGGTATCTAAAGACAGCTTGATCTTCACCTTATTTGGGGAAGTCACAATGTCTTATTTACTTCAACACTCACCGTTTTTTTCGTAAAAACTATCCACAAAACGTCAAATCTCACAAAAACTTGCAATTTAATCAGCTTTCGAATGATATGTTAAACGTAATGATTTTGTTTCAATTTCATGGAGATATTTACTTTTGAAACCGAAAAAACATGGTGTTCTCATTTTGTATACAAATCAGCTACTTGGGTAAATAACACATTATGAAAATCCCTTAATGGAAATGTGCATTTTAAACATAATAAACTCTTCATTGGAATAAAAAGCAAAGGAAAAAATGATTGTTTAATAGAAAATAAAGGAAAACTGTCAATAAAGCGACACTACATCAGAGGATATGATATTATTACATTTATTTATTATTATTATTTATTTTATTAGATTTTCAATGTAATGTTTAAAATCCAGTGATAATGAACATAGACCTTAATTTTGCCGTTAGCTTCTGAATGCAGATTGTGTCTAAGAATACTACTTTTTGAAGTGAATTTTATGGGCAGAAGAGTCTGTGTTTTTACAGGGGATGGCATTTCTACCAATCCATGTATATCGTTATTATGAATGGTCGAAATGCCTTCCCCTGTAAAAATGAGACTCATCTAGTCATAAATCACATAATAAATAAATAAATGTATTAACATAAGATCCTCTGATCTGGTGTCGCTTTATTGACAGTTTTCCTTTATTTTCTATTAAACAATCATTTTTTCCTTTGCTTTTTATTCCCATGAAGAGTTTATTATGTTTAAAATGCACATTTCCATTAAGGGATTGTCATAATGTTTCATTTACCCAAGTAACTGATTTGTATACAAAATGAGAACACCATGTTTTTTCGGTTTCAAAAGTAAATATCTCCATGAAATTGAAACAAAATCATTACGTTTAACATATCATTCGAAAGCTGATTAAATTTGCAAGTTTTTGTGAGATTTGACGTTTTGTGGATAGTTTTTACGAAAAACGGTGAGTGTTGAAGTAAATAAGACATTGTGACTTCCCCAAATAAGGTGAAGATCAAGCTGTTCTTTAGATATCAAGTTTGTAAAATTCAAGGTTACTTGTACTCTGTTCTTATAGGAAATTTAATGCTAAATCTGAAAATGTGGCCAAAATTTGAAAAATATTTAGACAAAATGGAGATATTACAGTTTTTATGGGGAAAAACGTGATTTCCTCAAAAAAGTCTTTGATTTATCGTATATCTGCAACGGATTGGAATAGAAAGGTGAGATTTGCGGCATTTAGCTACATTTTTGATCTAGTTTAACCCAATTTTTTTTTTTACACTAAGAGATACTCACCCTGTATATATATATATATATATATATATATATATATATATATATATATATATATATATATATATATATATATATATATTTTTTTTTTTTTTTATATATGAATTTCTTGAAATTTACAACTGTACAAATATATACATCAAGGAGATGAGCTGATAACGATTACAATAATATGCCAAAACATGAAATGAACTACTCATCAGTAGCACTTCAATAAAAATTCTACACTAGAAGATCTCTAGGCCATCTTCTTTTCAGACGCCTCGGAGGATAATCGGGAATGGAGAGGGAAGCAAGTTGAGAATCTAATGGATTTGAGTGTTTATGGAGCTTACTATGAAAGGATAGGTATCTGGTTTGGGCTAACTCAGCAACATATAGAACATTAAGGTCTTTATGGCTAAGTTTATTAGTGACAAAGTAAGGGGCATTTAGGAAGGATTTTGGATTGTAAGGATTGGATACGAGATAAATTGGATGGTTTAGTGGAGTCCAAAAGCTCAACTCCATACGTCCAAATAGATCTAATCACAGTCATGTAAATAAGTATTTTGTAATGAATTAAGAGCTTTGATCGTCTGCCTAGTAAATGTTGAAGTAGTCTGTAACGACGAGCAGTTTCTTGTCGCTTTTGTCTAGAAAAAAATTAAAAATTAGATGTCTAATATTGCCTTTACGTTATCTTCAATCACCTAATCAATGATATTTTAACCAGGATAAAAATTACTAAGCATGAAAATATTATTGAAGTAATAATGCTCTATTACCTATTTAAAAAAAAATTTTGTATCAATAAACAAAGGAAAATCAATTATTAATTAAAATAATCTATGTTCTTTAGTAATGAGAGCAGGCATTACATATTTTACATATTAAATAAATATAAATGTGTTTTCAATTACCTACCTTATTGTTGATTTTAAATACCTATATTATATTTTCTTTTAACTCTCATAGGTACATTCTCTAGTATTAACCAATGTTTCTAGAAAAATCTGTATCACATAACTATCTAGTTCTTTCAAACATTGGTGGAATATTAGAGTAATGATTGATGAGAGAAGAAAGGAAAGGACCCCGGAACGGGAGGCAAACAGCAGAAGATTGGATTAGTAAGAGGAGAGACTTGATGGGTTCGTTTCTTTTGATCAGTGACTATTTGGGGATTCCTTCTGCCCACGGGAAGCGGCTTCTGTCCAGATTTTAGGTCTATCACGCCTGGGTGTTCTCATCATTTGTAAGGGGCTCTTTTATCTCTGAAATAACAATATGTCCAAGTTAAATATTTTATAGTTAGAAAAAATATACGTGAAAAAATAACAACTCTATACAAAATAAGCTGAGTAGATCATAGTTCGTTATTTCATAAATTACAAAAGACCCATCTACGTGACAGTAATAGACCAATTTGGATATGTTGGAGTTGAGACTTAGGGTTCAGTGAACATTCTAATTCTAAAAATCCTCAATGATCCATTTTATATCACAAACACATATTCATAAAGATCTTAATGCTCCAAATCAAGCTTCCTGTTGAACAGATCCGCTACGTAGGACTAAAACGACAAGAAAAAGCCCGTCGGTGCAGATTACTTCAGCATTTACTAGAAAAACGTTCAAAGCTTCCAAATAATTAAAAAAGACTTATTTACATGCCTGTGAATTGAAGTACGTAGTGGAGCTTTGGGCTCCACTAAACCTTCCAATTCATCTCGTATCCAATCTTTACAATCCAAAATCATTCGGAAAATCCTCAATGCTCCTTACTTTGTCACAAATAAACTTATCCATAATGGTCTTAATGTTCCGTAGGTTGCTGATCTAGCCCAAACCAGATACCTATCCGTTCATAGTAAGCTCCAGAACCACTCATATCCACTAGTATCTCAACTTGCCTTAGAATTAATTCTTGATAGTTCTCCGATACGTCTAAAAAGGAAAAGTTCTAATGTAGAACTTTTATTGAAGTGGTACTGTTTAATAATTCTTTACATGTTATTGACATGCCATTGAAATAATTTTCCTTAAATTTACTTTCTTTATATAATGTATACAGTAGTAAATATCAATAAACAGTTAAATTAAAAATAATAATAATAATTTAATGTAATTTAGGTTCCACGTTCTTGTATTTAACCGTGATAATTAATTAATGGAAAAAAAAAATGCAGACAATGCAATCTTACCTTAAAGATATGCATGCATCACCTACTTAGGGAATACCCGACCGATTCCTGGAATGATGCAAGAAAGTAGCACTACATTTATTTATTTATTTTTTTTTAATCTAGACGTGCCATTAGTAAAGAGCTACGTACATTTCCTCGAAGCCATTTAATTAATCTTGCATCCAATTCTTAAATCCAAAATCCATCAAAAAATCTATGCTCCTAGATTTCATATGTTTTATTAGATGCACAGCTTATCAGAAACATACCCTGCAATTATAAACTCCAAAACCACTCAAATCCATTTGTTTTTCAACCTCTTCTCTAAATATTCTTCGCTTCATATTTCCAATGACTTGTATTGTATAATTACAAAAATAAATTGCTAAACAGAAATATGGTACAATATACTTGAAAATGTTTAGACGTATATAGGTAAACATTTTCCTGTTTTATACATTTCATCTTTAGTTCACATTTATGGATTAAGTATTTAATTTTTTCTGTATTCTTTCGTATTTATTGATCATCTATTATCGTTTTTTATAATGCATCACGTTTTATTTCTACAATTTAAAATCAAATATTAAAAATAATATTATTATTTGTAAATTTGTATTATCATTATTAATATTTGTATTTGTTCACAATTTAAAATACAGTACAATTAAAAATTTGTATTATCCAATAGAAATTATTTTATTACATAGGTACTGTATCATTCGAATAAACCTTGCTACTATTTAAGTATGTAATTAACTTCACACATTCTTCTAATTATGTAAACAACTCTTAATTCTTTGATAAACTAATTTACTTTGTATCATTTTGGTCACATCTATTTTTAGTTATTTTAGCCCTGAAGAAGACGTGCAAAGCTGGTCGAAACGTTGGCACACTGAATACAAAGTTTTTTTTTTTTAATTTAAAACTTGGATGTGTTAATTCTACTTGACTGCATCCCTGACCATTTCTCTACTATTTCTATAATGATAATTCAATTCTAGTTGCATTTACATTATTTCTTTTTTTGATCTAAGAAGTATTAAAACTGCTAAATTAAAAAAACTCTTAAGTGAGTATTATAAAGATATATGTTTTTCAAATAGAGTAGCTATAAATAATTGGAATAAATATAAAAATAAGTCTATTAGTACAGTTTATCGAAACCACCACTGATTCCTTTGCCAATGATCCTCAGATAACAAGGTATTCAACACCTTCTATTTTCAAACAAGGCTACATCTGTCTATTCTATAATGCTGATTAAATTAGATTAGCCCTATAATGGTATGTTTTTAAAAACTATTCAGTTTTTATAAAGTTATCATTTTATCTTTTTTTCTTTTAATTTTTACAAACGGGTCGGTGAGTTAGATAGAAAAAAAAAAAAAAAAAAATCAAAAGTCAGCAATTTTTTTTTTACTTAGATAGTTGACTGTAAAATTTGTAATTATATCATGTCAAATTTATCTTGTTTAAGGCCTTTTTATGTAACAAAAACATATTTTACATGTGACAAACGCATGTGAATTGCTAAAATAACGGTTTCCGTTTACATTTTAGTTAATAGTTAATATTTTTTAATTATCAAATAAAACCAAATCAGTTTTTTTTTTTTTTTTTTTTTTTTTTTTTTTTTTTTTTTTTTTTTTTTTTTTTTTTTTTTTTTTTTTTTTTTTTTTTTTTTAATGTTGTATGTTGTTTATTCAGTATTATATTATATCAATAAGTTATTGATTTTTTTTGTTAATATCATCATCTTAAACTTTTATGATTGATCACATAGAAAAAATTCTTATTCTTGGAATAAATAAAACACTTTAAAGATTAATCTAAAATAAAAGTTATAATCCATAAAGGCCACGTTTTCATTTAAATCAACCAATTTTTAAAGGCAGATATATAAATGATTGAAATATAATGAAACATAAATGAAACGCCGACTAGTTGGCGATTTCTGCTGACTAATCGCTCACTAGTCGCCAGCTACAGAAGCAACCGACAAGTCGGTCCATCCCTAGATGCTATCTATATAGACACATTTCCGCTCGAATCAACTAGACTCTACTTGCTTCACTTTTAATTCAGGGTAACGCTCCGATGAGCCAGAAAAGGAGATGGCTTCGGGAATAACATAGAACTTTTATAAGAAGTAGTGGGTATTTTTTAAAAAAAAGTAATTAACATGTTATTTAGCCATTCACGGGTCGCGCCGTTGTGTGATTTCCCTCTATCTCGCTTCTAGTGAGCTTCTCGGCCAATTGGCATTAGCTATTCCTTGAAATACTCCTCTATTTGCTGCCAGTAATTTTCCACAGTTGTAGGAGCGATAGTCTTCTGCAGAGAAAACTATCGCTTATACTTTAGTCCTCAGTGCTGCACAAAGTATAACAAGCGACCGCTCACGTTTTGATTTTTCTCGTCTCTTTCACGGCAATCAGCTGGATTTAATGTAATGTAAGTAGGATTCTTTTGTAATTTTGATTTTGATTGCTTTAGTGAACAAAGTATTGATTATTTGGGATGTTTCCATTAAGTGGAAACCTATGAAATTGAAAGATATGTTTCGGATTTTGCTAGAAAATAAAGGGAAATAAACTGAGCAATCAAATAAAAATCTGTAGAAGAGTGATTCAGATTTGAGTAAGGAGAAAATAGAAAACATTCTTGATCATGATATAGAAACCGAAGTTGAGGGTAGAGGTGGGGATGAGGAGTGGAAAAAGTCTAGGCATTTCCACGTTCTATATGTAAAATTGGGAAGAAGATGATCAGGGATCAGTCAAAGAGAAACACCACGTCTAATTATAATAATAGCACTGAAGAAGACCTGCAAGATAGGTCGAAACGTTGGCACGCATTAAATTATTTCTACTTAGATGTGGTGTCCCTCATTGATTGCATCCCTGTTTATCTTTTTCTCCATTCATCTTAATAGTCAACTATACTTTTATATATATGTAAAATCATTCCTCAAAATTAAAAAAAAAAGTTTTTAAAAACAATTTTAGACAAGCAAATAATTATCATTGAATGTAATATTGTAAATAAAAATTGATCTTGTTATAAATTTGTTTTTTCTTATTTTCAATCATAATCATATTTCATTTGCGTTCAAAATACTATTCTTTCAAGTATAATTTTATTTATTTACTTTTTTTTTGGTGCCGTGTAGATATAATATAAAATTTGAGCAAAAACTGCTCGTGTTACACAAATTGGCGCGACCGGTGGAAGGCTAATACCAATTATCTTTCTCATATAATTTATGTATTTATATTATGCACTTTTAAATATCAGTAATTAACTCAATAAAAGGTCTCCCCAAATATTAACCATTAATTTTTTTTATTACTTATTTAACTGCGTAATTCGAACGCTATCTAATAGTCGCAATTAGAGCACGAAAACGGGAGAAGCTAATAAAGCCCCTTGTAAATGAAACAGCCGTCGGTAGCAATCGATTTCCCTGCCCATAATTATATCGACATCAATTTAAGTTTCTTATTGGCCACGAGCGGGAGTTGGCCGGGGGCACTTGGGCGTCAGTTGAGACGCAAGTGATTTAGTCGACTTACTCAAAACCACATCTGGACCGCTAATCGCTTGGCGTTCTCTCTCTCTCTCTCTCTCTCTCTCTCTCTCTCTCTCTGAGTTATTGGCGATAGTCGAAATCAGCCTGTACTTCACTGCCACTGCTTTGACAATAGCTTTACTAAATGTGATTGCAATTGCAGCGAGCAGAGAACAATTTCTAATTCTAAATTATTTTTATAATGTCAACAAGTAGATTATTATTTAATTTATGTTAAAAGTTAAAATATCTATACATAATTAATATATAATTTTTATTTTAGGATAAAGACTAACGCGACAAGAAACTTCTCGTCGTTACAGACTACTTCAACATTTACTAGACAAACGATCAAAGCTCCCAATTCATTACAAAAGATTTACTTACATTACTGTGATTAGACCTATTTAGACGTACGGAGTTGAGCTTTAGGGCTCAACCTCATTCTCCGATGCATATGAAAAGAAGATGGCCTAGAGATCTTCTAGTGTAGAATTTCTATCGAAGTTCTACTGATGAGTAGTTCTTTTCAAGATTTGACATGTTATTGTAATCGTTATCAGCTCATTTACTTAATGTATATATTTGTACAGTTGTAAATTTAAACAAATTGATATATGTAGAAATATATAGAATTTTCTTGTTCTCATTTTATTTATTTATTTTTATTTTTTCATTTAACTCAGGTTTTGTTATCGTTCTATTTGTTGACAGTAATTAATACTTCAAAAATGTAATTCATATTAGAAGAAAGCCATTTGAAACATTGTATGCATAAGATGCTTTTAGCATGGTTTATGCACAAGTAACCCTACAGATGAAAGAGAGAGAAAAAATATATATTTATACATACATATGTATCATACTTTTAACTCCATTATTTTGTATCAATCGAGCCTGTTGTATTTTTTTTTTTTTTTTTTTTTTTCATTTTATTATCTATTTTTGGTGCAAATTATTCGATTGGCGACCAAGAGATTAGACGATCTTTGTACGAACATACTGGAAAAGGCATTTTAATATCTGGAAGGGAGAACGTTTGCAGCATCTTTAGATTTAATCGCTTTATACAATGGAGAGATTGTGCGGTGGCAGGTACTTAAACAAAAGAACATTTTTTTTTTTTTTTCAAGCCAACGTTTGACCTTTATTTTAAAAAGAAAACTGAAAATACCCTTTTAAGCTGTTGTAACGGACAAAAAAAAATAATAATTTTTTAAACCACGTGGCACAAATCAACTAAAAAAAAAAGGAAAAGGAAACGATTTTTCCTGTATCCGGAAAGCAGACAACGAAGGACGGTCCATTCCATAGGTCAAGGTTCACGGTCGTGTGGTCGGTTGTTACTTCCAGAGCTCTATTACTTGTGTGGGGGTGGTGTGTAGGGTGCAGGGGTGTGGGGTTTAATGTTTATTACATACAACATATTAAAGTTATTTTTAATAAAATGTAAATGAACCCACATTCAATTATGGTAAATATATTTTTTTTTTTTCTCGTTTATTGATATTTACAACAGTACAAAATAGATACATCAAGTAAATGTGTTGATAGAGAATACAATGGCATGTATATAACTTGTGAAGAACAACTCAGTAGTAGCACTTCAATAAAAATCTACACTATAAGGTCTCTAGGCCATCTTCTTTTCAGACGCCTCGGAGGATTATCGGGAATGGAGTGGGAAGCAAGTTGGGAGACTAGTGGATTGGAGTGGTTATGGAGCTTACTATGGAAGGATAGGTATCTCCTGCGGGCTATATCAGCAACATAAGGAACATTAAGATCTTGTTTATGTTTATGTTAGGAACATTAAGATCTTTATGGATAAGTTTATTGGTCACAAAGTAAGGAGCATTGAGGATTTTTCGAAGGATTTTGGATTGTAAGGATTGGATACGAGATGAATTGGATGGTTTAGTAGAGCCCCAAAACTCAACTCCGTACGTCCAAATAGGTCTAATCACAGTCATGTAAATGAGTCTTTTGTAATTAATTGGGAGCTTTGATCGTTTGTCTAGTAAATGTTGAAGTAGTCTGTAACGATGAGCAGTTTCTTGTTGTTTTAGTCTTGTATGTGGATTCCAAGTAAGACGTTTGTCCAAGTGGAGTCCAAGGTAGCGGATCTGTTCAACAGGGATTAATGGAATATCATTAAAGGATACTGTTGGACAGGAAGTCGTAGGTTTACGACGAAGGGTAAAGGTTATTTGTTGGGATTTATTTGGATTTATTTTTATTCTCCAATTTCTACACCATTCTTGAATGTTAGTAATATGAGATTGTAGTGATTGGGATGCAATGAAAGGATCATTATTTACTGATAACGGTAAATATTAAAGTACCTAATAGTTTTATAGTATTATAGTAATTTTGCAATATAATAATGTATACAGGGTGAGTATCTCTTAGCGTAAAAAAAAAAATTGGGTGAAACTAGATCAAAAGTGTAGCCAAATGCCGCAGACCTCACCTTTCTATTCCAATCCGTTGCAGATATATGGTAAATAAACGATTTTTTGGAGGAAAGCATGTTTTTTACGATAAAAGCTGTAATATCTCCATTTTGTTTAAATATTTTTCAAATATTGATCACATTTTCGGATTTAGCAATAAATTTCCTATAAGATCGGAGTAATTTAACCTTGAATTTTACAAACTTGGGACCTAAAAAATATCTTTATCTTCACCTAATTTAGGGAAGTTACAATTTCTTATAATACTTCAGCGCTCACTGCTTTTCATAAAAACAATCCACAAAACTGCAAAGCTCTCAAAAACTTACAAATTTAATAAGCTTTCAAATGATATGTTAAAAGTAATGATTTTGTTTTAATTTCATGGAGAAATTTACTTTTGAAACCGAAAAAACATGGTGTTCTCATTTAGCATACAAATCAGGTACTTTGGTAAATAAGACATTATGATAATCGCTTGATGAAAATCTGTATTTTAAATAAAAGAAACACTTCATTAGAATAAAAAGCAAAGAAAAAATATAATATTTATTGACATAAATTTTAGGCCAGTTCAGGTATTCATAATAACAACAGCGACTTTGACCTCTCTCAGTACTAAGCACATTATCGCTATTTCATAGTTATTTTCCTGTTTATTTTGAAATGGGAGGGGATTATTGTTTATTATTTTATTTTTATTTTGATATAATGATTGAAAGTTTGATTTGGAAATTAAGAAGCTACAGAGATAAAAGTGTCACTATCATTAGAAAGACCCTTGCTAATATTGCTTATCCTTAGCTTGAGGGCCCATTTTATTTATTGGGATTATTTTTTTCTGTTTGGCAATACACCTGCGAAGATGGCAACGTTCACAAATGGTGAGTACGCTGACATACATTTTTTGTATGGTTTTTGTAATGGAAACGCGAGTGCAGCGCGGCGGGAGTACCAACTTAGGTTTCCAGATAGGCGCCTCCCCTCTACGATAGTGTTTTCACGAACTCATCAACGTTTATCTAAAACAGGTTCCGTTCATAAGTTACGTCAAGAATTGGGACAAGTTCCTCATGATGTTGAACTCGAAGAGGAAATTATTGATATAGTAAATGAAAATCCCAGTGTTTCATCAAGAGACTTGGCCCGTGAAATTGGTATCTCCCAAAGGTCAGTTATCAACATTTTGCACCGAGAACATTTTCACCCATATCATTTCACACAAGTACAAGGGCTAGAACCTAATGATCATGTACATAGAATACAATTTTGCCGCTGGCTTTTAAATAGAGACATTCAAGAACACCAGTTTCTGAGGAAAATTTTATGGACAGATGAGTCTCTTTTTACAAGGGAAGGAATTTTTAACGTCCACAACCGGCACTACTGGGCAGCTGAAAACCCACATATGGTTCAAGAAGCATCTTTCCAGCATCGTTTTACAGTGAATGTGTGGGCTGGGATAATAGGGGACCGACTCATTGGGCCACATTTTTTGCCCAGCAGATTGAATGGAGAAAGTTATTTGGATTTTTTACAAAATATTCTACCACAACTTATTCACGACATTCCACTTGATGTTCAGCAAAACATAATATTCCAACACGATGGTGCTCCTCCACATCATTCGGCAGCAGTACGGGAATGGCTGAACCAACGATATTCGACCTGGATAGGTAGAAATGGTGTGATACATTGGCCAGCTAGGTCACCTGACTTAGCTCCAATGGACTTTTATGTGTGGGGCTACATAAAAAGCGAGGTATATGCCAGAGAAGTGACCAGCATTGAGGTCCTAAAGACGAGAATTCTGGAGGCCGGAGCCAAATTGCAACAGCGTCTGACTTTAGCAGTGACCGTAGGGGCTGTGAGAAAGAGAGCAAGAAGCTGCATTCGAAATAATGGAGGACATTTTGAAAATTTAATAAAATAACGGACTCTGGCGGCGCTTTATTGACAGTGATTCTTTTATTTTCAAATTAACAAATTTTTTCTTTGCTTTTTATTCTAATGAAGTGTTTCTTTTATTTAAAATACAGATTTTCATCAAGCGATTATCATAATGTCTTATTTACCAAAGTACCTGATTTGTATGCTAAATGAGAACACCATGTTTTTTCGGTTTCAAAAGTAAATTTCTCCATGAAATTAAAACAAAATCATTACTTTTAACATATCATTTGAAAGCTTATTAAATTTGTAAGTTTTTGAGAGCTTTGCAGTTTTGTGGATTGTTTTTTATGAAAAGCAGTGAGCGCTGAAGTATTATAAGAAATTGTAACTTCCCTAAATTAGGTGAAGATAAAGATATTTTTTAGGTCCCAAGTTTGTAAAATTCAAGGTTAAATTACTCCGATCTTATAGGAAATTTATTGCTAAATCCGAAAATGTGATCAATATTTGAAAAATATTTAAACAAAATGGAGATATTACAGCTTTTATCGTAAAAAACATGCTTTCCTCCAAAAAATCGTTTATTTACCATATATCTGCAACGGATTGGAATAGAAAGGTGAGGTCTGCGGCATTTGGCTACACTTTTGATCTAGTTTCACCCAATTTTTTTTTTTACGCTAAGAGATACTCACCCTGTATAATTATTTTGAGATTATTGGCTGCCATAAGGCATAAGTTACTAGAAAATACCCGCGTATATAATAATCACTTGTATTATGCTATTCATTTTATCGAAGTTTTTTATAAAAGACAGACTTGTATTCAATGTAATTATTAAAAAAAAAAAAAAATATATATATATATATATATATATATATATATATATATATATATATATATATATATATTTATTCGTATTTACAACTGTATACATTATCTATATTCTATATCTGTACTAATATACAAAAGGACAAACCGTTTTTCGTTTGTGATCACTAACCCCGAAAACTACTAAGCCCATATTTACCAAATTTTAACAACATCATCTTCATAGCCCAAGGAAGGTTTAGCAATAATAAAATGTACATATTTTCAATTGAATTGCTGTTAAAAAAAAAAAAAAAAAAAAGCGATAAATATTCGTATCTGGTGCACAGTAAAGTTTTAATATTGACCGATAGGTAGCGAATCCCATTCAAAAGATGTTACAATTTTGTTGTGTTATAAATAGCTAGAAATTGATAATAAAATTAACTCAATTCAATTAAACTGTTATCAAAAAAACTATAAATATGTGGTGTGACTCGTGGATTCCAGTGAAATTTAAAAATCGAATGAGATATGTGACTAGCAGCATCCTGCAATAAAGTTTTAGTAAAACTAATAAACCTATCTGAACCAAATTATAACTACAACATTTTCATAGTTCTAGGAAGATTTACAATAGTAAAGTTTACTGTAATATCAATTTAAATTTACAGTATTAAGAAATAGAAACGAGGTTTGTCCTACTGTCATCAGCTTTTAAGGTTATAAATTAAAATCTAACCAGATGAAATCGATAAAACTGTTTCTGCTGAATTAAAATTATTACCAAATCAAAATGTCGATCCTTTGCTTTTTGATATTGTGTGTAAAACTATGACTCGAAGACCTTTTGTTGCAAGCACTGATAATACAGTTCATTATCTGCAAGAATTTCTTAATAGTCTGTTTTTCATGAATAACCTACTCATACATAAAATTTAAAAAATGGATGTATCTTTATGCTTTTACATAATCTTCAAACACCTAATCAGTCTAATTTTAACTACGTTAACAATTACTTCCATGCGTGAAAATATCCTTGGATAAATAATGATAAATTTAATACTTCAATACAAGAATTATATCGATAGACAAATAAAACATTAATATATAGTTAAAATTATCATGCTCATCACTAACGAGAGCAGGCAAAGCCGCGATGGGAGATGCTAGTTAAGGACAAGCCATTTTTCGTTTTTGATCACGGGCTGTGGAATATATGTATTTGCATATTTCTCCTAACTAACTAAAACATCTAATATTATCCAAATATATATTTTTTGAGGTATTTGGAATAAATTTGAGATATTTTTAATTTGCATATTTGTGCATATTTTGCCATAAATGCACATTTTAACATATTTTTAATTAGACTTGAATATTTATCATATCAATCAAGGCATATCAGCATTTGACATTTGAATTTTTTTATGTTTCTGAGATGAAAAATAAAAATAAAATATAGATAAGAACCGAAAAATAGCTATAATAACTTCTCCCATTCTTTTTTCCTCGCCTTATCAATGCGTTTGTATCTGTCTAAGTGCTGATTCTTCGGTTTCAGCGGAGTTTCGTATTTTCTTCTCTTAGAATTGTTTAATCCGATTAATTTCTCGTTTATACTTTGCTCAAATACGTGGAATATTATGACTTCACTTTTCATTTCACCTTTCTCCCTTTTATCATTCCATTACACAGTCTCTCACACAGTGTTCACCGAGACATATGGTTCGTAAACTGTTCTTTTGTGTTAACTTAAAATACCGAATGTCACTCCTTCGAAGACAAAAGATCTTGTTGGAAAGTACGCAGGTGAGTTTTCAAATGAGACTTTCAAGAGTAATGGAGACATTTTATATTTATACAATGTAGAGCGGTTGTTTAGCCATTTCAAATATTTTTGAGGCCTATCTAGACGATCTATTTTGTTCGAAAACCTGAAAAAGTGGTGTCTGTTATTCAAATCTACGACAGTGAATAAGTCAGGAGATTTTCTTTATGGTCGTTGCTTATCGTTTTTTATGTGTATTGTTTTGTTTTAAAGTATAAGTATTTTGGTTGTGATTGTTGCTTAAGTTTCCTGTCATGATTTTTTTCTTTTTTAATGTCCCCTGTTAAATGTGTTTTATTTATCGTTAATAAAGGTTTTTAACATTTGTTTCTATTTTTTAATATTAGCTATTTAATGTTTTTCCCCTTTTCAACACAATTATTTATTTAAACTTCCGAATGTCCGCTGTGCCTGGGCAAATCTGAACAAATTAACATTAAACGCAGCTAAAACTCAAGCAATTGCCATAGGATCACATTCCCTTCTCCATTCAAATGCCAACTTTCCCACATTATTCCTTAATGGTCATCCAATAACTTTCCATTCCTCTGTTAAAAATTTAGGCTTAACCATTGATCAAACCCTCTCCTGGAAATCCCATATTGCACAAATCTCCCGAAGGTCAATCGGTATCCTAAAACTATTTCACCGATCCCGTCACCTCCTTCCCCTACCCACACGCAAACTTCTAGTATCCTCCCTTATCTTCCCCCAATTTGACTATGGTAGCGTGATATATGGTGGGCTCTCGACGGTTCTTGAAGACAGATTAAAACGCATCATGAATTGCTTCATCAGGTTTGTCTTCGGAACATCGAGACGTTCCCATGTTTCTCATCTCTACACGGATTTAAATTGGCTTTTCCCCTCCTTCCGCAGAAAGTACCTCCTAGGCTCCTACCTATTCCAAGTTATCAACACCCGTCACCCTCCCTTTATTTACAGTAACCTGAAATTCAATTCTGCTATCAAATCACTGCATACAAGATCTCGTCTTTCCGATCTCTATACTCCATCCCACAGAAGTACTGCATTCCAACGTTCCTTCCTTGTCCGATCCTCTACTCTTTGGAATTCCCTCCCCCCCTGTATCCGCAATGCTTCTTCCCTTGGAACATTCAAAATACTACTCTTTCACCATCTTCTTTCCCTCCAACCCGACGCTCTCTAATTATAAGGATGTATGTACTATATATGTAATCGTCTAATTTATTTACTAAGACCGTCAGACATAAAACATTAGCCAAAATTGTAGTTTGTCTATGATAATGTTTTGATTTTCTTGTAATGCTAATTTTTGAGTTTCTATCTTTTATTTTTCTTTAAGTTTCTGTTGTTTTTTTTTCTGTTCTGCATTTTTGTTTACAATATTAACCTCTTTATTTATACATTTATTTTTTCACTTTCTTTTTATTAATAGTTTTTTTCTTTTTCTAGTTTTTCTCTGTATTTTTTTTTCATACATATTTGTATTTAATTTTACCTATGTTGTTTTATTTTTAACAGCCTCTCGGCCAGTTATGATCTTACTTTGTATTATTTAATGTTATTCTTAAGGGACTTTGTCCCAGAATAAAGTTTTCTTTCTATTCTATTCTATTCTAAACTTGTGTTTGTACTTAAGTGTAGGTATGCAATGCAATTTTTTTATTTTTCTAATAAGGCAGATAGTTGCATATTTTCGGTATTTAATTGCATATTTTACCCAATATCTCTGCATATATAAGTGCATATTTTTCAGTGTTTATTGCATATAATTCACAGCTCTGGTGATCACTAACTGCGAAAACTACTGAACCAATCTGAACCAAATTTCAACTAATTCATCTTCACAGCTCAAGGAAGGTGTGACAATAATAAAACTTTCGAATAAATTTTTAAAAAGCGATAAATATGTGGTGCGTACAGAAGTTTGAAAATCGACTGATAGGTGGCGACCACCATTCGATGGAGGTTACAAAGATGCGATGTAATATAGAGCTAGAAATCTATGATAAAATTTACTTATTTTCTATTTAATTGTTATTAAAAAACCAATATATTTGTGGAGCGACATGAGGATCCCAGTGCAGTTTAAAAATAGACCGATATGTGGTTAGCACTATTCCGCAATTGAATTTGCAATGGTGAAAGTATTGAACCCAACTGTACCAGATTTTAACTACAACAACTTCAAAATTGTAGGAATGTTTACAATAATAAAGTTTATTCTAATAATAATAACAATAATTCAAATGTATTATGTAAAAGAAGGTCTCATTACTTTCATGTAAATAAGTCTTTTGTAATTAATTAGGTTCTTTGAACGCTTAGCTAGTTAATGTTCGAGTAGTCGGAAACTGCGAGCAGTTTCTTGTATTTTAAGTCTGGTACGTAATGATTTATATTTTCATTAATATTATTAATAGTTATTATAAAAACTGTTACTGTCATAATACTGTGTGTTTATTCAATTTAATTCAATATTGATCTCTCATAAAAACTATATACTGTTATTTATGTAGATTTATAAAATTTACAATGTATATTCGATTCCACCATCCAAATCCTAGAATTAGTTAAGTTGTTAACTTAACCTATAATATTTACAATAAAGCTTAATACAACCCACAAATTTTCCAAAAGGATAATCCCTCCTCCCACATTGGATATTCACCCATCCGTCCAAACATGATTGATTACCTCAATGGATTTTCCTGCATTCTCAATTCCAGTAATTTTATTCAGTGCCTAATTTAATACCCACGCAACACATTAAATGTGAAGTTAATCTCCGTATGAATTCCTAAAATACGATTTAGATTATTAAAAGCCAGATATGCTTATATAAAATTAAAACATTTAATAAGGACCAGAATAAACAGAATAAAATAATAGTCCAACGTTCAGTAACAACTGCTTACGGTCTATCATGTCTTTAACCAACTCACCCACATTAGGTCTTAGGGATTTACGGCTTATAACTTACAGATCAAAAGGCCAGAACAATAATTATCAAAGACAAAGGCTAAATGTGTTGGCACCAAAAGGGAATCCATTGAATTCGGTCTAAAATAGTTTTGTGTAAGTTTTGAGACGGAGGCGGGCAGGTGTGAGCTACAAGAATAGAGTAGACGGCAAGTCTCCAACCTCGGTCCCAAGCAGTCTATTGTCAACCCGCCTGCCCCGATATAGATATAGTTTGGGATTTTATATTCAAATGAGTGGTTTGTATTCAATTTTATTTCACCTATAGTAGTATTCTATGTAACAGAATAAGAAAAAAGATTTCGTCAAACTTAGTACACATAATTACCGCACAGTGAGGTAAAATCTCAAAAAATGTTCTTAATATCTAAGCATACAGCTGACATCCCAACTCATCCTACCACTGCCCTCACCACATATGCTGATGACACATGTTTATTATCAGTAAACAATGATCCCTTCATTACCTCCCAAAAACTCCAATCCCATATCCTAAACATTCAAGAACGGTGTCAAAAATGGAGAATCAAAATAAACCCAAATAAATCTCACCAAATAACCTTTACCCTTCGTCGTAAGCCTACGACTTCCTCTCCAACAGTATCCTTCAATGATGTTCCACTAATCCCTGTCGAACAGATCCGCTACCTAGGACTCCACTTGGACAAACGTCTTACTCGGAATCCACCTACAAGACTAAAGAGACAAGAAACTGCTCGTCGTTGCAGACTACTTCAACATTTACTAGACAAACGATCAAACCTTCCAATTCATTACAAAATACTTAATTTGGAAGTACGGAGTTGTGCTTTTGGGCTCCACTTGATCATCCAATTCATCTTGTATCCAATCTTTACAATCCAAAATTCTCCGGAAAATCACCAATGCTCCTTACTTTGTCACCAACAAACTTATCCATAGAGATATTGTTGTTAAACATTAAGATTGTGACCTGCCACCTCTAGTACCTCTAGTGCCTGCTGGGATAACAAAACTGTCAACTAATTGTTAAACAGGAATTGGAGTTATTTTTCACTTCTAGTAAATATGCGGTATATATGAGATATAATGACATGAATAAAACTTGTAGAGGAACTACACATTGGTAGTACTCTAATGAATATTTACAAAAGAAGATCTCGAGGCAATCCTCTTTTCAGACGCCTCGGATGAAGTTTATTTATTTAAACATAAAAACATTAAAAAAAATAATAAAAAAATAAAAAATAAATAAACATATTTTTACTTTCGTTCAAAATATTATTCTCTCATGTAATATTATGTACATATACCCTACTTTAAATGGTGAATGGTCAAAATAAAATAAAACATTTAATACAAATTTGTACAAAACCGCACAAAAAACAGAGTGGTGTACTTTGTACAACGCGCGACCGCTCGTGTTACGGAAGGTTAAAGTTACGGTGGAAGGTTAAATGTTAACGAGTTGTTGTACTGCGGTAGCGAAGTCCCCTTTCCAAAACTAAAGTGCGTTTCTGTTTGCATATCTCTAAAAAATATTAACCTTTGAATTAGAAAAGATAAAAAGGTACAATACTTATAAAATGAAAAACTAATCATAAGGTCAATAATTCAACATTTGCCTTTCATAGCTAATTGCTTTAAAATTTATAAAGGAAAATATGGTCGTTTATAAGTATCACTTAAGGAAATTAACTTCCAGTAATTGTCATAATGATCATTGGAAATAAGCCACTCTAACCTGCACAGTTTTCCTGGAATATGGTAGAACATCCACTTTCCTTAACACGGACAGTTGTAAAATATGGGTAAGCAAGCTCCAGAGCTCCTAGAAGTGAAAGACGCAGTTTAACGCTTCTAATCAAAGCATAATCCGTTTTTATACACCTCTAAGAAGTATCTAGCTTTGGAGTCGAAGAGGAACATACATTGTAGGATGTATAATAATTGGAAAGTCGAAAAGTCAAAATTTGGCTTAGTTATTTTTCCAAATTATCTCGGTTTATACTCCATTAATTTTACAATAACAGAACACAATATGTTAATAACGAAATTAAAATAAAATAAGAATTAATATGAATGAAATCTCACCAAAATTAAATTTTCTGTTTTTTTGTCATATTTTACTCTGATAGCTTTCCATTGTTTAGCAATAAAAAAACACATTGAAACTTAAGCTTTATTAGCCTTGAGCAGCAGTAAACACATATTTGCTGCTAATTTAAGGGAAGAAAGAACTATAAAAAAATGTAATTTAAACAGTTCTTTGCTCATTTGGCTCACTGCGGGACGCTAAAAAGCGGGAATTTGTTTTTCTCTAGAATGGTTAGTCTTATCGATATGCGAAGAGTCTCATTCGATTCAGAATGAAAAAATACATTAGAATTATAATAATTTTGAAAAATTATATTACTTTATTCTTTATTAATATTGTCAACGTAATTCCAGCATATAGCCTAGGTGAAGAATATATTCCATAAATAAAATTCTAGCATGAAGTGGAAAAATTCCCAACTTAACTGCTTCTTCTTTGCGAAATTTAGGTTCATGTCTTGATTTGTAAACTTACCCCTATTAACTTAAAAGCAATTTTAATTTTTGTTTGTTACGAGGAAAAAATACTTATTATTTGTACCACTCATTAAAGTTAGCTAAGCATCCTATACCAATGAATATTTCACGAAATTATAAACTAAAGTTTATAATGATTCGTCCCTAAAAACTACCTCACATACGTCGGAATATTTTGTTTTAACAGTCTCTATAATGCTTTCTTTGAGAAGAAAGCAGACCGATAACTATTTAAATAAACATAGGAACCATGAACGTACCAATCCCAACTTTGTAAACAATCCTTGTTTTTATGTGCAGTTGTCATAAGTTATCAATGAATTTTCACAGAATTTTAAGTAATAGTATGAACTTAACGAAATGGTAATTTTGACCGGAGGTCAGCGGTGTTTTTGTAAGACAACACATGTTAAAAAACTCTGGTTACTTTTTTCCTATTGCCCTAGTGTATTTTTGATAATATATTTCATACATTAAACCGATCTAATTTTTTCCACTATTCTTTAGTACTTGAACTACAAATCTTTCAAGTTCCAAAGGTTTATCTATGAAAATAAATCCACAGGGAACCACCTATGTCCATGACCTCCTTACTCTGCGCTCCTCCATTCACCTCTTAAATACTAGAACCCAACCCATCAACCTTTACACTCCGGCGCATCGAACTGCATCCTTCGAGAAATCCTTTATTATCCGTGCTTTTCGAAAAAGCTCCACTCTTACTTCCTTTAAACATCATTTATTTCTTTACCTCCTTAATTTTCAATCTTCCGAGCTAATGTAAAACATGAATATTTATGTAACATACATTATAGTAGTATACATAAGATATATCCTTTTGCAAGATATCCTAATTATTTTGTAACTCATAATTTAATTATTAATCAATATTTGTTATTATCTATGATTATTATTTATTATAATTAGTTATCAAAGCCAGACGATTGTCCTATGTACTGTAATCATATATTATTCTTAGAGGACAAGTAGTCCCAGAATAAAGTTCATTTTCTTCTTCTTCTTCTTGTAGCTCAATAAAAATAAACCATTTTGGGGTGGAGTAATATTTTCCAACTTCAGAAGGCCTCAGAGTTATAAAAATAAAGAAAATTGAAAGAAAAAAAAAAAAAAAAAACGAAAAAAAAATTGGAAATGTTTGCACCAACTAATAATGAATACAATAGCACATTAAACAAAAATAATAAAATCATTTTCAGAGTTTTTTTTCCGCGTTTACCACAGTGTATGACCCTTAGAAACAAGGATTTGGTTACCATATATGTTGAAAATTAAAAAAAACAAGAACAAAACAACATGTTATTTATCCATGACAGATAAAATTAAATTTAATAGATTTAAATAATGTTTAATTATTAGTTTATGTTTTGTATAATTTGTATATTTACAAGTATATGATCGTTCGTGATACATACTTTTCTATTTTCATTTTGAAATTATTTATTGAATAAATACTACAAGCTGCCTCTCTAAAGGAAAATGAATTGTATGTATATCAATGAATCCATTCATACAATATCTACAATGAAAAAAAATAAATAAATAAAAAGAAACCCTTCAACAATACAAGATAAAATATTAAAATACAGCTATTTATAAGTAAGTAGGAGTTATTATTTTTGAAAGATTAAATCTGAAGTTTGTACGGTGATTATCGTCGGCCGGAATACTTCATAATAACCTATTTTTGAGTTCAAAACATTTTTGGTGTCGGCAAGGAGTTCCTACTTCTAGAATAAATAAAAAACTGTTAAGATGAATTTAAAATAAATGTATAAAATAAATGAATCTAAAAAAGTAGTTTTATTTTTGATTTTATTTCAATCAAAACTGATAACTAATAACTAAACTGTTTTTGCCAACTAATCGCTGACTAGATTAAATGGCTTTACCGTCTATCGGCCCATCTCTAATTTTAATGTATCGAAAAAATTTGCTGTTTACTACACAAAATCTCTTAATTTTTTTAACTAAAAAAAAGAAGTATTTTATCTTGTATTTTCAGATAATACCCAATACTGATCGGAATAATGAGGTATTGAATATGGAAATCAATCAATAGTACTTGAAAACTACTATCTCTGATACAAAATATTCTACTTAAAACATGCAGTTAGCTTTATATCATATATTTCTTCAGTTTATACTAGCACATGATGGAACATCTTCTGGAGGGAGAGAATCAGTAAGTAGGATCCAAGGCGTACCAGGAGTTGAGTAATGGTCGAGCGAAGGTCATCTTCCTTCCTAAAGCATAATCGCCCTGTTAGGGATAAATCTCCGGCCATCGCCCCGCAGCAAAAACCTTCGGTCACTAAATTCTTCAAGATTTTTGTTGTTGTTTTTCGGTCCATAAATTGGGCCTTTTTAGAGAGAATTATGCGAAAAGGGACTACTTTTTTATTTCTATCTAGCGATCGTATATCACTAGTCGAGATTCATATTAACAAAATGTTTTTTCTATTCTAGATATCAGGCATTATAGCCGTCACTTACATTATAGCGCATTTTTAATTTATTTATTTAATTTACACATGTCTATACAAAAAGTTAATAGCATGAAATACATATGTATGTATGTTTTTACATTCACTTAGTTCTGTTTTTTTGGCTCTTCTCTGTTAGTGTCTTGTGTTTAGGATTCTTGTAAATAAGAAACACTTTTTATAATTTCTTTATTTTCAATTGATACTAGTTTTTTTAACACAGCTTGAAGAATAAGTTAAAATGTTAGAAAATGAGACAGAATTATCAGTCCTTGTTGAATATTCATATCCGATATTAGTAAAAATTTTCATTTCACGTGCGTCAAAATGATATACGCACTGTCATGTTTTACGATTTTCTTGATCTTGAGATTGGTACCAATAATTACCATTTCAACTTTAGAGCAGTGTTGAATTCGTACGAATGTAGACACAATGAAGCACGTAGTTTATGGGAAAAAGTAATGTTTTTGAAAAGAAGAGCGTCGTTTGATTTCTTCGTTAATGAAGATGGGAGTTCAAGAGAGATCGCACAGCACATTAAATGTCTAAGTTTACACTTTTATACTCATTGGGGTTATATTATTATCCTAACACGATATAGTAACTGCATACAATTTTTATAAATGTTTGCTTTAATTTTTATATCTTCATTATCTTGTTAATATCAACAAAATATTTTGCGACTTAAGAAGTTGAAAACAGTGTCATTAACGTGTTTTCTTTATGAGTCGAATGGCACATCCGCAAAGCTTTTTTTTTTTTAACTTTTTTTTTAAAAGTTATTAGGTTTTTCTCCGTTTTTAGAACCTTCGGCACGCTGGAACGTTATTTATTATATCATCGACACTATGTAAAACTAACGAATGTGAAATTTCGCCTATTTTTTTTTGTTCGTTTAGACTGTCTTCTACGATGCCTTTTGGTAAAATCTCGACCGGCAATTAGAAGAACGAAACTTTGATTTGATTTAAACCTTTTAATATATAATTTCTCCTCACATAGATTTGACGTAGTTTCAAGTTATATTTTGAGTTAATGCGTACCTTTGAGTTAATGCGTAATTTGCGTATCACAGAAAATATTTCCTATTGTTAATTTAAACTATATGGGGGTGGTTTACTTCATGCATCTACGACACCCCCTAACGCCAACTCACACTGACCACTAATAGGAATAATAACCCAACCCCACGTATCTTAATCGGGAATCCTGAAGTCTTCTTCTTAGAAGAAATACAGCCTTCCGAAAGTTCACAAACAGAAAGTCCAAAATAGCATGTAGTACCTGAGCAAGGATAATGTGTGCATGTAGAGCTATTTATCACTGTCTATGAACCTGGGTGTTTAAACGTAAGTCGATGAGTGTGGCGAATTGGTCCCAATGTGGCAGGGAATGTACCTATGGGTAGGCTGCCACTGTACCATGGTAACCATGGTTCACAGTAATGTGAGGTGGTTTATCGGCTGTAGTAATATTTGAAGTAAAGTGGTTCATCAAAAAATTAGTGACAGATTAAGGATTGGTTATTCAGTTGTGATTGACACAAAAAAAAAAAAATAAATAAATAAAAATAAAAATAAAATTAATTTAAAAACTTTTATTATTTAGCCCTCGTTTTGTCCTTCTGGGCTGAAAATAACACTACTAGATGTGAAAAAGTCGTATATTGCAAAAAATAATATTAGTTATAATTAAATTAGTTAATAGTTCATCTTAAAAGAACAGTTATACTGCATATTTGTCATGATGTGGATAATGCATATAGTGTAATAAAATAATGTCTGTTGAACAATTTAATATACAATTAAAGAAAATATTTAATGGTAGAAGGAAATATGGTCTAAATGGAAAATATAGGGAAGTTAAGAGAGAAAAACAATGTCGGCTAAAAATAAACTAAAATAAAACCTCTCTATCTTCCACTTCTTGACCTATTTAGTTATTATTCTTATTCCCTTTAACTTCTTCATTATTCATCCAGTTTTTCTTAGGATAAGTTAGTCATGCATAAGTAGTTTTTAAAGTTTTTCGTTTGTTTGGAAAAAAATAAATGGAGTAAGATATTCAATGATGTGTCATTTATTATATTTTGTAGCAAAGAATTAATAAATTATTTGCAATTTCTTTTGGAATTTTTATTGTAATTTTTTTTTTTTTTTAAACGTTAAATATCAGTTAAAAAATCATATGGAAAACTTTTAAACATCAGGACTTAATAAATTATAAATGAAAGGCAAGGAATCAAATGTGTTGATTCTCACTTTCTGAAGGCTTCTAAATGATATCAAGTAGACGAGTAGCTAAAGGATTAACGTTTCCCTTATGCCTGGTTGTTTTTTTTTTCTATTCCTACAAGAAACTAGTTTAAAAAAGGACTATTGAAAATCTTTATCTGCTTATATTTGTTGTTATTGTTTATACAAAGATCATAAACGCGCATGTACCAACCATTGTTTAATGTTGTTAAAACTTATACAGTTAGTTGATGCCCAAATTCGCAACACTGATTACCAAGTGCTAAAGGCGTAATACTCGAAAAAACGCGAAATTTTAGCACTATTTTCATTTTTCGCTTATATTTCATGAACTATATGTTTTTTTGTTAATAGAGAATATTTACACATACGTAAAACCGATTTAATTAATTTAATTATTACTGATTTAAATATCATTAAAATTGTTTGTTGAAGATATTTCCATGGAACCAGTTTTTCCATCAGTAAGCGGCCGAGAACTTGATCTGAAAAAATTTAAATTTTATGAAAAATTTACAATTTTTGGAGAGCTGTATCTCCGCATCTGATTGGCTTATGAAACTGCAGTTGGACTTTAATTGTTACATAAGTGCTCTGTAGTAGTATAAATCCTCTACTAATAAAGATCGCATATCTTACGAGATATAAGACAATCTTAAAACAGTGCTAAAGTTTCAAGGTTTTTCGAGTACTACGCTTTCAGCATGGAGTTTTCATATTTGCAAACTTGAATATTAAATATCTGTATGGGTTTTACCGACTTATTTTATAAATTTTATACCGCGTATAAATCGACTGGATTATTAGTTTGTATTACATAATTCAAAAATTTTAAATTTAAATTATATAAAAATATTAAATTTAAATTATAATTTTAATCTATCTTTTTTTTTTATATATGAAAGTTTAGCGCTCAAGTAAAGAGAAGAATCACGTCGAACGATGTTTCTACTGGAGAACGGAGACGGCTTCATAACACGGAATCGCGTGACTAATACCAGGTAAGTATGATTCTTGTAACAGCGTAAAGTGATTGAAATTGAATAGGCCTGTTAAGTTGGTTCACTGGAAAGTTAATATTAATATTACAGTTAATAGTTACTGAGCCGACTTGGAGGTACCAAGGATTGGTTCCAAGTAGTTGATGGGAGGATAGAGTAAGAAGAAATCCTGTATTTATTCTCCCTTATCCCAAGATTCTCTGAGCCATATGATTAATATTTTTCGCTGTTATCTATACTAATATATAAAAGGACAAGCCATTTTTCGTTTGTGATCACTAACCGCGAAAGCTACTGAACCAATCTGAACCAAAATTTAACCACACCATCTTCATAGTTCAAGGTAGGTTTAGCAATAATAAAATTTAAACATTTTCAAATTTATTGCCATAAAAAAACGATAAATATGTGGTGTGCAGTGAAGTTTGGTAATCGACCAATAGGTGGCGAGCACCATTCGAGAGAGGTTACAAAGGTACGGCGTTATTAATGAAAATTAATGATGCAATTTACCTATTTTCAATTCAATTGTTATTAAAAAAGCAATAAATATACGGAAAGACATGTGGACCCAGTGCAGTTTAAAAATCGACCGACATATGGATGGCCATTCTGCAACAGAGGTTGAAATGGTAAAACTATAACAACCAAACTGTACCAAATTGTAACTACATCTTTATAGTTCTCGGAAGGTTTATAATAATAAATTTTACTATAATAGTAATTAAAATGTATAGTCTTGAGTGCAAGAAACGAGGTTTGCCAAACTGTCATATACTACAAGTTGGATGGATAAAATTATTTCTGCCAAAGTGGATGTCTTGCTATGCTTTTACGTACTCTTCAAAAATCTAATCAATGCATTTTTAACCAGGTTAAAATTACTGCCATGCGTAAAAATATCATTGAAGAAATAAGATTTTTATCGATAAACAAATGAAATTCAATTATTAGTGAGAATAATCTGAGTACTTTATTTATGAGAGCAGGCGAAGCCGCGACGGGGTATGACAGTTTTATATATGTTTAGACATGTATTATAGAATTATTAAGATTTTTAATTAGATCCCATTGGTAATATGGTACTATCTATTTCCTTTTAGTTATGAAAATCTCAACTTGGTTCTCAATTCTCGTGTGGAACTTTTATCGAAGTGCTGCCAGTGGCTAGTTGCTTCACAAGCAATTTTCAAGTATTATGAGCACTATTACTGTATTTACTAGATTTATTTATGTATTAGATGTATGTATTATTTATTTATGTACTAGATTTATTTATTTATTTTTTTTAGATTTTAAAAATATATATTATTTTATATATAGTATTTAGTTTAATATTCAAAATAATGACATGAATTAAAATGTTATTTTTGTCATTTGTTAAAAATAGTAGCCAGAAAGCACATGTTTGCGATGTCTCACCGCTATGGTAACTAAGTCAGCCTGGATTTCATGATTTCAAGAAAAGTACATCTTGGTAAATAATCACATCGGTTATTTGGAGATCCGATTTTGAGTTGGAGAATCCGATCATTAGGAATTTGATCAGCTATTTAAAGTTAAAGAAAATTGTATAATCATTTTATAGAAAAAAATCATCAGAATGGATTTCTCACATCATAACTTCAAGGTAACATCGCTCAAGTTACAAACACTCTTATTGTTAGTATAGCCCATATTTGGACAAACTACAACAAATTAAATATTCCAACAAATTGACTGGTTTAAACTAAAATTAAAATGAGATATTTTAATAAATTGTATCAAATTGATTATAGTATTTTTTTATTTGATAGTTATTTTTTAAATTTAAAAGTCGACTTTTTGTTATACTCTTAATTGTTCTTTTTGTTATTTAATTTAATATTTTCAATCCTTTGTTTGTTGTTTTTAATATATAATCTAATTATTTTTCTGTCATAATCTAGAAAAGTTGTTTTCTTTATTTTTGTTTTGAGAAGACAAAATGGGAAGAAAATAATTTCCTTTTTTGCCTTCTCTAATTATTTTAAGGACGATCAATTGGGAACAGGCTGGCAACGGGATAAAGGTTGATGGACAGTTAGGTAAATACGGACTAAATACGGTTTAGTCCAAAACAATATTCCTTCTACATCGAATGGGTAAAGGTATCATGTCGAAATAATTGATTTTTACATTATGACTAATTGGGCGACATTTAGTTAAATTATTCACATCTCTAGCGTGTCAATCGGCTTATCTAGATCCTTTTATTTTTTTTAATCGAGAATCTTATTTGATCAGTTATTTTATTTCGGAATTATACTTCAAAAACGCTATAGTAAAATTTTATTTTTATCTTATTGGAAAATGTTCAATATCTACTCAAGTCATCTAGTTTGAACATATATATAATACGATTAGAGTTAGTATCATAAAACAATGTAATTAGTACAAACTAACAATGCTGGTTATACGGTTATTACCACTTGAAATAAAAAAGAAAATGTTATTGTTTTAGATGAATTAATTATTTGTCTTTGTTACCGACTTCTATTATCTTGGGTCCATGTTGAATCAATTACTGGTTAGGAGGACACAAAAAGCCATACCGCTGAGGTACGCGTGTTGATACAGAAGGATCAATTCAATTAGTTTTGATGAATTATTCGCAATTTATATAGTGTGGTTGGTCTTATTTTTTGTAGTTATACAAAAAACCAAAAACTCACTCACAAAAAACGAAAAATAATCTTTATTTATCTAATTAACACATTACATTAGCTATCGAGGTTATATTAGGTTATCACGGCACTCAGTGTTGCCAGCTTCTTACAAAAATATTATTTTTGACTTTTAACATTTTATATCAACTGTTTTACTTAACTTTTAACATTATTCTAACTAAACAAACAAAAATATTTTAACACATTTCAGTGTGTGGTGCCGCCACATCACTCTCCCCCCAGTAACTTTGTTACGAAAGGAGTCGCGTGGGAAAACGCACTAATCTTCCTGAGCGTGTCTTCTTCAAAACTGCTTCAGGCTGCACAGGATCTTTTGGTTCATCAGTAGCTGGTTTAATAGGTTGTTCCCATCCTAAATCGCTATCGTCACATAAAAGATGAGCTGGTTTTAACCGATCGAGTGATACATTTACTTCTTTACCCTTAATTTTTAATGTATAATACTTGTTTGATCGTCGAATGACCATATACGGGCCTTCGTATGGTTTTTCCAAGCTTCTCCTTACGCGATCCACTCTAACAAACACGTGTGTGGCGTTTGACAAGTCTTTATGGATGAAAGTAGTTACCCTGTTTTTATGTGTCACTGGTCTTGGGCGCAGGCGGTCCATCTGCTGGCGTAGCATACTGACGAACGTTGGTAAATCTGAACTAGGCTTGGGTGTTTCGAAGAAATCACCTGGAAGTCTCAAAGGCATTCCATATACCATTTCTGCTGTTGTCGCTGAGGCATCTTCATTCAAGCAAGTCCTTAGTCCTAAGAGAATAGTTGGTAATATTTGTGTCCACTGTGGTTTTCCATGTGCTTTGATCGCTGATTTCAACACTCGGTGAAAACGCTCAATCTTCCCATTTGACTGCGGGTGGTAAGCAGTTGTATGGTGTAGTTTTATACCACAGATTGATGTTAACGATTTAAATAATTCACATTTGAATTGTTTGCCTTGATCAGTAATTATGGTGGCAGGTATTCCAAACCGACAGATCCAATGTTGATAGAAATTCTGTGCAACATTTTCAGCTAACGTGTCTTTCAAGGGAATAACTTCAGTCCATCCAGTAAATCGGTCGATGCACGTTAAGCAATGGGTATATTCTTCAGACGGTGACAGGGGTCCAATTAGGTCTATATGAACGGTGGCAAATCTTTCGTCCGCTATTGGATATTTCTGAAGTGGTGTCTTCACATGTCTGAAAACTTTGCTTTTTTGGCACGCAATACAGGCGTTTGCCCATGAGCGCAAATTATTTTTCATGTTGTTCCAAACTGTCTTAGAACATATCAGCTTAACCGTAGCTCTGATTCCAGGGTGTGACATATAATGGTAATGTTTGAATATATTATAACGGAAATCTTTTGGAATATATGGTCTAATATCCTTTGTTGAAACATCGCACCATAATTGGCTTCCATTTTCAAGAGGGTAGGATTTAAAAATCAAACCAGTATTTGCAGAAGTTCGAAGTTGTTGTAGTTCTTCATCATGCGTTTGCGCATCTGCTATATTGGTGTAATCAATTGCAGAGTATTCCTCTAAACGAGACATGTAATCTGCGATCATATTGTTTTTTCCTAAGACATGAACTAAGGTTGTTGTGAACTGGGAAATATATTGCAATTGTCGAAGTTGGCGAGGTGATGCTTTGTCGTTCTTCTGTTTGAATGCATAAGTCAAAGGTTTATGATCTGTGTATATTACAAATGACCTTCCCTCCAACAAATATTTAAAATACTTGATTGACATATAGATGGCTGTCAGTTCTCGATCATATGTTGAATATTTTCGCTGTGTTTCAGAAAACTTTTTGGAGAAAAATCCAATAGGTTTCCATATATTGTTTTCCCATTGTTGCAAAACAGCTCCAGCTGCTAAGTCGGATGCATCTACAAATAGTGAGAGTTCACAATCAGGATTTGGGTATGTTAATAGAGTTGAATTACTTAAGGCTTGTTTACTTTGTTCAAAGTCTTCAATAGTTTCTGGTGTCCATGCAATCTTAGTTTTATCATTTTTCCTAGCACCCTTAAGAAAATTAGTGAGATTCGCTAAATTACTTGCAGCATGGTGTAGATGCCTGCGATAGAAGTTCAGCATTCCTAAGTAAGATCGTAGTTGTTTTATAGTTACTGGTAATTTGTGACTAACAATGGCACTTACTCTTTCGGGATCAGGTTTTGTACCTTTTGATGAAATAAGATAACCTAGAAAAATTATATTTTTTACGCCAAGTTCTGATTTACTGATGTTAATCCGCAGTCCATAGTGGCTGAGTCGTTGAAAGACTTGTGATAAGTGATGATTATGTTCTTCAGCATCTGCAGAGGCAATAAGTATATCATCCAAATATGCGAAACAAAAATCCAGTCCTCTTAAAACTTCATTAATAAAACGTTGGAATGTACTAGGCGCATTGCGCAGTCCGAATGGCATAACATTAAATTCATACAATCCAAATGGTGTAATAATGGCCGTTTTTTTGTTTATCATCTTCATTAACCTGTATTTGATAATACGCTTGGCAAAGATCTAACTTTGAGAAAATTGTTTTATTTAGAAGGATTTGACTTACATCCTCTATCCTCGGAATGGGGTACCTATCGGGTAGTGTTCTGTCATTTAATCTTCTATAATCTCCACATACTCGCCATTGACCATTTTTCTTCGTCACTAAGTGTAGAGGGCTTGCCCATTGTGAACTGGAAGGTTGAATAATTCCATTGTTAAGCATGCTCTGAAATTCTTGTTTAGCAACTTGCAGCTTCTTTGGATCCAATCTCCTTGGTTTGCAAAAAACAGGTGGTCCATCACTAGTAACAATGTGGTGCTTCACCACATGATTTGCATTTACCTTCAATGAAAATGGTTTGGTTAAATTTGGAAAATTATTTAACAGTTGTGAGAATTGACAAGTGACTTTGAAAGAACTCAATGATTCCATTTCCTCAATTGCAACTACCTCACCTGTAACAGTTAGTTTTGTACTGTTATCAATAAGTTTTTTGTTTTTGAGGTCAATCAGTAATCCAAAGTTGTGCAAAAAATCAGCACCTAAGATACCTTTATTGGTTTTAACCAGAAAGAAATTCCATTCCATTTGTCGTCTGAGTCCCAGGTCAATTTGAAGAATTTTGGTTCCAAATGTAGGAATCTCTGTGTTGTTGGCAGCGAATAATTTTATTCCTGTATCTTGATTTGCTTTAAATTTATTCGCTGGTATAATGGATACATCAGCGCCACTATCAACGAGAAATTGAATACCTGTATTTCTGTCTTGTAAGAACAAACGATGTTGTTGACCTACGATATTTACAGCAGCACAGTTGGTCAGTTCTGTGTCTGCTGTGAGGAGTTTCCCTTCTCCGAATTCCATTTACATTCAGGTGTACACTTGGACGGTATACATTTCTTTCCGTAACGATAATGGCCAAAACAATACTTCCCTCTTGGATTAAAACGTCTATTTCGGCTGTTACTACGGGAACTAGAGGACGAGTTATCTCTATTGGAATTTCGGGATAATCTAGACTCAAGGGCTGATAGTCTTTTATTCAGTTCTTCCAGCATAGACTCGAGTGTGGATCCTTTAGAATGAACTGCATTTATATCTCGCGTGGGTTTGATATCCCATATTTTATCACCAATTTCGGCTAATTTATTTAAATCGCCATCCGAAATTCTCAAGATACTCCTTATCTCCGTTGGAAGTTTATCCAGCCACAATGTTTTTAGCAGTTTATTGGAAAAAAATCGTCACCACCTAAACCTTGCATTTTCCGAAGTAATTGACTAGGTTTTTGGTCTCCCATTTCTAATTCACTAACAACCTTTTTAATTTTTCTTTCCTCGCTTTCTCGGTATATATTCAAAAGTCTACCTTTGGCGACAGTATATTTTTTGTTCTCAGTAGATGAGATAATGTCGAATATGTTTTCAACTATCTTAAGATCTAATTGAGCTATTAGGTAATTAAATTTCGTACCTTCCTTAGTAATTCCGCCGAGATCGAATTGGGCTTCTGCCTGGCAAAACCAGATTTCGGGTTTGTCCTTCCAAAACGGTGGTAATTTAACACTCAACTTTTCAATGGTTTTTGAAGTTTTAATTTCATCTTCTTCTATAATTAATTTTCATAAATCACGTCGGGGTCACCAATTGTGGTTGGTCTTATTTTTTGTAGTTATACAAAAAACCAAAAACTCACTCACAAAAAACGAAAAATAATCTTTATTTATCTAATTAACACATTACATTAGCTATCGAGGTTATATTAGGTTATCACGGCACTCAGTGTTGCCAGCTTCTTACAAAAATATTATTTTTGACTTTTAACATTTTATATCAACTGTTTTACTTAACTTTTAACATTATTCTAACTAAACAAACAAAAATATTTTAACACATTTCAGTGTGTGGTGCCGCCACAATAGGATGTTTTTAATTCAAAGTCTAGTTTCGAATGTTAAACATTCATCATCAGTTCAAAAACACACAAACAGTTTCGAAATACCTTAGCTACATAGGTATATAGCTACATAGTATATATATATATATATATATATATATATATATATATATATATATATATATATATATATACATACTATTACTATAAAAAACGGCAAGTCATTTTTCATTTGTGATCACTAACCACGGAAACTACCGATCCGATCTGTACCAAATTTTAATTACACAATCTTTACAGTTCAAGTTGGAAAATTTACCGATAGGTGGCGATTACCATTCAAGAGAGGTTACAAAGATAAGGTGTTATATAGAAAGAAGTTGATAATAATATTTGCTCAATTCGATTAAATTGTTATATAAAAAGTTATATATAGGTGGTGAGACTTGTGGATCCCAGTTTAAAAATGGAACGGTAATAGCTCTATTCTACAACTTCACCATCTTCATAGTTAGAGGAAGGTTTAGCATTAATTGAAATTTAAAGGCTCAATGTTTTGTGGTAGAAACGGAGGTTTGCAATACTGCCGAGTACTTTCATGGTTAGAAATTAAAATCCAACCAGATGGTATCAATAAAATTATTTTTCTCAAATAATAATTATGACCAAATCAAAATGTCGATTGTTTGCTTTATGATAATAATTCAGAATTGTTAGTATATTCCATATCCACTAGTAACATTGGCATGATAATGAGAACAATATAGTCTCGAAAATATCGCCAAAATAGTTATTTTTATTTATTGACTCAACCTCAAGAACCTTACTAAACATTTAATAGTGACAGTCATATATGATATTTTAAAAAATGTAAGACAACAAATCATGTTGATACTCTCCTAAAAAGGAAAAATGAAAAGAGCTTCTAAAAGACAAGAGGGCCTAGAGCAAAACATTGTAGATTGACGATAGGGTTAGGTTGATAGGTAATCCTTTAGGTTTTCCCTACGACGGGTTGTTTTTATTTTTTTTTATGTTCCTACTGAAGACGAATTTAAAATAGGAGGATTGGAAATATTTATCTTACGATTTAAGTAAAAATCTGGTTTGGTATTAATCGATTTTATTATTTTAAATGATTAATAAATATTTAATTTTAGAATATACGTGATGTATTAGTTTCACTCTCGAGTATTAGTTGAATTTATGTTTATTTTCATTGAAATGTATAGCGATGCTGGAATTTAGCGTCATATTGATGTATGCCCTTATACGAGTATCTCCTTTTAATCATTGACTGATCGTCTAGTTTTTCCGTGTATTTAGCTTCCCTGTTAGTTAGCTTCCCTGTTTACATTTTAGTTTAAATACACGATTTTTTTAGAAAGGGTCTATGTTGTCTTAAGGTGAAGGGAAATATGATGACATTGGTTTATCTTTTATAAACGCAGGTTATAAAGCTAATTTTCTTAATTTCTTTCCGTCTTCCTTTTCTTTAATTTAATGTATTTCTTATTTACTGTTTAGAATCAAAAGTGCCCACTGTTTCTTAAGTTATACATATGTATTTTATTTGAGTAATAAAGGTATTGGGAGACCTGCCTTAGCTGGAACAATGAAGCATTCATTTGTTTCTTTACGAGTAGCTCTAAAAACCCATCGATGTTGAAACACTTCTATTGTTTCCCTTCCCCTTGGTGAAGAGGGTTACGTCCACTTCAACAATTAAGCCATCCTCACTAATTGTTTGGATACTGTCTCCTTTCTCCATTTTATTATTGTCTTCAAACTTAAATTCAATTCTACTAAAAAGAATTCAATTAACGTCAACTCCTTTTGTCCAAAAATATTTTAATTCCTGTTCAGAAAGTACCTAATGTTTCTTAAAGCAAACTCAGTGACAGCAAATCCATAATTCCCTTCCTCCGCTACGGTCATAGCTGCCCACTTTTATCAACTTTGATATTAACTAATTCAGAATTCATTGTGAATTTCAATGAGTGATGGATGAACCTCGTGATAGGAAGACTATCTTGTGGCACATCTGGCATCTATAAAGTGGGTACCCTTAATCAGGGGGAAAATTTGGCGGTTGAGCGCCATTTTGGACACATCTTCTCCTTTCATAACCGTTGGACCATTAATGGTACGTCGTTACCAACGTGCTGAACCCAAGACTCTTTATGGGTAGTTGTACAGGTTTTTTTTTCTGTATCAATCGTTAAAAGGTAACTATAGAAGTAAAAAGAATCACTCAGAAGTAATCTGAAATATAAGATTCTAATCCTTTGAGGCGTTTAAAAAGAAGACTTTTATTTAAGTTTTACAAATTAGTAATTTTTTTTTAATAAAAAAAATTAACACTTGGGGTTCGTAAATTAAATGCCACTTAGAATGGAATTATCTAAATGGATTATATATACTAAATGTCTTACATTTTTAAAACTTTAGTATATATAATCAATGTAACAATGGGCTGATATTTTGAAAATTATATATTCTTTATAACTGATGATGAATGTTTAACATTCGAAAATTATTATCAAATAAAATAATTCCAATAGATGTGGCAATTATTTCATCATTCCTAATTTTTAACAAGACATTGGCTCTTAATGTGATCATTATTTTCATTTTTAATAGAAGTATGTTTTTTGTACAGTTGTAAAATTCAATTAATATATAACAAAAAATTGTTATGCTTTTTATAAGTTAAAAATAAAACATTTCTGTTTTGGTGCTTTCAGTGTGTTTATGCATAGTATAGATAACTTAAAATTGTTGTGCTCACAATCATGCTTAAATGGTCCTATAAGGATTTAAAGTTTTTTGTTTTTTTTTATCATCCTACAGTCAGCAATCAGAACTCTAGACTTTTGTTTCAATAATTAATTGAAAAATCGATAAATTTGTGTAGGTATTAGATTTAAGAGGAGTACAGCGAACGTTGCTAATCAATTAATTCGGTGCCTCAATTTATGACCTTTCAAATTGGCAACATTGAAATTTTCCTGAAAACACAACAGGGGAATTTCAACATATTTTTTCGTGCCCTGTAGCGCAAAAACTAACTTTCAGATTTATACAGCGAAATATAAGATCTTGCCTCAAATAGTTTATAATCATGTTATTAAATATTAAATATATTTTAATTTTATGTTTAGTAGTAGAGAGGTCTTATTAAATTTAAACATTCTGTACTCAAAATTTTAATTCTCCTAAATGATACATTTTTGGTATCAACGAACAATTTGTCAGAAGTTGAATACTGTAACGTAAGACTTGTAAACTGTGTGCATAGTTGCCTGAGAAGATGTCGAGTTTTAATTAATTTAATTAATAAAAAGTTGGGAATGAGGGAGTTTGTAAGTGACACTATTGGCATAGAATCTCCGGAAGGGAAAAGGCCCCGGAATTATTCGCGAGGACCAAGATGGAGATGAGAACTTGGCCCGTCACAAAGTTTCCTTATAAAAGACAACTCCTCCACCCCCACCCCTTCAAGCCCTACTCTTTCCGGTCCTTATGAACGCTAATAAGAAACCAAAACTCTGTCGAATGGTTTAATATTACTTTTTAGCAGATGAAATGTTTTCACTCATCGTTCGGATAAAAATATTAATAAGCATAAAAAAAGAAAAGAAAACTAATGTTAAGGAAGAATGGATATTGTCAAAGGTCTATACAATCCATTTTATGTTATATCGAGAATAAAAAAAAACTACTGTGTTCCACCATAGAGCCCTTAGATATACGGAGGGTACTCTTAGGAAATAAAGATGAAGATGGTGTTGAATATCTTGTTGTCCAATATTCTGTTCTTGGGTCCAGCTCTTATATTCTTTGGATATCAGGGCTTCACCAGTTAAGAATTGAATCCTATGTTCTTCAGATGTGAGAGATAGATCGCACGATAAAGTCAAATGGACTTACTCCTGGAGAACTTCTGAAGTTTCCTATGTCGGGCGCCAGTTACATAAGTTGGATAAATAAATGCTTGATAAACAAAAAGCGTTTATTAAAATGTACTAGGAATGAACGAGGAACGCCTCAGAAGGGTTCAAGAATCTATTTATACAAAAATAATTCTGAATCAACTCTTCCGGGTAGGTCAGTGATTCCTGATGGTCTTCCTGTTTAGATTACATAACTTATTGTTCAGGTAAGGATGTATTATTACCAGACCAACGGTTGAGACAGGAGAAGATTCGGCCAAAATCACGATCAACCGCCAAGTTTTTCCCAAATTAAGAGTACCCTCCTCTAGGCTGTGTGTAACCAAAGGCTGAATTAACCCTTGATTGGTCGCGTTACAAGAAAGGTCGCGCGGATGACAATAGTCATCCATAAAGTTTTCTGGTGTTTTGGCAATATGCATCTTTTTTAATCCTTTTATTTTCAAAAATACTTTACAAAGGATAAGAGAAATTATGTACTCAAAATAATGAAATATCAAGAGAGTACATAGATCATTATCAACACATAACAAGTTGAAAATAATAATTACGAGGATGGTCGCGTGGATGACAAATGAAACAATTCACTTAAATAGCAAAGTACTTCAAAATATCAGTAGGGGGCATTCAGTGTTATTTTAACACTCTCATTGTATTAATTTAGCTAATCTAGACATTAAAAAAAATACAAAACTGAAAGTAAGTAATCGAAAGGTCAGGTGTAGGACAATTGTTAGCTTACCAAAACAAATGGGAATTACAGGTCGGGAATATCAAATAGCAACTAACAGTGACACTGAGACTATCCCCCAAGCCTCCCTTAGCAGACTCTAGGCTCGTCATATTCATCCATGCCAGAACAAATATACAGTAGCAATGTTATAAGCAGTGAAGGACTATTGTCATCCGCGCGACAACTCGAGGGTTAAAAAAAGATTCTGAAGGTAAATTAATTAAAGAAGATAAATTTTCTCTCTTTAGCCGAACTCGAACTCGCGTCCGGGAGCTTGATAATCAAGTGCGTTTCCAAAAATGTTACCAAATGAAAAATATACAATCATGATTTTGAAATAATATTAATTTATTTAAACTATTATCTTTAAATAATTAGGTATTAGTTTAAAATTTTAATTACAGATGGTCTTGAGATTTTATAATGTAGAAATTTTAATTTTTATGTGCTACTAATAAGTAATTTAATACAAGTAATAAATATAAATAAATAAATTTTAAAATATTGCAAGGGTCGCAAGAAAAAACGATCACATTTTTCAAAAAGCTAAGAATTTCAGATTCGGCCCTAGGTAGCGACCGGTAGGTGGTCCTAGGCTGATTTATTTTATATTTTTACTCCAATAACTTTAAAACTATATTTTTTGTTTAGCCCGTATAATATCTTCTCGACTATATGTTATATGATCTCTGATCACACTACAAAACCAGTTATAAGAAAAATTACGAAGCTTATTTCATAGACACTTCAATTATGAAAACAGCAGATAGAAATAAAAATATTCTTCGAGAGGAGCAATTTACAATTTAGATTTAGCAATCCTAGAAACATAAAAAAAAAAAATTCAGTTGAAAAAAAAAATCTATAGAGTTACACTATATTTTATTTAAAATTTAAATTTTTTTTCATTTAAAAGAATAATTAATCTTATGTTTAAAGTTATTAAATTTTAAAGAATAATTAATTAAAAACCAATAAGTATAAAAAGGTACAATTTCATCAGAACTAGATAGATTAAAATAGTATTTTGTCTGATTTAACAATGTTCAAAGAGGCCAGTTTATAATGCACAAATAAGTAGATAGACTCACATCTATCTGTGTTTTTTGTAAGATCAGAAATATTTACACTTAAAAATATTAAGTAGACAAATTTTAGTTTTGAGTCCCGTCAAAAAGAGACTTCATCTTTGCTTATCTCAGTGAAGAGATTAGTGAGAGGAGTCAAGTACATTAGTCTGATGAATGATTAGTTTCCAGTAAATTACTTAATTACTTTCCAATAACCAACATAAGGAAAAATAAGAGAAACTCTGAAAAGATATTTTTAAAAGCAGGAACCACTACTGCGAACCAGTCAGCCATACATATTTCTATAGCAAGCTGTATCATCTTAATGGAACTGTTGAGCAAATAGTTGCACGGCAAATCTTAGAGTGTTTGGTAAGGGGATAGCGGTTGTAGGAGGGGGCCAGCAAAAAGAAGGATTTATTTCCTCAAGGATTATGGAACGCCTTCTCTGGAAAAGGCGGGAAGATGGCAGGATATCCTCATTTCTCGGTTGATGGCCGAGGGTGAGATATTTTTCGTTTTTAATTAAAGGGACTCTCTTCAGGGAAAGGAGTAATGTGATTTAGTTATATTACAATACAGACCGACTAAATATCGGACAGAGTCAGGAGAAATTGATTAAGTAATTTTAACTTTGACCCCCGCATGATTTACAAACAATCTGGAAACAAAGTAGTCGGAACGAATATGAAATATTGTCATTCTGACCCGATTGCCAACCGTAAGATATAGATATAAGGCTTAGTACACACTAGTAGACCATGTTACACAATTCGTCTTTAGGCGGTCTATAGACGGTCTCAAGATATGGTCTATAGAATCCATTGTCTGTTTCTTCTAGCGTCCACACTATGATGTGAATTTCTCAGTTTCATCTTCGCAGTCTATCATGAAAGACATTGTTAGCAATACGCGACAATTTAAGCGTTCCTGAACGCTCGGAGTGTCGCAAATGGACCAAGATTCGGTAATGCATTATTAAAATAATTAAGACTAAAAGATACTACGTTTTTTTTTTGTTTTCGGAACTTCTCCCGGCTGATGCTTACGGATTTTGAAGGGATGATTTTGCTTTGATTATTAGAGGGGTAATAATAAAGCAAAATATTCCGGCGTCACTTTTTATTTTTACCCAGTTTTTGTAATCGAGACAAAGTAACATCTCACAAACAATGAGAGGCAAGGTATTCTTTAAGTAGTTATAAAACTTTATCGTTGGACACATGTTTTAAAAAGAGCTACAAAACTTTGGAAAAGAACAGCCGAACTAGATCATTTGGAAACTGGATACAGTCTCAGACATATTGTATTGTATATTGCCTCTATACGCCATGTGACATCTACATTTTTCGCTGAATTTCAGAATGTCCGACGTTGTTTGTGGTCACCCATTCCAATCAGGCGACTTTAGACCTAAAATTTGTGGTTTTAAAACAGGCCCGTAGTTGATGTTTCATCTGTATAAAATGTCTAAATCTATATTGTGAGATGGGTCCCGATACTAAAATTGGGCGATATGTCAAATAGTGTGAACTAGGGATCTCTCGGGTCTGGCCTTTCCTGCTTTAAGTGGTTGGCCTAACATGGTTTGGGGTACCTCTGGATCCTTGTATATATTATTTATTTATATATATATATATATATATATATATATATATATATATATATATATATATATATATATATATATATATATGTTCCTATTATGTTTAATTTGTTTATTTTATAATTTGTTTTTTTTTTCTGTAATTATTTATATTTTTACATATTATATGAATTTAGTCATTGTCATTTCTATTAACTATTGTTCTTGAATGAGACGAATGGTAATATTTTGTCAATAGAAGTTGTAAAAAAATATATATCTAAAGTCCTTTGTATTATGTATAATAATGTAGCCAGAAAGTAGTAGGTGCTATTGGAAACTAGTCAGTAGTTATTTTGTGGAGGTCGCAAAATTTTCTCCCACTCTTATAATAGTCCAGTCAATGAGTGCTGAAATGATGGGTGTAGAGTGCATGAATTATTGACTTCATAGCTTCGTTAGAATAGTAAGAAGGTAAACATACTAAAATTCCCCCGCCCCTGAGGGATGAGCTAACGGTGGGGGTGGGGAGAAGTTCAATTTTTTGGGATTTTTAATTATAACTCGAGAACGGTTGACTACAGAAAAATATGTTTTAAATCAAAATTAACATAAATTTTCTGTGAAATTGATTCTATTAAAATATACGTTATTAAAAATCGATAATTTTAGAAGTAAAAAATATGTTTACCTCTCTTTTTGTTAAACATTTGCTTCAAATGCCAAAAACGTACATATGAAATTAAAGTAAATTTAATACTCTACATTAAATGCTTACATTTTTTCTGAGAAACGATCCTGGAAGGTACTAAAAGCAAAAGTTTGACAAAAAGTGATGTAACATTAGTTATTTTCCCGAAAATCACTTATTTTCAATAACGTATATTTCGAAAATCGTTGGAATTTCGACAAATTTATATACGTTTAATTTTGTGGAAAATTTAATTAGCTTTAATTTTGAGTTGTAACATATTTTTCTAGAGTCATCCGCTTTCGAGATATGATTGAAAAACCAAAAAAAATGTATCTTCTCCCCTCTCCCCACCGTTAACTCACTCCCCATGGGCGGGGACTTTTAGAATCATTACCTTTTAACTACTCCTAACGAAGCTGTGAAGTCAAAAATGATCGCATATTTCATGCCTCTACAATGTCTTTATTGACTGAACTATTGGGTGGAAACATAACCTGACCACTATCAGTACCATGAGATGCTTTATTAAGTTCTTAGATATTTTTTTTTATTTTGTCTTTTATTAAGTAAGCGTTACAATACACCACAAATAAGTTCAGTGGTAATAAGGATGGCATTATGATTCCATCCACACAATATTTGCAATAAGAAATAAATTAAAAAAAAAAAAAAAAAAAAAACTATACTATATATAAATAATGATATCATATATAAAGATAAACCATAAAATATAAAAGTTAAAGTAAAAAAAAATAATCGAAAAATTAAAAAATATAATACAAAATTGAAAGTTAAGAATGCAATCATACTTTATTGACAATATATACTCATCCTAGAGATCGTCCAACCAAATCTGTCCCAAAATATCCTAGCCTCACTCTCCCAACTGATTCTGCCACTGGTGTAAAATCTCAGTCAAAGCTGAGTAGGAAAGCAGCTATAGTACAGTCACTCAGGAGATGAGTGAGAAGTACTCTATGTGAGGCTTTATAACAGATTTTGTGGCCACTGCCTTTTTAAACTGCGAAGAGGATTTTTGTAATTTTATTCATTTCAAAACTAAAGAGACCAAGCAACAGCTACCGGAACAGTCTCAAAATTAGGGGCGGGGTCCACAAACCTCATAACAGTAAAGTTGTGAGTAAACCTACATAAGGAATTTCTAGATGGCACATCCATCCTACATGGGTTTTCTGTCTGGGCCATATTGCCGTCACGAGTGGTATCTTTATAATCCTAAGACAGCTAAAAGAAAACGTGTTGTATTAACCGTGTCCGAAGAACTCTCTATTGTAGAACGTTTTAGGAAAGGCGGATCTGGGAAAAAAATGGCGGATGAGTTCAGTGTCAGTACATCCATGATTTCCGAAATGTTTACAAAAACTTTTTGTTGCATAAATATAATTTTATAAACATCTACATTTTTAATTATTCAATAAATTACATAGTTAAAACATTACATATGTCAGTATTTTTTATTTCAATACACTAATTCAAAAGTAAATCTGATTATCCGGATTTTCGGGTATCCGCTTTAGGCCCAATTGATTCGGATAATCGGAGTTGCACTGTACTTCTAGTTTTCTTACGAACTGACTTAGTTACAGCCTAAGTGGATATCAAAGCTAGAGGACTAGTTGGGTAACATTCTCAAAAACGGCCAGTAAATAATAAGACCTGGCTGGAAGCCAAGGCTGCCACATCTCGGCGGACGATTTGTCATAGAGATCCGTCCTTCTTCTTCACCATCGAGTACCTAATGGCGGGCATCATCAAAGGAGCCAACTATTAGCCTCCCTCGTTGGCATTAAATAGTCCCGATTAGCCTTTTGGCGTTCGTCGCTATCAAACATTGTCATCGCTGCGGGGTCTTGGCGCAGGCGCTAGTAACCGGGTTGGATGACATATAGCAGATCTGAGGGGTTATTAATTTCTGAACTGATGTTTGTATCATATTATTTTAGATTCTCTTTCATCTCTTCTCCTGCAGAAACAGTATCCAAAATAATTAATTCTGGGCCTAAAAGTTGATTTGATAAAAAAATCAGGCGGTAGCTTAAGTTATATCTATATAGGGTGTCCCAGACATAGTGTAAAAAAAAAATGGGTAATACTGCAAACTAAACGGGGTAGAATGGCGCAAAAACGAGTGTCCTATCTCAATTTTTTGAGGAGATAGAATTTTTTTTTTTCGTTTTTATTTTTAAAATCTTACTTGTTTCTGAAAAATTACAGTTTTCTCTACTTTGTTTTAGCGTAGAAACTAAAACGATGATATTTTCTTAATCAGCATTAAATTTTCTAAAAGATGAAATAGACCAAGTTAATTTAAATTCATTTTTAAGGGGCCTTTTAACGCGCAAAACATAAAACATTTATTAAAACTTAAATTTTTAATATTTTTTGAAAATTCCTCACTCCTCACTGGAGAACCCTAGAAGCCGTCGAATTTCCCAAAAACTGCAGAATTTAGTTAGCTTTTTATTGGTGTAACTCATGATACAATTGCACTTCACCGTTTGAGTCTAACAGACGTTTTTCTGATGAAAAACACGCTAGAGAATAAATACTTGCTTGCTCCACATACCTACTAGATTGAATAAATGTATTAGTTTTTTATCACTTGTCCATATGCATGATGGATAAAGAGTTGTGAAGGTGGCAAGCACTCCCTCCCCCCCCCCCCCCAAAAAAAAAAAAAAAACTTATTTATAGGGAGTTAAGGGGGGTTAACCAAATTCTTGCTGATTACCTAATGTTACATAAACGTACTTTTTTTTTTAAATATAAAAAATAATAATTTAGGATTATTTGAAGAAATTAAATACTAATTAAATACCTATTGGGCCTTAGATGTAATTAAATATTATTAGATGTAAAAATGAGGATAAAGAAAATTGTCCTTCTTGCGTGGTCAGATGTAAACTCACTAGTCTAAATTAATAGAACTTTTCTCTTTCTGGACTTCCCATGAGTTAGAATGTTTTTTTCTTCATTACTATACTATAATTTTAAAATTAGAATGTTGAGTGGCAGAAACAAGGTTCGCCACTATGTCATATACTTGAACGGATAGAAATTTGTATCAATTCATTTGTATTCTTCCTGCATTGAACCTCCTATAATTATATCTGTTCTAACAAAATATGTTATATATTTATCAATTTATTAACTGATGAATGTGAGAATTCTCGTAATTATATGTAAATCTGTCTAATCACTCTAAATTTGGATCTCTTTGTATCCGTCCCCAGGCTAAATGTTTGTTTATACAATATGATTGTGTTCAAATTAGTGTTATGTTATTAGTATTATATTATTATTATCTTCATTTTTATATTAAGATTATACATTTAGTTTTTCTTTAAAAAAATACATCTAGTTTTTCTTTAAGTTTTTCTTTAAAAAAATAAATAAATAAAATAAAGAATAAAAAATAAATACTGATCTGTTTTACCTATTCCCTTCAGTGAAGCATATTATCATATTTTGCCAGCAATAACTATTAAAAAAACAAAACAATAATAAGTGGAATAAATATCACTATCTTTTGAACCTTTTTTTTTTTTTTTTTTTTTTTTTTTTTTTCGACAAATCATTATTTCCTGGTCTAAATTAATTGGTTTAGCAGTTACTGACACCGTAACTAATTAATATATGTGTGTGTGTATATTCAAAGGGTGTTCGGAAGATCGTTGGCCATAGAGGTATATTGGGTAGGGAGGTTCATTTTGACCTATGGTCACTTACTTATATACATCTTATTGTTGTTTTTTAATGTATTTTTTAAATAAAAATGTCTAAAATCAAACATTTATTCCTTCGTTGTTAACTGATATATCAACGCCATTTTTTTTTTGCTGTAATTACTAATTCATTGTCCATGTAAAACATAAACGATTTGATACAAAAAAAAAAAAAAAAAAAAAAAAAAAAAAAAAAAAAAAAAAAAAAAAAAAAAAAAAAAAAAAAAAAAAAAAAAAAAACAAAAAAAAAAAAAAAAAAAAAAAAAAAAAAAAAAAAAAAAAAAAAAAAAAAGGGATCGTTAAATCTTGTTGTTAAAGCAAAAAATATAAAAAAAAAGAACTTGAAGTTTAGGCTCTTAAAAAAAAAAAAAAAAAGTAAGGACAACAGCCAAATCAAAATTACATTCAAAACATGTTTTTTTTTTTTTTTTCCTGGCCAAAACGATCTTCCGAACACCTTGTATATATATATGTACGAAATTGGACAGCTTTTTAAAACAATGCAAATATCTCACCGGTTAGGAAACAAGTTCCCTTATAAAATAAAATTAAAAAAGTGAATATTTGAATCTGAGTTCTAATATAATTTAAAAAAAAAAAAAAAAAAAAAAAAAAAAAATATTTGCTTGAAAAATAAAATATACAGAAACATAATTATCCCGAGTTTTTAGACCGATTAATCACTTTGCCAAAAATATCGCAGAGGCCTAAAATTATGAAAAGCTTTTAATCGTGAGCTGCCTCGTGTCAACGCATAAATGAACTAGGCATCCATCTTTATTAAGCCTTCATCGTGATTGTGGTGGAGCTATGGCGACAATTATTAATACAGATAATATCCCGAACAGGAAACTTGGGAATTTAAGCCGATACTGGGAATAGTATGAGCACTGATTTACTGGGAATTCTACACACTGTTGTTTTTCGAGTGTTGGTGTATTTGAGTAAGAGAATACCTTAGCACACACTCAGTGAGTATCACTAACGACTTATGTCCGAAGTATTGTTATAATTCAAATTATATACAGTATAGCTGTATTTTTAAATACTCTATTACGATTTGTATACGATTGATTCCAGTAGCAATCGCTACAGCAAAATCCTAATAATGATTTTGACCACATTTTCGGATTTAGCATTAAATTTTTTATAATAGCTGAGTATCTGTAACCTTGAATTTTACAACTTTGGTATCTAAAGAACAGCTTGTTCCTCACCTTATTTGGGGAAGTCACAATGTCTTATTTTACTTCAACGCTCTCCGTTTTTTGAAAAAACTATCCACAAAACGTCAAATCTCACAAAAACTTTCAAATTTATTCAGCTTTCGAATGATATGTAAAACGTATAGATTTTGTTTCAATTTATCCATGCTAAATCCGAAAATGTGGTCAACATTTGATAAATATTTAAAGAAAATGGATAAATTACAGCTTTTATGGAAAAAAAAAACGTGGTTTCCTCAAAAAAGTCTTCGATTTATCGTATACCTGGAACGGATTGGAATAGAAAAGTGAGTATAAAAGTGAGTATTTTGCTACATTTTTGATCTAGTTTCAACCAATTTTTTTTTTCCTCTAAGAGATACTCACCCTGTATAAGTGGCTATCTGTATAAATAGCATCATTGCTCATTTGTGCATTAAAATAGCAACAAACCTTTTTTCTCAATAACATTATTAATTTAATTAGTGCTTGTCTTGAAAAAGTGGATACGCCAAATTACCGCGAATATGATTTATCCTTTAAAGCAGGATTTTTAATATCCTTATGAAAAATTAATCTCTTTGCGTAATATAACATTTGTCAAGTTGTGCCTCTTCACAAGGCCTCAAAGTATCTATTTTGGCACGAATGAAATTTACAATATTTTGGAAAACGATCAGAAATGTCCTAATGAAAAGTGTACAATATCGAATGCTTCAAGACAGCAGGGAAATATAACGTGCTAAAAAAAAAGTAGTTTTTTAAATGTTAACAGAGGATTTCCTGTCCTGCGGTATTCTTTAATGATATTCCACCAATCCCTGTTGAACAGATCCGCTACCTAGGACTCCATTTGGACGAACGTCTAACTTGGATTCCACATACAATACTAAAACGACAAGAAACTGCTACAGTCGTTACAGACTACTTCAACATTTACTAGACAAACGTTCAAAGCTCCCAATTAATTGAAAAAGACTAGTATACATGACTGTGATTAGACCATTCATCTCGTATTCAATTCTAACATTCCAAAATATATCGAAAAATCCTCAATGTTCCTTACTTCGTCACCAACAAACTTATCCATAAAGATCTTAATGTTCCATATGTTGCTGATTTAGCCCACACCAGATACCTATCCTTTCATAGTAAGCTCCATAACCATTCAAATCCGTTAGTTTCTCAACTTGCTTCCCACTCCATTCCTGATAATCCTCCGAGGCGTCAGAAACAAAGATGGCCTAGAGACCTTCTAGTGTAGAATTTTTACTGTAGTGCTTCTTCTCAAGTTATTAGAAAAGTGATTCTTTTCAAGTTTCGACATTTTATTGTAATCTTTATCAATTCCTTTCCTTGATTTATAAATTTTGTACACTTGTAAATTTCAATAAATGGGTATAAAAAAAAAAAAAGATTATCACTAAAGATAAAAAATCAATCAACTAAAGCTGTTTAAATCCACATAGAGTAAGCAAGTCCATTAAATCAATGTTAAATAATTGTTAGTTGTAGTTCAATGTTGTTAATTGTTGTTAAAGAGAGAACAGTCGAACGATAAATTCAAACCAGATTATATTAAAACATATATATTAAAACTAAGATCTAAAGATACATAAAGATATTATCATGAGTTAATAATGATAAACTGAAGTATTATGAAGTATAAAGCGTTGTGATATCAAGGAACTAAAAATCAATTTTTTATATTTATTTATAACATATTTCCTGAAAAGATTAACCAAATGTCTGGGCCCAATAGAATATTTATTTACTTATGCGAATATTTGATCTCAAAGAGATTATGTTACTGTTACGTTCTAAATAAAGGTTATCCTTTACGATCTTAAAATCGTACTGAATATTAGGAAAACTTAAGTTAGTGACAAGATCTCTTCTAAAATCTCAAATTCCTTTTGGCAATAGAGCCATTAACTAAATCAGAAACAAGATAGCGCTGCCGGTGGGATTCCAACCTGGACTACAATCGAGATTCATTTGACACCCGAGACGGCCTGGGACAAAGTTGGCTGGGTCCTTTGACTTAGGCCTCCACGTGCGTAATTAGGGAACATCAATGAGAAGTCTGCCGGCTCCTTCATTTGGTTTTCAAAATGTTGATACAAGATTTGAAGAAACCTATTTAAAAAAGAATTTTTATAAAAATTATTTCTTTTCTTCTTATTCTTATTAATATTCTTATTATTATTTTTTGTAAAATTGAATAATTACAAGTTATCTCATTCAAGGGCAATGAGTAAAATGAGTTACAAAGAATCCGTTCATACAATATGTACAAAGAATGTAAAAAGAAATTAAGAAATAAAGTAAAAAAATAAAATAAAATGAACAGCCTCCCTAATAATAAATGAAATAATGTGTAAATTATAAATGATAATATATAATTAATCAGCATCATTATTGTAGAAAAACTAAACTGAAATGGAAAAATCAAAAGAAGAAATCTTGAATACAATCATGCTATATGCAGTGTGTTCAGCAGAAGACTGCAGTAACTTCTAGAGGCGATTCTAGGCATCATTTGCAACATAAAATTTCATACACATCACCGATCTTCTTTTGACTGCGAACTTCATAATGATTTTGCCGCATTGTATTGCAGCACTCATAAATTATGTTCTATTAATGGAAAAGTAACACTGAAATATTTGATCTATTGAAGTGTATGTCGCTACAGAGGAGGAAACTGCTGCAATACAATGCGGCAAAATCATGATGAAGTTCGCAGTCAGAAGAAGATCGGTGCTGTGTATGAGAGAAGAGGGAGGACACTTTGAACAATTATTGTAAATTAATTATGTAAATTTTAATTAAACTATCTTTAAATTCAAATATTATAATAAGATAAATAGCTAATTGTGATTAAATTACTTTTCTATTAATAATAATAATATCGTAATAAAACTATTTAAAATTTCTGAGCATTCTCTCAGTATTTCCCAAGATGTTGCATCTCCCTGTTTTTGTAATTAATAAGTAATTTCAGTATAAATTTTAGAAAATATTACTATTCATGGTATACTATTCGAAAGGTGTATGTGTTTAGAGGTTTTTTTTCGAGTAGTGCACGTTTGTAACGTATGTAATATTTTTGAGAAAAATGCAGTCAAAGTTTTGGAACGGAATCAGAAACTTGCTATTTCATATGTTTGGATCAATAAGTTAAATACTGGACGCTGCTATTTTGAATTCTAAAAACGCTTATTTTAAAGGAAATTTAATCTTCTTTCTAATGAGCATATTGAAATTGCTCTAGGTTTAATAGTTATAGGGAAATATAGACAATTATTTTTCAAAAATTAGAACTTTCTTGATAAACATAGAATTAAAAATATCTATAAAACGGATGAGAATCAAGCTATAGTTTAAATGGAATTTTTTGTTGCAAATAATGCCTAGAATCGCCTCTAGAAGTTACTGCAGTCTTATGCTGAACACCCTGCTTATAGCATGATTGTATTCAAGATTTCTTCTTTTGATTTTTCCATTTCAGTTTAGTTTTTTCTACAATAATGATGCTAATTAATTATATATTATCATTTATAATTTACACATTATTTCATTTCTTATTAGGGAGGCTGTTCATTATATTTTATTTTTTTACTTTATTTCTTAATTTCTTTTTACATTCTTTGTACATATTGTATGAACGGATTCTTTGTAACTCATTTATTTTATTGCCCTTGAGTGAGATAACTTTTAATTATTCAATTCAACAAAAAAAAAAAAAAAAAAAAAAAAAGAAGAAGAAGAAGAAATTAGTTTATAAAAGTTGGTTCTTTTTTAAGTAGGTTTCTTCAAATCTTGTATCAACATTTTGAAAACCAAATGAAGGAGCCGGCAGACTTTCAGATGGAAAAATATATTTTGGATCGAACTATTAGTTTCGGAGTTATAGCTAAGAGTGCCGAAAAGCGTGTTTTCGCGGAGAAGTGAGAGTGCTGAAATGAGGGGTGTAGAGTTTAAATGAATTATGTGACTATTTTTGACTTAACAGCTTCGTTGGGAGTAGTTAGAAGGTAAATATACTAAAAATCCCGGTCCCTGGGGGTACGGGAATCCGCAGTTTATGGTAGGGGAAGGGTAGAATGTTTAGGTTTTTCGATTATATCTCGGAAAAGGTTGACTCTAGAAAAATAAATTACAGATCAAAATTAAAGCTAATTACATTTTCTATAAAATTGTTTCATACATATTTGTCTAACTCTCAACGGTGTTCGAAATATACGTTATTAAAAATGTTATTTTTATAGATAAAATAAAGATAAAAATGTTATTATTATTATAAAGAAAAAATCTTTTTACCTCAATTTTTTTCAAAAATTTGATTCAAGTGCCAGAAATCGTATATATAAAATTAAAATAAATTTCACAACTTTGTTTCAGATATGTTTGTGAAACGTTGATGGAAGGCACTAAAAGCAAGTGTTTGTCCGAACTGGTGCCTGCTGCCCCATCTCCGCGCTATATCTCGAAAACGGTTTATCCAAAAATAACAAACATATACAAAAATTGTAGAAAATTTGATTATCTACAAGGGTTGTAACCTTCTTGATTGACGTCCGAGGCGTAGAAATCGAGATATTTAAAAAAAAAAAACAACTGATTTTTGGTGACCTTTGACCTTGAATATCTAATGAAGCTATCTTGCTCAGACCGGTGACTTTTTACCACTTATTTAGAAGACCAAAACAAAGGTATTTGCGAAAATTCAGCTTCATTGGTTCATTTCTGAGGTGAAATCCTTATTTGAAATCCATGTCATCCATACTTTTATCATATCAATTTTTTTTTTTTAATAAAAATATTTCTATATTGTTGAAGAAGCTGTAAGAAGGATTTTATTTTTGTTTGGTCAACAATGGAAAAAAAAAATTAATGCGACTTACGAATCAAACGTAAATAAGAGTTTTATTGTAAATCGTTCTTTTGCAACATAGTCAGAAAAGATTAATGCAATAAAATTTGTTTTTTATGCTGGCAATGCATATTTTTTTTTAGAACTCAAAATACTACCAGTTTTATGATACTATTGTGTTATAAAGGCGTGCAAGAGAGATGATAATAAACTTTTATAAGTCGTAAAACGGTTTTTCTTGTTAAAATTTTCATTTATGGGCTCGGAGTAGATTAAGGGAGCCTTATCGACCAATGGGGTGTTAAAGTTTTTACAACAGTCCCGCTCTATTCGCTTCCTAATTTGATTATTGGTTATAGTCCGAATCCTAACAACTAACAGAGAACTATTTTACGATTCAAACTTTTTCGATCACCATCGATTAAATAATGGTTATGGTTTGAATTATTACAATAATAACTGCATGAAACAGTAATACAAAATATTTATAATAACAGCTACAAAAATATTATTATTACTAACTACTCATCAGCAGCACTTAAATAAAAATTCTGCGCTAGAAGATCTCTAGACCATCTTCTTTTCAGATGCCTCGGAGGATTATCGGGAATGGAGTGGAAAGCAAGTTGAGAAACAAGTGGATTTGGGTGATTATGGAGCTTACTATGAAAGGATAGGTATCTGGTTTGGGCTAAATCGGCAGCATACGGAACATTAAGATCTTTATGGGTATTTTGTTATGATATAATAAGGAGCATTGAGGATTTAACGAAGCATTTTGGATTGTAAGGATTGGATACGAGATAAATTGGATAGTTTAGTGGAGCTCCAAAGCTCAAATCCGTACTTATTAATTGGGAGATTTGAACGTTTTGAGTTTCTTCTCGTTTTAGTCTTGTATGTAGATCCCAAGTTAGACGTTTGTCCAAGTGGAGTCCTAGGTAGCGGATCTGTTCAATATGGATTAGAGAACATCATTATGATTATAGGATACTGTAGGGCAGAAAGTAGGTTTACGACGAAGGGTGAAGGTTATTTGGTGGCATTTGTTTGGATTTATTTTGATTATCTATTCTTGGAGGTTTATGATATGTGATTGGAGTGTTTGGGAGGCAATGAAGGGACCATTGTTTACTGATAATTACGATAAGTATAAATTTTATTTTAACAATATTGTAACTGCTTCATGATTCGATATTAGAATTCAATTATTGAGAACAATTTATATTCCTAAGTATAGAAAAGTTGAAAAAAACTCTCTACAAAATCCATGATTTTAATTTTTAATCCATGATTTTAATTTTTTTTTTTTTTTTTTTTGCCTGCTTACAATAGCATAATTTATTGTAATTCTTTTTAAATTTTTTTATTTAATATTTTTTGAACTCGAAATATGATTGCTCAATACCAAAGTGAGAGAATATTTTTAGTTCAAAGGGAGGATTTAGAAAGCCACTCGCTGCCTGAGGGGAACCGCCTCCTCCAAACAGATGACAGGTAATTCATCAACTGGACTCATTGGACACTATTTTTACAAAACAATTTAAAACTTCAAAAGGACGGTGTTGGAAAATAATATCTCGTAATCTTTTGGCAATGGTTTACAAAAGAAGAATAATCATATAATAATACCCTACTTCTGCCGTGTGTTCTGATATTTTTACAAAATTAATATCCTATTTCTATTTTTCACTGAAAATAAATAGAATGCCAACTTTAGCAATGAATATACTTATATATGGGTATAATGTAACTTAAAGTATAATACACTGGTATTCATACATACATTAAATTATTGAAAACTATAAATGCTCATATTAGAGGTTTATTGGTCGACTGTTAACGTATGTAACTGAATAAGTATTAGTAGATATTGAAAAAAATCATTTGAATTATTAAACTAGAAATTTTAACTAAGTTTATTTTTTTAAGGGAACGTTTTGATCACAAGGTTTAGTGGCCATCATCCCAAATTATTGTTTTTTTTATTATTAATTAACCTCGTATCCTCTTTAACTTTTGTTTTTTTATTTAACTTACTTTCTTTATCATTCAATATCCTAACTCGAGATTTGATGAGTTAGGATCCTCAATGATATGGGAAAACTAAACTTTGCACCTAAAAATAAACTGAAAGTACATTAAAACGGTGTTACTGTATGCCTGCGTACATTTCAGACTGCACCTTCTACAGAATTATATATTATATACATACCAATATTTAAGTTAGGAATTAAAACTAAAAACTGATATTTAAATGCAAATACAGAACATTCTTATAATCAAAATAATCTTGGAAGATTCATAATTGAGGTGGTGAATAAACGATTTTGAAGGAAGTGAGAGAGGAAGCAATAAACTAAGAATTGAAATGTGTAAGGAATTAAAAAATAAGGCAGTTTATTCCGTATTTCTTTTGTTTTTTTGATAAAATAACTAATACAAAGTTTTATTTTTATTCAAGGATATACCAGACTTGAAAAACAAGAAACGGCCCATCGTTTCCGATTACTCTAACATTTACTAGATATGAGTTCAAAGCTCCCAATTAATTACAGAAGACTCTGTATGAATTACTGACAGTAATTAGATCAATTTACCCATTAATCAGACGAACATACAGAGTTGAGTTTTGGGGCTCCACTAAATCTTCCAATTCTTCTAGTAACCCATCCTTATAATCCGAAATCCTTCATAAAATCTTGCTTATTGAGTTGATCATGTTGGTCTTGATTTTGCCTAAACCAGACACCTATCCCATCATAGCAAACTCCATACCAACTCGAATCCACTAGTCTCCTAACCTATATCACACTCAATCCCCGATAATCCACCGACGCATCTGAAAAGAAAATGGCCAAGAGACCTTATAATGTAGATCGGTTATTGATGTGCATCTGCTGATTAGTTGTTTGCATGTTATTGACAGGTCGTTGTAATTATTTTCCTATAATTTACTTGTATATAATGTGTACAGTTGTAAATATCAATAAATAGTATGTAAAAATAATAATAAAAAAAAATCAAGAAACAGGATTTCACATGAATATAAAATTAAGTATTATGACGCATCGAAATCGAACCGCAAAGTTTTGAGTTCCCCATTCTTTATTATGTATGTTATTTTTTATGTTACATTATATTCGCTGGGTTTTTTTTTTTAATTTTTTTTTTTTTTTTTTTTTATCATATTGCGAATAAAATTATAAAGGTTTGGTATATACACTGTTGTGATTTTAACTTACAATTGGATGAAATTGGGTGAAATCACATTAGAATCGGGGGTTCATGAAATTGTGATGAAAGCCCCTTGTATCAGATCTCTAATTAGAAAACAACAATCACACTGGCTCCTGTCTACTATCAAAGGACATACCTCGAGCTAGGGAAATACCTGCTGACTGGGATTTCAGCTGAACATATTACAATCACGTTATCTAAAGAAGGCATCGTGTATGCAAAAGATTGAATAGTTCTAATTATTATATAATGTTATGAGGAGCTAAATAAATAGTGAATAATAATAATATGCAGTTCGAAAGATGTCTGCTAACGGTGTGATAGTCTAAAAATATTCAATCTTTACTAGACAACTCCAAATAGCACATAGTAGGTAATGTGTTATTAAGATTTAATCTCTGCATAGATCTTATTTTTAACATGAAGCTCTTAAAAAAAGCCATTTTCTTGTAAAAAAATCCGTAATGCTCCATCTCTGTCCACATTTAAATCCCTTCTCTTTTAATACCTCCTTTCCCTCCAGAATGATACTGACTAGCAAAATCTCACTAAAAAAAAAAAAGCATTCAGTAGATGTACATAGTTTTTTATTTTTCTCTTACAATTATTGATTTTTTTTTAATTTTTATTTCATCTGTTTCTGTTTTTGTTCTTTATTTGTAAAATTGTAAATAGTTAACCATATTGTTAATTTATTTTATTTCATCTTATGAAAGCTAGACTTATTGTATTCATTTATGTACATTATATTATTCTTAGGGGACATCGTCCCAGAATAAAGTTTATTTTCTATTCTATTCTATTCTAAAAAAAAAAAATAAAATAAAATAAAAGTCATCGCCCCCAATTTTATGATATATTTTCAAAAATATTAATCATAGTAATTCAGTTATATAAGGGGAATTTTAAGTAGATTTAAATAACATTTTTCTTAGCTCAGGAGAGAACGTATAGGCTAAATGGTACTCTTTTAAAATTTGCAGATGAACGAAATCACTGAAAGCGGAATCATGGAAAGAAAGAATTAGAAAAAAATTTAAATTGATGGAAAATTAAACTAAATTACACGAATTCACAGTACATCACCTTTACACTCAGAAATAACTCTTTCCCACCAGCCTTTATCAACCATACGTATATTCGATAGAAGAATGTCTTTTGACTTATACGTAAAAAAAAAAAACTTTTTAGTTTAAACAAGAGATTAAAACCATTGTTTCCAATCCTAAAAATACGATTGATATTCTGATTCCGACGTAGAACACATACACATAATTACGTAAACACAATTAGACATACGCCACACACATATACGGGATTGCGTAAAAATACAAATATTTAGACTGGTCATTAAATCACCTTAGTGCATAAACACCACACATTTTACTCAGATTTGTATGTTCCCATAGTAAAAGAAAATCTACGTTACCTTAGAAACGATTTTATGAAAGACTCCATAGATAACAACAACCCAGAAGACCAAAAAAGAGGACATAAAACCAATTAGACACATATGGTAAACAAAATCTTGTTCACAGTAGTTCACTATAAAGAGCGCCCGTGACCAGGACAGAGACCCTCGCCTCAACTCACTCGGCCATTGAAGGCCCTAAATAGAGACCTTAATCAGCAACTGTAGAATCACGGAAGGGATATCTAATAGATAAATCATCACAGTAGAATCCTTGCTTATATGGTTGTCCAAACAAGCGAAAAAATCAAACTAGGAAAACCAACGGCGAAAACACACAAAAAGTCTATTATAACTTTTTAATGCATTTTTTTAGAATCAAGCTCCATTTCTGAAATAAATTTAGCTTTTTGAGAAACCTAACAGATACTACAGTTTATGAGGAAATACTTGAACACATTAATTTGCCTATGAGCCTCTCAGCCACTGACTGATTTTTCGCTTGTTTAGACAGCCATATAAGCAAGGACTCTACTGTCAGAATTCAACTATTACATATCTCTTCCATGCTTCCACAGTACCTGATCATGTTCTCTACACTGCTGGAACAGGCCTTGCAGTCTCAGTTATGCTTATTTTTGAAGCGACCGTATTAAAGAATGTCAATACTAAGAGACGTTAATTCTACATTTTTGGTAGGAAAATACCTCCTTGGCTTATAAGATATTATAAATAAATTTGATTAATTTGTTTGGAATCAGCATGCTCTCAGTTAATTACAGATATTGGGAAGTATTCTGTTGGAAGACTTAGACCCACCCCACTTTATGGATGTTTATAATCCTGGTGTTGACTCAGGTTCACCAGATTTTAAATACAAATATTTTGTGGAATTACATGTAAAGTAAGTAATTCTAAACTTCTTCGTGAATCTAGGCTTCCATTTCTCTCTGACCACTCATCCTTTTCTGCTTATACAATGGTTCATTTGGCTTTAAAAAAAAGTATAAGTTATATTAAAAAAGAAAAAAAATAAATAAATTAAAATATAATTATATTATTATCAGCATATTCTCCCCATAATGGAAGACGTCAAGCAAACAACTCAATCACGTTTTCTTTGAATTCTTTTTATTGCTCCAAAAGGTTTTCATTCTTTACGAGAAAGCTCGTTTACGTTCTTTTGACCACTTCGGCCTGTACTGCTTCTGCTTCAGTTACTCTGATGTTACTTTCCACTTGTTGATTTTGTTTCTGAAGGTGTCTTTCCGAAATTTCAGTGCAAATGCTTGCGTTTTTGAGGCTCTTCGAAGTTCGTCAAGTTAAGGTGTTGAATTCTTAAGTAAGCTAAAATAACTTTATTTATTGAAATTTACAACTGTACAAAATTTATACATCAAGTAAATGTGCCGTTAGCTATTACAATAACGTGACAAAACTTGAGAAGAACTACCCATCAGTAGCACTTTAATAAAAATTCTACACTAGAAGGTTTCTGGGTCATCTTCTTCTCAGACGCCTCGGAGGGGTTATCAGGAATGGTGTGGGAAGCAAGTTGAGAAATTAGGGTATTATAGTGGTTATGGAGCTTAATTTGAAAGGATTGATATTTGATGTGGGCTAAATCAGCAACATATAGAACATTAAGATCTATATGGATAAGTTTATTGGTGACATAGTAAGGTGCAATTTTTCGAAGGATTTTGGCTTCAAAGCTCAACTCCGTACGCCCAGATAGGTCTCATCACAGTCATGTATATTAGTCTTTTGTTATTAATTGGGAGCTTTGAACGTTTGTCGTTTTAGTCTTGTATGTGGATTCCTAGTTAGACGTTTGTTCAAGTGGAGTCCTAGGTAGCGGATCTGTTCAACAGGGATTAGTAGAATATCATTGAAGGATACTGTATGACAGGAAGTCGAGTGTTTACAACGAAGGTTAAAGATTATTTGGTGAGGTTTTTTTGGATTTATTTTGATTCTTCATTTTTGACACCATTCTTGAAGGGTTAGGATATGGGATTGGAGTGCTTGGGAGGCATGTGTCATCAGCGTAAGTGGTGAGGACAGTGATAGGATGAGTTGGGATGTAAAATAATATTATATCCTTTTTTGACAATAGATTTTCTGGTAATCTCGTGAGATGTCCAAAGAATTTCATTTGTTTTTTCTTAGTGCCAATTTCAATGTTTGCAATCTTTCCTACGGGTTTGATTGCCTGTAGCCTGTGACCGGCTTGGGCTATAAACTAATCTATATATTTGTGTAAATAAGAGCCGAATGATTGAATGAAGAGTTGAAATGAACCAAAGCAATAGGTTACAGCTGCCGAAGAGTTGATGAAAAGGGGTGGGTGCTGCTGAGCCTGGAGCTGGGCCAACTGCTCCTGATTACACGGATCGGGGAGCCAGCATTTGTCGTTCGTCTCCCATCTCCTCTCTCCGCCGGATTGCTCTTCAGTTCTGTACTAAGATGGATATTTCTGATATATGATTTCTGAGGCATCTCGTAATCTTACCAATAATTTTGCATTATTATCATTCTTGGTGGACAGTAAAATCCAGAATAAAGTTATCTTTTCATTTCACTTCAATATTATGATCATCCTATATGGGTATTAGGAGGTGGTGAAAGGAAAAGTGGTGTACTTTTTAATCAAGTAATTTAAATTAAGTATTTTTTTTTTTAAACATTGAGTTATAGATATAAATGCAATCTTTATAGTCAAATGTTGTTGGAGCTCATTACACTCTTAACAACCACATATCAACATCACTTGTCTGATAGGCAGACGCAATCTTATTTACGGTAGCGGCAGCCATGGTGCAAGTCACATTTCCACAACTTTTCCTGTTACATATACATATATGTTATGTATACTGCGAGAACATGGTTGGAAATGATTCTATGCGTAAGAATGACAGTTTAAGTGAACCAAGTGAATTAGCCTATTCAGGCTCTAGACTGAGGAGTTTGAAGTCAAACTCTACTTGAAAAGCAAACTTGACCCGAAACTCAATGAAGAATAATGCACCAAATGCAAAATTGACCCAAAATTTTACTCCTTTACTTTTTACCTTGAAAAAGCTTTTTTTTTTTTTTTTTTTTTTTTTTAATCATTTATTGAACAATTATTACAATCTGTCAAAAATGTGGGCAATAAGTAATATAGATGACTTTATGATTACATTCACACAATATGTACAATAAGAGAAGAAAAAAAAATATATAAAATGAAAAATAAATTAAGTTTTATAAAAAAAAAAAAGAAAAAAAATTAAATTAAATTAATCCTTACAAACTAAAATCCTTTGACAAATTCTCAATGCTTTTTAGGTCGCTACGAATAAACATATCCATTAAGATGTTAATGCTCCCTTTGTTGCTGATTTGGCCCAGACCTCTGCTTGTGGTTTATACAAATTTTTACCTTTACTATAGATCTTAGATCCCTTATGACACAATATGTATGTATGTCCCCATGGCTGGGGGTTTACTAATCACTACATTAATATTTGTTATCGTCACTAGTGACATAATATTCCTCTCAATGATTATGTCTTATTATTATTTTTTTTTATTATGTTATAACCATACTCTTGTGTAAGTTAATTCTATCTTAATGTAGTGGTATTGAGTTAAAGAATAATTATTACAATTATTGAATATACTTCTGTTAGTCCAGTCAATGAGAGCTGAAATGAGGGGTGTAGAGTGCATGGATATGCGATAATTTTTGACTTAACAGCTTAGTTAGGAATAGTTAGAAGGTAAACATACTAAAATTCCCCGCCACTGGGGGGGGGGGGTGAGCTAACGGTGGGGGGAGGGGATAAGTTTCATTTTTTTGGTTTTTCTATAATATCTCGAAAACTGTTGACTCTAGAAAAATATGTTACAAATGAACATAAAAGCTAATTAAATTTACTATAAAATTTATTATGTATAAATTTGTCTTAATTCTAACCGTTTACGAGATATACGTTATTGAAAATAGGTGATTTTCAAGAAAAAACAAATGTCACCTCACTTTTTGTCAAACTTTTGCCTCTAATATGTTCCAAAATCGTTTCTCAGAAAAAACGTCGGAATCAAAATTGTAAAGCATTGAATTTACTTTAACGGGATGTATATACGTTTTTGGTATTTGCTTTAAATGTTTAACAAAAAGTGAGGTAAACATTTTTTTTATTTCTAAAATTGTCGATTTTCAATAACGTATATCTCGTAATCAGTTAGAATTACGACAAATTTATATATAATAAATTTTATAGAAAATTTAATTAGCTTTTATGTTTACTTGAATAATATTTTTTTAGAGTCAACAGTTTTCGAGATATTATCGTAAAACCAAAAAAATGGAACTTCTTCCCTCCCCCCCCCCTGTTAGCTCACAACTAGGGGCGGGGACTTTTAGTATGTTTACATATATAAACATATGTAATATAAAATAGTCTATATAAAATATTCATTAATTAATCTTATATCTAAAGTCTGAACATTTCAATACCAGTCGCACAGAAACTTAACCTTTGGGCACTGTTACATAGAAACTGCGGAAAAGAGCTACATAAAGGTCAATAGTTGGAAGCCATTAGGAGTAGACGAAGAAGCGGAGCGGTGAAAACGGGCCAATAAATTAGTGGGGAGGGGGGTAGGCGATGTGTGGAGGAAGAGTGTAATGGCGAATACCTCAGCTAGTTCTAATTCCTTTCCTTTTCTCTTCATCCATTTCTTCCTCTGTTTCTTGTATTTGGGATTTACCTCTCGCCAGGGTTGGAAATTCGTAATAGAGGTTCCTTTCTTGATAATCAAGATTCGATCAATCAATATTATCTGCCGTTGCTGATAGGTAACAGTGAAACGACAAATGTAGCCTAGCTGGGCAGAATTTAAAATCGCCATTATCTTATGGGGAATTACGGATACATTACAAATAAATCTCTTTGGTAGTTATTTGAAATGAAAAATAATCTTTATTCTGGGGCGCCTTGTTCCCTAAGAATACTATGAAAGTACAATCAAAAGGTATTATTGTCTGGCTTCGTACATATTAGACAGCAACTTGTATAGAATATAAAAAATATACATATAAATACATAAGGTGGAATTTTAGATTTAAAAACTAATCTTTGGGTTTATATGAAAAAAACAATAACAATTACTGGTATTATCTGTAATATTAACCTGTATACCAATATTTTAATGCTTAAATTATACATCAAACAACTCTATTTCGTAATTGAGGCGTAGAATTCAAAATCTAGTCAAGTTCATTTTTGAAGTTTTTCCACACCTGGTCGATAATGGTAAAGGTCTGTCTGGATTATGAAGATGCCATATTTTCCTCATAGCCGTCTTTAATCTGATTTAACTACTTTTCAAAAGAAAACCTTCTACCTGAAGATAATCTAGTAGAAAAAATATTTTTAAAAAAATCTGTAAAATGGACTTGGCTGGTTTTGTAATTCTAAACCTAAATCGTTAGGCTCAAAAAGTGGCAATACAGTATCATTCCTTGTTTTATCACGGATGATTAAAAAATGAACGAGATTCCAAATCAAAATCACTATTATTTACCATCACTTGCTGATCCGGAAGGTTTAACTATTTCAATTTTTAAGTGAAATATAAGGACCTCTCTACTCGACCAGTTACCGTTTTCTACTAAAAGTCTTTAATGATTTGCACGTGACTTCAGTTTTCCTTATATTTTGTTCAAATATATAGCTAATTTATTTTAATTTTTCTGAATGATTCCTAGTGTGCTGTTTCTAAATTGTATATTGCCTTTAGGAAAACAACTTATTATTTCTTGTTCAATTAGAAATTTTAGAAAGAATTATTTTCATGATAAATTAATCGTTAGTTCCGTAACAAAAAAAAAAAAATAAAACTGTGGATATATTAATTTGTGGTATCTAATTCAACTCATTTTTTTAAACGAACGAGTACTTTGTTAATCTAAAGGAAGAACAAAGGCAAGCGTTGGCATTATAAATTTTCCAATAATTGATTAAGTACAGAAAATCGATTATTATTTATGTACAAATAGCTCTTTATATAATTTATAAATAGCACCTACATACCTTGAGCCTTAGTATCCATGTTTAAATAACAATAAGATGCATACAATTTGCCATAATTTGGTGAGATTCGAGTATAACTGGATAGCTGAATAATTCGCTTAGCTTCAGTACACTACACTTAGATTACGAAATATCAGTTGTTGTGACAATTTAATTTTTAAAAATATTGATTTCTCACCCTCCTGACGATAGTAATTACCTTATATTTAGATTTCGTTATACTGTGCAGGAATTTAAAGCAGGAAGTTTTCAATAGCACGATGTTATTGACATATTTTTACTACACCTTGACACGTGCACTCTCCTGTCATTATTGAACATCAATAATAATAGACTTAAATGAACTAACTCGACAGATGAATGACGTAGAGCGGCGTTTGAAGTTAAACAAGCTGTCATATCAAGTGTTCCATATTACTATACCATATTCTGCTGGCATTGACTGCAATCTATGGTCTGATAATATGTACCTATGTAACTATTGTCCTTAGTAATAATGTATTGCTCAGATTCGGGGTATATCAAATATTTATATTCATAGACAGGACACCTATTAGCGTCTCGATATATCTGATTTATAGAACTTATTTTCGTAAAATTGTTTATTTATAACGCCCTTGTTTGTTTATATATAAGGCCCTGGTAGAAAGCACAGGAACATGGCCCCTAGAAAAATTGCAAGGCAAACAATTTCTGGCTTTGAAGATGGATTTTTGGAGGAGATTAGCAAGAGTCTCAAGGATTCAACGAATCCGGAATGAGATCATAAGAGAAAGAATGGAAGTTAAGAAGAATATTCTGGAGGAAATGGAGGGAAAGAGCTTGAGATGGTTCGGCCATATTAAAAGGATGGAGAATAGAAGAGTCCCTAAAATAGCTTAAGAATGGGAAGCAGAGAAGAGGAGAAGGAGAGGTAGGCCTCGCATAAGTTGGAGGAAGATTGTTAATACAGATTAAACTATCTTTTATATTTGATATGCTAGGTTGAAATTCACTAGGATGCATCCTAATACTTAGATAGCATCCGTCTGTAGAGAGGGAAGGTGGTGGAAGAGGAGTATTGTAAAAGTTAGAAGTTAGAATACTTCGAAAGATACATTACGAATATAAGGTGGAAGAAAATTCGAAAGAATTGCGTAGCGGGCAAGAAAGGAATGTGGGAATGCAGTAGTTCGGTTGGATAGGGTGTATAGATCGAAGAGACTTGATCATGTATGTAGTGATTGGATTGAGGAATTGAAATGTAGGGGAGGAAATCATGTGTTGATAACTTGGAAAGGGATGTACCAAAGAAGTATTATCTACGGAAGGTTGGGGAGAGCCAATTAAACTTGTTGTTCAGATCATGCACATGAGAACGTTTTGAGGTTTCTGGAACAAACCATATAAAGCAATTTATGATACCCTTTAATCTGCCCACAAGAATCATTTAGATTACATCATAAAAAATACATCTATTGTCGAATTGAGGGAAGATGATAAACGATACTAGGGATTTACGTTTAGATAGGGGAAGTAGGTGTCGATAGTGGTGAAAAAATTTCAGGATGCCAATTGATTGTCGGGAGATTTGTGTAAAATATGATATACAGGAAATGGTTTGATCAAACAAATATTTTTTTAACAGAAGAGTGGAAAGCTATATGGTGACCATTTAGGAATGAAGTAGGGAAGTTGGTATTCGATCGAAGGAGGGAATAGGATCCTATGGCATTAGGTTGAGTTTTAGGTGCATTCAAAGTTAATTTGTTCACACTTGCCTAGGCATAGATTTCATCTAGGTCTTCCTGAATTTCGGAAAATTTGATACCTCGGTGAATTGAATAAGTGAGATCTTTGATGTAGGAATTAAAGAGGAGAGGGGAAATTCTGGATCCCTGAGCTACGCTTGATCGCTAACTAAGAAAGGGGGATAGAGTTTGGTTAGGAATGAGAACGGTGGGAAAGGAATGAATGATACCACAGGAGGGAACTATTGGAAAAGTTTAGAGATTTCAGTTTTAAAAAGAGAGTGGAATGTTCTAAAGAATCGAAGGCTTTGGAAAAGTCTTGGAGTAACAGGAAGGTTAATTATTTTTTATCCACCGCAGCCTGGATGTCACTGATAGTTTTTGTGATTGCGGATTAAGTAGAGCAGCCGGGGCGGAAACCAGATTGAAACGGGTAAAGTAAATTGGAATCTTCGATGTAATTGGAAATTGTACTGATCTTTCTAGGAGTTTAGGAGTTCGGTCGGTAGTCCTTTAGGGATGTAGGACTCGGGTTCTTGATTATATAATTAATAATGGCCTTTTTACTGGAAGTGGGAAATACAGAATTTTGGAGGGAAAATTAATATATAAACCGATAGGATTATAGAAAGGCATAATTAGTATCATAATATTGTCTTCTTTTTTGTATGGCTTTTCTTCACAATTCGAAGTTTCCTTCAGCCAAACTCCTCCCTCAGTCGGTTTCTCTACTCCTCTCTGTCCATCGCTTCCCTCTTTGTTAGTTCCCGACCAGACATACTCTCCAACAAATGAGAGAACTACCTATCCTCGTAACCTCTGCCTGTAATTTAAAAGCTATTTTTTGGCTTTTTTTATTATCCATCCTTTTCATATGACCAAACCATCTCAATATCCTTCCCCTAATTTCCTCCAGTTTATTCCTTTCTACTACCATTATTTCTCTAACAGTCTCATTTCTGATTCGCTAAATCCTTAATTTACAATTAATTAATATTGTCTATAAATGAATTATAGGATATATAAATTTATAAGTATAAGTCTATTTGATGAATCTATTGCATCTATTACCAAGATTCAGCTTATTAAAGTCCACGTTTTGGTTACAATAAAACTATATACATATATATATTGAAGAAGAAGAAGAAAATGACTTTATTCTGGGACTACTTGTCCCCTAAGAATAACATGTGATTACAGTACATAGGACAATCATCTGGCTTTGATAATTAATTATAATAAATAATAACAATAGATAATAATAAAAATTGATAAATAATTAAATTATGTGTTACAAAAATAACTGAGACATCTTGTAAGAGGATACATCATATGTATACCATTATAATGTATATTATATAAATATTCATGTTTTACATTAGCTCGGAAGATTGAAAATGGAGGTAAAGAAATGAATGATGTTTAAAGGAAGTAAGAGTGGATCTTTTTCGAATTGTGATGGGCAATGAATTCCATAACGAGGAAGCACGGATAATAAAGGATTTCTCAAAAGATGCAGTTCGATGCGCCGGAGTGTATAGGTTGATGGGTTGGGTTCTAGTATTTAAGAGGTGAATGGAGGAGCGCAGAGTAAGGAGGTCATGGATATAGGTGGGTTTTTTGGTTTTCAAGGTTTGAAATATGAGAGCACCCAGGAAGTATTGACGTCGAAAACCGGGGTACAGCCACCCAATTTCAGAATACCTGTGAGATATGTGAGAACGTCTGGAGATCCCGAAAATAAATCTAATAAAACAGTTCATTACTCTTTTACATCTCATCTCGAGCTTATCAGACAGTCCTCCATATACTATGCATCCGCAGTCAAAGTTAGGGAAAATGAGTGATGATAATAAAAGTTTTCGAGTAATTAATGGTATTGAATCACTGTAATGTGAAAGTTGCTTAAGAATAAAAATAGATTTCCTCGTGATTTGAGAGATATGGCTATTCCATGCAAGATGTTGATTGAAAGTTATTCCCAGGTTTTCAATGGAATTTTGGAAATGAATTGGACGGTTTTTTAGGAAAAGCAGTGGAAAAGCAGAGCTTTTAGGTGAGGTTTTGACCCAATGAGAATAGCCTTTGTTTTTTCTGGATTTAAACTTAATTTACTCTCCACTGCCCAAAGGTTAATGCTATCTATGTCTTTCTGTAGCTTACAAGCCGCCTCTAGCATATTTGAAGGATGAAAGGATAAATATATTTCCAAGTCGTCAGCATAAAGATGATATTGGGAGTAGTGGGTGCGATTCGGCAAGTCGTTAACATAAATAGAAAATAGGGTAGGTGAAAGAGAAGATCCCTGGGGGACTCCTCGTGAGAGTGGTAGTGAAGATAAATGAGGTTTTCCAGGTTTAATCACTGTTTGGGAACGGTTGGATAAAAAAGAATGAAGCCAGCTTAACGCACTATCAGATATTGAGAGGTTATGGAGATTGGAGAGGAGGATTGTATGGTCAACAGAATCAAAAGCTTTTGAAAAATCAAAAAGGATCAGGATCGTAATATTCTGTTGGTCTAAGGAGTAGTAAAGGTCTTGAGTAATTTTTACCAAAGCAGACTGCGTGGAGTATCCGGAACGGAATCCTGATTGGAAAGTATTAAGGAGGGTTTTACAGTCAAGAAAGGAGGTGAGTTGGGTATGTGCTAATCTTTCTAATGGTTTCGATAAATTTGATAGGATTGATATAGGTCTAAAGTGGGAAACTGAGGAAGGAGAAGGAACTTTATTTAATGGACGGACAAGGACTTTTTTCCAAGCTGTAGGGAAAATAGAGTCTTGTAAGGAGAAATTATATATGTGGAGCAGGGCAGGTAAGATAACAGGAAGGCAGAGTTTGATTATTTTTGAAGGTATTTGATCCAAGCCATGATCATTGGTACGAGATTTAAAGACTGAATCAATTAGGTCATTAGGGGAAATATTAAGAAAATAAAAGTTATTAGAATTAAAAGGGGTTTGAGGAATAGAATAGGCTAAGGTGTTTACAGGGAGTTCATTAGGGTGGGGGTCAGCAAAGTAGGAATTAAGTTCATCTGGGGCGAATGGATAATTGTTATCAGATGTGTAACTGGGTACTGCAAATTTTCTTAAAATTTTCCATTTAGATTTAGGGTCAGGCGCTTGTGATAGGATATTTTGAAAATACTGTGCTTTAGCACGGCGTAAAGAGGACTGGGTGAGGTTTCTAAGAAGCTTAAACGATGAATAATCATCTGAATGTCTAGTACGCCTAAAACGTCTCCTGGCAGCATCTCTTCGCTTCATCAGATTTCTAATGTCAGGGTTAATCCATGGAGCTGGTAGTCGTCGGATAATTGAGGTTTTGAGAGGGGCAAGATGATTAAGGACAGTATAAAGATTCGATGTTAGTCATTCCACCATTTTGTCAATTGAGGGGGAAGAATATATGGATTCAATGGAATGTGATAGTGAGTCAAGTAAGGGTTCTATTCTATCTGGGGTTATATGGTCTAGATTTCTCCAAGATATTTTCTTAGGAATAAGGATAGGAAGAGATATGTCATAGGAGATTTGGATGAGATCGTGGCATGAGAGGAAAGGTACTGGATTTTGAGAGAAGGATAATAGGTTTTTCTGGGAATCAACAATCATAAGGTCAATTAACGTATCTGTGAAGTGGGTGTGATGGTTGGGTTGGAAAGGTACTGAAAAAAGATGTAGAGAATACACCAAGTCCATAAGATACATTTTATCAGAAGAATCTGAATGGAGGTTAGTATTAAAGTCACCAGCAATGATGACATTATTATACAAAGGAACATAAGTAAAAAGAGATGATTCGAATGATGGGTCGAATTTGACCTGAGGAGGGCGTAAACTATGAGGTAAAGGAGGGAAAATGATTCCGAAGAGATTTCAGTGAACATGTATTCAAGGTGTGGAATATCAAGAGAACTGGATTTTAGAAGAATTTTTGCTCTTAGGTTATTGCGAACATATAAACAAACACCTCTACCAGTTCGGTCCGTCCGATCATGGCGAATAAGGGTGTAATCAGGAATAGATATGGAAGAGGTGGGAATATATGGTTTCAACCAAGTCTCAGAAACTGCAATGATATGGTAGGTGTTATAAATAAAGTAGTCATGAAATTCATCGAAGTGCGCTGGGAGGGATTAGGAGTTAACGTGACAGGTCACTAGTATATTAGACATAGGAAAGAGGGAGGACAAGGTTACTTTTAGAGATAATGGAAATTTTTAATTGGAGCTTATAGGAACAATAATTATCACAGAACCAATAGGGTAGTAAGAACATACTGTATATATTTTAACGTAATCCTTTTCAACACAGGGTGAGCGTGATACGTTATTTGAATGCTTATTTTATTATTATTATTTTTTTTTTTTGATTTCCTGAGTATTGATGTGCGGACGTCTGCGCCATAAAAAAACCAATGCGAGCTTGCCCACTAACTAGCCATACAATCCTACCAGCCTGAAAGAAGGATTCGAAACCCAGCTTAATGGCACTAGCGAGGCCAGGGAAAAACAAAGGAGTTCATTACCGACTCCCTCGTGAGCTTATTGTCTGCCCATGACAGATTTCCCTCAGGAACTTGATGCGGAGAAGGGTATGGGGAGGGGGTTATTTCATTAACAAGATGTAGTTCATCTTCTGGGGTCATCTTTGTCTTTATGGTCGGTTTATAGGATACGAATTAGGTGGCTCAGTACCTATAAAATGAATTGCTTAATAAAACAGTACAAGTCTCTTTTAAATTACACTTGATCCCTATTTCTCACATCTATCAATCTTATATTTACTTTTAATTACTAAAGAATAAATGAACTCAATTAAAATAGGTAAGCCTGTTTTCTAATAGTCTTGATAAACTACTGCACAGTTCGTCTCTGTACTTTTTCAATAATACCTCACAATAATGGAAATTTCGTATTCATAAGGTAATGTTTCTTATGTCCCGGTAACGAAAGCACTATTCATTGAAAAAAAAAAATAACCTTGGTTCTGGATTTGAAATAATTGTTCTTTAAATCACACTGAAAGAACTCACCACTAATAGGTGAGTGTGAGGCGGTCAATATAATTTTGTTTCCAGAACTGGGTGAAGGGTGGGGGGAGGGGTGGTTATTAAGCTTCCACCAGTCGCACCGTTTCCTTAACACGAGCGGTTATGCAAAGTACAACATCCTTTTTTTTATATGTTATCGTCTATATTTTATGCTAAATCTATTAAATCAAATATTTTGAGCATACTACATTTAAAATATAGTATATTTACAGTATAATATAGCTATATAAAATACAGGCTATTTTCTCTTTGATGTATTATTTTTACTCCCGAGTCTTCATGGACATTTTCATGTAGATGGATAGCGAAATTAGAATTTTGGGTCTTATTATTGTATTCTCTTATATGTTCTTTTACTCTTTGATTTACTGATTGTCCAGTTTTTCCCGTCCAGTATTCCGTTAGCTTCACATTCATTGCATTTTAGTTCGTTTACTCCTCTTTTTTGGAAAGGGTCTGTTTTGTCTTTAGGTGAAGGGAAGCATAACAATGGTTTATCTATTTTAAATGCAGGGTTTAAACCTATTTTTTTTAATTCCTCCCTTAATCATAAAAACGAAAATCATTGAATAGAAGGTAATTCACATTTTCAGTTATTACACATCCCCAAACTATTCAATATATTATTAATACCGATCTGCAAATATATTTCGTTGTTAAATAAATTAATTGTTTATAAATAATAACTAATATACAATCAATAAATCTAGCAATATTGTTTTTTGAAAAAAAACTAAATACAACATGTTGCTACTGTTGCAAAGTATTGCGCTATCCCAACTCGAGCTTTCATCAATCTTGTAACAGTTGTACTCTAATTAGCGAATCTCACGGAGCGGTCTCCTGTTCTCAGTTCTCAGGCTGGGCTTTGCACTTCCTTCTGCCCTCTCCGTCCTCAGTAAATACCTTAAGCTTCAGCTCAAAGACCTTAAAACGTCTAGGATACCTGGGTTTTAGGTTGTTACAACTGTATATATTTGATCAGGGAGCTGGGTGTTTATCATGATGACCCCAATGATATCTTTCCTAATCATGTTTTACATGTAATAATTAGTAATTATGTATAATTTATACTTATTATTTGTAATTCCATGAAACAAATAAGATTTAAAAGAAAAAAAAAATGGAATGTCTCCCTGACTGGGAAAAACAATATATTATGGATATGTCTATCTATAATCTACTGGTTTTCTCAATTTATATTTTAGAATTAAAATGATCAAATTAATAATAAAATTAAATTAACAATCATTGATAATTTGAATTAAACGAAGTTAAAAGAAAATAGCGGTTTTAAACTTGACTTATTTCATTCAAAACAATATATGAATGAATGAAGGAATGAAATAATACTGTATTTTGTAAATTACAATTTCAGGAGGTCTGGCTCTTTTGAAGCAGATATAATATAATATATATATATATATAATAAAACTTATTATTTTCTTTTTTTTCCCTTTATGAAAAAAAAAAAAAAAAAAAAAAAAAAAAATTGAGGTCTAACAGACAATAGAATTATACTCATAATCTCCATTTAAATAATAGTATGTTAATATCAAACAAAATTTGTACAAATCAACTGAAAATAACAAAACATAAAAAAGATAAGCAAAATAAAAGATTTGAAATAACATTAATCAAATTGTTTAATATTTGCTGACTTCAATATAGCAATTAAAAACTTTTAAATACAATCCAGACAATCCTTCTGATAGTAAAGATTACAAATAAGTAAATACTACAAATTTGCTGGCTATTTTTACAAATTAATAAATTTTCCAAATTTTGAATTTCACTTCTATTAAGTCCTATGTATTGTGACAAATAAGAATCTCTTTCATTGAGGAAGGCAGTACAATCTAACAAATAATGAATGGTATCATCCTTATCATTTGAAGAGCAGTATCTGCAAGGATATTCACTGTTAAATTTTCTAACCTTGCCGTTGAATACAATCCGTGTGACTTTTTTGCTTGCCATGCGCAACTGGGCAACGACTCTTAATCTGTTTATTGTAATATTAGGGAAAAGCAAATACGGTTGAGGTGGTCCTAGATTAATGATATTTCTGTATTATAAATAAAAAGTAGAATTAGTCACTCGATCTATATCTAAACCTATCAGATGATTTTTCATTGACTCTACGAGTTCACCACAACACCTCCCAATCTGTTCTACATCTTGAGCTTCCCAGATGTCGTTCGCACCATCAAAACATTATAGCTACTAAACAGTCGGCCCTAGCGATAAATGTCATATAATTTATATATATATATTCTCCATCAAATTCCTGATAAGGGAACTATCGTCAAATTTTCGATCCGAGAGACACCAACAAAGCTTCAGCTTGTCAAAAAAGCCCCTACACTTAAAAAATGTAGGCAAAAACGTGGCTTTTATTATTCAAACTGATATAGCTCCTAAACAGTGTCCTAGAGACAATTGTTATTAGAAAAATGTACATATATATTTTTTTCTTCAAATTTTTGAACTGTTGTCAAATTTTCGATCCGAGCAACACCAACAGAACTAGAGGATATCAAAATGGATTTGAAAAAAAACAAAAAAAAAAACGTTACACCAAACACTTAAAGACCTCCATCCAAAAAACATAATATACGTTTCTGCTATGTAAAAAAATTTTTTTTTAAAATAACCTATTCTGTTGGAATTTCATTTGTTAAATTTCAGTCTTGCAGATACTACACTTTGAGATAGCTATTGAAAAATTCTAAAATCATTTTCTAAAATTCAGAATAATTTTTTCTACTTCTTGAAGTAAATTAATTTTTTTTTCCATTCAAGAAGTTAGCCCTGGATCGAAAGAAATACAGATATAATGAAGCAAGATCCAAACTCTTTGTACATTTATAAAAAGTGTACATTTTTGACTTATCCACTTTTCCAAGACACAGCCATTTATTGATATCGGTATCAAATAACAATTTCTAGGGCAGATTAGGCTAATTTATTTTACAAGGTTATAATTTTAATCATTGTGATTTTGTGAAGTTATTTATTTTATTTTTTTGTTAATTATATTTTTGATTGTGAATATATTAGGGGGCCTTGAATGATCATTACAGACCGGATTCACATGGGGTTGTAAGGAATTACAAAATTTTAGGGGTTACTGCACCAATATGAACATTTTACGTTTTCAGTGCAGGAAAGCACAAATTTTTATGTATTTTTCATTCTGAGAAACTTATATTAACTTTATCAGCAGTAACATGTACCTTCATAATTTTCTAAGAGAGAAAAAAAAAAAAAAAAAAATGGTTTACAATTATTTCTTCTAACTCGTTAAAGAAACGGTATCATGTTAAACAACGTTTTTTTTTTTTCTGAACCTTTCAACCTACTTTTTAATTTTATTTCATTCCGCAGTAGAGTTTAGTACGGTAAACAAGTACAAGCAATGGAGAAAATGCCTAAAGTGACAGCCAGCCAACCGTTATAAATAACCATTTAGATAAATCCATATCCCTATTTTAAATAAAACAGGAAAACAATTTTTTGATTTTCTTGAAGTTAAAATTAGTATAATTTTTATCCCACGTTTTTAAAATGTTTACTGCACGAAATCCGGCCTTTACTCAACATTATATGAACGAAGCCCGATAATGCGACATTTAGTAATCAATTAAAAATTTAGACATTAATAAAGGTAATTAAAAAAAAATAAAATAAAAAATAACAAAAACCGGCTTCTAGATTAAACCTAAATATACAAACTTGAACTAAAAAATAAAGAATATTTTTTTAATACTTCAACAAAAGAAGCATTAAAAGAAAATCAACAAAATTATCGATACTTACTATACAAAATGTATGATGTTATTTTTGAAGTCGGTGCCGCGGAGTTGATCTTTGGGGTTCCACTAAACCATCCAATTCATCTCGTATCCAATCCTTGCAATCCAAAATCCTTCGAAAAATCCTCAATGCACCTTACTTTGTCACCAATAAACTTATCCATAATGACCTTCATGTTGCTGATTTAGCCCAAACCAAATACCTATCCTTTCATAGTAAGCTCCATAACCACTCAAATCCATTAGTTGCTCAACTTGCTTCCTCCTCCATCCCTGATAACCTTCCGATTAGTCTGAAAAGAAGATGGCCTAGAGACCTTTTAGTGTAGATTTTATTGAAGTGCTACTAGTGAGTAGTTCTTCACAAGTTATGTACATGCCATTGTATTACCTGTCAAAACATTTACTTGTTATATATTATTTTGTACAGTTGTAAATATCAATAAATGAAAAAAAAAAAAAAAAAATTTCGTTGACTGTCCTTTAATGCTCTTTATTTTGAGGTAATTATTATTATTATTGTTTTTTGCTTTTTAGGTCATGTTTGTACATCAAGGTTTAATCTTAAAAAAAAAATTCGGAATAATAATGAACAAAAAAAGAAAAAAAAAACACAAATGAAAAACAGTCGAATTGACAACCTTCTTTTTGAAGTCGGTTGAAAAAAAGAAAAGGAAAAATATTAAATTTAGGTCAAGTTATATATATATATATATATATTTTTGAAAAATTAAATAAGTATTACACTCCAGTCGCATATTGCGTCCCTTGAAGAATGGTGTCATAACTGGAGAGTCAAGATAAATCCTAGCAAATCCCAACAAATAACCCTTACCCTCCGTCGAAAACCTACCTCATCCTGTCCTCCTGTATTCTTTAATAGTGTACCGCTAAATAATGTGGAACAAATACGATACCTTGGATTTCATCTGGACAAGAGACTTGCCTGGAACCCTCATACAAGATTGAAAAGACAAGAAACTGCACATAGATTTCGACTGCTACAACACTTGACAAACGTTCAAATCTCTCGATTCACTATAAGAAATTCACTATTGTGAATTTTATATAGAATTTTATAATTATATAGACTATTGTCTATATGACGATTATCAGACCTATTTGGACTTACGGTGTAGAATTGATGGGATCAACTAAACCATCGAATTCTTCCCGCATCCAATCACTCCAATCCAAAATTCTTCAAAAAATCCTTAATGCTCCTTACTTTGTCGCAAATGAATTAATCCATAAAGATCTTAATATCCCATATGTCGCCGATATAGCATGAACCAGATACCATTCCTTTCATAATAAACTTCAAATTCACTTGTTGCACAGCTAGCTTCTCATACCATTCCTGGCAATCCTCCGAGGCGCCTGAAAAGAAGACGGCCTCGTGATCTTCTTTTGTAAATATTCATTAGAGTACACCAATGGGTAGTTCTTCAACAAGTTTTATTCATGACATTATATCTCATATACACCGCATATTTACTGGATGTGTTTTCTAATACAGTTGTAAATTTCTATTAATAAAATAATAAAAAAAAGAATAAAATAATTATTAAGTATTGAAGAGCCCTTCGGAGAAGAAAAAGCCGGATATTATTCCAATCGGCAAATTCAACAGAATATTGGAAGCGAATTGGTCTTTTCAAAGAAATAAGCTTTTAAAGAGGCTGTCAACTTATTCAAACGTCAATTATTGCCCCTTAATAAATCCGATAAATGACAAATAGAAAGTTAACAGGACTTATTAAGAAGGGTTCGGGGGTCTTTGTTTCTGAAAAGCGGGGTGGTATTCAATATAAAAACCGCCCCATTGTTTCGCCGTATCCATTTATTAAAGACCAAAAAAAAAAAAAAAAAATTATTATACAAAAGTGAGAATCGCTCTGAAGACATTATGCTGACCAACCGAGGCGTGCCCTACAGCACAATACTGTTATTCCAAACCATTACAGCTCCTGAATAACACGACGCCTTGGTTATACTGAATAATTTCTGAGACAAAGCAGGTGCTCCAGGTCTTGGGGATTGTGGTTTAAATTGCAAACGACGCAAAAAAAAAAAAAAAAAAAAGAAAAAAAAAAGAAGAAGAAGAAGCAGAATTAAGTGGATTTTTTTATTTTTATGCTGCGAGGAAAAAAGACTTTCATAGTATGTTTTATTGGAAACAATAATGATTGAGATAACTTTTGAATAAATATATATTTTATCGATTCTATGACATTCTACGCTGTGAATAGTACGTTGCTCACATTCATAACTATAATCATCATTCTACTTAGCATTATTTTTTAATTATTGATCGAATCCATAAAAAATAATATAATCAAACAAAGAGAAGTATTAAGTAAGGCTTATGTATTATATGCTTTGGTACTATTAACCCTTTTCAGGTCAAGCATACAAATTGAAAAACATTTATATTCACTGTTTTTTATTTCTTTTTTATTGGTCTAATATTATTTATCGGTAAAAAAAAAAAAAATGTTTTACTTTCATTTATAATATTTTTTTTGTTTTTTTAACTTCATTTAACGTTTTTGAATTAATCTACCACACTCCCTTACTTGTATTAAATTGCTATAAGTACGAGGTGTGATCAAAAAGTTCCAGGACTGAATTTTTATACATTTATTCATACAACATACAGGTTATTCAACTTTTCCCACCGGTGTTTCCACTGATCAAAGCCCCCAGAAAACTCTTCTTTTGTAAAGGTGTTTAGCAGCTCCGTTGTATTTTCTTTAATTTCGTCAACTGTTTGAAATCTTCGTCCTTTCAGGTGTCTCTTGAGCTTCGGGAAAAGAAAAAAGTCGGCTGGAGCCAGTTCAGGTGAGTAGGGGGGCTGAGGAATGACAGTCATTGCGTTTTTTACACAAAAAGGCCATCTTTAAACCTCTTGAACCACTGATGGCAGCATGATCGGCTTAGACATTCTTCACCAAAAGCCTCTTGTAAAATCAAAAAGGTTTCAGAAAAAGTTTTGTTCAGTTTCACACAAAACTTCACACAAACACGTTGCTCTTCTTTCACATTCATTTTCATAAACTAGACAAAATCTATAAAACTAACCTCAAACAAACTGTGCTAATGTTACTTTCAGTGATGTTATGATTGATCTGCAAACACAGCTGTGTTCCTGTTGAGTCAGGCAATACAATGCTGCCAACCGCATCGCTGTGAGACATTGCATTCCCATAGTATATAAAAAGTCCTGGAACTTTTTGATCACACCTCGTAGACAGTTAAGTTTAGAATCAGATTTAATCAATAAGTCCTGGGGTCACCATATAGAGGCAGATTTTAGTTTCTTAAATAAGAAATTTTTAGTTTTCTGTTTCTCACACAGGATTTGCCTTCAATGTTTACAGATCATGTGGAAAATACTTTAAAAGTTCTAATGACATTAAAATGTAATGATCCTATTTCCTATCCCACTTTGATAATCGACTTTTGGGCATGGAAAGACTAAGGTTCGAATCAAGAAATTTAATTTATATAATTCAGAATAAGTAAAGAATATGTATACATCTGTAACCGATTCATAAATACAATAAGGTTTAATTTATGTGAATTATATAAAATTGATGTCAATATAAATTAAAACTCATTAAAATAAATGAAAGGCAAAAAATAAAACATGGGAAACAATATGTGCAAATATTAATGCACAATTAGGATATAAGAAATCCACAGAAGCTTGGAATGCCCTAAAGACACTGAGGAAACAGACAACGCATAAAACCAATCTACAATTAATAAGTAATCGGGAATGGCAGGAATACTTTGAAAATTTGTTACAGGAAGATAGACAGGAGTTTGAAGAGGAAACCGAGCACCAACACAGAGGTACAACCTGGCAAATATCCAATGAAGATATAAAAGAAGCTTTAAAGGAGGGGAAGAATGGGAAAGCACCAGGACCTGGTGGAATACCTATGGAACTCTTGAAATATGGTGGAGAAAAAATCACATTACTTCTCACAACCATGATAAACAGGATCTTAGCTGGAGAAAAAATACCCGAAGAAATGAAATTAGAGTATCTATGCCTGATATACAAGAAAGGTAATAAAAAGATATGTACAAATTATAGAGGAATATGCGTGACGAATCCCTGTATGAAGGTCCTGGGTAGAATCGTTAAGAATAAGATAGAAAAGGAATATGAAGGTACAGAAAACCAAGGTGGATTCACCGCGGGAAGATCATGCATAGACCACATTTTTGTAATGAGGCAAATCTTCGAAAAGCATCTGGAGAAATCGAAAGATGTGGAATGTCTATTCATTGACCTGGAAAAGGCGTACGACTCGGTTCCTAGAAAGAAATTATGGGAAGCTCTGAAAGAGGCTAATATTGCGGAAGACATGGTAAACATTATAAAGGAAATGTACCACATAAATACATGCCAAGTGAAAACGGGGTCGAAACTTTCTGGAGAATTTCAAACCTCGAAAGGACTACTACAGGGATGCTGCCTTTCTCCAACCCTTTTTAAAATCTATATAGACGTCGCTCTTAGAAAGTGGATGAGAAAACGCGAGAGGATGGGTATAGGGATTGGGGGAGACGCGTACATCAATAAACTTATGTTTGCTGATGACCAGTTAATCTTGGCCCAAGATAGAGATGACATTAACTACATGCTCAGGAGAGTTGAAGAGTCATATGGAAAATGGGGTATGAATATTAATTATAATACTATAAAACAGAGCATCTTGGCACCTCGACAGATACCTTGCCGATTGAAAAAGGTATCAAAACAGTAGAAAAGTTTAAATATCTGGGATCAACGTTCAATAATGAAGGCACTTCCACCAGCGATATTGAACGAAGAATAGGAGAAGGAAGAAAAGTCACAGCAATGCTAAATGGTGTTCTCTGGAGCTCAAATATACAACCCAGTACTAAGATCCTAATATATAAATCAATATTCGAATCTATAACGACATATGCATCTGAGACATGGGTAATCAATGTAAGGCAACGGAAAAGACTACTAGCAGCTGAGATGGACTTCTGGAGAAGAGCAGCGAGGAAATCCAGACGAGAAAGAATTAGAAACGAAGATATCCGAGAAATGATGGGGATAAATAGGAATATCCTATCGACCATTGAGGAAAAAAGACTCAGCTGGTTCGGGCATGTGAGAAGAATGCCTCCAGGAAGACTACCGAAGAAGGTAATGGACATGGAAGTGGATGGAAGACGGAGAAGGGGAAGACCCAGAGTGAGGTGGAGAGACGGAGTTGAAGAAAGCCTGATGGGACATGGCATAACAGAGGAACAGGCCTTGGACAGGGAAGGTTGGAGAAGGATCCTGAGGGATATTTAGGGGAAGGAAAACCACATTAGTGGAAAACTCTTATTAAAAAAAAAATAAATGAATAAATTATTATTTAAAGTGTTAATTAAAGTAAATTTTGGTTTTATTTTATATTCTGTTTAAATAAATCCTTTATCTGAATTCTGAAATGTAATTTAAATATCTATTTCAGTTTTAATCCGAAAAAATATAAACAAAATAAAGGCGAAATAAAAGAAATACGATGAATTTTTCATAATTCTACAAATTTTACCATTCCATTAATTCATTATTCAAGACCTCCTTCCAAATAAACCAAAATAAATACTTAAAACAATGTCTTTTTCTTGCTCCAATATTCCTGTTGCTAAGTGACTTTTGTATTAGAAAATTATTCCATCTAGTAAAATGTACAATACTTCATCTAAAAATGTTACAGATTAAATGTAAAAAATAAATATATTGTGTTCAATTTTATTAAGTTGTTATATAATAAGCGAGCGTTTTGCATTTCATTAGAATATAAACAAACAATATTGTTACGACCTATAATAATTTGGTCTTTATTTTTTATCCACTGATATTATTACAACTGTGTACAATTCATTTATGTATGGATAAAAGTGTGGGAAAATTACTGCAGTAACTTGCAAAGAAAGTACTCATAAGTAGCGCTTGAATAGGAGATTAACGTCCGAATATATCGATTAGAAAGCAAGTTGGGGAGCTACTGGGTTCCAGTGGGTATAGATCTTATCGTGGAAGGATAGGAATCTAGTTTGGGACGATTTAGCTACTGATAGGACATTTAGATCATTACAGATAAGTTTATTTGAGAAATAGAAATTTTGAACTTTACGAAAGATTTTCGAATGTAAGATTGGGTTCGATAAGAATTGGAAGGTTTAGTGAAACCCAAAAGCTCAGTACCATATGTGTAAATATATGTAATTACTGTAATAGAAATGGGTGTTATGTAATTAATTCTTCTTCTTAGTACGCTTTCTCATAACGAAGGTTGGCGATCCAAATGGTTATTTGTGTTTTGGAGGCGGCCGCACGGAATATGTCTAAGGATGTGCAGTCATACCAACGGCGAAGATCCTTCAGCTAAGAATTCTGCCGCCTTTCTATTTATATCTTGACTGGAATTTTTCCCTCAATAATCATTCTTAAATTTTCATACTACTCTCTTCTCATAATGTGCCCAAAATACTGGGTTTTTCTTTTCTTAATGGTGCACAGTAATTCCTTTTGCTTGCACATTCTATTTAGAATATATTGAGGTAATTAATTGGAAGCTTTCATTATTTTTCCAGTCAATTTTGAAGTAGTCGAAAACCAAGAGTTTTTTACTCTTGAAATAACACACTTGAAAATAAAAATAAAGTGCAAGCTTTATTTTAAATAATTTTTGATAACCATAAGTGTTTCAGCCATTTCACAAATCACCCTCAAAGACAAAAAAGAAGATGGTGACTAGAGCGCTCGAGAGCAGCGGTGTACAAAAGAGGAATTTAGCTCGGTCGGGGGTCAGGCCAGCCCCAAGGCGGTGTCATCTAATATGGCTGCCTTTCAGCGCTAAACAAAAGAGAGTGCTGCAAAGCCCTTTTGTGTCTTTCTTTTTTATCTGGACAGGTTTCAAACGCGGCCGACCCAGATTAGGAGGCTTCCATAATAGTTCTGAGAAGGGGGGGAGGCTTATCTAGCACAAAAACCCCACCTTAACTAAACACTGGCCGGTGTTACGGTGGCGAGAACTGCTAGTGCTTGAGTAGTCAAGTTGAAACTTGAACTAGACTGATATTTCTGTAGAACTGAAAATGAAATCTAAGAAGTTAGTTCTTGTTAGTGAGATTACGCCTTAGGCATTGTCTGAACAAAAATTTATTTTTATTTATAAAAACATAAAATCGTATTGCTTTCAGTTTATTTTACTGATAAAAAATATGATAGATTTTAATGTGAGAGTAATAAAAAAAAGTATGTTTTTTAGAGTATAACAATATTAATTTATGATTTTCCACTTAGTATTTTGATCTGAACAATTTGAGTTTCTCTCTTTAGTCGTCTTCTTAAGGACCGTATTTATTTATATCATTATGTAATTTTAACATTTTTCGATTATCATAGTTAACATCTGTTTTTTGCTTTTTTCACAAGCCTCGATGATAGCGGTGTTATATGTATAGCATGTACCGAATTGCAACCTCCATAGAAACTTGAAATTCTGATACAGGAATTGATATAATTGTTGAAATTTGAGGTTCGCATAGCAATTTTTTCTTATCCTACATATTGTATTATACGTGTTTTATATTTAGCAAAACTACTCATTTATTATTACAGCAGTATTGTGTTTAAAATTAAATACACTATATATAAATACACGGACTATCAATAATGTAAAAAGATGCCAGCCAGGCATAAACACTATAAGCATTATAGCCTACTTGTCTGACATATTGTAAATATATTGACTAACGTTTTTCTTCTCACGAATAGAACGTAGTCTGAAAGAATTAATTTAAGGAGTAACATGCAACTTGTCATAAATTTGACTAGAGGTAAATAAAAAGCAATATATATTTTAACATGAGCTGACATATAAAATCACAATTAGAAGTAAAGACCTTTTCTCAAGTTTAATTACTTTAGTGCTAAAGTACGGGTACGGCTTAGTAGGTGGAGTACCGCGGTCTCAGAGTTATTGTTCTAAAAAAAAAAAAAATAATAATAAAAACATACATGCACCTATTTTTAAAGTCTGATATCAAACTTTAAGATTGGCCAAAAAAAATTATATACATTTCTTGTCACTTTTAAAGGAAATTCTCCCGATTTTCGCAAAATCTTTTATGCATGATTTTAAAAATTTCCATCTATTTTATTAGAACAAAGTCACGATGAAATGTCCTTTGAGCAGCGAAAAGAAACTATTGCTGATCTGCAAAGCCATAAATTAAATAGGTATTTAATGATTAAATGTGTATCTTTTATGTAGAAAGCTTGAGTGACCTGAAAATAACTCAAAATCGTATTGTGTATATGATATTCAGTCCGTGATTATACACAGCTGTTATATGTCCTATAATATGACGGTATTTCAATTAAATAATATAGTTATGGAACATCTTGTCCATTGCCAAACGGAGTAATAATTAAACATTGCGATTGTTTACAGATAGCAATGAGCAGGCCGTTTGTTGTACTAATTAATGGAGGTAACAAATGATTCGTTTAATCCTGAGGCAGTTGGAGATCGGAGTGCCCTGGTATCGATCCTTCATAATCGATTCTTCATAATCGATCCAAGCAAGAGTAAAGAAGAATTAATTAGCAATTACTGCTTCAGATCCACAGCCTCACAAATCCCAGGATATTGGTTTCCCCTGGTCATTATGCATTCCAATATCTGTTTCACTGCGGAAGACCATCTATTGAAAATGCTATGAGTTTATTGTTTTGATTTACTTACTGGTATGTTTGCTGCAAATTCCACTAAGTATGCTTTATTTCCTCAATCATTTGTCTTTTAAAATAATCATTAACTTAATTATTAGGCGGATTCAAGTGAAATGTTTTCACATAAACGATTATTTATTAAAAAAAATACATATATATTTGTTTGATAAAAAAAATTGTATATGTTTATAAAGCTTATTAACATTCAAAATATTACATTATTTTGTACTCATACTTTTCCTTGCAAAACCGATTGTTAATTGTAGACTTGAAACATTAAAAGCAAGTGTTTATTTTATTTTATTTTTTTCTTCTAATCTCTACTCACACCTGCTATTCTAAGAGACTAACAAATTACTAAATTTCTTGGATTGAAATATCTGTATTTTCCTAATACAACAATCAGTATGCTTTATTTAACTTTATTAAAATTGCTATAACTATTAGTTTGCTTTGGTGAATCCGTAGATTTGGGATATTAACATCAATATAATTTTCAATAAATTATATAGTTTGGTATACATTAATCCAAATTATTTAAAAGGATCAAAAGATCTGTGCGAGACAAGTCTGTAATGAAAAACTTGGATGTGTTTTTTTTCTTTTTCTTGTAAAGTAATGTGGTAGTAAGATGTTCGTTCCTTACACCTCCTTCTCCAAACGTAGCATTTATATTTTCTCAGCCAGCCCGAGTTAATACTCTTCACTACAGTCCTTGAAATTATAAGAAACTCAATGTAAAGATTTAAAGAGGCAACAAATAAAAGCAATGAAGTCTATATTACGATCTTCTACTCACTTATTGTAAACATTTTATAATTTATGTCACTTTAAGTGAAACAATTCAATATTGGTCTTTATTTTTCAAACATTTCCTACACAATTTAATGGTAATAAGAGAAAGATAAACACGTTCTAGTTAATTAATTTATTATAGAGATTAAAATAGCAAATCTTTACCAGCATGATATTCATAATATGTTTTTAAACTTGGATGGGTTTTTTTTATTTTTCCTGGCGGCACCCCAGACCGTTTCTTCCATAATTTAAATTAACAATCTATTCCTTACTTCACTACTTATATATTTCGCAGTAGAATTATTACATTTTAATTTTTATATGTTTTTAAAACTAGTAATGGTCAACATTCCAAATAAGAAAAAAACAAAACAATTAATAATAGCCTATCATAATACGAATAATAAAAAAAAGAGAAGCTAATTAAAGACTTTTTTTTATGATTTAAACTTTCTGCTTAAAAATGAAGAACAGATAAACAATGCATTATTTATATAAAAAATAAAAATGTGATATTAATTTATTACAAGAATTATTACTTTATTAATATGACATATAACGTTAGCCAGCAGCCCCGAGGCCAAGAATTTCCATACAACTACCGACTATCGTTCACGAACGAGGCCTTCGCTGGGGACGGGACTTTGCATACCGGTGCGTCATTGTTATTCAGATTGCCCGGCCCGGATTTCGGATTATGCGCGGCCGAAAATTACGATCCATAATGAAGAGGCGCATAGATAATGAGCGATATGATATTTTGTAAACCCCTCCCCCCTCTCTATGCCGGTGTAATCAACTCTGTTTCCATATAAACAGGGCTAATGATTTAGGTCCTCCGGGCCGGATCATGGGCAGCGTAACAAAGTTAGGTCGTGGCTCCCAAAGAGGGTGTTAGTTTAGGATTAGCAGTTCGGAACTACCCCCCCCCCTCCCTCACCCGTCAACACCTCCGCGCTGAATAAGTTGATAATGTAATTGAGGCGGAGGCTCGGAGAAATGTCTACAGTTCGGAGAATTTCATTTAAGCTCGGTATAGCCAGTGTCATGTGTAAATTGAATAGTTCAATTCGATTGTTTAGTAAATAGTTCACTTCAAAATTATTTTATACAAAAGAACTTTTTTTTTTTTTTTTTTTGTTTACCTTTTTACAATTTAACTATCATTAAAGTTAATCTAGATTTTATTTTTCTGTTTATTTATTGACTTTTAGGACTGCAACACACGTTTGTCATCAACGTGCGTTGTAAGGACAGTACATGAATTGTAGCATAGCATGATTCGAGATGTCTCATTAAATAAGATTATTTTGTTAAATTACATTTTGGTTTAATTTAGTATTTTATTTGGAAATAAAAAGTTTCCTGCAACGAACTTGACACATTTGGATGAATGTATTCAACCCGTCTCAAATTTCTATAAACGTTCGATCAATAAAACGTATACCCTTTGATCCATTATGAATAAGTTTGTTATTAACATATTAAGGAGCATTCCAGATTTTAAGAAATATTTTGAAATGGATACAAGATAAATTCGGTGGTTTAGTGGAACGACGAATCACATCTTCGTATGTCCAAATAGGTCTAATTACTGTCTTATAATTAAGCCTAATGTAATTAAATTGAAGCTTTGAGTGTTTGTATAGTAAATGTTAGACTAGTCGAACATACAATATTTGTTCAGGTGGGGTCCTAGTTGGGGAATCTATTAAACAGGGATCAATAAAATATTAGTTTTTATTTGAAAAATATAATAAATTGACAAAAATAAATGATTTTTATAAGATTTTTTATAAATATAATCATGAAGGGTTCTGAAAAATTTGACATTTATATGATAATTTTTCTTAGTAAAATGGTAATAAGTTTAACGATAACCCTCTACTATTTTTTTTTAAAACATAAGATCTTTAAAAGGTTATATGAGAAAAAAACCAAAATATATTTACATGTATTAATATATACTATTTTTTTATTATTCAGAATTTATATTGACTGTAATGAAATTTTAAATTAGCAGTCATTAATTTTTTCTTTCATATCCTCTTTTTGGACTTCACTGACGTTTAGCCAGGCTGTTTATTTTTACTCTGGCGGAAGAAGCATCATGTTTGTGAAGTGTATTTATAAAGTCGATGTACTTTATCAGATAAAAGACATTTATATTGAAAGTACTGCGAAGAAAATAAATATTTTCCTTATACACTGTACTGTGAGTACGTGATAAAGTACTTCTAAACCTAGAGAGGGCCGTTATTTTATCTGTGGTGCAATGGCCGGGAGATGACGACTCCAACTCCTTTAGAATTTATAACTAAAAGTAAAATTTTTCAACTTTTAACGAAAATTGCAATTGTCGATGAAGACCTATAACCAATAATGCCGTGTAAGTTATTATACAAAAAAGTCCGATTGGTTTCACAAAATATTCCGATAGTATAATAATTTTCATAGCATAAAATAACATATAAACTGGGCGACACTTGTGTCTTGTGTCGGCACTTTGTCGCCCAGTGAACGTAGCAGGTTTTTTACGGGAGCGAAAATTTCAATTTAAATACAGTTTTTCAAAATAATAAAAAAAATAGTAAAAAGTTCATCTACACAGCTACAATTAAAAAAAAAAAACAACATTGAAACCGACTAAGGGAGCACAAATGTCAAGGTTTTATTGGTAGCTGTAGGGTTGTACTTCTATCTTTATGAAATAGGCCCCTGGTTTCAATTTAAAAATGGGTTCATACGTCATAGAGTGGACCAAATTAACTGTCAAAGTAAACTACAAGTATGATTGTACATTTTCGCAATTGCACAATTTCTTGCAAGATACCTTAAATTAAGGTAATAAGGTGTTTTTTCCAGCAAACATTATGTGTTCCGCAAGTTGTTGCTTACTTAAAATATTTTATTCTAGTAAAAATAAAATTAAACCTTATCGTAATTAATTTTTCGTAAAGATAAGTTAAAACAAATATTTGGTTTCCCAAGAAAATATTGTTACAAGTACATAAAGAAATTAAAATATATAAAAACTAGTAATCAAAATAAGGCTTTCAAAATACCACATTCTTTTAGGAAGAGCTTGGGATCATTAATTGAAATAGGGAGTTCCCGGTATCCAAAACCTCACGGACCATGTTAATTAAGAGTTAAAACGGCCTAAAAATGCGTCATTTGACACTTAATTTTGAAAATTCGTCCCCCCGAACCCCCCCCCCACTTACCCACGGTACTTTTGCCGTCCCGTATGTCGCCCAGTTAAAATTCCTTAAAATATACACTGATAATTTTAGTGAAGATTTTCATAGGAACAAAGCTGACAAGGTCCTTTATTAAAGAGATTTATATTAATGTTGAAATATCAAGAGGGGCTTAAAATAGCTGAGACGTGCGTTGCGGGTATTGTAGCCTCCTTGCGCCAGAGTGTAATTGCTTGCTGGATAAGGAATACATGGGAACTCATTACTAACCGTACGGTACGTAAGGTACACCCACTTGAACTACAATAGCTCTAATAGCCCATAATAGATACTGCCGTACTAATGAGATGAGGACAGTGCTGACTGCTGCCTGACACCTGGGCGAGCACCTGTTACCCCGGGACAGCTCGAGAATTATTTATCGCCCTCTGTTCTAATTGGGAGGTGGCTGTTGTGATTCTTCAAGCTCCTCTACCTCGTAAATCTTTGCCTTCCTTTGTGCCGCACCTGCCCACTCTCGGCCAGCTGTTCCTTGGCTTGTAGATTTTTTTTTTTGTTTTCGTCTGTCGAATTCCTGGCCGTCTCTGCTTGGCAGTGGCCGCGATTCCTTGTTATTTTAGAGAAGTCTAATTTTATTGGAGTTTAATTGACCATAGGTCTGCTAAGAATAATTGGGCGTATTGGTTGTCTGAACTATTTGGATAGGATCCCTAAGGAAATAAATTTCTGATTATCTTGGCTTCGCTTTTAAAGCAATTAATGGTAATTAACGGAGAGAAATATATTTGGAACATTTATAAAATAGTTTGAATACTTTAGGAAATATTCACTAGAACAGAGGTAGTTTTTAATTGCAGAATAAAAATAAATGTTGGGATGAGTATGTAGTAGGGTTGTACTGTTTCTTACCCAACGACTGCGCAAGGAGGTAATGCAAGTGTAAAGACACCCTCTCAACCGCCAGGTATTTCCCCACCTAAGGATGCCCATGGTATAGGCAACAATAGAACCTAGAAGTGGGAATGTAATATTGGGAATATTAATATTAATAGAAATTATTACGTATTGTAACGAGTAATTAAAACATAATTGTTACGAGAGTTAACAGACGGTAAAAACATGTACCATGGTATTACAGCAACACTGAAAATACAAGAATATTGTATAAAAACATTAAAACATGTATAAACTATTAAGGTCATTAACTCAAAACATATGTATGGTTCTATGTACATAATTACATAAACATATTCTTATAATCTGAACATAATATACATTGCTAGCGTAAGAATGGTAAAATAGGTCATAGTTAGTATTTTTACATGATCATAGAACTAACATGTGGCTTGTTAACAATTTTCTTGGATCTAGAGAGCAGTTAGTTAGGATGTTTTATTATAAGGAATATTCTTTCAGGTAATTAAATAGGGTGTGCGATATCATGCATTTTATTTGGTAGGTACTACTCTGAAGCCGTAAATGTTAATAATAATGGGGTGTATAAAAAAAAAATAACCGTTTCTTAAACAAATATTTGTATTATTATTTCTTTGATATAAAATAAAATTAATACTTAAAGTATTGTCCATTTTTATTTACCGCCATTACCCATCTGCTAGCCAATTGTTCGATGCCACGCTGATACCATTCCTTGGGATGGCTGTCAAAGAACTCTTGGACAGCATTTTCAACTTCCACAAAATTATCAAATTTTTTCCCTTGAAGAAAATGGGCCATGGATCGAAACAAGTATGAGTCCGAAGGTGCGAGGTCTGGACTATAAGGTGGATGAGGCAGGAATTCAAACCCATGAAGTTCTGTAAATTTCTGCTGATTGTTGAGGAGTCAGTTCGTGAGGGACCAGTCTACAGGTATTATTCACCTTTCCCATGGTGAGAAGATGGCGACGAACAGTATTTTTCGACACCACACTCCCTGACAGGTTAGCGAGCACTTGTGGACGGATTTGACTCAACAACTTCCTTCAGAACCTCATGAATATCTATTACTGACCGCCCTAAGCCCTTCTTTCTTTCCAAAGTCGTATCTCCACTTCTAAATTTTTCAAGACAACGCCGCGCAGTGTGCTATTCAAGGACACCTTACCTTTCATACACTGTCATGTTTCTTCTTTGAAATAAATAACTGAACTGAGGCTTTTTTTGAAGAAGTCCAGTGTTAGTAAACAAGCTTAGAGAATTTTATAAAGGGATTATTAAGTATTGGTAAATAATAAATAGCTAACGGTTAAATAAAATTTTTTTATACGCCCTATTAATATATATATATACTTTTACGAACAAGAATATTAGAAATTATCTAGTATAAACATATAACAACTTAAAAAAATTAATTAATTGAAGAACTAAATGAACAGAGAGGGAAGAAGTTTGATAAAATATCGGGAGTGAAAGTAGAAGAGAGGAGGAAAGAATGAAGCAGATTACGAGACCCTAATCACTGAGCTCTCAGAGAGCGAGTCCAGTTTTTTCTATCTCTTTTTCAGCCCTACAAACAGTGAGGGTTTTTCCAACAACATTTCTATTACATTAACTTGTTCCAATATTATGATAGGGGAAAAATATTGCAATATTCTTAAAATGATTTAACTTCCTTGTTATAAATAATGTGAGGCTTATTATATAACAGGTTATAAAAAATAAAAAGAATATTAGTACCTTTGCATCCTGAATCAATATATATTATATATTACTTTCTTAAATATCGTTTTATAGTTATATAAACACAAAACAACATATATTACAAAATATAATATTTTTTTAATACATATCGACCAATGATGCTATTTTTTATATAAATACTTATCGATATAATTAAACAAATTTAATTACTCTCTCTCTCTAACCCCTCTCCCTTCTCTCTCTCTTTCTCTCTCTCTCTCTCTCTCTCTCTCTCTCTCTCTCTCTCTCTCTCTCTCTCTCTCTCTCTCTCTCTCTCTCTCTCTCTCTCTCTCTCTCTCTCTCTCTCTCTCTCTCTCTCTCTCTTTCTCTCTATCTCTCTCTCTCTCTCCACTCTAAAACGGATATAGTAGAGTTCCATAAGATCGCAGTCCTCTCTTGCCACGAAACTAGTTCAGAGGACACTCCAGTAGCGGAAAGTGCTGAAACTCGTCATATTTTATTATATATCTCAATCGCTGCCAATAACACCCGTGAGGAACTACAATAAGGTAAATTAGATAGTGACAGAGGATTTAGATTTAAGGTGTCGGTATAGTTTAAAAATTTTCTAATGAATTATCGGGAATATTAGCGGTATAACGAAAGATTTTATGTCGTTTTTTTTTTTTTTTTTAACTTTGATTTTTTTGGCCCAAGACTTCCATTTAAGTCCTATACTGGCCTGGATGGGAAGGTTAAGATTCATTACTTGGGTCCGCCACGAAATAAATTTTAACCCGCCCAGGTGGGATTCGAACCCACGACCTTCTGGTTACAAGCGCGCTGAGACCCTCACCCCAACTCACTCGGCCATTGAGCCCCCTTTTAAATAACTTTATAGCTTGATTTTCAAGATATTGATCCCCTTCATCCACCAAAATTTTCAATTATATGACATACTTGTTTAATTCCACTTTAATATTTATTTTCTATAACTAGCTGAAAGTACTCTGCTCCGCTACGGTTTAATATTATTAGGATGAATACAACTTAAATTAGTAAAAGTTAAGCGTTGATAATTATTAATACTTAAATATACCTGAAGAATTCCATTCTTAAAATAATTTCAATAAGTAAATTTGACAATTTGCAAAAGTTAAATTTATATTATTTTGATAGTCCTCCAGTGAAGCTTCGAGGCAGCATTACCATCTTACCCAGCTCTGATACCAGACCATCAGCTTTTCTTATGGCATACTTCAAGTGAATATAGTCTTAACTTTTCAACATTTTTGAAGAAAGTTCAGTCTTTCTGTTTCTATTTTTGCGTACATATCAATCATAAATTGGTTGAGGAGATTACGAAATTAAAGTAAATAAGGTTCTTCCCCTCCTCGCTCCACTAACATTTAGGCGTAAAAATCAGCTGCAGACACAGTTTTCATAAGTGATGTATTGGTGTTTGGGTCACCCTGAGGGATGTTAATACTGTACCTTTCTTCTCCATGGTAGAACATGATACGATACTAAAGAGAATCATACACTTGTTAGAACTCATTGATTCTTATCTGTTTTCTGTCCTTACATCGAACTGGCCTTACATGTCATCACCAGAGAACATAAGTCTTTTAACCTCCTCTTTAACATAAGTCTTTTAATAGCTTCTCGCCACGAAACAAATCAAACTTGTAAGTTGTAAGTAACCTCTGCAGCTACCATGAGTTCACAGAAAGTACAAATATTATAAGGTTTCGACATCGATCGTATTTTTATTTGTTTACAACTATAAGGAACTGAATCGGTGGTCAAAGTTTGTGGCTTAAAGATCTAACCTATTTTTTAACTTAGCTTATCTCCAAATACCATATGATAATTAATCTTTTATTATTCACCCAATAAAAATTGAAATCGTATTTTTCGCAAATTAGCCGCGGTCCAGGCCGATTTTTTAAAATTCCTTTCTTAGCGAGCACCTACGGCCCTAGAGGAATCTACATATCGAATTTCATTCCAATCCGTTCAGTGGTTTCTGAGATTTCGTGTTAAATAAGTGAGTGGTATTTGACAAACATATAATAGATAAGAGGTTAAAAAAAATGTACCACGAAGGGTTTTGAGCTTGGCACCAAATCCTTTAATAAAGTTTTCGGTTTGTATGAAAAAAAAAAAAGAAAAAAAAAAACCTTTTGAAAATACTTTGAGATGACTATCAGAAAACTTATGAAGTGTGAATGATAGACATTTTTTAGACGAAAATAGTAACGGATGAAAAATAATTCTGGCGACTATCTGAACCCGTAACCAGACTTCTTGGCAACAAAAGAGAGAGGCAGAAGCCTATTGTTGCAGATTTGTTGAAAAAGTTCCAGATATTAGGTTTGAAATATAAGCTTTAAAGTTTATTTCCCCTATTCAGATCGTAGCTACTCTCTTTGAAATATGGATACATGTTTCCCACCAAAAGTATTCTTTCTGCACATCGTAAACAACTCTTAAATTTAGAAGGTAGAGAATTTCGGGTCATGAAAAATTTTAAATGCGGACATATGGGGTTGACCAATAAAAAAAATGAAAATAAACCTGTACCACTAACAACCAATGAAGGGTCTTAGGTTCAGTACTAAGGTAAGGATGCACTGTTAATGGGCCAACGGTTGTGAAAGGAGGAGATTTGGCCAAAATCACGCTCAACCGCCAGGTTTTCCCCTAATAATATTATAATATATAAATCACAGGCTAAAACTCGAAATTTGTGTGCATACATAGTAGCCTGTTAATGTAATAAAGCACGTTTCTATTTCCTTTATTTTTTTTTTTTAATGTCAATATATAATTTTTAATATAATTATTATACTTATGTACCCATGGCCGTGAGATAATGAATTACACTACCTCTCCTGAATTAATATTATTTTATTTTATGAGATGTAGATAGTTAGGGTAGGCAGTCATAGATACTCAGCAGATCAAAATAAAATTGTTATTTTATTTTAATTGTTACATTGCATTGCAAGTCTTCATCAGGGCTAGAAGAAAAGAAAACAAGCAAAAAGGTATGAATAAATTGTAAAAAATATATGAAAAAACACACACCACAAAACATAAGTATGAGTGAAAAAAAAATAAAAATAAAATAATAAGTAAATAAATGTATAGGAGTAAGGATAGTAACATAAAGGAAATATTTAAAGGCCATAACGACAATACATAAAGACTATTGAATTAAGGTTAAAATGAGAATAAATTAAAATGAGTGATAGTTACTTAAAAGCTTAAATAATTGGTAAACATAAAAAAGTGTAGATACTAAGTTGTTTAGATAATGAGGACATTAACTTTTTAGCTTTAACAATTAAAATAAAATAACAATTTTATTTTGATCTGCTGAGTATCTATGACTGCCTACACTATCTACATCTCTTATTTTTTTTTTTTTTTTATTATTATTATTGTATAATATGTCATTCAGTTGGTGGCGGAAAACTGTTGTAATAACTAACCCGGAGGCCAGCCACAGAGCAAATGGTTAATATGGCCAAGATCCCTGAGAGAGATACCACAAAGGACTTCAATTAAAAGCATATTTTTATCTCGCTTAGGGGATATATCTTGTTTATTTTATTCCCCTTTCATTTCTGTTATAAAAATTGGATTGGTCTAATTGAATTAAATCCCGTCGGTATTAGAATTTTCAACTGCTTTATTAACAAAAAATTATTGACACACGAGTGAAATATTGAATGCATGAAAATAAATTCAATATGTAATCATTTAATTAAATTAATGTTATTTTATTCCATTAATATTGTAAAATAACCTTATTTTATTTTAAAGAAAATTTAATTTCGTTTTTATTAGTAGAGAAAAAGTGTAAAAACTGGAACAGGTGTAAATATGGGCACTCCTTCCTAGTGGCTATGGGAGGTTCTGAGGACTGTCGATGGAGCCATTTGCTAATATAACATAGTAGAAAGCTGTTAAAACTATTTTTTGAAGTATTGTGGATGCAGTATGAGTTATTATGCAAATTGGTGTTTATTCTGGATTGAAAACTTTTAAGAGGCATGTTAAATCGTTTTATTTTCATATTCTTAGGTTTAGTCAAAAATAATTTCACAATAATATGCGGAAAGCGGAGATCTTAAGCTACTTTTTGAAGCTCACCTTTAATCACAAACGATTTTCGATTATATGTGATAGTTCACATCTTTCTTAGGTAGGGTTGATCTAAATATGGGCACCTTTTCTTGGTGTAAATATGGGCCCCCATTTCCTCTGGAACTTCAAGTGAAATTTCTTTGTTCGACATATCTTCTGTTCCTAAAATTAAGAAAAGACCCACTAATCGTGGGTCACGAGTACCCATCATAAAAGGTTCAGTTGACCGTCACTTGACAAAAGTGCTCTCAAGAAGACGTCCTTGATTTTGTCCGGGGTAAGAGTGAGAGTGCTGGGGTGGGAAGACGACAAGTCTTCGACTCAAACACGATTCATCATCGGACTCATCAGACGTCACTGATCCTTCTCTTGTAGACCGCGATTATTATACCAATATATAAACTATATATATAAACTCAAGCGATGCGACTTGCATCTTTTGTGATGGAAAGTTCTCTGAAGACACTAGGAGAGAGGTGTGGGTGAAATGTGCTATATGCGAAATGTGGTCAAACTTGGATTGTTCTGGAGCTGAATGAGCCAGTTATGTTTACGATTTCTGTAAATATTTTTTTCCGGTACCAAATTAATTCTCCACTATTTTGTATCGTTTTATCCTGTTTTTAATTATTATTTATATTCACACCCCACTTTTTCTGGTGCTATCTGAAAATATGTTTATAAATCGTCGTTTTAAAAATGAAATAAATGTTTGTTTTTTTAGGGCTTAATGCCCTTATGTACTCCAACCCTATTCTAGCCTGAGTGGGAAGGTCAAGATTTGCCTAAAAATAGGGTTTGCCAACGTAGCATTTGAAGCTTCGAACCAATATAGCACCTAAACGGTAGATGCTAGTAATAAGTGTTATATTACAAAAAAAATCTTTTTTTAATTTCTAATGAGAAAACCATAATCAAATTTTTGATCCGAGCAGCACCGACAGAGCTACAGCGTGTCAAACTACACGCATTCCCCAAAACGTATCACTTTTGACCAATCAGGCCACGGGAAAACATGTTTCACGTTAAAAGATGGTAAAATAATTATAATATATTACATTAATAGTTTAATTCATAATCATATCAACCAAGACTCGAAAGTGGAGTTTAACCTTTATTATTGCAACCGACATTATTTAAAATAGGCGTCTTCTAAGGTAATCTTTCAAGTGCGAGAGATCTCGGCTGTCTCTTTTGTCGGTCTTTAATTAACTTATTACTTTAGGTAAAAGGTGGTACTAAAACTAGAAATAAAATTGAGATAAAATACTCGTAAAACAGTTAGCTGCCGAAGGGGCGAGAAGGTTTCCTCTTTAAAGAGGGCTTTAAGCCTCACAATAAATTTTAGTAATTTAGAAATAATCTTCTCCTGCCGTAAATATCTTCAGGGTTATATATCTTCTCGCTGGCTAGAGTGGCGAGCCTATCTTTTCTTACAATCGATTCAATTTATCGTTTTAAGAATCGATTTTTTTTTTTTTTTTTTTGAAAGGTGGAAGGTAATAAGCTGGAAAATGAATCAGTATTTGTAGATAGAAAATTAGGATTATAAATAACGAATCGATGATTGTTTTTTAAACGTGACCAGCATAAACCACAAACATGGTTCATCTTAAAAATTCAAATAGAAATAGCACATCTCAGGTTATCAGTCTAATCTAAAAAAAAAATAACGTTTAAAATTTGTTTTTCAGATCGGCCAAGATCTGACGATTTTTTGAGGCCGAAGGACATCCTTGGCCACTCTTCTTTCCCACTTAGAATTATTTTCGTTCTTAAAGACACTGTTTTAAGATGGCGGAAGGACATCTTAGGGCCACACATATATATATATATATATATATATATATATATATATATATATATATATATATATATATATATATATATATATATACAGCTTGAGTATCTCTTAGTGTAAAAAAAAAAAAAAAAAAAATGGGTGAAACTAGATCAAAAATGTAGCAAAATGCTGCAAACCTCACCTTTCAATTCCAATCCGTTTCAGATATACGATAAATCAAAGACTTTTTTGAGGAAACCACGTTTTTTAAAAATAAAAGCTGTAATATCTCCATTTTGTTTAAATATTTCTCAAATTTTTTTATTTTTATTTTTCAAAACAAAATAATTACGTTTAACATATCATTCAAAAGCTTACTAATTTTGCAAGTTTTTGTGAGATTTAACATTTTGTGGATAGTTGTTTCGAAAAACAGTGAGCTTTGAAGTAGTATAAGGCATTGTGACTCCCCAAATAAGGTGAAGATCAGGCTGATCTTTAGATACCAAGTTTGTAAAATTCAAGGTTACAGATACTCAGCTATTTTAGAAAATTTAATGCTAAATCCGAAAATGTAGTCGAAATTTGAAAAATATTTAAACAAAACGGAGATATTACAGCTTTTTAGGGAAAAAAACGTGGTTTCCTCAAAAAAGTCTTTGATTTATCGTAAATCTGCAACGAATTAGAACAGAAAGTTGAGGTTTATATATATATATATATATATATATATATATATATATATATATATATACATATATATATATATATATATAAGATATATTATTGAGGATTTTCAGAAATAACCACAAATTGTTTCTCTGAAAGTACAAAGTTTTATTTTAATTAACAACTATTACAATAATTTTCATTAATTATTACAATTTGACTTTTATCTTACCTGAAAGTACAACGAAACGACATTTAATGTTTATTAATATTGGCTCCTCAATATATTTTTGTTATAATAAATTTGCCAGAAATAACCTGCACATCATCTGTTCCTAGTTCAACGTCATGATGAATTAATTAATTAATAAATTAATGAAATGTCATTTGTACTTTCATTACACACACACATATATACACTGCCGGTCAAAAGTTTGAGACCACCCTGAGCCAAAGTATGTAAATTTAAAAGTTTAATATCTTTAATATCGTTCCGCCTCTCTTTTTCTATCTAATTTTATGTTGATGTTTTTATTTATAAGTAAAAACACTTTGTTTCACTTTTGAGATTTTCTCCGTAATAAATCAATTACGAGCTATTCCACTCAGGCAAAAAAAGGAACTTAGTTCATAAATATCTAATTAAATTTGAAATGGCTCAACAAAAATTCCCGCTGCCTTCATTTAATATGAATGGAAGATTTTCGTTTTTCAATTTTTAATTCAAATTTCAAATTTTTTAATCCAAGGTTATTCTGTCGGCAAACGAAATTGTTGGAATTAATATGGAAAATACAGTTTGTTTTAAATTATTTATTGAAAACTTAATTTTAATTTCTTCTCTTAAAGGTAGATGAACTTTAAAGATCTTGGTATAAACTATATAAATGCGTTTAATTTTATTTAAATCCATTTATTTTTCACCTAACATCAAACTTTTAAATTTACTGGTATCGTTTCAGGGTGGTCTCAAACTTTTGACCGGCAGTGTATATATATTTATTTATTCGTTTTCGTTCATAAGGATAATATATTGAAATATTCTAGGATTTAACGGTTTTTAAATTATTATAAAGTTATTCCGGCATTGTTGTCCTTAAGGTTACTGTTTTGAAATATTCCAGGATTTAACCGTTTTTAAGTTATCCGAAGGATATTCCGCTATTGTTGATCTTAAGGCTACTGTTTTGAAATATTAGATGATTTAATGATTTATGAAATAAAGGTTATTGTTTTATATTGGGATTAAGCGTTTTCATGTACTCCCTATCTCAAGGGAAAAAAAAAATGGTTTGTTGGTTAATCTTAAAATAATTTCCAAGCCGTGTAGGTTCTATTTGAACCAGTGCAGTTTCTGAATTGAGAATATTATGGAGCGGCCTTGACGAATTCTGTCGCCTGAGCCTCTAAAATTTATTTAAATGAACCCTTCCAGGTGTCCTAAAAAAAAAAAAAAAGATGGCCTCGAGACTTTTTCATACAGACCTTTATTTGAAGTGCTACCGTTAGGTCATCTCATTTACTAAATATATTTTTAACATGGACATGTTTTAGCCTACGTCTAGTTTGACTCGCTCTAGCTCTGTTGGTTTTGTACGGATCGAACATTTGAAGTTTACATATCAGATATTTAACGGAAAACATTTGATTTCCTATAAAATCTGTTACTAGGAACTACTCTTTAGGAGCTATATTGGTTTAAATGAAAAAAGCCTCGCTTGAAACCTCTATTTTTCCTTATTATTTAATTTTTTTTTTTATGAAAAACATTTATTAATTGTTAATTTAATTTAAATAGTTTAAAATTATACCAGTAAGATGGAAAAAAAAGAAGATAAGTGCATTGACGGTCAGCAGGATCGAGCGATTTAATTTAAAAATGTATCTCCTAAAGACAAATGAATCACAGGTAAGTGGAAAAAAGAAAAGAAAACATATTAGCATCGACGGGGCAACTCCTAGAACGTCTTCCATGTTATTATTCTTTCTGTAGCCGACTGGCTTAATGGACTTTTATTTATTTATTTGTACATTTCTACCAATTCTTTTTATTACAATAAATAGGCAATGATTTTGGCTTGTAAAATACCCGTTAAATTTACTTTAACAGTAACATTTCAATTGCGTGATTGCAAATAATGCGACATAGGTTGATGAACGAGTGCGGTGAGTGGTGAGGAAGACGGTTTGAACATATCCCCTCCTCACCTGTAATTGCATACCTGCCATGCGGTGCCCCGGGTGGTTGTCCGATGTCACTCCATGGTCAGGAGTCGATGAACCCCCTACAGGTCACTGTTCCGTTCCATCACTGCCTGTCCGCCGGTGTGTTTTAGTCGGGGAACATTTCTAATCCACGGAACAAATACTTCACAAACACACACACGCATATATATCGTCGTTACTATGTAAATAAAAGGAATGTAAAAAATATTTTTTTATTTTATTTTGTTCTTTGACCGTTATATTCTGCTAGGTCTTTTGATAAAATGTCAATTTTGATCGGCAATTTGAGGACCGAAATCAGTAATGTCATTTTTACGAATTCCCATCAGTTTAAATTCACGCTGAGATCCAACGAAGAATCATAACTACAAATAAATGTTATTTTGGGCTAAAAAAACATTTAAAAATTAGGACAGTTTCTCGAACCACAAAAGTGGAAATATATAAAACCTTGATAAGACCAGTGCTTACCTATGCTTTTGAATGTTGGACAGTGACTAGTACACAGGAAGCACTTCTCCTAAGGTTCGAAAGAAGGATCCTGAGAAGAATTTATGGACCAATTTGCACCGAAGGAACCTGGAGAATTCGCACTAATGCTGAAATTACGAGGCTCTACAGGAACCCTGATATTGTAAGGATAATAAATGCAGGACGTCTCCGATGGGTAGGGCATATAGCTAGAATGACCCCAGGCCAGATTCCTAGAAGAATTCTTGACGAAAAGGTTTATGGCACGAGAAGAATGGGAAGACCTTGGCTACTATGGATTGATGGAGTGGCAGCGGACGCAAGGACCATCTTGGGGATCAGTAGTTAAAGAGCGGCGGCAGGGAATAGAGAGGACTGGCGGACTAAGGTGCAGGAGGCCTTGACTCTTTAAGAGTTGCGCCATTGATGAATGAATGAATAGCAGTTTACTACAGTATAGGCCTGGTGCATACAACGGTAAACAAACGATATAAAAAAAAATGCGATTTTTCACATTCGTTAGTTTTCCATAGTGTCGAAGATATATACAAGTTGTCCCAGAGTAGTCTTTTTAGAAGCCAAACTAACAATTTGAACTAAGGACTTCAACCTGATCTAGTAGACTTCGTCCGGTTTACCTGATCTGGTATACTGGATGTGTCACTTTCAGTAGACCTCTTCTGGTATATATCTGGTATACCTGATCCTGACCAGACCCACAGCTGAAACAGCAGAGTTAAGATTAACCAATTAACTAATAATGATACATTTTATTATAAAAACAAAACAAAAGTAACGAAAACAAAAAAACTATCAGTCTTTACATAATCAGTAATTACTACGGATTTATTACTGATCTAACCTGTATCACATCACCCTATGAAGGGTCTTAGGTTCAGCTCATTGGTAAGAATGTTACCAGGCCAACAGTTGTGAAAGGATAGAATTTCGCCGTAACGACGCTTAACCGCCAGGTTTTTCCCCAATTTGTTTTTCCTCAAGGTATACTTACCTACTTAATAGGGTCTAGGTGTGCCCAAGGAGAGTCTTCCGACTTCGAAGTCGATCCACAGCTTAAACAACAGAAATGAATTGTTCTGCCTTCAGCTGGACTCGAACTTGGGCATGAGAGCTTGGCAGTCTTGCCAATTGCCCGCAGACCTATCGTTTTAATACTTTTTTCCAAAATATAATTTTAGATCGCAAGGATTTATATGAAAATACAGATATAAAGGTATATGAAAATATTGTAAAATAAGTAAGATAAATGGTATGAATAGTGTAAACCATTTCACGAAGAATAGAATTTAATAAAATTCAAGAAATATATTGGTAACGATCTGAATGGAAGATCCTGCTCATACATGTGTCAGGGCCAGAACCCCGAGCAAGATATCAATCTACAGCTATAAATTGAATTAATGGCAAATTCATGTTAATGCTGACTGATACAACAAACACTCCTCTACATTTACAACATCACATCATATTAATACAAACATAATAACGTACATTTACATGATTTTAAACCATCGTGTTTGCACAACATATAATTAGTGTTTTTATATATAATATTGCTTCCTTTTTTTTTTTTTCCAAAAATATTTACTTTTATCAAACAGGTTATTGTATTCAGCATTTTGTTTTCATTTATGTGGCCTTAATCAAAATAAATCTTAATTTATTATTTTTGAATGAATTACCAGAACAGTAGGTGTCTATGGAAAGTTGAATTGACACAAATTCAAAAATATTCAATAGCTATTTTGAGAAGAGTAGCGTGATTTTAATTACAGATCAGAGTTACAACGTCGTTGGCGTTTTAAATGACACGGCCGGAAGAGTGGTCAATGTTCTTTATTCTTATTGGCTGGAATGCAAATCAGTGTTTAAGAGGGCGTTTAGCATATGTAACGTGTAACTGCAACATGGAAATACCTTTATCACAAATGAGATCTAGCTCATTCGACACGATCGCGAATACCTTACTGGATTCATATGCAAAAATGAAACTGAATCATAAATAAGTTGGTTTGAACTAATTTTACAAATATCACAAAAATAAAATTAGTGTAGATGATACATTCTTTTAGTTACATAGCTTGAAATAAAGATTTCTAATACAATTGAGGTAAGCATGGTAGTATAGAACTTCTATAATAGAAGGTACCATACAATTAGGATTAATACATTAATTGCCACTTCAATTAGAAATATTTTAATTTGAAAAATAGTTTCGAATGTTACGTAAAAATGAGGCAAACGGACTTCTGAAAAACATGAGGACCTACAGCGAACTCTGTGATGTCTACTATAGCTCCTGATATATTTCAGAAGTCCGTTTGCCTCTTTATAATTATGTAACACTTTTATGATTGTCCTGAATGTTTATGCCAGGAAGATTTGGAGTTTGTTAATCTGTCTTTTTAACTATTCCGTATAACTGTGAAGCTTATTTCTAAGTAGGTTTCAGTAAAAAAGTATAAGTGTTCATTTTTTGTATGAGTTGTAGATTTGAACGTTTAGGGAGGAGTGGATATAAAAGCATATAGTGGATATAGTCTTTGGTTGAGCATTTTCCTTGTTTCTTGATCTGTCATTTTTCGGTCAGACGTCGGACGTAGTGTACAATGTCTGTTTGAGAAATCGGTGTGTTATCGAACGAAAAACTGCTGGGCATGTTTTATGTCGAAGAGTCAACGCAATTTTTTTTTGCGATTTACCGCAATTTATACGTACTTTCCAGTAATTAAGCCAGTCATGTAATTATGTAATTTTGACAAGTAATGCTGTTGGGTCTGTAAACCATGAGTTGGATATTTATTTCTTGTTAAAACTGCTGTGTCGTTGTAAGAATGTCAGAGCTAATTGGAATGTACAGTAGTGCAGTAAACAATGAGCCTTGTGGTACTCCTGCAAGACCCCAACTTAAACTTCAATCACACTTGATTCCTGAAATCCCACCGAGGCCTCTGAAAAGATGACCGAGAGACCTTCTAATATACAAATTTTATTTTCTAAGTGCTCCTAGTGAATAGTTCTTTACAAGTTATTTATAAGTCATTACAATTATTTTCCTCAAATTTACTTGTTTTACATTGTATACAGTTGTAAATATGAATACATATTAATATATATATTATTATTATTAGGCACGATCTGGACCTAAGATAGATCACGCGAAGCTCTCGTGGTTCCTCTCTCCTTACGACGCGCCCAAATGATCTTCATTTTCTCCACATGTTCTCTCCTCCTATCCTCCGACCAAGTTTTCCCAGTCCTCTTGACTCCGTTTTCTGACCGTACTTCCCACGCATTCAACTTTCGTCCATAAGCATTTCTGTCTAGAGCTTCCTCTGGGTATGTTTTTGCAGTTTTTAGGTCTTTCTTCACTTGTGTGCTCCATGCCATTGTTTTAAGGTTTATTGTTGCCTTCAGGGTCAGATGGGTCAGTCTGTGTTCGGGTAGTCTGCATATGTGTCCATAGAATTTCAGTCTTCGTTTCCTTATGTCTGCCTCGATGTTTGAAAGCTTCTCTATGGTTTTGTTATGTTGGAGTCTGTAGCCATCTTCAGTCTTTAATGGACCAACAATTTTCCTAATTATTTTTCGTTCTGCCTTCTTGATGTTTTCTAATGCTTGTTCTCTGTTAAGTACGATGGTTTCAGTTGCGTAAAAGGCTGCCGGTTTGATAACAGTGTTGTAGAGTCTGATCTTAGCTTGAATGGATAAACACTTTTTCTTGTAGATTTGATAAGTTCTTGCATAGGCTTCCTTTAGCTTTAGTTTCCTGCTTTCTTGTGATCTTTTCTCAAGTTCTGCAGGCTCGAGAATTTCACCCAGATATTATATATATATATATATATATATATATATATATATATATATATATATATATATAAAACTTTAATTTTAATTTTTTACTGTTTTTTTAAAAATATTATGTTTAGTTTGAGGTTTTTTTATTAATTTGTATTTTTTTTTTGTTTCATTTAAGTATCATAACTACCTAAGGGAACCTTGGTATTTGACAAAAATAAAACATTTTCTTAAATGTGTCTACTAACATTTATTTTTTTGAATATGTGTTTACTTGTAATCGAATAACCCTACTGCTTCACTTTATTAATAGATAACTGAAAACACCACCAAGTAGAAAGCTAGGAGCTATAGGAGGTGAGAAACCTTGTGGCTGGTAACACTTTATCCAGCACAAAGTGGCTACATGGCAAAGCTGATGTGATCTGGTGGTGCATATCCGATACCGACGGGACTCAAGGTACGAGCAGCTTTAAGGAGCTTAGAGATCACTCAGACCTCAAAGTGCTGCAGTCGTTCCAAACCTTGAATACCTGGACAGAATATATATAAATAACAATTGGGATTTTTTTGTCTTCAAAAAGATATAAATTTTCAGTCATCGTTCTTCTCCTCACCAGTGTAGTTCGGTGGCACTGAAGAAGATCTGCAAGGCATGTCGAAACGTTGGATTTCTACTAAGACGTGGTGTTCCTCTTTGACTGCATCCCTGATCATCTTCTCCGATAAAAATTTTGTAGTTGTTACTAAATGTTTCATGATGATGAACATTATGAATGTCAGCATTGTCCAACATCTTTCTAAAGAAAACATTTATTTGAGATACGCATCATATAATAGAAGGATCAATACATTTAGGATTGATGAATTCATTGCCAGTTCTATTGGAATCATTTTATTAGAAAACTAGTTTCGAATGCTAAACATTCATCATTATTTTATCATCAGCATACATACATAATACGGGACATTGAGGTCTTTAAGTATAAGTTTATTCGTGACAGCGTTATTAAGCATTTTTCGTAGTATTTTGGTGATTGTTTACTAAGGCTTAACGTCCTTATGTAGTCCAACTAGAGCAGGAAGGACGGGTTATCCTGCAGGTTACCAACCTATTCTAACCATTCGTGGGTACTGCATAAAATAAATTTTAACCTGCCCAGGTGGGATTCGAAGTCACTACCTTCAATACCGAGCGCGCTGAGACGCCCTAACTCACTTGGCCATCCAGTCCCTTTTTTTTTTTTTTGGTATTGTTTTATTCTTTATTTATATTTATTGAAATTTACAACTATACAAATATATACATCAAGTAAATATTTTGATAACGATTACAATAACATGTCAAAACATGAAAAGAACTACTCATTAGTAACACTTTAATAAAAATTCTACCCTTGAAGATCTCTAGGCCATCTTCTTTTCAAACTCCTTGGGGGATTAATTAACCAATAGTTTAAAATATCCGATTTTGTTGAATAAAGTGACCGTAAACTTTGACAATACAGGTCTAGGAATCGGCTGGTTACTATGATTTTTCTTACTTTTAAAAATTGTATCTCATTTGTGTTTATTACTACATGTACATTATAAATTTAATTTAAACAAGCAAATCAGGTAGTAAGCAAAATACATAGATCGTGATTTATTATTTACCAAACACACGCCTCTATCATAATAGGTTTACTATAGAAGGGAAAACAACTAATAAAAAAAAAAAAAAAAAAAAAAAAAAAAAAATGGAACATTCTCTATAATTTTAGTCTGAAAATATCCTCTCATTTCATTTTGAGTACATTTATCAAGTTCTATCAACATCTATTTCATAATTACAGTCTTTATGAAAAAATCATTTATTTATGTCTGGTGAGCTCATTTTGAAATTCCTTTGTCATAAAATTATGATTTCGATTGATTATTAAAAAAAAAGTCATTTATGCGACGTCCGAAATTTAAAATTAATTACTATGTAAACGATAACATTAGGAAATAAGATGCTGAGAATCAGCAGTTAAATAAAAGAGTTTGAGTGCGACTCGACCGACTCCGGGGGGGGGGGGGGGTATAATTCCGTTGCAGCGGACGTGCGCCGCTTCCAAAACGATTCCTGTTTATAGGACGAGGTAAAAACACGCCCCTCCAAGTCTCAATCTCCCTCCTAAGGTTTACCTTCCAATAAAATATAAATTTCAATCCCGACCGTGAGTGCCCTTATATTTTTACCCTAACCCCCTCCGCCGGTACTATCGGGAACCAATCAGGAAATATGAAATAAATCCTTTAGCCAATGGAAGGCCTCGATATATACGATATTAGGCATTAATCCAGACTGGGTTCGCTGATAACAATACAATTCCATTCTTCTGAATAATTGATTGTGTGTCTGCGGCGGCTAGGCTTTATCTTAATGTAATTTGAAACTTCATTTATCCTCGAGCTCGTTCAACAATGACTGAATTGTTGCTTGTGTACCTGAAGTAATGGTCTTTGGCTATGATTACTTTTAAAATCGATAGTGAATCGATTCCCTCTGCTAATTATCTTAATCCAGTTTTCAAAGGTTCGTTTAGAAAAATATGTCTTGAGACGGCTTAGAAAAAAGAAGCAAAAATGTAAAAACCTTATTGGCGAGAGGTACACCTTATGGAACGAAGGATCGACAAAATTAGGATTAATAAATTATTTTCCACTTCTATTGAATTTTTTGTCATTGATATGTCCTTTGGCTGGGTGGGGTCTTTATTTTATTTTTTTGTTTCTCGGATCAAAAATTTGTCAACATTTTACATATCAGAAGCAGTAGATTACAAATATACATATCTATGATCTATTGTTTTTTTTCCAATCAGAGAGAAATTTAGTTTTTGAACAAAAGAAAGAAGTTTTTTTGTTTACAAATGACCAAACAAAAGAATCATTATTTGATTCAGCAGTAATTTTTTTATACTTTTTTTTTTATTTGAGGATTAGTTTCTAATGTTAATCATTCATAAGTTCTAAAAACTTAAAAGATCTTATGAAAACATCAGCACTTTGCCACATAGATTATACGTGTTTTTATTAAAATTTTTAATGAAAGACAAGATTCGGATTGATAAATTATTTGCCAGTATAAGTCATTTTCTTATTTGAAGTCTTGGAATTTTAAAATAAACATGTCGATACTCTGCTAAGGAGGCAAAATAAAAAGGGCTTCTCAAATATATCGGGATTTAGAGAAGACTGAATTTAAAGAGACCAAAGGGTCTGGTGGAGATAGATTATCCTTTAGGTATTCTCTTTGTCTGGTTGGGTTTTTTCTGTTCTTATATGAAATAATTCTAAAATGGGACTTTTATTATAAAATGAGAACAAAAAGAAAATCTTAAAAAATGAGTTTTGAACGATTTTATTATTTCCAATGATTCATAAATATTTCATTCTACATTATTTTCTAAGTCATATATTAGTTTCAGTCCCGACTATTAGTTGAATAGGGATTTAAACCTAATTATTTAAAATTCCTTTCCAACTTGCTTGGATATTTGGACCGTAATATCGGATCAAAATGTATTCATTCTGGATAGATACGTCTTCTAGGTGTGCTCAGTATGTATTAATAAATTATAAATACTAATTGTAAAATTAGTATTAGTATTAGTAAGTAAATTAGTAAGTTTAGTAAAAGTTTTTTTTTTTATTATATAGAAATTTACAACTGTATTAAAAACACATCTAGTAAATAAGCGGTATTCATGAGATATAATGACATGAATAATTTGTAGAGGAGCTACCAATTGGTAGTACTCTAATGAAATATTTACAAAAGAAGAAGATCCCGAGGCCATCTTCTTTTCAAGCGCCTCGGAGGATTACAGGAATGAAATGGGAAGCAAGTTGTGCAGCAAGTGGATTTGGATGCGGAGTAAGTTTATTAAGAAAGGAGAGGTATATGGTTCGAGCCAAATCAGCGACATAAGGGATATTAAGGTCATTGTAGATCACTTCATTTGTGACACAGGAAGGAGCATTAAGGATTTTTCGAAGGATTTTGGATTGGAGTAATTGGATACGGGAAGAATTCGACGGTTTGGTGGATCCCCACAATTCTATACCGTAAGTACAAATAGGTCTGATAATCGTCACATCGGTAAGTTTCTTATTGTTAATCGGGAAATTTGAACGTTTGTCAAGTAAGTGTTGTAGCAGTCGAAATCGACGAGCAGCATCTTGTCTTTTCAATCTTGTATGAGGGTTCCAGGTAAGTACTTTGTCCAAATGAAATCCAGTGTATCGTATTTGATCCACATTATTTAGCGGTACACCATTAAAAGATACAGGAAGACAGGATGAGGTAGGTTTTCGACGGAGGGTAAAGGTTATTTGCTAGGATTTGCAAGGATAACTCTCCTGTTATGACACCATTCTTCAAGGGAAGTGATATGTGACTGGAGTGTTTGGAATGCATGAAATGGATCTTCATTGACTGATAACACGCTGGTGTCATCAGCATAGGTGAGGATAGTATTAAGATGAGTTGGGGTATCAGCTGTATACACTGTATAAAGGATGGGACCCAGGATACGACTTTGAGGAATACCAGCGGTCTGGAGAAAGATGGATGAGTATTTAGAATTGTGATTAACTTTAAATACTCTTTCAGAAAGGTAGGAACGGAGGATGAGGAAATATGTAGATGGAAGGAATTGGCGAAGTTTATAAAGCAGTCCTGGATGCCATACCCGATCAAAGGCCTTTAGTGAAAGTAAAAGTTACCCTAGTAGTTTCTATTTTAAAATATAAAGATTTATTTGCAAAATATTTTTTACTCCATCAAAATAATTACTAAAAATGTACAGCCATTTAAAAGTAGTCCGCAGTTGGTTATTCCTCTTATGGACTATAATGGATTGTGAATTTAATTTCTATTAGTATTCCGATTTGTAAATAACATTTTTGTTTCTGTATTTTTATAAACATTTTAGCGTCCTTTTGGTAGCTTGGGTCAGGAGTATCTTTTAGGCCAGAAACAAAAAAGGTAATTTCCTGGCAGGAATTTCACACAAAACTCATCGTAGTGGAAAAGGGAACCCGAGACATTTTTGTCTCCGAAGTAAGGGTTTTTTTTTTTGTGAAAATTAGGAGGAAGCCTATTATGAAATGTATGTGAAACTTGTAATAGCATATTTTGTTATGGGATGACGGAACTCCCTAAAGATGTACATGCTTAATACTCGATATTCAGTCATTACATAAAGACATGTTCTTTAGAGCAAATAGAATTTTTTAACCAAAATATATTTGACTTAGAGATTATTAGAATAGGGCTATAATGATGAATACTTTTGGAGTAGTAATGATGCTATTTATATTTTATTTATAATATTTATTTGCTATATTTGATATATATTTATTTATTATATTTTCTTACTTTTTTAAATTGATATTTACATTTTTCTAGAACATATACGTCGAATAAATGAATAAAATAACATGGTAATAACTTTTAAAGCAACTACCCATTGGTAGAACTCCAATAAAATTTCTATATTAGAAGGAACCGAGGCAATGGGAAGCAAGTTGAGATACTGGTGGGTTAGTATAGTTATGGAGTTTACTATAAAAGTATAGGTATCTGGTTTTAGTTAAATCAGCAAAATATGGTTGGTACATTAAGATCTTTATAGATAAGTTTGTTTGTCAAAGTAAGAAGCATTAAGAATTTTCGAATGATTTTGGATTGCAAAACTGAATAAGAGAAGAATTGGATAGATTAGTGGAGCCACAATACTTAAATCGGTATGTCCAAATAGGCGTGATAGTTTTGATGTAAATGAGTCTCTTGTAATTAATCAGAATGTTTAAATGTTTATCTATTAAACGTAGTCAACAAAGATTAGGATAATGATTTACAGCCATTTTAGTCTAGTATACATTTACAACTTAAAACTATATTACGTTTCTTTAAGTTTTGTAAAGAATTCCAAATATTTTAAAAGTAATATTGCCAGTATATGCTATTTAGTATGAGCTAGACTACTTTGATTACTTTTCATACAAATTGACATTGCACTAATAAAAATAATTTTAATATTTGATTGGTGTCAAATTTAAAAAGATTTAAAAAAGGAAAAAAAAAAATATATCGATTGGTGAGGTTTTAGGTGTTTGTATGTTTTTACAACTTCATATGTATGTCGTATGTATAACATTTCAAACTAAACGTCTCGTGGCTACTCATTAATTTATGATTTATATTCAGATTATTTCCTTTTGGTTTACAAACTAATCTTTAGGAACAATAATAAAAAAAATTAAAAAAAAATTAAAAAAGGTCGCAGACAACCTGGTACACAGTGAATTCTTGCACGTCACGTATAGTGTCCTGCTTTGAAAGTTAAAAGTTAACTAGTTTTTAAAGTAGTTTGCCCTATCCAATTCTTCACGACAGCCACCAATATAATGGAAGATAATGTAGATAAACTTTAATACTAGATGTAAATTTAAATATGTAATAAAAAAACTAACTAAAATACAAATATTTGCCACAAAAGAAATAAATTAAAAATGAAACTAAGGATAATTGAAAACAAAATGTAATTAATTATATGTAACAGGAATTTTTTTTTTTTTTTTTAAATCAAACGAAGTAGTAATACAATTATGTGAAAAGTATTAATTTTTAAAAACTTTTAATTTCTTCTACAAATGATATATATTTTTTCGGCTGATAATTTTTCAAATTTTATAGCTGTTCATTTCATGAAACGTCTTTATTACTAAACATTTTGCAAAAGGTGGTTCACTTTCAACCAAAAATTCTGTTTAAAGATGGTTTAAGTGGTAAAAAACCCCTAAATTTTAGCTTAAATATATAAATAAAAATTATTTTTACACTTAAAATAAGAATTTGATGAAGAAGTTCCCAAGTGCCTTGAAAGAATGTAAGATTGCTGTGTGCTTGAGAGTTCATCTCGTGGCTGTCAGAAAAATATTGCTGGAGGAGGGGGGTAGCTAAAGGAGCAATATCTGCCAGAGCTTGGAGTAATTAAACTAGATCCCATGTCGTCCTCTTCTTCGGGGAGGGGCGTCCTTCACGAAGTAGGGCAAATGGTGGGGGAGGATAAGTATTCTACAGAACTACTCATTCTTATTCATATTATCAGCATCGGTGAATAAAATTGATTAATGTATTAACAAAAACCTAGATTTTGTTGTAGATATTGGCCATGAAATGTATGAATTTTTTTTCAGTAATTAAAAAAACACATTGACTAATTACCTTTATCATAACCCACTAAGAACAGAGAATAGGGTTGGAAAACGGAAATGGAATAAACTGAAGCTGGCAGGTAATTGTTGAAAGAGAGTTAATCTTTCGAAAATAATGGGTTTTAAAATAAATTCACAGCTTATTTTACTGGTATTTTCAATAATGTTCGAAAACACTTTTGTCGATCCCGATATCCCCTGTCGTTATGTGTGAGTTAATTATGCAAGTTTATTTATTTGTTTCAATACACTTCTAGGTGCTATGTACAACATACTCATATCAGGACAGAGGCATTGTGAACTAACGATCTAATACAAAAATAAAGTTAATTAACAAAGATATCAATTAAACTGGTTACACAATATTAAACATCACCATTACAAAATATAATATAGAATTTTCTATTCGATGTAGAACAAGCTTTTGAACGAGTCTGGCAACCCGGAATGATTTACAAACTCCGTAAATTACTACCTCCTACATACTTCCTTATCATCCGTTCCTATTTCAGCGATAAAATCTTCAAAGGTAATCAAAACTTATCCTACTCCTCTCTCTTTACCAAATCTGCAGGTGTTCCTCAAGGAAGTATTCTAGGTCCAATCCTCTACACGGTGAATACAGCTAACATAATGACGCATTTTAGCACCATCCTCACCACGTATGCTGATGCCACGTGTGTTTTCAGCAAGCAATGATCCCATTATTGCCTCCCATACACTCCAATCCACATATCATAAAACTTCAATAATGGTGTCAAAAATGGTGAATCAAAATAAATCCCATCAAATAACCTTCACTCTTCATCGTAAACCTACGACTTCCTGCCCTATAGTATCCTTTAATGATGTCCTACTAATCCCCGTTGAACAGAGCCACTACCTAGGACTCTATCTAGACAAACGTCTAATTTGGAATCCACTTACAAGACTAACTTTCAATTACAGACTACTTCATCATTTACTAGACAAACGTTCAAAGCTCCCAATTAATTACAAAAAACTTATCTACATGAATGTGATTAGGCCTTTTTGAACGTACGGTGTTGAGCTTTCAATTCATCCCCATTCACATCCAATCCTTACAATCCAAAATCCTTAGAACAATCCTTAATGCTCCTTACTTCGTCACAAACAAACTTATCCACAATCTTTATATACCTTATGTTTGTGACTTAGCTCAAACTAGATATACATCCTTTAATAGCAAAGTCCACAACCATTTAAATCCATTAGTATCACTACTTGCCTTTCATTTAATTCCAGATAACCCTCTGAGGCGCCAGAAAAGAAGATCACCTCGGGACCTTCTAATACAGTAGTACTTCATTATATAGAACCTTTATAATATAAGAACTAAAGAGGTTTGGAATCATTTACGTGACTTCTTGGACAGATATTATCTTAAAAACCTCAGGGTTCTTGTAGAAGAAAGAATAATGCAAGGGAGTGGGGTATGGACGGAAAAGAGAAGACTGCAACAGTCAAAGTGAATGAAGGGTCATTGGAGAAGAAGAAGGAATGAGAGTACTATAAGAGGTTCAATGTAAATATCACACGCGTGCATCTTTGTTGGCAGATAAAAAGAATAAAAAAAATAAAAAAAATTGACAGATAAAAAAAAATCTTTGCAAAGTACCACGAATTTGTCAATATCCTTGTTCATTCTGGACCAACTGATTCAATTTTTTTATTCGTAAAACAATAAATAACACGGACGATGAAAACTAAAATTAAACATTACAATTGTATCCTATCCTAGATTCCAATCACATAATCCCAGACCACCAGTTTGGATTCCGGACATCACATTCCACAATCCAGCAATGCCATCGTGTGGTGGACGTTGTCTCCTCCGCAGTGGAACGCGGATTGTACTGCACGGGAGCCTTTCTCGATGTAGAACAAGCTTTTGACCAAGTCTAGCAACCGGGACTGCTGTACAAACTACGAAAATTTCTACCTCCTACATACTTCCTTATCATCCGTTCCTATCTTAGTGATAGAACCTTCAAAGTTAATCATAACTTTTCCTACTCCTCTCTCTTTACCCAATCTGCAGGTGTTCCTCAAGGAAGTATCCAAGGTCCAATCCTCTACACGGTGTATACAGCTGATATCCCGACGCATCCTAGCACCATCCTCACCACGTATGCTGAACACGTGTGTGTTATCAGTAAACAATAATCCCTTCATTGCCTCCCAGACACTCCAATTCCATATCATAAAACTTCAAGAATGGTGTCAAAAATGGAGAATCAAAATAAATCCAAATAAATCCCATTAAATAACCTCCACCCTCCGTCGTAAATCCACGACTTCCTGTCGTACTATATCCTTTAACGATGATCCACTAATTCCCGTTAAACAGATCCGCTACCTAAGACTCCATCTGGACAAACGTCTTACTTGGAATCCACATACAAGACTAAAACGACAAGAAACTGCACGTTGCTATCGACTATTTCAAAATTTACTTGACAAACGCTCCGACCTTCCAATTAATTACAAAAGACTCATTTACATGACAAAAATTAGACCAATTTGGAAATACGGAGTTGAGCTTTGGGGGTTCACTAAACCATCCAATTCATCTCGTATCCAATCCTTACAATCCAAAATCCTTAGAAAAATCCTAAATGCTCCTTACTTCGTCTCAATCAAACTTATCCACAAAGATCTTAATATACCTTACGTTTCTGACTTAGCTCAAACCAGATATCAATCCTTTCACAGCAAACTCCACAACCATTCAAATCCATTAGTATCACAACTTGCTTCTCATTCCATTCCAGATAACCCTCCGAGGTGCCTGAAAAGAAGATGGCCTCGGGACCTTCTAACATAGTGCTTCATCATGTAAAGCCTTAATAAGTGCTACCAATGGGTAATTGCTTTAAAAACAAGTGACGTGTCATTTTTATCTATTTCATCACATTTACTTGATGTATTTTATTTTTTGTACATACAGTTGTAAATTTCAATAAATAATTTAAAAAAAAAAAACATTACAATTTAGTAATCAAACCAGAGTGTCTCTATACTGCATAGAATGTATGTTCACCATGAAAATTGTATAAATAGAACGGATAGAGAGAAAATAAAGGAAAATTTGGGGCCATTAAAAACAGACATGGGAAGAAACAGAAAAAACAAGGACCTGTCCAAAGAGAACATGAATGAAAGGATGTCAAATTCAATCAGGAAAAGGAGAATCAAATTCTTTGGACACATATTGAGGATGAATAACAACAGGCTAACGAAACAAATTTTCGATTAGGTTCATAAGAGCACAAATAGTAACCAATGGATGCAGAGAATTAAGAAATACATAGTAGAGATTGGTTTAAAATATAACGTGATACAACACAGAACAGCTTTCTAAAAAGAGGGAAAGAATTAGCATCTGGACAGATGAGAGAAGGAGACAGAAAAGTTAACGGATGAAGAACTATTGGAAATTAAGAAAAGAAGTACAAAAATAATTGGCTATGGTTACTTCACGCGGTCCTAAATGCCCAAATTGAGAGAAGAAAAAATGAAACAGACCATTTAAATTGTAATTTTTATCGTCGAAATGAATTGTATAACTAATTATAATAATCAAGTTCACAACTAACTCTATTACACAATCATTGCGTTAGTAAGGACTATTTTAATTAAAATTCCATGAAGGCTATAAATAGGTGCATAGACTTGAATATATATATTTATGGCAGATCGCAGCTAGACATTGGCAAAGAAGATGCAGGGGTTGCAGAGGACATGGAACATCGAGACCTTCCTGGAAACATGGAATCAGTTACATTTTCTATTACGACGTGACATTCCCGCTTACGTAGGTTCATCCGATCCTCTGTCAGCCACTGACGGATAGATTGGATATCCGGGGACTTGGAGAATATCTTGCAGTCTCCCAGACATTTATTGATAATTCTATCAGCTTCGAAAGTCGGTAATCTATCATCTGTCAATATTTCTTAGGCTGTAAGTAGTTTTCGCATTCTCCGTCACCTATTCCATTGCATTTTTCTACTACCATATTATTCATTCATCATATATATAAGGGATCGTTTTCATAGCATTATAAAAATATCATTGTAATTGTGACTTGTTTCTCAATTAAATATTCTTAAAAACAATCATCGTATGTATCCATGTATAAAGTAAAATATTTTAACATGGTACATATTTTTACGGGGACTAACTCGGTTTCAAGAGTGTAACCGTCCGGTCGTTAGCTCTACTAACGATTATTTTATAGTTACTCATTAATAAAAATGTGTAATATTATTAATTAACATTAATATTTGTAATATTACGTTCCCTCTTCAAGGCGATTTAACATTAATATTATTATTAATAACTAAATATTAATATTATTTTTTAAATTAATATTCTATTGTGACTCATTAATAACAAAAATTCCAGTAAAACACGCAGTGGTTCTTGTATTCATTTGGTGTTTGAAAGTAATATCAACCTCACCAGTAAGAACTGTTTGACTCACTTCAGTAATTATTAAACTATATTAGCTATAACCGAAAAATGTTAGTACATACTAATGTAAAACTGAGATAATCCGGAGGTTTGGGAATGTTCCCTAGAATTTATAGACCTATGTATGTACCATGATAAACACAAGTCACAGGTGGCAATTTTGTTTTTCTATTACAGCTACAACACACTCCTTGTAATAAAAATTAAATAATGAAATCAAATTAGAATGATGCTTCAGTTACCTTCAATAGTATCCTTTAAATGCATTGGACATTATTAGAAAAATGTATGCATTAAATAATGAAATATAGAGAATTCGTAGAATAATAGCAGTCGGAAAAATAATTATTCAAAAATATACGATTTACAATGAAAACAGATAAAAGATTTTTTTTTTAGCATTCGTCAATCTTTTTGCTTAACTCAATTTTATATTCAGCGTAAACGAAACATTAAATCTGAGTTATATTGGTTCAATTAAAGGCCATGACGCTTATACTCACTTGTCTTTAATCATCCAAAGCAACTATTAGACACAAAATGAACAATTTTAATTACTTACTAAACCCAACTTCACTTATAGCTTTGCCAGATTTGTCTTCGATATACCGAGGCGCTCCCACGTTTCCTTCCCCTATTCCGAATTAAACTGGCTTCATCCCACATTCCGTAGAAAATATTTCCTTGGAATATTCCTTTACCAAATTATCAGCACCCTTCATCCTTCCTATATTTACAATATGCTTCAATTCAGATCTACAGTCAATTCAGTGCACGCAAGATCCCGTCTTTCTGATCTATATACCCCATCCCACAGAACTACTACATTCCAGCGCTTTTCCTATTCCGCTCAACCAGCTGAATCTGTGAAAACATTTAAATTCCTCTATTTCCAGTACCTCCTTCTTATCCAAGGTGACGCTTGCTAACAATCTACTTATTAAATTAAATGGTATTTAGCTCTTTCTGGAACACTTTCGTTACTATTTGCTCAAGTTAGATACCAATCATAATAATTTTTTTTTGCTCTGAATATAACTTTTAGGTTCATCGATTTTATATAAGAAGAATTGTATCAAAAGAATCAATTTATTATTTCATTTGTTGAATGTTTTCTTATTTTCCTGTTTATATATTTAATTAGTATCTATGTATACATTATCGTTGTTATATTATTATTTCTTAGTTATTTTATTTTTTTTTTAATTTGTTTTAATTCTATTTATTCATTATATCTCTGACCAGATGTAGCTAATTTAATTTCTTTCTGTATTAAGTTGTTATTCCTAAGGGACTTAGTCCCAGAATAAAATTATTTTTTATAATATTCTATGGAACTAAACAGACACCTATTAACAAAATATAATATTTCGGATAAAAACACATGAAAGCACTGTGATTCATAAGCAATATCACTCTACATACTGAACTTTGCATGCCAACTGTTAATGAAAAACAAGTACCCCTACAAATGATTTCTCAAACACTTATTAAAACGATATGCTTACAACTCACATCCGAGACAACACCAAGAGAAGGAGGAAAAGTATCTGAAGAGAAGAAAAGATTGTAATGACACAGAAAATCTGGCCAAATAAATAAAAATATGAAACGTTGATTAACAGTTGTGAAATCAAGGACTTGAAAAAAAAAAAAAAAATGGAGTTTTTAAATCTTACATATTTCATAAATGTCACTTTAATATTTGACATCCTTTCATTATTTGGAATTAGATTAAGAACTAATAAAACATGACTAAAACTTTAGTTGTCTTCGATGAAATTAGTTTGCTATAATGTTTACCATAATTTCAGTAGAGCGGGCTTAAAATTAGTGTTTGCTTCCTACTTTCCTATCAGGGGCTGAGAGAGATCCATAAACCAACTTCATTGGAATCATTTCCTACCGTAAAACTATTTTATTGTTCAATCCTCTGACAGTTATATAGTCAACAGTTATATACCCTGTTATATGGCCAGGTCAACCAGGGGAAACATCAATAAAAAAAAAAAATTCTTTGTCTAAGTTTAATGATTGTTGTTAAATTGAGATTATAAGGAAAGGGCTCTTGAGTCTGTCTCTATCTATGTCGATAGTTTAGTTAGTTTATAACATTACAATAGTTTTAGTGATAGAAGATTTATTGGCTGTTTATGTTTCACTCAAAAAATAAATAATATAATAGCTTTGTGATATATTTGTGTATTGTATTGTAAACACAACTAAACAAAAATAAATCATTATTTTTTTTTTTAATACCCCAATTCGGGCAACTATGGACCGCAAAATAACTCAAGAATTCTTCTCTTATCCTCCCAGAACCTTTTCATACGGTCGCTTTTGCTTTTCCTCTTTTCCTCGGAAATGATCAACTTCGGTCTTCTGTTGGGCAGTTTCTTTTCTGTTGTTGACCATCTGCAGAGTAATTCCAACCTCTTCAGTATCTCTCCTCACCCCGTCCATCCATTTAGAAGTGGATTTTATCCTATATTGATGAAGTTGAAGATTCTCCTGGTCAGTTTCCATTCGTCCATCCTTAGTAAGTGTCTGTAGATTGTCAACCTCCGCTTCCTCATAGCGGCCGTGATTTTGTTAGCGTTCTCGCAGAGTTCCTTATTTTTCCTTTTCTTCAAACTCCCATCGGGAGTTTTGTGGGGACCGATTATTTTTTGCAGAATTTTCCTTTCTTTCATTTCGAGTTCTTGAAGTTTCCTTTTTTTATTCAAAATCAGATACTCGGAAACCTACCAACCTTCATGTTGTATATTAGCTGTATTAGTGTTATAGGATTATTGTATTTGTACTGCGTTAGGTTGTAGGCCAGGTCCGGACAAATCATTATTATTATACTATAAAAAATATTTTAAGAGCAGGTATATGTACGTACATACAATCACCGAATTAGGGTATATCCTTGATACCTGTTACCTCGGTACCACTTTTCCCTTTGTCGGAAAGCTTGCCGGCAAATTACATAAAAAACGCTCAAAGGAAGGTTTGGACAAAATATTTAAAACTTTAAGAGAACCGCGTAGAAAATAATAGAGAAAATTTGGATGGACAAATCCATGGACGAATTAGAGGTTTGAGGAAGACCTGAAATAGTCCAGCATTTGCCAAAACAAATAACATATAATTAACCACATATTGTAAATAGTTAAGAAAGTTAAAGAACGTAAATTGCGTGCTTAACTATGGGTTGACCAATTGTAATATTAATTCATGGTTTCATTTTTAAAAATCATAATATTAATTAAACTAGGTTCACCTATATTATTAATTCATAATAATTATCATAAAACCTTCACATTATTGCTATTAATTAGATTAGAATTGGTTCTCACGGCAGATAAAATCAAATGGATCGAATAAACTTCAATAAATGGGAAATTTTGTGTCACTAGGATCTATGTAAAAATAATAAATAAATAACAGAAACCGAGATACTAATGCAAATAAAACATTATAAAATACATATGTAATAAATTACATAGTATAATATAGTTTGTAATTTTCTTCTGCATACATTTAGGAGCGCGACGATCAATCACTGTTTAAATTGTTTACAAATCTGCTAAGACATCAGTATCTAACCCTGCTAGCCATAGCTAATAAAAAACAATTAACGCGATAAATGTCTGTCTTGTTCCCGAAATGAAACGGTTCTGAGGAAAAGCGAGGATAGGGTTGAGATAGACTGACTGGTTTGAACATGTTCGTGGTTCATGGAAACTTCGACTTATAGAATCTCGGGAGTTGTGTAGTCAAAAATTTTACTTCGAGTTAACGATTTTTGGTTCGAATTAACGAATACAATTCATCATATAAACGTAATCGAAAAATGGGTATCACTTTGACTTACCGAGTTTTTCAACTTGACGAGTTTCGACTTATGAAGTTTTGACTGTAATTGATTAAGGTGCATTTAATTGAAAACGTTTATGAAATTTTAAATACTGTCACTTTTCATGTGTTATTTTTTTTTAATATTTAAGATTCTAGTGGTATTTTCTGTTCAAAATTAATACATCCTTACACATAAGCCAACAATAGAAATTGGAAAAGTCTTATCAAAACCATTTCCTTAACTTTAGTGTAACTTTAGCCGAGAGAAGAGAATTTCCAGTGTAACACCTATTAACAGATGAAAGACTGAAAATTTAGTTTTGTTGAGTAATATGGCGGCAGTTGTGAGGAGGGGAGATAAAAGTTTTGGACACGTACTCCCCGACTAAGTTGCTCTCGCGGCGTGTTCTTGACGTAAAGGCATCTCCTTGTCGAAAAACAAGTCTTGGGATATCTCGCCAGTTCCGTTCGATGGGGAACCATCTACCTATTAGGTATTAGAGAAGTTGGTTCATCTATTTGGAAAATAGAAGAGTAATACAACAAGAAACTTTATTAAAATAACAATATTCCGAGTCTACAATAATTGTGTTACAAAATAATATAATATAATATAATATACAAAATAATATTTTAGTATATATCATTTCTAGTATAGCAAAGAATACTAAAGAACTGCCGTAGTTATTGACTTATTCAACATTCCTCTTGTATCCAATTTTTGCAATCCAAAACCCTTCGAAAGAATTCTGAATGCTTCTTACTTTGTCACAGACAAACCCTTTTGTTTTTCTTTGGTTCAATCCGCAACTTTCCGCTCTTCCACAAATCACAATTCACTGTATTACTTAAATCAAAAGTTTCTGTATTTAAATAATTATTTCTTAAGATTGCCTAGTGCCCAAGAGATCTTCTATGTAATTCTTAAACATGACCCAGATTCCAAGTGAGGCTTCTTCCACTAAAAAGATTCCTCCTCATTCCTTTCACAGCCTTCCTGATCATATTTGTCCAGCTAATATTTGTTTTTGGTAAACTACATTATTTTTTAAAGCACGTCCTCATTATTATCTTTAAAATCTGTTGTTATACCAGTAACAACTATGTAATGTTGTTTAAACATTAAAATTATTAATTTTAAAATAAAATAATAACGTTTTATTTTAATTATGATATGATTAGGATTGATGAATTAATTGTCACTTCTATTGGGATTATTTTAATATAAAACTAGTTTCGAATGCTAAACATTCATCTTCAGTTCTAAAACATACAACATTCTCAACTCATCAGCACTATGTTACATATATATTAAAGTTTTCAAAAATTTCCTCCTCGGGAAGGACTCTTTAAATTGGATCCAATAAAAAGCTACAGGGCTCACTCTCAGTCTAAATATTTGAGGTCAAATTGATTTTTTTTTCTTTTTTTTTTTATACCTGATGTAGCCGATCAAGACCAGTACATTTTTTTATTTTTTTTATTTGAAACAAATAAATTTAATAAATTTAGGATTAATTATAGGTAATTAAAAGTCATGAAAATTTTTTGACCCACAATTTTTATACTTAAACTTTTACTAGGTACCTATGTAGAACATTGCATTACTTGAGGTGCACATGATAGTATAGAAGGATCAATACAATTCGGGTTGATGAATTAATTGCCACATCTATTGGGATTATTTTATTAGAATACTAGTTTCAAATGCTAAACATTCGTCTTCAGTTCTAAAACATACAACAGTTCTCAGCTCAGCAGCACTATGTTACATATATATTAAAGTTTTCAAAAATTTAAGACCAGAAATCAAATATTGGTACTTACCTAAGGAGATCTCGTGTATTTTGTTTCACAGTCATTACATTTTAGTACGTAAACACCACTTTTTTGGGAAGGGTATATTTTGTCTTTAGGTGAATACGAGACAAACGTGGTGTATACAAACTAAAATGTAATGACTGTGAAGTGTTTAGTTAAGTTTAGTTTAAGTGAAAATGTGTTCGCTTGGCATTTCGAACATTTTGGAGGGGCTTCTCTTGTAATGAGGTGAACATGCGTTATCCGGGTGTGTCCTATTCTCAGGGGTGTCATCGCAACTTCTTCCTGGCGTTTGCTTCGGGTTGGTGTAATCCAGGGCTTCACATCTTTCATTATGTTTCCTAGTTTGCTGGGCGGACATTCATCCCACATTCCCTAGAATTCATAGAACTATGTATGTACTATGATAAACACAAGTCACAGGTGGCAATTTTGTTTTTTCTATTACAGCTACAACACACTCCTTGTAATAAAAATAATATAATGAAATCAAATTAGAATGATGCTTCAGTTACCTTCAATGGTATCCTTTATATGCATTGGGCATTATTAGAAAAATGTATGCATTCAATAATGAAATTTAGAGAATTCGTAGAATAATAGCAGTCGGAAAAATAATTATTCAAAAATATACGATTTACAATGAAAACAGAAAACAGATTTTTTTTTTTTTTTTTTTTAATATTTTTTTTAGTATTCGTCAATCTTTTTGCTTGACTCAATTTTATATTCAGCGTAAACGAAGAATTAAATAAGAGTTATATTGGTTCAATTAAAGGCCATGACGCTTATACTCACTTGTCTTTAATCATCCAAAGCAACTATTAGACACAAAATGAACAATTTTAATTACTTACTATGGTAAACCCAACTTCACTTATAGCTTTGCCAGATTTGTCTTCGATATACCGAGGCGCTCCCAAGTTTCCTTCCTCTATTCCGAATTAAACTGGCTTCATCCCACATTCCGTAGAAAATATTTCCTTGGAATATTCCTTTACCAAATTATCAGCACCCTTTATCCTTCCTATATTTACAATATGCTTCAATTCAGATCTGCAGTCAATTCAGTGCACACAAGATCCCGTCTTTCTGATCTATACCCCATCCCACAGAACTACTACATTCCAGCGCTCCTTCCTATTCCGCACAACCAGCTGAATCTGTGAAAACATTTAAATTCCTCTATTTCCAGTACCTCCTTCTTATCCAAGGTGACGCTTGCTAACAATCTACTTTCTAAATTAAATGGTATCTAGCTCTATCTGGAACACTTTCGTTACTATTTGCTCAAGTTGGATACCAATCATAATAATTTTTTCTTGCTCTGAATATAACTTTTAGGTTCATCTATTTTATATAACAAGAATTGTATCAAAAGAATCAATTTATTATTTCATTTGTTGAATGTTTTCTTATTTTCCTGTTTATATATTTAATTAGTATCTATGTATACATTATCGTTGTTATATTATTATTTCTTAGTTATTTTATTTTTTTTTTTAATTTGTTTTAATTCTATTTATTCATTATATCTCTGACCGGATGTAGCTAATTTAATTTCTTTCTGTATTAAGTTGTTATTCCTAAGGGACTTAGTCCCAGAATAAAATTATTTTTCTATAATATTCTATGGAACTAAACAGACACCTATTAACAAAATAAAATATTTCGGATAAAAACACATGAAAGCACTGTGATTCATAAGCAATATCACTCTACATACTGAACTTTGCATGCCAACTGTTAATGAAAAACAAGTACCCCTACAAATGATTTCTCAAACACTTATTAAAACGACATGCTCACAACTCACATTCGAGACAACACCAAGAGAAGGAGGAAAAGTATCTGAAGAGAAGAAAAGATTGTAATGACACAGAAAATCTGGCCAAATAAATAATTTGCTGGGTGGACATTCAGCCCACATTGTTTGCCATATTTTATTGATACATTCTTTTAAAGGTCGAGCGAGTTCTGTGGGAGTTAGGATCGCTGTGTCTTCTCCTGGGAGGGCTAATGCTCTTTTGCGGCGTAGTCAGCCATCTCATTTCCCGTTATACCAACAAAGTCAACTGATTTACCTATTTGTTCCAACATTATTAGAAATGGGACTATCAGATATGTTTATCTGATCATTTAAACAAAAATCTGGACCGGTTTTAAAGATTTTATTATTTCTGATTCACAAACATTTAATTTTAGGCTATTTTCTACTTTATGTAGGGATTTTACTCCGAGTCTTTATTAAATTTTTAGTTATTTTCATTTAGATGAATAGCGAAATTGGAGTTTTGGGTCTTATTAGTGTATGCTCTTATATGTTCTTTTACTCTTTGATTTACCGATCGTCCAGTTTTTCCCGTGTATTTTACTTCACAGTCATTACATTTTAGTTTGTATACACCACGTTTGTCTCGTATTCACCTAAAGACAAAATATACCCTTCCCAAAAAAGTGGTGTTTACGTACTAAAATGTAATTACTGTGAAACAAAATACAGGAGATCTCCTTAGGTAAGTACCAATATTTGATTTCTGGTCTTAAATTTTTGAAAACTTTAATATATATGTAACATAGTGCTGATGAGTTGAGAATGTTGTATGTTTTAGAACTGAAGATGAATGTTTAGCATTCGAAACTAGTATTCTAATAAAATAATCCCAATAGATGTGGCAATTAATTCATCAATCTTAATTGTATTGATCCTTCTATCATCATGCGCACCTCAAGTAATGCAATGTTCTACATAGGTACCTAGTAAAAGTTTAAGTATAATAATTGTGGGTCAAAAATTTTTCATGACTTTTAATTACCTATAATTAATCCTAAATTTATTAGTTTTAAATAAAAAAAATGTACTGGTCTTGATCGGCTACATCAGGTATAAAAAAAAAAAAAAAAAAAAAAAAAAATCAATTCGACCTCAAATATTTAGACTGAGAGTGAGCCCTGTAGCTTTTTATTGGATCCAACCTTAAAGAGCCCTTCCCGAGGGAGGGTATAGACCAAGGCCCAGAACACACAGATAAAAATGATAGGCCAATAAATAAAAAGGGATTTCCATTTTGGCGGCGGAGCTTGCCGGACAATGCGCGGCCTTATATATATGTGCATATAGTATGTGCTACATATATAAAGCTTCGTATATGTATATATTGAATAATATCCGATGTGAGCCCTTATTACGGCCTTCGACCTCTTTGAATATACGTTCCGAGGCCTTGTATGATTATATTTTTTCGACCAACTGTTATTTTCTACTAATATATTGATTGCTATTAATTATCATGTAGTAAATAAAAAAGTAATATTTGAAGTACATAGGTCTCTAGATAATAAGGATTTGCTCTTCTTTCTTCTTATATTCTGTCTTGCATAGAAAAAGTTACTTTAGTTATTTATTTCTATTTCTTCTCTTGATGTCTTCTGGTTTTAATTCTGTACAAAATATTTTATTCGTGCTTAAGTTGTTTTCATCGAAGGTTTATATGTAACAAGGATAAATTCTTGTGTTGAATAATTAAAAAAAAAGAAGAAGTTTATTAAGTGACATACCAGAAAATACTCCTAAACGTAACTGGTCCACACTAACATAGTAAATGAATTCCATTCAGAAATGCTGGTAGTCAACCAAAGTATAAGTATATATTCACTTGAGATGTGATAATATATAAGGATCAATACAATGAATTACCACTTCTATTGGAATTATTTTATTAGAATACTAGTTTCAAATGCTAAACATTCATCTTAAGTTCTAAAACATAAAAAATTTTCAATTCATCAGCGTTATATTACATTGATTATATATACTAAAGTGACCTAGAATATATTTACAGAGATGACCTTCTTAGAAGCAGTGATGAAGAGAGAGAATTGTCACTTATTACCGTCAGTAACATGATTTCTAACCACCTTCAGCACCAACCTTCCCAAATGTCCACCCTTTCTCCTCTTTTCTTTGAAGATCCTTCACTCTTCACCCGATCCTTCCTTAAATCCAATGAATGCATTGTTGTTACTAAAGCTGATAAAGGTAACAAGACTGTGATCATGGACAGATCCGATTATCATGACAAGATGCAACGGGAACCATCATATTCAGGGGCGGATCGGGAATTTTCGGCCCACCGGGCAAATGCTCTTGACCGGCCCTCAGGGACCAAACCCTCCCCCTCCCCCCATCACATCCACAAAAGATAACCTTGTTCACAATATGAACTTCAATTCTAAACATACTCACTCTTTCATTTTATGATGGCGTCGAAAGGTTGTAAAAAATGCTAAAGCATACAATTTTATATAAATTACAATTCAAACAACAATTTTATTACAATTTTACCAAAATGATGGAATGATTTTAAGAAACTTTCTATATTCAACAAAACTTGATACGAAGCAGTGTGTACTTAGACCAGTGATGGGCAAACTACGGCCCGCGGGCCAAGTGTGGCCCTTCGGGCTAACCAAACCGGCCCGCGGCATGGTCACACACAATTATACATAAGACAAAGTTTATTTTCTACAAAGCTAGAATAGAATTATTGTTTTCTTCTCTTGCGTTCTGGATCTTCTACCGCTGTACCGGCCCCACTGGCCCTTTTCCTGTCCAGCCCACCGGGAGATTTCCCGGTATCCCGGTGGCCCGATCCGCCCCTGATCATATTACAACCTTATAAGAATCTAAACAAATTAATTAACCTATAATTCCGTAGCTCCCCGTTTCTATGGTCTTCCTAAAATCCACAAATCCGACACCCCCCCTTCGTCCTATCACCTCTAATATCGATTCCCCGTCTCTTAAACTTAGTAAATTCCTTCTCCCCTCTCTTCAAATCCTGAGCCACGATATGATATCCGCAGTGCCTTCCACTTTCGTGAAATATTACTATCTTTTAACATTCCCGATAACTTTATCCTGATATCCTTGGATTTTGAAAACCTATTTACCAACATAACCATAGATAACGCTCTCCTCATTATTATCAATCACTGGTGGAAGTGTTATTTCTCATAACCGTTCACCCTACTTAAAATCCTTAGAACTATGTTGCAAATTCGGCTACTTATCTTACAAAAATGAGTTTTATTACCAAATCTCCGGTCTTGCCATGGGTAATCCTCTTGCTCCTGACATTTCAAACATCCTCCTCAATGATTCCATTTTACCCTTATTCCCAACTGAAATCGCCTTTATCAAAAAATATGTTGATGACCTATTCCTTCTCCTCAACCCTAAAAAAATTCCCTCTGTCCTTTCCGAGTTCAACTCTTATCACCCTCGTCTCCGCTTTACTATCGAACGGGAAGTCAATAATTCCCTCCCTTTCCTTGATCTCCTAGTTATCATAAATCCAGAACCCACCTATTCTGGTAGAATTTTGAACTGTCATTCCCAACACCCTTACCATCAAAAAATTAATGTCGCCAAGAACCTCATCCATCGCTGCGTCTCCCTACCTGATCCCCAATACCATAATACCAACACATTATGCATCAAACAAATCTTCCAGGCTAACAGTTTCCCACCACTTACCATAAATAAACTCCTTTCCAATTACCTCTGTAATTCGATCATTCGACCTCTGCCCTTTCCACCTAAAACTCAAACTGAAAGGTGAGAACTACGCTAATTGCACCAAGCTTTAATCTTTATAAGATGTCTTTGGAAGTTAAGGGAAGCAAGTTTGGGATCTGAATGGGATGATAGGATGGCAGTCTCATCTGCAAATGTGGCTAAAAAGGTATTAGTAATGCTTGCTAAATGCCTTATATAGATGTTAATTCAATTTTAAAAAACATGTAGGCACCTGGCAAACTATCTAAAACTATTATATAATGTAAGTTCAGATAAAAAAATGGTGCAAAGTAAACCTCTAAATGTCTAGACACTTTTAACGATCTGGTATGCTCCCATACCGTTGATAGGACCCCTCGGGTAGGACTTATCGAAGCAGTTAAGGCCTAGAGAGGAGATCTAAATATCGGTGAATACAGGTAGATACGATGTAAGGGCGATAAGAAGTTGGGTGAAGGAGCGAGCAAAGTGAAGGGCTCAGTCAGCTGATAGGATCTTATTATTTATCACCTGCTTATCTATTCATAGGTCTCATAGTGACTCGGTTCAGGTCAATGCACGAATGGAGAATTGTTTTTTATTTGTTGAAATATGACAGTTGTATAAACGAGTTCATCGTGTAAATTTGCTAAACTAACAGCATAACACTGCTTATTTTATTAATACTGAGGTACGGATTATGGAATTATACAGTATTTTAATTTGCAATACCATTTATTACCTTTCCAGTTATAGAAAACAAGTAAACATCAAATTTGTTTCGATTGTTACTAATTATTTTATCATTACCGTTGTTGTTAGTTTAACTAAAATTAAAATCAAATAGTTTTATAGATCCTATCAAATTTATAGTTTATCATATTCTTATCCTTTTGCGTTGGTTATTTTTTAAATTAAACTCTTTAACTGTTATTTTCATTCTCTTTTTTTTTTTAAATATTTTCAATCATTTGTTTTCGTTTTGTTTTAGATAATTTTTTTCTATTTATTGAAATTTACAGCTGTATACAATTTAAAATATAATACATAAAGTAAATGTGATGATAATGCTAAAAATTACACGTCAATTGTTTTTAAAGAAACTACTCATTGGTAGCTCTTATAAAGATTTTATATAATTAAGTACTATGTTAGAAGGTCCCGAAACCATCTTCTTTTCAGACGCCTCGGAGGGTATGTGGAATGGAATGAGAAGCAAGTTGTGACACTAATGGATTTGAATGGTTTTTGAATTTGCTATGGAATGTTTGATATCTAGTTTGAGCTAGTAAGTAAGTCAGAAACGTAAGGTATATTAAGATTTGTGGGGATACGTTTGTTTGTGACGAAGTAAGAAGCATTGTGGATTTTTCTAAGGATTTTAGATTGTAATAATTGGATACGAGATGGCTTAGTAGAGCCCCAAAGCTCAACTACATATATTCAAATATGAGTCTGTTGTAATTAATTAGAAGGGTTGAACGTTTGTCAAGTAAATTTTGTAGTAGTCGAAAACGACGAGCAGTTTCTTGTCGGTTTAGTCCTGTATGTAGATTCCAAGTAAGACGTTTGTCTAGATTGAATCCTAGGTAGCGGGTCTGTTCAACACGGATTAATGGAATATTATTATAGAATACAGACAGGAAGTCGTTGATTTACGACCAAAGGTAAAAGATATTTGATGGGATTTATTTGGATTTTCAATTTTTAACACTATTCTTGAAGGTTTATTATATGGGATTTGTGTGTTTTGGAGGCAGTTATAAAGGTAAGGTAATATATGGGTAAGGTAATATATGCTATGGCAAACTTCTGGTATCCTCCCTTATCTTCCCCCAATTTGACTATGGTTGCGTGATACATGGCGGGCTCTCGAAGGTTCTTGAAGACATATTAAAACGTATCATGAATTGCTTCATTAGGTTTGTCTTCGGAACCTCGAGGCGTTCCCATGTTTCGCATCTCTACACTGAGTAAAATTGGCTTTTCCCATCCTTCCGCAGAAAATAATTCCTAGGCACCTACCTATTCCAAGTTATCAACACCTGTCACCCTCCGTTTATTTACAGTAACCTGAAATTCAAGTCTGCTATCAAATCACTGCATACAAGATCTCGTCTTTCCGATCTCTATACTCCATCCCGCAGAAGTACTGCATTCCAACGTTCCTTCCTTATCCGATCCTCTACTCTTTGGAATACCCTCCCTCCCCCCTGTATCCGCAATGCTTCTTCCCTTGGAACATTCAAAACACTATTCTTTCACCATCTTCTTTCTCTCCAACTCAACGCTCTCTAATTAAAAGAATGTATGTACTATGTATGTAATCGTCTAATTTAATTTAATTACTAAGCCCGTCAGACATAAAACATTAGCATAAATTATAGTTTGATTATGATAATGTTTTAATTTCTTGTAATGATAATTTTTTATTTTCTATACTTTATTTTTCTTTAAGTTTCTGTTTTGTTTTTTTTCTCTTCTGCAATTTTGTTTACAATATTAACCTTTATTTTGTATATTTATTTTTTCACTCTCTTTTTATTGATAGTTTTTTTCTTTTTCTAGTTTTTCTCTGTATTTTTTTTTTTTTTTTTTTCATAAATATTTGTATTCAATTTTACCTATGTTGTTTTATTTTTAATAGGTCTCGTCCAGTTATGATTTAAAGTGTTTTTTAAAGTTATTTACTTACTTTGTGTTATTTAAAGTTATTCTTAAGGGACTTTGTCCCAGAATAAAGTTTTCTTTCTATTCTATTCTATTCTATTCTATAGTACAACCTTCAATTTTTTTCCTTTCTTGAACAATCCGCTGATCACCACTGTGCCATAATTTGTAAGCTGCAATTAATTTTCGGTTCTTCTTGCTGCTTTGGGCCGAATAGACTTGATCTTAGAACTGCACGTAGACGACTACACAATTTATCTGACTGGAGTGACATTTCAGCGTAACAAATTAAACATGTTGACTCGCTGGAATCCCGCTTCCGAGAGCCAATCCTCCAGCAAAGCTTCTCTCCCTTCTTTATGATCTTCTTAATCCTCACTTTCTCTTTTTTTTAGGAACTACTTAATCATTTGAATCAACTATATTATATTTCAAAATATTTGTTTTTTTTTACATTACACATTAACTAGGTAGTTGCATATTTCAATTGTATTACAAATTTAAATAATTATGTATGGAAACATTTTCACAATTAATTATTTATTTACTTTTTTGGTGGCGTGTGCCACCACATTTTGTTAGAGACACCATACTTAGGCTGTGAACTATAAGTCCTTATACAGATTCGTTTCTTTCAAAAAGGGAATAATGTTTTTGTGGAGATTCGGGTTATTTTCAAGCAATGTTGAGATGTCTTTATTTATCAGACCATTATTCTTTCTTTCCTTTTGATATTTTTTACATTCGAAGAGAATGTGCTCTATTGTCAGGTTTACGTGGCATTAGTTGCATTTTCGCAATTATATGAAAGATGTGAACAGTATTTACTGCAAATCAGTTAATCGAGAACATTGAAATATTTTTAATATAACACTGCCTTTTTAAATAATATTTCAAAAATAAAGATATAAATTTCAAAATTAAATGAAAATTTTCATTTTTTTCAACAAAACAAAACGCAATTAAATTTTTTGGACTTTTTAAAAAGAAATTGGTTAACGAAATAATAAAACGTTTAGTGTAAAAATTATCTATATTGAAATTTAGGTATTTATTCATTTTTTTAATTCTGGAACCTTCGGTGAGCTCATATCATTAGAATATTTTTTTTTTTGAACCTATATATGTGTATCTTTTTGTTGTGTTCTTTTTTAAGTATCTTTCATCATGTGATCAGTTATTTTAACGTTTCAACCTGTGTATTTTAAATTCAAGACTGTCTCAGGTTTTTAATTTTTTTTTCTATGTTTTTTATAAATATATAATAAAGTTAACTGGTGAATGATGAATGATGAGAGATAAAATTGTAAAACAAATATATGTAAATTAGAACATTAATCTAACAAAAATGTTGACTTTTTGATAGAATGTTTTACCATATGCTACCAATAAGATTGAATAGTATGCTGTGTTAACCCTTTAGTGCATGATTTTTCTTCTTTTTCATTCTAATAATTTTTTTTTGAATATGTATTGGTCAGGTCATTAATAGAAAAATACTGCAAAAAATATTTTTCACCTACAAACTATTTTAATTAATAATATACATCATGTTGCACAAAACTAAAAAGTAATTTATCTCGATAATAAAAAACAAGAATTTTATCCTCACTGATATTTCACGAACTACATATCTTGGGAAAAGCCACAGAAGTTTTATTTGATAAAAAAAACACAATGGATGTTATAAAAAAAAATAAGAACACTTTACTGGAAGGAAGGCGGAGTCTCCACAACTGAGGACTTGCAGGTGTAAGTGACAATTAGAGACATGGTCTGGTCCAGTTAGAGCATTCAAAGTTCTCTCATGCCTAGAGGGATGATGTAGCATCTCTAATACAAGATTTGGTTCCAGAAAACGCGAAGAGAGTTCGCTGCCATAAGTATAAATATAATGTTGCAGATATACATACTACACTATGCACTAGAGGTTTAAGGGAAACACAAATTATAAGGCTGGGTCATTCTGACTCGAAGGTATCTCAATTCAATTATGGAATATTAATTATACGTTTGGTAGGATAAAACTATTTTAATATATTCTTAGGGTGTTTATTATGAAATAACAATACTTTTATAACGAAACAAAAAAAAATACAATATGCAATGAAGGATAATATCTTGAGCAGACGGAGGGCTGTAAAATAGATTTAAAACCCGTCGAAATTCATAAACTTCTATTTAACTGTGGAAAAAAAAAGTTATTATTTATAGATTTCAAAGAAAAAAAAAAATAATAAAAGAGGAGAAAAATAATAATCAATAAAAAGAATAATAAATAATAAATAAAATGATATAGGTGGGACCTGCGCTAGAACTGAAAGAACTGAAACTAAAACTTTCAGTGGCATTCGACACTTTCAGTTTTTATAATTTTTCTTCTAAACCATTTAGTTAAAAATTTAACATCAGTTCTAAAACCATAAAAAAGAATTAAAAAAAAAAAAAATTTTTTTTTTTTTTTTATTGGTTCTTATTTTGGTTGTATTAATGTTATATTTTAAATAATCTTCCGGCTGAGGGTTATTAAAATTTGAAATTTTCATAAATAATGAGTTATACCTTGTATTTAAAGTACGATCAATGTCTGTCAATAATAAATGATTAGTGGCTTCTTCTGTTATGTTATTTTTATTAGATAATAATTTTTGTGGATTGAAAAAATCTTGAAAGTGTTCTGGGATACTGCCGTTATAATGGTTAATTGTTTAATTTGAGACACCCAGTTATATTGAAAATCTGGTTTATTGGTATGTAAATCTAAAAATCTTTCGAGGCAGATACGAGGTAGCCGATTTTCTGGTAATGCCATGATTTTAATTGAAAAAATTATTATTTTTTTTTAGTACTGGGATGAATAACGGATTCCGTCCTTTTCTAATCCCACAATATAATTTGGTGTGCATTTGGGCCACAATATAAAAAAAATTAATATATAAAGAAATACCAAAATGAGATGTATAATAAGTTTATATGCATGTTATAATACATAATTGCCTTTAGTTTGTAACTTTATATAAAAAATAAAAAAGTTGACATCCCGAATCATCCTAGCACAGACAACCCCGATTATGGGAATGTTTCTTCAATGCCTCAGAGAGATCGCCACTTGTTTGTTCACGAAATCAGAGATTAGCTAAATGTTCTTTGTTGTTTTTGTCATCATGCTTAAATATCTACTAGACTATTGGAAGACGGGTTCTTTGAATGTTTTGGGTGAAAATTATCTATATTGAAATTTAGGTATTTATTCATTTTTTTAATTCTGGAACCTTCGGTGAGCTCATATCATTAGAATATTTTTTTTTTTGAACCTATATATGTGTATCTTTTTGTTGTGTTCTTTTTTAAGTATCTTTCATCATGTGATCAGTTATTTTAACGTTTCAACCTGTGTATTTTAAATTCAAGACTGTCTCAGGTTTTTAATTTTTTTTTTCTATGTTTTTTATAAATATATAATAAAGTTAACTGGTGAATGATGAATGATGAGAGATAAAATTGTAAAACAAATATATGTAAATTAGAACATTAATCTAACAAAAATGTTGACTTTTTGATAGAATGTTTTACCATATGCTACCAATAAGATTGAATAGTATGCTGTGTTAACCCTTTAGTGCATGATTTTTCTTCTTTTTCATTCTAATAATTTTTTTTTGAATATGTATTGGTCAGGTCATTAATAGAAAAATACTGCAAAAAATATTTTTCACCTACAAACTATTTTAATTAATAATATACATCATGTTGCACAAAACTAAAAAGTAATTTATCTCGATAATAAAAAACAAGAATTTTATCCTCACTGATATTTCACGAACTACATATCTTGGGAAAAGCCACAGAAGTTTTATTTGATAAAAAAAAACACAATGGATGTTATAAAAAAAAATAAGAACACTTTACTGGAAGGAAGGCGGAGTCTCCACAACTGAGGACTTGCAGGTGTAAGTGACAATTAGAGACATGGTCTGGTCCAGTTAGAGCATTCAAAGTTCTCTCATGCCTAGAGGGATGATGTAGCATCTCTAATACAAGATTTGGTTCCAGAAAACGCGAAGAGAGTTCGCTGCCATAAGTATAAATATAATGTTGCAGATATACATACTACACTATGCACTAGAGGTTTAAGGGAAACACAAATTATAAGGCTGGGTCATTCTGACTCGAAGGTATCTCAATTCAATTATGGAATATTAATTATACGTTTGGTAGGATAAAACTATTTTAATATATTCTTAGGGTGTTTATTATGAAATAACAATACTTTTATAACGAAACAAAAAAAAATACAATATGCAATGAAGGATAATATCTTGAGCAGACGGAGGGCTGTAAAATAGATTTAAAACCCGTCGAAATTCATAAACTTCTATTTAACTGTGGAAAAAAAAAGTTATTATTTATAGATTTCAAAGAAAAAAAAATAATAAAAGAGGAGAAAAATAATAATCAATAAAAAGAATAATAAATAATAAATAAAATGATATAGGTGGGACCTGCGCTAGAACTGAAAGAACTGAAACTAAAACTTTCAGTGGCATTCGACACTTTCAGTTTTTATAATTTTTCTTCTAAACCATTTAGTTAAAAATTTAACATCAGTTCTAAAACCATAAAAAAGAATTAAAAAAAAAAAATCATTTTTTTTTTTTTTTATTGGTTCTTATTTTGGTTGTATTAATGTTATATTTTAAATAATCTTCCGGCTGAGGGTTATTAAAATTTGAAATTTTCATAAATAATGAGTTATACCTTGTATTTAAAGTACGATCAATGTCTGTCAATAATAAATGATTAGTGGCTTCTTCTGTTATGTTATTTTTATTAGATAATAATTTTTGTGGATTGAAAAAATCTTGAAAGTGTTCTGGGATACTGCCGTTATAATGGTTAATTGTTTAATTTGAGACACCCAGTTATATTGAAAATCTGGTTTATTGGTATGTAAATCTAAAAATCTTTCGAGGCAGATACGAGGTAGCCGATTTTCTGGTAATGCCATGATTTTAATTGAAAAAATTATTATTTTTTTTTAGTACTGGGATGAATAACGGATTCCGTCCTTTTCTAATCCCACAATATAATTTGGTGTGCATTTGGGCCACAATATAAAAAAAATTAATATATAAAGAAATACCAAAATGAGATGTATAATAAGTTTATATGCATGTTATAATACATAATTGCCTTTAGTTTGTAACTTTATATAAAAAATAAAAAAGTTGACATCCCGAATCATCCTAGCACAGACAACCCCGATTATGGGAATGTTTCTTCAATGCCTCAGAGAGATCGCCACTTGTTTGTTCACGAAATCAGAGATTAGCTAAATGTTCTTTGTTGTTTTTGTCATCATGCTTAAATATCTACTAGACTATTGGAAGACGGGTTCTTTGAATGTTTTGGGTGAAAAGTTTGAACTCCCAATGAGTTTCACAATCATTCCCGATTCCACATTTATATCATCACCTATATTTGTCTTTTCTCTTATTCGCTATTACTCACTCTCTATAAAAGTATTTTGCCTTTTACTGGATATTGGCACGCCCTGCCATTTATAATAAGAAAAATTCAAAGCCCGGTTTATCATATTATTGCTCCTCTTAGAAAACCACCAATAAAAATTATACCAAACAAATATATATATATATATATATATATATATATATATATATATATATATACAGGGTGAGTATCTCTTAGCGTAAAAAAAAAAATTGGGTGAAACTAGATCAAAAGTGTAGCCAAATGCCGCAGACCTCACCTTTCTATTCCAATCCGTTGCAGATATATGGTAAATAAACGATTTTTTTGGAGGAAAGCATGTTTTTTTACGATAAAAGCTGTAATATCTCCATTTTGTTTAAATATTTTTCAAATATTGATCACATTTTCGGATTTAGCAATAAATTTCCTATAAGATCGGAGTATTTAACCTTGAATTTTACAAACTTGGGACCTAAAAAAATATCTTTATCTTCACCTAATTTAGGGAAGTTACAATTTCTTATAATACTTCAGCGCTCACTGCTTTTCATAAAAACAATCCACAAAACTGCAAAGCTCTCAAAAACTTACAAATTTAATAAGCTTTCAAATGATATGTTAAAAGTAATGATTTTGTTTTAATTTCATGGAGAAATTTACTTTTGAAACCGAAAAAACATGGTGTTCTCATTTAGCATACAAATCAGGTACTTTGGTAAATAAGACATTATGATAATCGCTTGATGAAAATCTGTATTTTAAATAAAAGAAACACTTCATTAGAATAAAAAGCAAAGAAAAAATTTGTTAATTTGAAAATAAAAGAATCACTGTCAATAAAGCGCCGCCAGAGTCCGTTATTTTATTAAATTTTCAAAATGTCCTCCATTATTTCGAATGCAGCTTCTTGCTCTCTTTCTCACAGCCCCTACGGTCACTGCTAAAGTCAGACGCTGTTGCAATTTGGCTCCGGCCTCCAGAATTCTCGTCTTTAGGACCTCAATGCTGGTCACTTCTCTGGCATATACCTCGCTTTTTATGTAGCCCCACACATAAAAGTCCATTGGAGCTAAGTCAGGTGACCTAGCTGGCCAATGTATCACACCATTTCTACCTATCCAGGTCGAATATCGTTGGTTCAGCCATTCCCGTACTGCTGCCGAATGATGTGGAGGAGCACCATCGTGTTGGAATATTATGTTTTGCTGAACATCAAGTGGAATGTCGTGAATAAGTTGTGGTAGAATATTTTGTAAAAAATCCAAATAACTTTCTCCATTCAATCTGCTGGGCAAAAAATGTGGCCCAATGAGTCGGTCCCCTATTATCCCAGCCCACACATTCACTGTAAAACGATGCTGGAAAGATGCTTCTTGAACCATATGTGGGTTTTCAGCTGCCCAGTAGTGCCGGTTGTGGACGTTAAAAATTCCTTCCCTTGTAAAAAGAGACTCATCTGTCCATAAAATTTTCCTCAGAAACTGGTGTTCTTGAATGTCTCTATTTAAAAGCCAGCGGCAAAATTGTATTCTATGTACATGATCATTAGGTTCTAGCCCTTGTACTTGTGTGAAATGATATGGGTGAAAATGTTCTCGGTGCAAAATGTTGATAACTGACCTTTGGGAGATACCAATTTCACGGGCCAAGTCTCTTGATGAAACACTGGGATTTTCATTTACTATATCAATAATTTCCTCTTCGAGTTCAACATCATGAGGAACTTGTCCCAATTCTTGACGTAACTTATGAACGGAACCTGTTTCAGATAAACGTTGATGAGTTCGTGAAAACACTATCGTAGAGGGGAGGCGCCTATCTGGAAACCTAAGTTGGTACTCCCGCCGCGCTGCACTCGCGTTTCCATTACAAAAACCATACAAAAAATGTATGTCAGCGTACTCACCATTTGTGAACGTTGCCATCTTCGCAGGTGTATTGCCAAACAGAAAAAAATAATCCCAATAAATAAAATGGGCCCTCAAGCTAAGGATAAGCAATATTAGCAAGGGTCTTTCTAATGATAGTGACACTTTTATCTCTGTAGCTTCTTAATTTCCAAATCAAACTTTCAATCATTATATCAAAAAAAATAAAAATAAAATAATAAACAATAATCCCCTCCCATTTCAAAATAAACAGGAAAATAACTATGAAATAGCGATAATGTGCTTAGTACTGAGAGAGGTCAAAGTCGCTGTTGTTATTATGAATACCTGAACTGGCCTAAAATTTATGTCAATAAATATTATATTTTTTCTTTGCTTTTTTATTCTAATGAAGTGTTTCTTTTATTTAAAATACAGATTTTCATCAAGCGATTATCATAATGTCTTATTTACCAAAGTACCTGATTTGTATGCTAAATGAGAACACCATGTTTTTTTCGGTTTCAAAAGTAAATTTCTCCATGAAATTAAAACAAAATCATTACGTTTAACATATCATTTGAAAGCTTATTAAATTTGTAAGTTTTTGAGAGCTTTGCAGTTTTGTGGATTGTTTTTATGAAAAGCAGTGAGCGCTGAAGTATTATAAGAAATTGTAACTTCCCTAAATTAGGTGAAGATAAAGATATTTTTTAGGTCCCAAGTTTGTAAAATTCAAGGTTAAATTACTCCGATCTTATAGGAAATTTATTGCTAAATCCGAAAATGTGATCAATATTTGAAAAATATTTAAACAAAATGGAGATATTACAGCTTTTATCGTAAAAAACATGCTTTCCTCCAAAAAATCGTTTATTTACCATATATCTGCAACGGATTGGAATAGAAAGGTGAGGTCTGCGGCATTTGGCTACACTTTTGATCTAGTTTCACCCAATTTTTTTTTTTTACGCTAAGAGATACTCACCCTGTATATATATATATATATATATGTAAACAGTAAGGGTGGGTCAAACAGATCCAGAATTACGATCCATCGTTCATTAGTATGAGCAGGTTAAGTGTTCCATTAGGCTATGTTGTGCCGCTTTGTTTGACACATAGTCACATATTAGAGAAATGGATATCTGTGATATCGCAATGCAAATACAAAAAGCGCATGCGCAGTGCGCTAATAAACTTGATTAGCGTCAATCTGACCCTAACCTTACTACCTATTTGAGGGTTAAAACTTTAAAAAAGTGCAATAAAATAATTTAGATAAAATTGTTTATCTATTATACAGTTTTCAGATTGTGCCTCAATCGACATTGTTCCACTAATCGTTAAAAAAAAAAATTAGTTATGCAGAAAATCAATTTAAAACCTTGGCTGTCAACACACACTGTAGCCGATCTTCCATCATACGATCCAGAACAGAAAATATATTATAGACCCGGGAGCGGATTCGAGTCACGCCCAGCCATCATCAGTGCAAGGAGCCACGTGACCCCCGTGCAAATTATTAAATCGGATTTATACATGAGGTATTACACCTAATTCTGCCCTACCCTGCACCGCCCGTAATTTAATTGGAAAATCGATACAGGGTTCATTATGTATGGCGTCCGTCCGGATCCTAGTAATTAATGCTTAATTATTGTTTAATTGGACGGTGGGTGAGGGGGTTATTTAATGTATTTTGAAGAACTCTATCAGTAGAACATTGTGTCGACTTTATAAGGCAGTTATCTATTCAAGGGGGGGGGGGGGGGGGGGGTGCAAAATAGATTCAAAACCTGTCGAAATTCATAAATATCTACCAAAAAGAAGTTATTATTTAAAGATTTCAAAGGAAAAAAATGTGGCATTCCACTATTTCACTTTTTATACTTTTTCTTCTCAACCATTTAGTTAAATATTCAGTTCTAAACCAATAAGCAAAACGCAAAAAGTTTATTATATTTTTAAAAAATGAGCTATATAATAAGTTTATATGCATGTTATTATACAAAATTTTCTTTAGTTTTTAACTTGATATAAAAAAAAAAAGTTGACACCCCGAATTATCGACATAATGATATATATTTGTTATCAGTAAATAACGGTATCTTCATTGAATCCGAAATAACTACAATCTCTCATACAAGCCAGCAAGAATTGTATCGAAATTTGATAATTGTTGTATCGAAAATAAAGACAAATCTCATTAAATAACTTTTATCTTTCTTTCGTAAACCTACGAATTTCCGTCCTACTTTATACTATCAATCCCTGTTGAACAGATCCGCTATGATTCCATTTGGAGAATCGTCTAACTTGTTTGTTATTTATTTTATTTCGTTTTATATTATAATTTTTTTTCGTCTAACTTGTGATCCACATACAAAAAAAAAACAGATATGAAACGGCCTGTTGTTTTCGACTTCTTCGACATTTACTAGGCGAACTTTCAAACCTTTCGACTATTTACAAACCCACCGAATTATACCACCCCGGTTGGAATAGGGCGGTAGCCTGTAGGATAAATAACCCTTTCTTCCTCCTCTGGTCAGAATACATAAGGAAGTTAAGTTCTTTGAATTAACAACGAAGTTGAGTTATTGTTGTAGGTATGAAATTCACATAAATCAGAATTTATTTGTTCAGTAGTTCAATTATTAAAATGAGAGTGAAATTCAATTTAGCCAGCCATGTTTTGATATTTACATATTGTTTCTCATATTTTAACTTTTTCATTTTAAATATTATAATTATAATAATATAATAATTTTAATATTTTAATATTATAAGTAAATTTTATTATCATTTTCAGGTCGTATATAACACCGTACGTTTTGAAACCTTTCATGTATAATAATGCTTGCCACCTATCATTCAATTATCCAATTTCACTGCTATTTACTTACTTCCACTTTTTTTATAAAAACTAATTAATAATTACTATATTATATTATTACTAAAGCTTTCTGGAACTATAAAGATAATGTCGTTAGGGTTTGGTACAAAATAGTTCAGTTGTTTTCGCAGTTAGTGATCACAAACAATAATAGCTTGTCCTTCTGTATAATGGTATATATTTCGAAAAACAATTGGGAATAGAAACGCTTGTCATATAAACCAATGGAATAGTATGTTTGTCTGCTATTAATGTTTAGAAGAATTGACTACAATAATACTGCATAGTCTTCGGTAAATAGCAAAATAATTCATTTTTAAAACGGCTCATGCTCTAAACGTCGTTGTTATTGAGCGGCTAAAGAAAGAATCACATAGATCATGTTTAAGGGGTTGCCCCTTGACCGTCAATGATAGTCATATCGTCAGTGAGATTCCCAATTCCGTAATGTGCATTTTTTCGATTTAGGTTTTTTATGGAGGTTTCGGTTTTTTTAAATTAAATTCCTGATGTAATGTAAAAACCCGAATATGCAAATACAGATTGGATCAGGTTTTGATGAAACACTTTTGTGATTTTAGCCCAAAAGATAATTAAAAGTGTGCATCAAAGTACACTTTGTATTTTTTTTTATATACATTCTTAGAAATTTACAACTGTACAGAATATATACATCAAGTAAATCTATTGACAACGATTATAATAACATGTTAAAACTTGAAAAGAACTACTCATAAGTAACACTTTATTAAAACTTCTACACTAGAAGGACTCTAGGCCATCTTCGTTTCAGATGTCTCGGAGGATTATCAGGAATGGAGTGGGAAGCAAGTTGAGAAACTAACGGATTTGAGTGATTATGGAGCTTACTATGAAAGGATAGGTATCTGGTGCGGAATAAATCAGCAACATATGGAACATTAAGATCTTTATAGATAAGTTTATTAGTGAAAAAGTTAGGAGCATTGAGGATTTTACGAAGAATTTTAGTTTGTAAGGAGTCAATACGAGATGAATTGGATGGTTTAGTGGAGCCCCAAAGCTCAACTCCGTACGTCCAAATAGGTCTAATCAAAGTCATGTATATGAGTCTTTTGTAATTAATTGGGAGCTTTGAACGTTGGTCTAGTAAATGTTGAAGTAGTCTGAAACGACGGGCAGTTTCTTGTCGTTTTAGTCTTGTATGTGGATTCCAAGTTAGTCGTTTTTCCAAGTGGAGTCTTAGGTAGCGGATCGGTTCTACAGGGATTAGTGGAGTATCATTGAAGGATACTGTAGGACAGAAAGTCGTAGGTTTACGACGTAGGGTAAACGTTATTTGGTGGGATTTGTTTGGATTTCTTTTGATTCTACATTTTTGACACCATTCTTGAAGGTTTAGTATATGGGATTGGAGTGTTTGAGAGGCAATGAAGGGATCATTGTTTGCTGATAACACACATGTATCATCAGCGAAAGTGGTGAGGACAGTGGTAGGATGAGTTGGGATGTCAGCTGTATTCACTGTGTAGAGGATATGACCTAGGATACTACCTTGAGGAACACCGGCAGATTAGGTAAAGAGAGAAGGATAGGAAAAGTTATGATTAACCTTGAAGGTTCTATCGCTAAGATAAGAACGGATAATTAGGAAGTATGTTGAAGAAAGGAATCTACGGAGTTTGTAAAGTAGTCCTGGGTGCCAGACTCGGTCAAAAGTTTGTTCCACGTCGAGAAAGGCTCATGTTCAGTACATTCCACGCTCCAATGCAGAGGAGAAAACGTCCACCACACGATGACATTGCAAGATTGTGGCGTGTGATGTTCGGAATCCAAACTGGTGGTCTGGGATTACCAATTTGTATTTGATTTCATAGAAGGTGCTAAAATGCCGACGATATGTTGTCATTTCTTTTCCCACTTACTTGTATGATATTATTGATATTGTATGATAGTATTGCTTATTTCCAAAGGAGAGTAATTTTGTATACACAAGAGCCGAGACGGATCGAGCAAGATCGGTCAAATTCAGGTTCAAATTTTTTATTTTGTATTAGGAGAAATAGAGTCAAAAGAAGCTCACTCAATATTGAGCTAGGGCTATATAATATAATGAGAGTTGGGCTCTTAACTGTTCATACTCTTCTAATATCAAACTATCCACACAGCTCTCGCGTTTCCCAAAAGCGTACAACTTTTGACTAGCTAGGTCACCGGTAAAACATGTTCCATGTTAAAAAAAAACAACACAATTTCGGCTTTTTGAGATTAATACTAAAATTTAAAAGCCATTACCTTAGTTCCCGTTTAAGCTACAGAGCTTATTTTCTGCTCAAATTGTATTAAATTTAGTCTAGTCTTTAATTATAACAAGCTTTTATATAGAGCCAACCGTGCAACAGATATTCTGCGGAAACGTGGAAATGTTAGAAATATTTGATGCTTTGCCGCTATCGATTAGAGATCATTGGTGTTTAAAAACCCAAAACTTTCGTACAAAAACACTACTATATTTAAAAATAAAAACTAATCAACCTTTTGAATGCCGAAATGTACAATTTTACTAGAATATTAGGGACTGCGCGAAAATATTATTCCCCCATCTCAACTGACTTCACAGGAGGGTCTATGGTCAGATAGATCGGGTTCGTGGGGTTCTCATGTTAATTGGTACTTACATGATACTGACAAATATTAAATTATTTCAATACGAATAAGTATCTCTAGATTTTTACTTCGAAAATTCCCCTAAGAAGATATATTTCAGTTAACTTAAACTACAACAGAACTCAAGTTCGGCCTGAATATATAACTTTAACAATTACCTAATAAATTTATAAAGTATCGGAAGATAGAAGGGCTGAGAGGGGGAAGAGCCCCACTACTCCCCCTCCCTTTCAAAGGGCAGCATACGAAATGCCTTGACCTACCTGTTGCCCCCCTCAGAGTTCAAACGTTTACTGGAACACAGTCATGATTCAGGGCCGATTACTAAAACCATAGTCTCTTACTATTTGTTCGGATTTCGTTTTTGGTGTATTCGTTTGTTATCTTATTTAAATATTGTTCTTACTCCGCACATAAATAATATAGAAATAAATGCGAATGTAAAAGTTGCTGTAAATCAGCTTTGGCTTTCCGTTAATACTAGGAAATCATAAATTCAGTTTTCGATTTTATGTCACTTAGTTTATTTATTTTATGTTTAAAAAAGTTAACATTTTTATTAGTTAAAAAAATCTATCTATCTATCTATCTTGGGCTATATCCACACACACAGGGTGTTCAATATTCGAAGGCCACCCCCTTTTTTCCCACAGTTTTTGTAATTTTGAAACGAAACTCTCAGGGTCTTAACTGTGTCAAATAAAGTATCTTTTCAGGTTATAGTCTGATCTCCAACCTTCTCCAGGTCTTCTCCAGCGACCCTAACTATGGAATTTCCAATAGGATGTGGTATTTTTTTTACGACCGATTTCGATAGATAATGAAGTTTTGAATCTATTTTATACTGGTAATTTTTTTATCCGGGGCACCGTTTCGCCGCAAATCGCGAAAAATCATTTTAAGAAAATAAGCAATCTAAAACTGGTATTGAATGAATAAATGAATGAAAAATTACTGTTTATTGAAAAAAAAAAAAAAAAAAAAAAAAATGTTTCAATTACAGGAGATTTTGGCTCCTAATATAGCCAAAACTGGTATTGCAAAAATAAAATTTTTGGGGGAAATCTTCCAAGTCGACCGTTCTCACCGCTCGTCGTACCAGTCGCGGGAAGGACTTAATTTCATATTTTCGTTTAATGTTTATTTTATTTTTGGATACCACTTTTAGAATGTTTATTAAAATTATTTTTTTGGATTTGGGGAGATTTGGGGCCCCGGATAAAAAAATTCACCTGTATAAAATTGATTCAAAATTTGATTTTGATGAATTTTTTTTATCCGGGGCATCACTTCTGCATTCCTACGCTCTTTTCTCTTCTGCTTCAATAACCTCTGAAAATCTATCCCTCCTCTAATTAGACAAGCAAATTTCCCGGATAACTTTAATATGAAAACATCTTTTCACTATCTCATTCTGATCCAAACACGATCAATATCTATCTTTATAATTTAGATTCCACCTAATACTATTTTTTCTTACCTAGTATGTAAACATTTAGATACTTTTATTGTATGTTTTGCACTTAATGTATTTATTACTTATTTTATTTGTGGAATGTTCTCTTAATATCCTCTTTATATCTTTAGTATTTATAAATTATCTTCATTATTTTTTTTCTTTAATTTTTTCCATTTTAATACGTCGCTTATAAGATGGAAATGTATTTATTTCTGTACGTATTTGTTATATTGTAGGAGCTTTGTCCTAGAATAAAATTATTTTTCTATTATATTCTATATCTACTAATTAAAATATTCTATTTAATAAAATGCATTTATTCTTTTTAAATCAACGTTAATATTATTGAACCTACAGTCTTTCCTATTGATTTTATAAAAACCTATTAGGCTTCCAAATATGAAGAACGTTGCATCTCAAATCTATTAGGATTTTTTTTTTCTTTTTTTTTTTAACATAATAACTTTATTCACAACTCTACACAATGGACAACCAGTGAATGTGAAGTTACATTGAAACAACAGACATGATCAGGCATGAGGGAGTCAGCACCCAGTGGTACAATCTCCAGGCGTGAAACTAAATTATTAGCGATTAGACTAGGAGATCCCTCATCCACTTCCTTTTCAGCCTCCGTTGAGTTATGTCAGGTATCTGTACTGTTGCCATATTATGTATCTGTTTGTTAGTGTGTCCACGTACTTTCTCATGAAATTGTCGATAAAGTTTATGAATATGGGTATTAACTGTCGGAATACGTAAGTCTATAAGTAGTATTTCGTTTAAAACATAAGGAGGGGAGTCTGTCATTTTTTTTATTTTCTGAATATGTGTTCATTTGGCCGGTCCATAAATTTGCGATGCATACGTCCAGATGGGTTTAATCAAGTAACTGTACATGTTAAGTTTCTGTTTTAAAGGTAGTTTTGAACGTCTGTGAAGTACTGAGAATAGAAGTCGCAGTCTTAACTGTAACGTCTGTTTGTTGTCTTGATGTGTGGGCCCCGTGTCGGTCTTCTATCAAGCGTAAGTCCTAAGTATGTCACTTTTTCAGTTTGATGTAAAGGTTGGTTGTCAATGTAAACAGGCGGGCAGGTCTTGCGTCGTAGTGTAAATGTAATATGATCTATTAGGATTTGATATCTATAAAATTTATGTGTATCTATAAGGATACATAAATTCATGTTTTTAGGGTTAATTTATTTCATTCGTTATTCAGATAATATATTACAATGATTGTAAGACCGGAGCTGAATATTATTCTAGTTGGAAATGAAACTACGGAAGCTTTGGTCCGAGGCAATTGGAAACAGGCGGTGCAACTTGTTCCGCCTTAACTACAAAGTGTCTAATTACTGTAAAGGTTTATGCAACCGTTGGAGAACTTGACTGACGGAGCAGAACTTAGCAACTGTAATAGCTCGGTTGGTCTTCTATAAAGGGCCCTTCTCGATTATATCTCCATCTGGACTAGTCTACAATCGATTTTCTCCACGTTGATAAGCTTATCTGTTTATGATTATAAACTATACGTAATAAAAAGCAGACAGATATTATTGTATCCTAAACGAAAAAAAAAGAATTACTATTTTATTTTATTTAAAAAGTTCGAAATTACGAAAATATGAAACTCTTGTGGTTCTTCCTTCCTCACGACGCGCCCAAATGGTATTTATGTTCTTTCCTCCCATTCCAAGTTCATCCAGTCTTCTTGATTCCGTTTCCCGGCTGTACTTTCCACGCATTCACCTTTCTTCCGTAAGTATTTCTGTCTAGAGCTTCTTCTGGTTTTATTTTTGCATCTTCTAGGTCTTTCTTCACTTGTGTGCTCCATGCCATTGTTTTAAGGTTTATTGTTGCCGGCAGGATCTGATGGGTTAGTTTGTGTTCGGGTAGTATAGGTTCAATGTTTTTATATGTGGAGAAAAGTTATAAATAAAAACCAACAAATTAAATAAATATATATTTCATTTAGAAATAGCTTATGTTTTTTTGTTTTTTTTTATTGAGACTTGATCTCTTAAGCATAACGATTATTTAAATTAAAAAGAACTATAACAGAAATATAAAGATTTGATCAATAAAAATTGAAATAAATACATAAATAATACACATAATAAAAAATCATAAATAGTTAAGTTAATCTCGAAAGGCCATTAATGGTAATTAAGACAAAGAGTCTTAGTCGCTGACTGCTGTTATTATGGCTTCTGTCCATATTTATTTTACTGAGTTGCACTTTGTCTAAGAGCACTAAAATTTTCCAATACAAAGCAAATATCTGGCCTATTCTCTTATGTGGATCAGAATCGTGGACTGTTTTGCTACGTCCCTGCTCACTTTCAAGTCCGGATCAGCATTAATCTTAATTAAGGGATGCCAGTCAGGACTTACTTGCTTGAAAAATTATAGACAATATTTTAAATAATTAATTTATAACATTTATTTAATTTTTTCATCACAAGGTGATCGTGGGGCCACATAATTGAGAAGTGTTAATTATAAAGACGAGTAATCAAAATATATTAATTAGATGAGTGACGTGCAAAATGGTAAATGAATACGATGGTTAAATCAAAAACAACATATATTCAATTAAGGATTGACAGTAGATATATAATCACAAACAGGAAATAAGAATCATAACTTAAGTTTCAAACTTATATGGTAACAAATAAACTTAACCTAGACTTATCTTAATACGATGGTGATGCTACGTTGTGGGTGGAAGTCATCGGTGAAAAATATTTTTCTGGCCCTTTTTGAAGCATAGGCTCCACCCAATGACTTCCCAGCTGTTGAATCCTAGCAAGTCTTAAAATACCCTGTTTACCCCGAATATTACAAGGTAAGTGGCAGGTAGAGAAACTGTCTTTTGTTGTATGACACAGCTGTGTCTCTCCTGCCAAGGGCTGTGAAGGGGTAGCTTATTGCGTATCACGCGAATATTATGTTTAATAAATTAAAACCTATAAGTTTGATATATAGTAGTTTCTAAACCTGGTGAGCAGAATTTTAATTTTTTTTTAGAGCAAGATTCTGCGTAAATTCTTTGGAGCTGTGAATGGGATCAGGTATGGAAACCTGATCTATTTAATGAATCAGACGTGGTCTAGTTTATGAAAGTATATTGAGATAATGACAGAGGTGGTGTAGGGAACAAGACGCAGAGGTAGACATCGGCTACGATTGAGAGATGTTGTGGCTTCTGATTTTGGGTGTGAGGAATTAGATGCCGGAAGCACCAGATCGAGACAATCGGTGGAAGCTGATACAGGATACCAAGACTTGACATCGAGTTGTAGAGCCGAATGAATATAATCGAATAATGGTTTAGATTAGTTTAGTTTAGATTAGTTTAAATAATTGAGAATCGATTTGTATTATTTGCCTCATCTACCGGTATTTTATTTATTTGATGATTAGTTTCGAATATTCAGCATAAATCATCTGTTCTAAAAAGATACAATTTTTTTTTTATAAATAAAAAAATAATTAGTAGACAATTATAGTAGAAAAAGATTCCCCCGTCGGTGCTTCGCCTGCACTCATAAGAAAAGTACCTACACAATTTGAACTAACGATTGAAGTTTTATTAGTTTATCGATAAAAGTCTTGTATTGTAGCATACCATTAAGAATTTTTTCTTAAATGATATTTTCTTGCATAGCAGTAAATTTGTAGTTGTAAATTGCAACGATCAGGTGAATGAAAATTACTTAAAAGCATAATTAGACATCCAATTTTAATTTGAATGTATGAGTTGGTAATCTTGATGGACAAAGTCTATTAAAAAAAACTCTTGCGAATAATGAACTGCAGCATCAGTGCTGTCAACAAAAGGCCCACGAATCATATTTTTAAAAACAATATCAAAAAATAGATTTCTAAATATTTATTCGGCAGAAATAGTTTTATTGATTTCATCTGGTTCGATTTTTATTTCTTACCTTAAATGTATGTGTCAGTGTGGTACACCTCGTTCCTGCTACTCAAAATTTTACATTAAAATTTTAATTGTTGTAAATTTTATTATTGCTAAACCTTCCTAGAACTATGAAAATAATGTAGTTACACTTTAGATGGGTTCAATAGTTTTACAAATGGAAACTTTGTGGCAGTATGGTGCTAGCGATATATCGTTCAAGTTTTAAACTTCTCTGGGATCCATACATCACACAATATGTTTATAACTTTTTTATAAAAATTTAATTGAATCAAGAAAATTTTGTTATAAATTGTCAGCTCTATATAACACCAAATCTGTGTAATCTCTTTTGAATAGCGATCGCCACCTGTCGGTCAATTTTCAAACTTCATTGCGCACCACATATTTATCCCTTTTTTAACTACAATTTAATCCTAATATGTAAATTTTATTAATGCTGAACCTTCCTTGAACTATGAAGACTATGTAGTTAAAATTTGGTACAGATTCGTTTAGTAGTTTTCGCGCATAGTGATCACAAACGAAAAACGACTTGTCCTTTAATACAATAGTATAGATAGATTATCACGGTTTCATCACAACCGGAATGTATTACTCAGTAATAAACTAAACCACTGCATTTGTATTAAATTTAAATATTTGTATAAATTAATTAAATCATAACATATATAAAATTTAAATTTATTTAACCTCTATTCGATTTTTACCCACTTAAAGAAATAATATTGGTGTATTGTTATTATTCTAGAGTTTCCTAATAATGGTGAATGGAATGCAGATAAGGAATTCCCCGTTTCCACTTATGGCAGCAGAATACAGAAAATTTATATGCTGACTTGATTATTAGTTGTAGCAATCAGCCGAAAATATGGGATTTAACAGGAAGTGGGTAGCAATTTCTGGAACAGAATTCGAAAAGTCTTTAATAAAGTGTTTAATAATGCTAATGGATCCTCGTATAGCAACCAAAGATGTTCCTAAGTAGTTTTGGACTGTATCGAAGATATCTCAGAACTAATATTAATTTATATATGAAAACGTCCGTTCTACGCAACATCCAGAATGAAGAGGCTCAATTCGCAATATCATCGTTTGTACGTTTTTTTATATTTCATTTGATCCTTTGTTATTAATTTTAGCATTCCTAAAATATTAGACTTAAGTAATTGATATATCAGTTTACCTAGTAATAACATTTGTAAGTTTTAGATTTAAGCAATTGATGAAACGAAAAATCTTTGAAATATATTTTTTTTTATTAATGAGAATTTATAAAGTTAATTAATCATATAATGCATATAGCAATTTAATTATAACTAGAATTATTGCTTTTTTACATGTTCGGTTTTCTTTTTTTAGTTCTCATATGGATTATTTTTTGTATGATCGATTAATGTTAAAAATATTGGATCGATTAATGTTGAAAAGATCCCTTAAAATTTTCTCTTTTTTCACCTACTCTCCGATAATAACCAATAACTATATAATAATGTAATAGCCGAATAAATACTTGGTCCAGTTTTTAGAAATGGGATTTGGATTAAGTGACCGACAAAAGGAACTTTACAGAAACGCAATCACCAAAACACAACTGTTCGCATGAAAAAGACGCATGAAATTCTATAGACACCTTTACAGAGTGAACGAAGATGGACTTACAAAAAATATTTTTAACATAAGTCAAGCAAATTGAAAATAAATCGCCTAAAAGAGACTTAAATGACTTAGATCAATAAAAAATTTCAGAGGAAGATATTAAAAATAGACATGAATTCCGTAATAAAATTTCAATTTATGTCAATTTTTTTGTAAAAAAAAAACTGTAGAGGTAGTTTGCTTGAAAAACTAATCATTTTTTTAAAAATTTAATTAACCTAAACCAAAATTTATGGAGCGACTGTATTTTTCCTTAAATCCGCAATCAAAACTAAAAATCTTGGTGCAAGAATCATGTCGACATCATTTTTTAAACTCGAGATAAAAAATAAATTAGTTTAATGCTATTTTTTATTTTTTTATTTTTTTTGGCTTCTAGGGCCCTTGGTCGGAACGGCAAAATATGAGTCTAATATTTTTTGACCAGGAACCTCCAAAATATTGCCAATAAGATCCGTGAGAAACTGAGTATGTCCTCCCCTTGTTAGCACTAGTATACGCCGTTAGGCAGGTAATGCTTACGTGACAAAATTCTGATTCTTGGTTAAGCTGATGATTTGGTACTTTTAGGTGAAAACGTAGAAACGATTAAATTAAACTCAACTACGCTCATGAAAACCGGTAACGAAATTGGGCAAGTAATTAATACCGATAAAACGAAATATATGGTTAGTAGCAGAAACGGGGTACATTTTAGTAATGTAGACATTTCCGGGATAAAGTTTGAACACGTTGAGCAATTCAAATATCTAGGGTCTATTATATCGGGGAAAAATGAAATTAAGAGGAAATAAGGCCTAAATTAAAAACCGTTTTCGAAAATAAAGTACTGCGTAGAATATTAGGCCCAAAAAAGGATGAAGAAACCGGAAAATTTAAAAGGCTTCACAATGTGGAACTGCACGAGCTATATCCGCTAAATATATTTCAGGTAAAAGCAGCGCGACGGTTAAAATGGGCATGTAAAGTCGTTGGGTTTAGTAATAATCGAATTTAAAACCCAGTTTTGAGCCGTCGGGTAAACGACGCAGGGGTGGACCAAGACGTAGATGGGAGAATTGCGTCAAGGCCGACCTGAGAGATTTGGGTTTTGGGGGATTAGGTTGGAGAGAGGTTTTTGGTCAGCGGTTGGTATTGTCGGCATCGAACCTTCGGGTTCGCTAAGCCTTTACTTATTTATTTATATAAATTAGTTATTACATGATAATATTTAGCACAGCCCAGCCTTTTAACAACTTCAGTGAATAATCTTTACAATTTTAGTAATTGATACCTTGCAATCATGAGATTGGTTATTCAACATTATTAAATATAACTCCGCGTTCAAGTTGTTTACTTGCGTGGAGATACAAAAGGGGATAAATCCACTTTTTATCATTTTTAATTTTTTTGGTTAGCGTCCTCAATAAGGTGGTATATCGTCCACCCTTCAAAGTTTGGGTTGAGTGTATGTGTGTTTTGAAGTCATCATGGGTTCAAACTTTGAAGGGTGGACGATTTACCACCTTATTGAGGGCGCTAACTAAAAAAATTAAAAATAATAAAAATTGGATTTACCCCTTTTGCACCTCCACGCCTCATATAGTCACGGTAAAATTCTTCAAAAGAAATCAGTCAATCACTATTCGTTATCATGATCTCTATCTTAGCTAATCTGAAATAGTTTAAAATTTCTTTTGCTCTCCTATTCCGGTCTAGCACCTACCAGCAGAGTTCTCCTGAGTACGACCTCCTTGCTACAGTTATATCCTTAACCCACTGTTTTGTTCAGTGAAGTGTAAAATACATGATTATTTTTCTAAAACCTTAAATCTCCCAAAGACACTACATTCTCCAGACCGTTAAGATTACACTCTATCCATCATTTTTATATGGTAGTTTGATATAATGATAGCTTGAGGACAACGACAGAGGCCAGTTGGCCACCTTAATCGTACTTATTTTAACTTAAAACAGTAACTGACTGTTTGAAGGCATTTGCTAAAACTGTTTTCCATAATAACTTTTTCTTTTGTATTTTTTTTGCTAAATGAATCAAGACGTCGAGACGAAACCCGATGCCCGAGCCGGATTAAAGTTAATAAACCGAGTTGTGTTGAACTAAGAGAAGACTTATCCAGAGGCTCGGCGGAGGCTGGAAGTTTATTTAAAGCTCACCATTTAGATGTAAATTCGACGGAGCCCTGCGGTTCTGCCATTACTGCGATTCGACAGCCTCATCACGAGTTCTCTTTTTGTAATCTGTCGATACACGTCCGTCGATAATTACCAAATATGCTAATACTTTTTTTGTCCATGTCCACCGCCAGAGATCATCAGAGTTTTTCATCTTGCAAAGCAAAAAAAAACAAACATTTATATGCATATTTTTTTTTTTTGAGATATGTTTCGAATTGCATTAGAAAAATTATTTTATAAATTTTAAGTAATTAGATAAGTGGCGTTTAAAGCACAATTAGTTGAATTTCATGAATAACAGAGATAAAACTATCAAATATTTTATTATTATTATAGATAATTAAATAAATAAATATATTAATAACTTAATTATAATTAATAACTTAATTATAAACTTTTCCATCTTAATGTTTCTTGTCAATAACATCTAAAGAACCACTCACTAATATTTCAATAAACGTTCTGCACTAGAAGATATCTCGACCATCTTCATTTCAGACGCCAGGCAGGATTATCAGAAATTGAGTGTGAAGCAAGTTAAGGAAATAGTGGATTCGAGTGGGTATGGATTACTATGAAAGGAGAGGTATTGGGTTTTGACCATATTAGCAGCATATGGAATATTAAGATGACAAAGGTTGGTGAAATAACAAGGAACACTAAGGATTTTCGTTTAAAATTAGGAACATTTTGTGCTGGAACAAAGGTTTCTCTTATATAAAGACGAACCCTCAAATATGCCGAGAGAAGCCGATTTAAGAGGATCCTCTAAAAATAGCTTTGATTAAATTTATCGAAAGCCTTGGAGATGTTTAATTGGTACAGCGGGATGAAGCCACTCTCCACTCCACCCCTCCCCGACTCCGTATCATTAGAATCACATTACTCGCCTTGTAATTATCTCCATTGTCCTCCGGCCTTCCAATTAGTCCAAAATATGTCATCAAATTATCAAATATAATCAGGGGTCCGTTCCCTGTCGTTAGCGCTCATTATCACAGCTGAGGATCTTCATTGAGACTGGAAATAGGATATTACTTGTTACAGAGCAATTATACGAGAAAAAGTAATCTTTGAATGAATGTTCTTGACCGAATTTTCGCCTAATTTGGCTCAGATGTTCTTATTTAAAAATCTTTTCATGAAAGAAAAGTTCTCTAATTGCTCAGTTAATTTTATGGCGTTTCATTAATTTTGTTATGTAATACGAAATTTATTCAGCATTACCTGGCCCTGGGACACCTTCCTAGATGCAACCCCATGCTACCTGGCACGTCCTAGTGTTGCGGATAGTGGAACGACCATCTGATAACGTGGTTTGCTGGAAAATAAGCAGGTTTCCTGACGAATAAGCAGTCGAGGACAAAAGGGACACTTCCGAGAGGAGGTGTGTTACTTGGTGACGCAGGTAACTCTATAAAATGCCTCAAAACTCATGGAACGGTGGCGAAGGAGTACCGTTACCTTAAACTAAGCACTCTTGGTTAGCAACGATCTAAGGATTGGAAGCCCAAAAAGGAAATTTCCCTGGCCCTCCGAGTCTGGGGGATTGAGCGTTGGTTTGACAGTTCGAAAAAAAAAAACCCTCAAAAAAAAATCTATTGTTATGAAACCAAAACAAAGAAATAGCCTTACTGATAAGTGGCTCGGTCACGTTGAAAGGATGCCAGAACAAAGAGTTCCCAAGAGAATGTTAAACGGCAGGCCTGAAGGACAGGGACTAAGAGGGAGACCGAGGGTGACGTGGCTACAAAATGTCGAAAAGGATCTCCAAAAAATGGGAATCAGAAGATGGAAAACAGAAGTCAAGGATCGCCAGGAGTGCCTACGGATTGTGGAGGAGGACAAGGTTCTTCAAGAGCTGTAGAGCCCTTCAATTAATAAATAAAATAAATTCAGCTTTAGGGCTCCACTAAACCACCCTTACTATCAGAATCCTTCGAAAAATCCTTAATGCTCCTTACTTCATCAGAAATAAACTTATCTATAAAGCCATGGATCATCGTCATCAAATGACCAAACTACACAAGCATCCTGGTCTTTATGTTGTACAAAATAGTCTCCTTCTGCGCTATGGTTGATCTAATAATATTTTTAGAAATGTGTCGAAGCCCAGAGATGCCACAACTACCTATAATAAAGTCTATTTTAGGAGACAGCAGTGAATGAGCATTTTTTTAATCTTTGATTGTCCATGTTTCGGACATTTGCTCAATTCTTTCTTTTAAGAATTACAAGGGGATCCACCAAACCATCGAATTCTTCCCGAATCCAATCAATCCAATCCAAAATCCTTCAAAAAATCCTAGATCCTCCTTACTTTGTCACAAATGAATTGTTCCACAATGACCTTAATATCCCATATGTTGCTGGATTGGCACGAACCAGATACCTTTCCTTTCATAATAAACTCACTGCTCATCCCAATCCACTTTTTGCACAACTTGCTTCCCATCCTCCGAGGCGTCTGAAAAGAAGATGGTCCCGTGATCTTCTTATGTAAATATTCATTAGAGTGCTACCAATGGGTAGTTCCTCTACAAGTTTTATACATGTCATTATGTTCCATATATACCGCATATTTACTTGATGTGGTTTTTTTTTAAATACAGTTGTAAATTTCTATTAATAAAGGAATAAAAAAGAAAGAAAAAAGAATTACATAAATACATAGTAAATAGTATTTTTGTCTATTTATTTAAAAAAAAGAAATTTTAAAATTTATAATGTTGTAACACATTATGATAATTCATGTTTTGTGATTTTATAAAATAATTTACACAAGGTTGAATTTAGCATAGTAATTATAAAGCAGAATACATTTATAGCAGTAGGAAATCAAACAACACAAAACTGAATAAAATAAATAAAAATAAAAATATAAGTACATTCTTAGAAGTAAAATGAATATATTTTGTACTGTAAATTTATTTTAATTTGAGAAATAATTAACTTGTAAATGAGTTGGATTATAATAATTAAATTTAAACTAAACTAATAATTATTATATAAATGCCTTATTAATTCAATTTATTCTAATAGCATATTGTTATTACGTCTGAGTATGCAAAGTCTCAAGGGTTGTTTGTTATGACTGCCTATCGTTTGCATTATGGGATCCTCTGAGCTTTTTGTTGAGTTGAAGAAGTTCCAGGTCTGGGTGTGAATAAACTGTTTAATTGTTTGAAAATCTAAATATTATAAATAATATAGGTTTAATTTATAGTTAATGTCGAAGACACATCGACTTCACAGGAAGCATTATGAAGCCAATCAGCGTCCGGCTTAGTGAACTTTATCGGAAGTTCGAGTGAGCAATATTTTAACTGGGGATCAAGAACAGATCAGCATCAAAGGCCTTTTGAATTGAAGGCAAATTTTAAATTGAAATTTATCACCAATCCGAACTATGAGTGCTGTATTCAAATGGGGTCGTCACTCTTTTGAATAATATATATTTAAAAAAAATACGTATATACCACAGTCTGTTGCATACGAGAGAAAAAAAAATTGTTAATTTTCCATTGCCTCGTTTCATTTCTATGTTCACGGTTTTCAAAGAACTTGAGACCGTTTTTGGTAGAGCATTTTAGATCGTCTTTTTGTTCACCTTAGCGTCGCTGATTCGAATACAGCCTGGAATTGTTGAAATTTAGATATATCACTTATATCCCCTCCTTTCTGCCCTGAAGGACTGTCGTAGAAGGAATTCTATCTCTTACAATATCGATATTCTTGTATTAAAACTGAATTTTCCAATGATCCTTGTTGAATAGAACCTTTACCTAGGACTTCAACTGGACACACTTGTTCTTCAAAACCACCAACAAGACTAAACAGAAACTCTACAATGCCTATTAATTACTAAAGACTGATTTACATGAAAGTAATTTGACCTCTTTGGACGTACGGAGTTGAGATCTGGGACTCCACTGTATATCTAATTCATCTCTTATCTAATTCTTTGAATCCGAAATCCTTCGAGAAATTCTTAATGCTCCTTAAATTATCAAAAATAAACTTATGTATTAAGATTATAATGCACCATGTGTTCTGATTTAGTTCTAACGAGATATCTACCCTTCTATAGTAAACTCCATAACCATTTAAATCCACTAGTTTCTCTACTTTCTTCTCATACTATTGCCAACAACCCTCCAAGATGTTTGAAAAGAAGATGCCTGAAACTAAAAGTAAAAATTGACTATTTCCAAAATCAAACAAGACTTAATGTGCTACGATTTGAGAGGACAATGGGATATTTAGTTTAAACTAGGACTGATACAGGCTTTAAAACTTTAGATATTTTCTTTAGAAAGTAGCGGAAATTATTGGGTTTTTTTTTTGCAGGTTTCACTCTATAAGGCCCAAATAACGACATTTAGATTAAAATTTCAAAATTAAGCACGACATAGTGGTACAATGGCGAATACTTCTATATATAAATAATAAGCTAAAAACATCTATGCAAGCACATTGACATTCATTACAATTTATAATATATTCATATATTATAAGTTACAGCCATTATAAGGTTTAAATGTAATATAATTTCCTCCCACTAATTTTAGTTAGCTCAGTACATTCATTTTTCTCATAACCATACGCAGATTCACCTCTCAAATAACGAAACTTTCCTTTTCATCAATAGAGTTTAAAAGTAATATTTAATGATTTTAATACATTTTTTAATACTTTGGATACTAAACAAAAAAATTTAAAAAAAATTCTAGAAGAGAACAAAAACAAAGGTTTATAAAAAATATGATGCAATATAATTATATTTAATTCTTTCAAAATGATATTATAGGGAAGAGATAATAAATAATTGATAAATATATTAATTAATGTGGGGAGCTCAATTGGGGAAAATGCGTTGCGTTCGAATATGATTTCGAGCAAATCTTCTTTCCCAACAGTTACCGTCAACTGAGGTGACTTTGTCCATTTTTTAACTTTAAATTTCATTATTTGTAGGTACTTTGATCAGTGATGTAACTATTATAATTTGTAATAATGTTTCATATGTTACAGTATGAAATAAACATATGAAATTTCCTCTCGAAATCAATGCCCCCTACCCACATGAGAAAAAGTCATCTTGGAAGAGGGTTGGCTTTGCTCATCACGTCAAAGCTTTGAAACAGTCTGTGCCAAACCGAACTCGGGCAAAGTCACCCCTCTCAAATAGTTACTTCTATATAAAAACTATAATAGCAATGGAAATAAAAAAATCTAGAAAAATAATTTATTAAATAGATACCAATTAGAAATTACAATAGCCTTATGACTAAATCCAAGGCTATTACGTCAATCGAGTGGCATACCCCAATCAGCACAAACCAATATTTGGTCAATAATTTCTTCTTCTTCTTCCCTTGTCAGAACCGTGTGCCCTACCTATTAGTTTTCCACGTCGATTTTCATAAGTTGCTTCTTAAAGTTTTCCTTAGGATACGAAAAGATCAGCAGCCTTCTACTTCAAACTTCGGCTATCACCAAATATTTTTTTATTAAAAAGTAGGCCATCTTCTTTTCAGATGCCTCGGTGGGTAATCAGGACTCGAGTGGGAAGCAAGTTGCGATATTTGTGCATTCTAGTGGAGCTTATTATGAAAGGATATGTATCTGGTTTGAGCCAGTTAAGCAAAATATGGGATATTTAGATCATTACGGATATGTTTATTTCTGGCACAAAAGGAGCACTGAGTACGGTATAGAGGATTTAATGTAAGCATAAAAGATGAATTGGAGGGTTTAGTGGAACTCTAAAACGCGTAAATCCAAAGTGGTCTACTTATTGTCATGCAGATTAGTCTTTGGTAGTTTGAATGTCTACCTTGAAAATTTTGAAGAAGTCTTTAGAGACGAGCAGTTTCTTGTTAGTTTAATCTTGTGTATGGATATATTACTCCTAATAAGAGTTTTGAAAAAAAAAAAAAAAAAGGAATGAAGCATTATTCAAGCATTACTATATTAGTAATTGACCTTTAGACAAAGCTAATTCAAATGCGCAAATATTTATGACAAAGTAATATTCAAAACAGCAGAGCACACAATAAATTACAATATACAAATGTGATAACTAAACAATTTGTATTTACACGCAGGAAGTCAAACATGATTACATAATTTACAGACCCGACAATATCGGAATATACAGCCAAAATTAGAAACACTGTTTCCATAGCGAGGATAATTGAAATCATGGCAGCTTGATACTATTGAAATATATGACCCTACTAATTTGTTAATTTACTAGCTTTATTCAACATCATATCAAAAAGTCAGTGAAAATACACTTTTTATTGGATTTTTCTCAGTAGTATAATGTAATCTTGACTATAAAGAAGATTTGTATAACAGGTCTAATGCAGGTGACCTCTAAGATTGCTTTTATTTATGACATTAAAGGTAAAGATTCATTTGTAATCAAAAATAGCAACTTAAACAAAACGACGACTTCTACACTGCGTAATTTCAGATATTACACTCAATAGTTACGACAAAATTAAAAGTTTTTATGACAAAATAATCCAATTTTTGACCAAGCACGTCAATATTTATTCATTATTTCAAACATTTTATCTAACTAACTCAGCTTCAAAAGTTGTTTTTTTTTTTTTTTTTTTTTTTTTTTTATTAATTTTTTTTTTTTTTTTTTTGACAGTCGAAGTAGACAAAAGTTATTCTTGACGGGAAAGACTTATAAAATCTTTAGGCTGGGGACATAATGGCCAAGTGTGTTGGGGCGAGGGTCTCAGCCTACTCGTAACCAGAAGGTCGTGGGTTCGAATCCCACCTGGGCGGGTTAAAATTTATTTCGTGGCGGACCCACGAAATAAAACTTGACTTTCCTATCCAGGCCAGTATAGGACTTCAATGGAAGTCTTGGGCCAAAAAAAAAAAAAAAATTCAATTTCTTTAAAGCGGGCTTTTAAAGAAAACTCTCAGTTGATCATTAAACAAAACAATATATTAAGGATCTTTGAATACGAATAAAGTTTTTTTAGACTTACAATATAACAACTAATATCACAACAATAAAATTTACAATACATGAATTGATTAAGGTACATCTGAAAATTATATTGAGTCACTGCTCGTCGACGTACTCTCATCAGATGATGAAGATGAAATTGAAGTGAATCCATAGAATATTCGTCATTGCCCAAAAGATATTTTTTTATGTCCTTTAAATTGTGCATTGAATTTGAGTGTCTTGCTTTCCTGCTTGCAGATATTAGAGGGTCCGATTAATATATACATAACCACATATAAAATATGAATTACATCAATGTTTTTCAGGTCTATGTTTTCTGAAATAAATAAACAGAGAACCATTCAAAGCAGTTCAAAGCAGGAATGATTTGTATATTCATGATGTATATTTGTTATTAAATCAAAATGTTTTAAAAACTAAGAATGTTTTGGGTCGATTTGAAGTTTCTATTTTTTTTAAATGTTGTAAATATATTAACGAAAAAATGTTATTTAAAGATATTAAGGAAAAAAAATATTCAAAGGTAATAATGAAAAAATGGCTATTACTCACCTACTTCGATACCTGCCATACTAAAACTTCAAGTGACGTTGATGTGTACTTAATATTAAATAAGGGCCTAATAAATTGAAATTGTATAGATGAGACAGATAAGCGATCTGCTAATTGTTCAAACATGATTTCTATCCTTTGCTTTTGTAATATGGGTTTAACTACAATACAATCGGAGCTCCATAAAATTATTTCACTTGAACGTGTTTTTCATTCTCCTGACCGCATCCATGGACATCTTATTATACTTAAAAGCCAACTATAACAATAAAATATATTTATACAGTAATAGTAATTATTTGCATATTTACTATACAAAATTATTTATAATCATAATAAAGTTTAATTCTTTACTTTATTGTCATTTACTTATTATAATTTATAAATACAGTGGAACTCCAATTATCCGGATTAATTCGGGTCGAAATCGATCCGGACACTCACAATTCCGGGTAAGTGAAATAAAAAGTGCATACATATGTAATGCTTTGATTATGCATTGCGTTGAATAATAAAAAAGGTGGCTGTTTATAAAATTATATTTATGTAACAACAAAGTCTAGTTAACATGCCAAAAATCGTAGAGGTTCCGACACAGAACTCATTCACCAATTCATTCCCAGATTTACCTTTCCTAAGACGTTCTACAATAGACAGTTTTTCGAACACAATTAATGCAACACGTTTAATTTTAGGTGCTATAACTCTTTAAGTTTATAAAGGCACCTCTCTATTTCTCGATCTAAATGCACCTCCAAGGCAATAGGGCCCAGGATGGGCAAGACACGTTAGACCAAACGGCTGCTACCGGAACTGCTTCTCGGAGCCAACACATCTCATAACAGTCAAGCTCAGATTAGACGTACTTATAATAAGTCTATTTAGTCTGGTCTATTTAGTTTTATGTATTTATTGTGTCATGAAAACAAATAAGATGGGATTTATCGTATTTTACGTGAACTAGGAACCACGGCCTACAATAACAGTTGATAAACTTTGAAAAAAAAAAAAAAAATAAATATTGTATGTAACGAAAAAAAAAATGTTTTTTTCTTCAAATCAATCCTTATAATTGGAGTCCGGTTAGTTAGTTTCACTGTATATTATAAAATACACAAAATTTAATATGTAAATGTAATATGCTACCATCATGGTGCATGTACAAAATGTATATATGTACATGTATGTATATATGTAGATAATTGTTAAAGTGCAGCTACATTAACAGCAAAATCTGACAGAGAGACAGCTGTAAGAAGACGCAGCCTTTCATGGGTCATGTGAGACAATTAGGATGGAGTTGGTGGGGAGGGAATGGTGGGGGGGGGGGGCTTGTTAATTTCCCTCGGGTCCGCCTCCCCCCTCCTCCTACCCCCTCCCCTCCGCTTAAATCAGAATCTAATTACAACTGGCTTCCTCCAGGCCGTATGCTCCATTCTGTCCAGGCATTATGTCTTCCAGGATAGTATTCTCGTCTGCTGGACTTTCCTTATTGCCTCTTGGAAAAAAAAACATAAAAATTATATATTAAAACAGAGCAAAGTTTTAAAAATCAAAACGGAGTAATGGAGCTATTAGGATCTGTCAAGAAATCTAATTTGAACATCTAAGAAAACTATGGAATTAATTTATTAATTTTTCCTCTAATTTAGTGCAAGTATTCGAGAACACTGATAGTGTAATTCGACACCTTACATATCATAAAATAAAGACCCCGAATGTATGGAGGAATAAATTACAATTCAAAGTACAAACACAAAGAAATTTTTATTTTTCCATACTCGTCTCATTAATAACATCACCATCCGTGGTGCTACAGCCCAGTATGGACTACTCTATGAGCTTTCGCCATGTAGCTGTCTTGTACAGTTTCTTGCCAGTTGTGGGCTTTCAGGTCACTAGAGTCCCTCTTCACAGCTTTCACCCATCTTAACTACCTTTCATCCTAAGACCTATACCGCCTACCTTTTCCTCTAGTCCCATGGAGGTCTATTGTCCAACATCTTCCTGAGGATATTGTTAGCTGTCATTTGGACAACATGGTCCCCCCAGCACAGTCATCTCAGCTTTATATACTTCATTACGTCTCATTAGTAGAATCCTTTCATAGAAAATTTGGTACTTTTTTTTAATTTTACGCATTCTCATAGACCTTACTTTTAAGGTACCCCCATGAAAAATAGCCAAGTGGCTTCTGGGAGGCCAGTTGATGTTACCCCGACGCGAAATGACCTTATTAGGGAATAATTCATTAACAGCTTTCATTGTTTGATTTGATGTATGGCAAGTGGTCCCATGTTGAAACTACGTTCTTCAGTTGAAACCTTGAAATACCTATAACTCTGGACCCAAAAAGTTTCGCAGCATATCGCAATAACATTCACTACTCACACTGAGTGGTCGGTCTCGTCGATCTTCATGAAAATAGGGACCGATTATATCTGTAGCAGACATTCCGACCCAAACGACTTTTTGGCTTTGCTGGGGTCGTTCATGATTTCATCTCGGATTTTCCTCTGCCCAGTACCGACAATTCAATTTATTGCCATCACCATTCAGATGAAAGTTTGCTTCATCACTGAAGAGTGTGTTATCAAAATTGTTGAACCACTGTTTAACCGTTACAGAACTAATCTTCATATTTACTCTCAGTTATTAAAACTAATTAAAGCAGAGTGATGTTTCTTTTTACAGTTTTTCACAAATACAGGGTGTCCAAAAAGAGTATCGGGTATTTATTACTTCGATAAAACTTTTCTTCTTCTCTCACTATCTCCTGAGTGTTGTTAAGCGTGGAGTAAAACTAAAAATAAAAAAAAAAAAAAAAAAAAAAAAAAAAATGATGAGATATATCCCAAAACATGTCGCACATTGTTAAGTTAAAATAAATAATAATTTGAGGAGTTATGCCAAAAAAAGTGTATATAAAATAAATTAAATACAGTATATAATTATTAATCCGTTCGTAATAGATACTTTAAACATCGGACTGAAATTTTTTTCTAGGTATTTTCAACTTGTAGACTAAACATATATATATATATATATATATATATATATATATATATATATATATATATATATATATATATATATATATATATATATCCGAGTATTGCTACTTCATATTAACAAAAATGAATACATACTATATACATAATAAATAATATATAAATCAAAGGTAGCTAATCCTCAAGCCGATCTACAGACAATATGTTTTCCCAAGAGGCTTCAACTAATTATCAGATTGACGTCTTGAGGTAATCCAGACTTCCATAATTGAAATTTCCTAACCTCAGGCCCGTGTCCCGGGTATTGTGGGTAATCCGAAGGGGATTTGGGCTAATTTGGGATTCATACGAAGCTACCTGTCGTCATAATGCTGCGATACACAGTGTATGACGTATCAGAATCTATTACATATATAGGTTAATCTGTTATAAGATGTATTTGATAGTAGATGTTTTCTATGATGTCACGATAGAACAAAGTAATTGACTATTTTAATTAAAGAACAGCTTAAATTTACTGAAAAGTACACTCTCTAAACTTGGAATCAATATTTCAATTATATAGGACTCAAAATCCAATTATTTCTGTGGCTTCTGATGCTGCTATACGAACCTGAGTGGTTTTCGATCATTGCGTTTAATCGAGTCCAATCAATAGAGATAATTGTTACATTTTTAAATTAAACATTTACAGATTTCACTTGTATTCAATTCGCAGCCAAACTTCTTATTTTATTATTCATATTCTGCTTAGTATATTTAAAAACTTTATGTTAAATAACTAATCATCTTTGCTTGAAAAAAAAAAAAAAAAATGGTTGGCTGTTTGATATTATGGAAGAAGAAGATGGTCAGGTTAAATAAAATACACATTGAAGTTTAAAAGACTTTAAATGTAACGCCGACGTTTCGACATACCTTGCAGGTCTTCTTCAGAGCTAAAAATAACAAAAATTGGAAGTGAACAAAATATTCAAATTATGTAATTAACACTACGATATTCTTTTGTAAATTAATTTACTTTGTTTGTTCATTTTTGCATATCCAGTTTTTGTTTTGTTTAGTCCTGAAGAAGAAGACCTGCAAGGGAGGTTGAAACGTGGGCACTCCATGTACAGATTTTTAAACTTGGACACGTATTTTATTAAACCAGCCTGCATCTCTGACCATCTACTTCAACCTGAATACCTTTGGGTATACTATTATATAACAATGCACACTCATAAACAATTTACTCGGGAGCAAATACTGAACACTAAATTTCAAACAAAACATATTATTTATTCTTTTTTATTTTAATTGAAATGTACACTTTCCAAATTAAAAATTGACATTTGATATAAGTGTGATAATATAAAAGGGTTAATTTAATTATAAATTGATGAACTATTTCCCAATTCTATGGTATTAAGTTAATTAGGAAACTAATTTCGATTTTTGTACGCGACTTAAAATTAAAAAAAATTGTTCCATGTTTTCGATTTCTCCAACATTTACTGGACAAACGTTTATAGCTCTCATTAAAAATCTAAAGAGTCATTAATATTTTTTTTTTAATAGTTCAATGCTGGAGTTCCTTATGGTAATATCCTAGGTCCTATCCTCTACACAGTGTATACAGCTGACATCCCAACACAGTCCTCACACGCTGATGACACATGTGTGTTATCAGTGAACAATGATCCCTTTAATCCCTTTATCAGTACACACAAATCCCATATCCTAAACCTTCAAGAATAGTGTCAAAATGGAGAATCAAGATAAATCCAAACAAATCACACCAAATATCGTTTACCCTACGTCGTAAATCTAGGACTTCCTGTCCTACAGTATCCTTCAATGATATTCCACTAATCCCAGTTGAACAGATCCGCTATCTAGGACTCCACTTGCAGAAACGCCTAACTTGGAATCCACATACAAGACTAAAACGACAAGGAACTGCTCTTCGTTACAGACTACTTCAACAATTACAAGCCCCCAATTAATTACAAATGACTCATTTACATGACTGTGATTAGACCTATTTGGACGTATGGAGTTGAGCTTTGGGGCTCTAATAAGCCATCCAATTCATCTCGTATCCAATCTTTACAATCCAAAATCCTTCGAAAAATCCTCAATGCTCCTTACTATGTGATCAATAAACTTATCTAAAAAGATCTTAATGTTCCATATGTTTCTGATTTAGCCCAAATCAGATACCTATCCTTCCATAGTTAGCTCCATAACCACTCCAATCCACTAGTCTCCCAACTTGATTCCTCCTCCATCCCTGATATTACTCCGAGGCGTTTGAAAAGAAGATGGCCTAGAGAGACCTTTTAGTGTTGATTTTATTGTATTCACTGTCAACACATTTACTTGTTGTATATTATTTTGTACAGTTGTAAATATCAAGAAATGAAAAAAAAGAAAAGTTCAACAGGCCTTGCAGACAGTTTTCTTACAGATATTAATTGCTTGAGAACACCTGGTATGAGTTGCCTACCTGACATCCCTGCAAACTTAGGTTACCATGATGCATAGATTAATTATAGATCAATTACTTGAAACTTAGAGGCCGATTCGGCATTGTCCATTCGTTTAGCTAAAGAACATTGACTGATCGGTTTAGATCCATAGATTAAGGTTGTTATGTCCAACAGGCCAACTAGAAGTTACGTATTCTCGATCATGCTTCCAGGTACATCCTGGAAAACCACACCGCGTTACCCGATTACGGTAAACAGGGTAGAGTGATCACTCCTAAGCATGGTCATTGTTAGTTGCATCCAGTAGACTAAATGGCTTCATTTAGGGCTTAGTATTTGTTATTTCTTGGGGAGATTTACCCCTTCTGTGGGGTCGTCCATCCAAGTACTTAACACACTCCACAGAGTTTAACATTGATATATAACTTTGATTGTTCAGTCTGCTCGGCCATCCCGCTGCGATTAAAATCGATAGATTATATGTAAAGAAAACTTTCGAAATAAAATTTCTTACTTCTTATTTACTTGGAATCCACATACAAAACTTTAAAAATACAAGAAAATGTTGTTTGTTGCGAACACTCCAAAATTTACTAGTCAGATGTCCAAAACTCCCAATAAAATACAATAGAATTTTTACTTTAATTCAATATAAATATATCTGATCCTAATCTAACTTCATTCACTATTCCAAATATCATTGATATGCAAATGAAATTTAAATCAGTGATCTCGGGGCTTCTGTAAGATATTGGCCGTATTAACTAACCTCTGGGCAACGAAGATTAAGTTATGTATTAAATTGAATTAAAATTAAAATTAAAAAATTGAGGAGTGAAACTTAAATTGTTTAAATTCAATTCAATTCTCTTCCCATTCAATGTTCAATATGTTTGATTGTCCAATTTTTTTTTTCATTTATTGATATTTACAACTGTGCAAAATAATATACAACAAGTAAATGTGTTGACAGTGAATAAAATGGCATGTAAATAACTTGTGAAGAACTACTCACTAGTAGCACTTGGGAGATCGGGATGTCTAGGTAGCGCCCCTATCGGCTGACAGTAGAGCTATTCAACTGAGAACTGTCTTTATTATTAATTGTCTTCAATTAACAATAAACTAACTCACCTCACCAATCTGATTGTCTATGTAGTCCATTACATATGCTATAACTGTTTACAGAGTCTGGCAACAGGATTTTCACTAATACTATTGCTAATAATGTCACAAGCACTGAGCACACGACAAAGTATAGTTAACAGCGGCCATGACACTTGAGACTGATTGTCCAATTTAAAATTTGTGTTAACTCGGAACAGATAAACCAATTACCCATAGTTCCTATAACGTAAAAACCTTTGCATTTTTTATTTACACGAATGTATCTAACCATCTACCTTCATCAGATTTAGCACAAACAAGATAAAAATTCTTCCATGACAAGCTACTTACCCACTCGAATCCACTCCCCGAGACATCTGAAAAAAAAAAATGGCCTAGGCACCTTCTAATTTCAAACATTTATTTAAGAGACGTTTGGAAGAAAAAGTGGACCGAACTCACATCCCAATAGGGCCAGTCACCCCGGGAAGTGCTGACTCTTATTCCCGAAAGGGGAGGCCTATGCATGTAAAAACGAAAGAAAGGGAAGAAAATGATTTTCTTTCAATCATATTCAAGATTACCAAACCTACATATTCGAATAAATTTTCACTTTTAAGTATTATAAAAAGATAGGTTTTTTATTTTATACATTTATTCAAACTGGAATATGATGCAATACTCATTACTATGCACAGAGTTCAATTATTCCGTGCGTTAACCAATTTTCTAGACAATGAAATTCAACAACCATTATCTCAATAATTTGCCAGGAGCAAGTCCACTTTCCTCATTTACATTCCTCCTAATTAATTATGTAAATTAGATTTAGTTTAATGAATAGCCCAAAACGGTTCGGTTCCGGCCGAAAAAGAAAAAGTCTCCGAATTAGAATAATTACCTGATAATCCGACCCCAACTTCTCTCTTGATCTTTTTCGAGGAGTAGTAGTAAAGAGGCTAAACTCAGTTAGGGGCATTTACTTTTTGTTGAAAGTAACTCTAAACAGCCTCTTGACGTTTTATTTCATTATTGGTCTTTATTAAAACCTATAAATAACATTTTGAAAACCGTAAGATGACAAGTTTAAATAAATAGAAATACTCTATTGTGTAATTAAAAATTCTAGAATGAAGTTAAGAACTTGTGGTCCAGGAATGAAGGAATAAAGGTTTAAACTCTATTGGATAAGATTTTTATTTTAGTATGAGATCTGATAAAATGTCCCTAAATTCCTGAAATTCTGCTGCTCATGTATCTGATGGTTAAAGGACTGCTTTGTTGAAATTGTTAGGAATTATTAAATTATTTCTTTCATTATCCTACCATAGCCTATGACCGCCATCCAGATACAAGTAAATAAAAAAAAGAAATGTTACCGGACGCTTAACGTTCCACCGGTCGCGCTAATTTCCGTTACACAAGCAGTTGCTCGTTGTACACAGTACAGATCCCTGTTTTTAATACGTTTTTGCCAACATTTTGTATAAAGTAAATTTTTATTTACAATATTGTAATAAAATATAATTTTTTGCAGGTTTAAATTGGTTGTTTTTATGATCAATTATTATAAATACATTTTTTTGAAGAACGATTTTTACATATAAAATGTAGATATTCCGTGGCTGCTCCCCCTCAACATAGGTTTATGTATCATGATATAGAACGTTTCCTATTTCATCTTCACTCAATTACAAATTTTAATTTGATTGTCCGGTTCTTTTTTCTTTCTCGTATAGTTCTTCCGGATAATTAACACTTTGCTTACTAACAAGGGGACGTTTGCAGTTGTAACTCACAGATTTGAATGCCGATTTGTCAATAAGTAGTAGGGACTTATATTAGTGCAAACCTAGAGTTATAGCCGCCAATGAGCATTAGGAACCGAGACAAAAAATAAAATATGAAAATCACGTTTTATTTTTTTTCTCAGCTCTCAGTCAAGATAGAGAAATGATTCTTTCACGTTTAATTGCAATTATGTGTGATATTTGATATAAAAATACTTCCGTTATGCTCAAGACACCACCCGGCTTTAGGTTGCTCAAAAACTCTAAAAAAATGACAAAATTTCAAGGAAATCCGCTGTAAATCAGTGGAAATTTTTTTTCATGAACAATTGACGTCAAATTTCGATTTACGCACCATTTAACCCTTATATGTGAAAACGTATCAAAATCAAAAAATATTGATTTTTTTACCCCTTTCGAGGAGGTTAGAATTTTGAAGTTGAGATTTCATCAACAATTTCTAACGGCCATAACAACTTTTGTTTTGTATCCATACATATAACATTGGCATTACTCCAAATATTAGCGGACAAAAACTGATGTGAATGAAAAAATCCGAGGTCAGCTATAACTTGAGATATCTCAATAAGGGGAAATCCTGCGTCCTCCAGATTAGGACTAAACTATGCAGTTATTTTCATATTTTATTTTTTGTCTCGGCTCGTAATGCTCATTAGCGCCTATAACTCAAGTTTTGCACTATTATAGGTCCCTACTACCCACACACAAATCGGCATTAAAATCTGTGAGCTACAACTGTAAACGTCCCCATGTAAGATAAACAAAAGTAAAAATGCAAAAGAATCCTACTTACATTATATTGAATCCAGCTGCTTGCCGAGAAAGGAAAGAAAAAACCAAAATTAAGGCGTTCGCTTGTTGTACTTTGTGCAACACTGAGGACTAAATATTTTTCAATCAGGAAAATATCCCTTCTACCACATTGAACAATTACTGGCGGCAAATGAGTATCTCGAGGAATAGATAAAGTCAATTTTTCAAGAAGCTCACCGGAAGCAAGAGTGAGAGAGAGAGAGAAAACAAATTGGGTATTGCCCAAAGTACAACGGCGCGACCAATGGAAGGTTAACGATACAAGCTTTAGATCTAACAAGATATAACGGTTTTTAACGGTCGTGGAATATTCCGCCATTCTAGTTCTTTTGAAAATAATCTTTTTTAAAGAAAACACTCTTTCTTCCCGTTTATCCTTTGGATTTTGATCCTTTTGGTCATTGTCTAACATATTTGATTGGACGTTCGCATTAGTACAGTATAGAATGTTGGCTGTGGATGTTAGGAGCGAAATTAAGAGTTGACTCATCAAGGATACTGGTTTTACATTTTCATAGATCTGACGGTTTTGACAGCCGGAGGATATTCCCGACAAATTAGTTTTTTTTCTAATAAAAATTGATGAAACTTGTTTTAAGTTTTAAAAACAACTCCATTTTGCCGTTTAATCCTTCTCACAGGATGTTTAAGGATACTAGTTTCAGATCTGACAGGTTCTAATGATTTTAACCGGTCGCGGTATAATCCGCCATAAAAATTCAATTAAACAATTTTTAAAGGAAACTTCCCTTTTGACTCTCTGGATATTGGTTATTTTGGTATTGCCTAACATATTTGCACTATAAACCACTTCTAGTAGAAAGTTTTTTACTAAATTGTTACGATATAGAACCGTGGTAGTTGAGGATAAGAGGGGCCACCACAAACAAAGTGATCCCTCCTTACTTGACGTGAAAAGGAAGTACATTCAACCAACTGAGCCACAAGTGTTAGAAGAGAAACTAACCTAAAAATCCCAAAATCACAGTTATACACTCCTACTTATCCACACTAAAAAGTTTAGGCAAAGCAGAAAGGTTTATATGGATCTCAAGCCACGTAGGTATTGTGGGAAATCTAGCTGCAAGGGAAGCTCTCGTACTGCCGGGACTGGGTAAGATTGCACTAACTCCATCTGATCTACAAAAAGTCTTAGAAAAAGAAATCAATGATGGGTGGCAGTCTATGTGGGATGAAAGCCCAACGAATAAACTGAGAACGATAAAAAAGAATGTCAGGCCCTGGAAAACATCCAGCCGCCAATGTCGTAGGGAGGAAGTTATACTGACAAGACTCAGAATAGGCCACACCAGATTGACACATTCCTACCTATTCACTAAAGAAGCTCCGCCGAAGTGCCAATACTGCAATAATATACTGACAGTAACATATATTTCAAGAATGCCCTTTTTTCTCCTCGCGCCTCTATAGCTTGGGACTGAATACCGATCTTCCAACAATCTTGGGAGATGACAGTGAAACAACAAAATTAGTGTTCATATTCCTAAAATTAAACGATTTATTTACAGAAATTTAGCACAAATTTTAAGTATGTAATAGAACATAAGTTTATATAAAATATGTGAATTAAATCAAAAACCGGAATATTTTGGTACAAAATAAAATAAAAAGGAGAAATTGGCGTTGATAACCGGTGTACTTGTACGCCATAAAACTAAAACAAACTAACTTAAAAATGCCGTGAAGGCAAAACAACATCCCTTCATCAAGATTGTTGTTTTTATTTTATTTTTGTACTGTATCAATTCAAGTGGATAATAGATTTAGAGATGGCCACTGCATTACACCTAAAGAACTGAAATTTTATTATAACCATAATTAATATTTTTTTATTGCTTAGGATTAAATTAATAAATCTAACGTGACCTAATCAATGAATAAATAAATCAAAATTAAATTAAAAGTTTACTCTTTGTTATAACGAGTTCTGATATTTAATATTATTCTCTTCTAATAAAATTATTTATCTCTTTAATATCTTGGAGATGGAGCCTTCGGTTGAGCTTTAAGGTCCTGAGAACTGTCCCTCCGCGGCCCGACTCGACTAAGTACCTTAGCTGGAATTACTTTTCATAATGACTGACTTGTTCGCCCGAATAAAGCTGGGGAAGTTTCGGGTCTCGAAAACTGTGTTACCCTCCAGCCACTTACTTAAGAGTCCGCACAATTTGTAATCAGTCAACTTTTACTTTCTACAACTTTCTTAAAAAAAAAAAAAAAAATCGACTTATTATTCCCCCCTCCCTCCCCCAGACGAGAAATGATAAATTTGCATAATATTCAAACAAGGCTGTTTAGCATAAGCAGCGGGCTTGCCAACTTTATTTTCAACTTGCAGTAAATAGTTGGCTTAAGAGTTTGCACATATTTCATCTAGAATTATCATTCCGATTCTTATCGAATATTCTGGGATGGCTAGTTACTTAAGAATAGGCGATAGAATGCCTCCGATCAATAAGATTTAACTTATTAAGCACTTATCAAACTTTTATGATTAGAAAATATAGTAACATAATCATTATAAACAAATATATTATGCTTAATATGTTATAATAATAAAATAATTTAAATGCCAGGCAATAGATCAAAATAATACCTGTAAAAAACAAAATAGACAGTTGTGCATTTGTTTCATCAGTTGCTATATCCATGCTACGTACTTGAATACATTTTAGCAAAATAAATCTTATATATAATAAGTTTTAGGAAATTTATTTTATCCATCTTTTGATTTTTTTTTTCTGGTCTTCCAACTTAATTTATACAGAAATAAACAAAAACAAAAACAAAATAATAATTGAGATGGAAGGATCTTGTTTTGTCATCTCGGTATTTTAAGATTAGTTTCTCTTATTATCCTGGTGCCTCAGTTGACTGTATGTCTTCCTTTTTCATGTTTAGTGAGGAGGAATCACTCTGCTGGCGATATCTTTGATTAATATTTAAAAAAAAAATTACAATGAACACTTTCATACAATTCAATTCGATGAACACTCATTCATTTTATCATTATTAATAACAGTTATTTGGTCTCAATAATTTTCCAATCGGACTGATTCTCAGAAACTCTTCATCTCACCACATTTTCAGGCTCAGGTGTCCTTTGATCTTCACATTCTGCTCCTGCCTCTTCTTTTTTCGTATGAAATATTTTTTCATTATTTAATTTTAGGAGAGTTTTTTTTTTATTCATCCAATGAGCATTGTCAACTGTATTTTTAATTTTATTCTAGAAACTATATCTGGTTATGCGTTAGTGTCTCGAAGTTCATTTATGATTTCTGTGAATAGTCAATATTGATATTCAGTTCTAGAACATACAACATTTTCAACGCATAAGCACTGTGTTACATGGATTATTTATACTAAAGTTTTTAAAAAAAATAAGACAAGAAGTCAAACATTGGTACTCACCTGAGAAGATCTATTCACAGATATCTGAAATATATCCATCGTGGAAAGGGGAAGGGTGCAGGTAGGTTAAAGTTTTGGGGTTTAGTATGGAATTTCCCATATGAATCACATTGGATTTTTCCCTTCCTATTGGAAACAAATTTAAAATGGAGCTATTGGAAATGTTTATCTGGTCATTTAAACGAAAATTTGAATCGGTTTTAGACGATTTTATTATTTCTAATGAATATTTAATTTTAGGCTTTTTCCTACTTATTAAATTTATAGTTATTTTCATTTAGATGGATAGTGAAACTGGAATTTTGGGTCTTATTATTGTATGCTCATATATTCTCTTACTCTTTGATGTACCCATCGTCTAGTTTTTCCAGTGTAATTAGCTTCACAGTCATTACATTTTAGTTCGTATACACTGCTGTTTGAGAAAGGGTATAGTTTGTCTTTAGGTGAATGGAAATATGATGACAATGGTTTATTTATTTTACATGCAGAGTTTAAACCTATTTTTTTTTTAAATCCCTTCCCATCCCTAACCTACACGCACCCTTCCCCTGTCCACGATGGATATATTTCAGATCTGTTAGATCAGCTTAGGTAAGTACCAATGTTTGATTTCTTGTCTTACATTTTTGAAAAATTTTTTTGAACTAAAGATAAATGTTTAGCTTTCGAAACTAGTATTCTTATCAAATAATCCCAATAGATGTGGCAATTAATTCATCAATTCTTGTTAATTTATAATTAATTTGTTAAATAATATAATCACAGTTTAGTTTTCTAACTTCATCTTAATAAGGGATAAACGTGTACGTTTTAGCTCAATTAATTATCGTCTTCGATTATGGCAGATTGCAATTTAACAAAAGTTTTTTTTTTTTTTTAAATTGAACTCAACAGACTTCTAAGAATGGTTGAATATTATTCAACGCTTGACACAAAATATTTACTTTCTAACATTTTAACATGGATAAGTCAGGGCTGAGGGTTTATAGTTTTCTTGTTTAACGTTTCTCCCCCCCCCCCCCCCCCCGAACAAAAAGAAAATGTGTAAGGTTTTGTCACACTCTGAAATGTAACATTTTGAGCAGCTCTAGTACCTCTGCTGGTGTTGCTCGGATAGAAACAAGAAAAAAAAAATAGAAAGTCAGTTATTTATAGAAATGTTTTTTTTGTTACATGAGAACAAAAAGCTCTAAATATAGAACAACTACTCCCGTTTGATTAGTGAAATGGATAACTCTAGGCGGTTTTGAAAACGGTTGATGGAAACTGCGGGCTAATTTGCGATTTGAGCGACGTGGTGTCAGAACTCGGTGTCTAGATCCATCGTTAGCCAACTGAATAATTTTTATCTCTATCGCTTCTCTTCTTCAGCAACAGCGAAATAGAGGCTGAACTTATAATTTTAATACAGTTTCTGTATTTAATGATTATATACGTAAGTTCACTTAATCTTATGTTTTCTTTTATTTTAGATCTCATTTATATTGTCTTACCTTATGCCCCCCTTATGATTAAAAAATATTTTTCTAGGTTATTAAAAAAGTACTTGTGTATAAACACTACCGGTAATTCCAACTCTCATAAATAATTACATAAAAAATGTTTTGTTCCAACTATTTATGTCGTTTACTTTAACCAGTCATAATTCTTTGACTTCGTTGGGATCATTGGTTTATTGGGATCAGTCGGGGAAAAAAATTATGCTTTGTATAATTTTTTTTTTATGTCTGAAATAATGCTAAGCTAAAATTTAATTGTAATATTTAAACTAAAAGATAACTTACTAAAAAAATTACATATTATTCAATTAAATTTATTGCAAGTTTTAAAAAATCATCTTGAAACATTAACAGCATAATAATCTAAAGCTATATTCAATTATTCATAGGGGCACGAAGTCTTACTTATATACAGGAGATTGAAATAAAAAAAATCCCGAATTTGAAACGTTCAACCAAATGGATTGCTATGAAAAAAAAAAAAAAAAAAAAAAAAAAAAAAAAAAAAAAAAAGCATCACTGAACTGTTGATAATGGCCAATTGTTGAATTAAAGTGAATATATATTTTTTACAAGTAAGGTACGGAGTAAGCTATCTTCTAACTTAAAATGATTTTGGTTCTCCCCCTGCTCGTCAATGCTTTAGGCTAGGCGCAAATTCAGACACTTATAGCACGTGTGAGGTGAAGCAGCACAGCCAGTTCTTTTGTAAACGGTCGAATTGTATGGATTGCCGCAAGTGGCAACACTGTACAGACGCGACACGTGTGAGGTGACAGTTTTCACGCTGTAGTTGAGACAGTTTCACGTGCCAGATATTTCTGGGTTTTCCTTTGTTGTATAATAAAGCTGAAGAGTTTTTGTTAGTTTCTTTGTTTTTTGAACACAGGAAAAATGGCAGAAGGGAAGTTGATGGAGGCGGTAATAGAACACAAGGAGCTTTACGACACAAGTGATCCTAATTATATGAAAACAAAACTGAAACACCGGATTTGGGATGATATTGCCAATGATTTAAATATAAAGCACGGCAAGTTTATATATTTATAACTTTTTTTTTGTGAGTGTGTATGGTGTCGTTAGTTTCTTGAAATTTTCTAATAATGGTTTTTTCTATTTTTATTGTGTTTATTTTGTGTGTTTTTGAATTCTTGATAGCAATTTTTAATTACTGTTATATAAAGTTAAAATTTCAAACAATACAATACAATACAATTTTACATAAGAATTTAATGAAGGTATATAAATATATCAAGGTATGGCAATAATTAGGTATTTTTTCTGATTATAACTATATACTAAATAGTTGAAATCCGGATCGGAATTAATGGAAAATAATATAAAATAAAAAGGGAAACACAAAATTATAACGATAACTCATTTAAAGAATAAAACAATATATTTAGATATTGTTTAAAATATTTGTACTTTCCATACATATCGTCTAAACATTATTACTATTCGGACATAAAAAAAATCATTTTTGTTGAAAATCTCTTTGAAATCAACCTGCACATCACATAACCTAGAAATGTACTAATAAAAAGCACTATATACTATATAACAGAATGAAGTATATATTTTAATTGTCCTGCATATGAAATGTGTCTTTTGCTGCACCCGCACACAACTGTTGTCAATGGTTAGTTAGGTCTGTCAAAGGCTGAGAACTGACTGTGGAGCCAGCTCATGCAGTTCTTGTGATAAAGGCATTCCCTAGCAACTCAAAGGGCACATCTCCTTACTGCGCCGAGGTCATTGTTAATTAGAATCTAAGCTCTGCCTTCGTGTCCTTTTCTGTATTTATAAAATAATTTTTCCCATTACTTGTTGTTTTTAGTAGGTCCTTACAGAAGTAACTTTATGACATATTAAATAAACATATTGTTCCTCCGGTCACAAAGACGCACTGTAAAAATTGAAATTTTACAGGAGAAGCAAAAACCTACGTTAAAATACTTCCAACTAATAATCTTTAGGAGACCTAGAGAATTCTGAATGTAATGGGCAATCCCTTCAGTTTCCCCTATGACTAATCGGTTTTTCTGATCCTACTTGAAATAAAAGGGGATATTTTTAAATCTTTTTTCTGGTCATTTAAAATAAACTCAGAGTTGGTTTTATTATTTCTAATGATATTAATTTTAGACTATATTCTACGGTATGGTTTAGTTTTACTTTCGAATTGAACAGAGACTCGTTATAATAGTATAAAATTGAATATTTACTAATCATTACAAAATAAAAATAAATTTACCTGATAAATAAATGTATTTACCTAATCCCCCTTTGGTTTTATTACACTTAGTCTATTTTAGGTCCTAAAAGCTCAAAGAATCCCTTTCATTTTGCTTCCTTAGATAAGCATTAAGTTTTTCGATTTCTTGCCTTAAATTAAAAAATAAAATAATTTCAATCCTAATTGTATCAACACTTCTATTCTGTCAAAAAAAGGTATCGCGCCACTTACATACACATCAATTTGCTCTGTTAAAATATATTCGTGCCTAAATATAAATACATATGTAACTATGTAAATTAATCTAGTGAATCTGTTTTGTTGAAAATAGTATGAACATATAAACCAAAAATGGAAGATTGATTAGAGCCCAAGTTCATGTTACAACACGATAAAATGACGGATTATAAATTTTAAAAGAGCAAATTGACTGAAAACAACAACACAAACTGGTAGGAAGAAATGAGTTTTGAACTGTTAAGAATTTATAAGGTGTAGCGGAACCTGAAGCATTTAAAAACACTGAATCTGTTAGCAATGTCCGACTCGAGCCAGAATGCGTTACTGAAACTAAATTATGTAAATGATATAGGTCTGAATCGGCCAACTGATGCAAAAGTAGTAAAATGTAGCTAATAAGATAATGTATTTTTAAAATTTAAAAAAAAAAATATATATATATATTATCCCGTTTTTTTTTTTTTTTTTTTGTATTGTTTGAGGGTCAACCAGCATTATATTTAAATAGGAATACCATTTCAAAGAAAAATCATTTTTAGAGAAAAAAAAAACAAAACCAACTTCAAGATTAAACCTACATATACAAACTTGAACTAAAAAAAATAAAAAATAATATTTTAATTGCTTTAATTTATGATCAGTTATTTTTAGAGTCGGTGCCAGCCAAAAAGGGCAGTTTGATCCTGCCTTCACAATAAACTTTCGAAAGGCCGGAGACAGCGGTGTGGCGGTTATGAAACAGTGGGAGGAGATTTACGATTGCAATTTCTTTTCAAATTCAGTTTGTTTTAGTTGGCACCGACTCAAAAATAAATGATCATAGATTGTGAATAGGTATATAAGTATCGATAATTTCGTTGATTTTCATTTATTGGTTTTTGTTTTGAAGCAATTAATTTATTATTTTTTATTTTTTAGTTCAAGTTTGTATATGTAGATTTAATCTTTTTTTTTCTCTAAATATTTTTTTATTTTTCACTTTTTAGTGGTGAGTGTATTTTTGTTTATACAGTCAATTCTCGATTTTCAAGCTTCCCTGAAAAATGGTTTGACTTACTGAACAAAGACTTATCGAGGTCATCATTCCACTTACCTTCATGTATTGGGAAAATTGAACATAAAATCGGAGTTGAAATAATTACGTATATTTTTCATTAATGGGTATGCGTAAGTTGTTTGTTCATACATATAAAATCATTGATACAGAAAATTAAATACCTGGTACCAATTTATCATATAACTTTCAACTGAATTGCGCTTTTTTCTGAGGGTACCTAAAAGTAGACTTACCGCATTCCACCAGTGGCGATCATTTCTTTATTCTTTAGGACGGTTGAAAGAGAACTACACGGAATTCGGAATTCGCTAGCAACAAACGCCCAACTTCTTTCTCCTTTCTGCACTTTGCAAATAAATTTTAACTTTTCGTTAATTAAAAGAATTTTCAATAGCCACTGTAAAACCACTCCTTTAAAATAAAAAAAAACAAAACAGTTAATAAGTGATTTGATTAACTGTTTTTTTGATTTTTCTTAAAAAGTGCTGATTTGATTTCAAAATATTTTTTGTGGGACCATCTCTGAAGTATGCCCTACCAATCTAAAAAAGAATCATCAAAATTTATTCAGAATTGACGGAGTAATCGCGTAACATACACACACACAAAAAAAATACAGACGAGTTCAGAACTTCCTCTTTTTTGAAGTCTGTTGAAAAAAATAATTAAACGTATATGTTCTTGAGATGCTCAAGCATCTTTTTTTTCTTTGTCTGGTTTTAATAATAAGGAAAAAGCCCGAAAATATTTTTACCTTTCTATAAAATTAAACCTCAACACGGTATGAGAGAAATTAAAAAAAAAAAAATCCAAAAGAAAACATTACCTCCGTCAAATAACCCTCCTGATTTCCTGTACTATAGATTAAAAAACATTGATATTGAGTTAATTAATAATTTAAACGAAAAAAAAAATCCACTTTTTATTTTATTTTTTTTTTTATTTTAAACCAAAAAGGAAAAGAAAAAAAACTATAAATAACATAGGAGGAGTACTAAATTCCATTTAATTTTTTGTACAACCATCACAATTGCACTAAATTTATATTATTTATTATTTCGATTTTGGTAGTCTAGAACCGCGTGAAGTAACCATATGCAATCATTTCCGTACTTTTTTTCTTGATTTCCAATAGTTCTTCATCCGTTCACTTTGCTGTCTCTATTCTTCTCTACAAATGCCAATTCTTTCTCTCTTGCCCTTCTCCTGGGAACTCTTATATATTAGAACCATTCTTCTAAAAGCTGTTCTGTCTTGTATTACTTATCTGTTATACCAATCTTTGTCTTCCTTAATTCCCTGAATCCATTGGTTACCATTTTTGCTCATATGAACATGATTGAAAATTTATTTTGTAGATCTGTTGTTATTCATCCTCTTTATGCGACCATAGAATTTAATACTCCTTTTCCTAATGTAATCTGAAATCCTTTCATTAATTGTAAATATATACGTTTCTTTCTTTCTATTTATTGAACTGTATACAAAATAAAATGAAATAAATGAGGTGAAAATGTTCATAATAACATGCCAATTGCTTGTAAAGCAACTACCCATTTGTAGCACTTCAATAAAAAATCAATACTACATGGTTTCGAGGTCATCTTCTTTTCCGACAGCTTGGAGGGATATATAGAATATAATAGAAAGCAAATTGAGATACTAGTGATATTTGAGTGGGTAAGTAGTTTGTCATGGAAGGATTAGAAGGTTAAGTGAAGCCCCAAAGATCAACTCTGAATGTCCAAACGGATCTAATCAATAACACTATAAAAACAGGCTTCTATCGAAGCGATAACCCTCCGATAGAAGTGAAGACTGGAGTGGGAATTAAATAATAGTTGAATGACTTGTAGAGGTTATGGAGTTTATTATGAAAGGATACATATCTGGTTTGGGCTAAATTAGCAACGTATGGCATATCAAGATCAGTGTGGATAAGCTTGTAAGTGAAACAATGAGGAGATTTAAGGGTTTTCCTGTATCTGAATTAAACAACATACTGCAAAGATCTGAAATAAAAAATATAATCAATAATTATCATATTTTAATTTAAATCAACCTATTTTAAAGCGTAGAGATATAAATTAATGAAAATGGCCGACAAATCGCCGACCACACAAGCAGTCAGCTAGTTGGCCTGTCTCTAGTGAAGATTATTCTTTATCTTCTTGTACAATGTACAACACCCTGTTTATCCATTTTTGGTCAAATATTATAACAAATCTTTTGAATCGAATATTTTGACCACTCTACATTTAAAGTAGAATATATATACAGTATATTAGATGAGTGGATATTATTTTGAAGATGAATGAAAATGTGTAATTGATTGAAAAAAAAAAGTATATAACTAGTTAAATTTTTATTTACATTATTACAGTCAAATATAATTATTTTCTCGTCTAAAGTGGATGTTTCAATAAACTTTTTTTGTAAACAATTTTTTTTTTTAGGAATGATTTTTACAACTAAAATGTATAAATCCCCTGGATGCCCACTCCCGCGTTATCTTTATCACTTACATCAACATATTTATTTTTCCTTTCGATTTTTTTTCCTCTTTTTGTTCCTGCGAAATTCAAGGAATGTCTTCCAATTTTATATGTTTCAACCAATTGAAAAAATTCCGATTAATGATTAATACTTCGCTTAACACGATAAGAAAGGAAAAATGCAAAATAATCTTGCTTATATTATATCAAGTCCAGGTGATTGCCGAAAAAGGGACGATATAAAAACAAAACGAGAGCGGTCGCTTGTTGTTCTTTGGGCAAAACTGAGGACTAAATATCTTCCAATCAAGAAACTATCTCTCCAATCACACTGGAAAATAACCGGCAGCAAATAGAGGAGTATCTCGAGGAATAGCTAAAGCTAATTTTCCAAGAAGCTCGAGCGAGAGAGAGAGAAAACAAGTCGAGTGTTGTACAAAATACAAGGGCGCAACCGGTAGAAGGTATTTATGATTTATGATAAGAACTCCTTTGGAAAATTCAATAAATTCTCTCTGGATTCGTTTTAAAATGAAAGCTCCTACAAATATACAGAACAAATATAAGAAACGATAATTTATCCAGAAGACGAGAAGAGGTTGTTGTTTCGAGGGACTGTCCGGGTCGGACAGGGTTGTTAAATCCGTCAGGCGGTCTGAGGGCCTCTGAATTATTCAGTTCATTTCAGTTCCATTTTGTTCACCGCGAGGGTGAGGGAGCAGGGGAAGAGGAAAAAAAACTGAAAAAGAAATGAACATTAAATGCCGTAATCGTTAGCGGAAGGAATTCTCGGGGTGGAGTCGACCTATTTATCGCCCAAGGGCTGTCAACATCAAAGCTCCCTCTTCGAAGGAAAAATTACCTTTGCGTCTTCAAGGTGATTCGAAACCCGCCCGCCTGAGGGTGAAATTTCAGATCTTTGGGAGAGCTAGTGTTCAATGACTCAATAGTTTATTACAATTACTAGACAAATTTAAATTTAAAGATATTTGTGAACTTCCATTTTACAATTATTCTGTTATTTACTTATTTTTTTCGATATAATTAGGAATCGATATATATACTATTCTTGAAACCATCACCATATAAAGGAACATAATAAACGATATTAGAATATTCACTTAATGTTAGTATAGGTGACCATCGATTACTTAATAATTGACGTCTGGTTTAAAAAAAAATGTTAAAATGTTTTTTTTTTTTTTTTTTTTTTTTTTTTTTTCTCCTTTCAACATGTTTACTGCCTCCCACAGTATTTCTTGCAAAAAAGACTTAATTTTTCGTGCCAGCTCCTTTTGTATTTTCTAACCCTATTCTTACTTAAAACTTATTCTAGACATAATTTATTTTATGCAAAATTAGCTGTCCACCATTTTTATAAATAAAATGTAAATTTACGGAGGACAGAGGGAGGGATGTGCAAGCCGAAACGAAACACAATATACTTGATTTGAACCCAACGTCGAACTAGTTATATGTCCGGTATATGACTACGTCAATTAGTGATATTGGACGGACGTCAATAGAAAGAAAACAGGAATCGATATTACGTAACGTAAATGGAACATATGACAATACTGTTCACTTCTCATTTCTATTGCTTGAAACAGCTTTGTTTGTTGTCCAGGTCTGGGCGTAACTTAATACATTTTCTATTGACCTGTGTTAAAAAAATAAAATAAAATAAGATTATATATTTCAATTAGAAAAATTGCCACATCTGAAAACAGTATTAAACCTTTCCATTAATTAATAAGGCGTGATTATTAGGCATTGTAATTTAATCATATTTAATTATGATATTGGTAGTTGGGGTGTGTAATTAAGGAAATACAGTTACAAAATATAAATTTACCGTGCAGACGCACAGTGGTTCAAGAACGAAAAAAATACAATTTTGTAATTGCAACATATTTAATCTTTTACGTCGCAATTTATGACTAAAGTAGCTGTAGTATCATACTCCATAAGAATTACCTAAAAAAAAAATTGACTATCAATGTTGAAAAATCAGGTTTTTACTTTTTTCGGACTTACTGCTTAAATCTCAGTTTTAATCCCTGTGATTAACTGTAAAAACACAAATTTGATTGTGATTAGTTCTTTACACATATAGGATACACATTACACCAAGAATAAAATAATATTGATTTATTAAAACTAAAAACTATATGAAATAAAAATAAAAATAAATCACAAAATAAAATTTAAGGAATATACTTTAGCGGCGACTTCAGGCAGGCTAAAATTTGTATATATAAATATTTTTATTTTTCTAATAAAAAATTTAAAAAAAAAATCTTTTTGGGTGACAGAATTTACCTTGTAATTTCACTTGTTATTTTTTGGGGCTTAACGTCCTTATGTACTCCAACTAGGGCAGGAAGGACGGGTTATCCTACAGGTTACTAACCTATTCTATCCAGGAAGGTCAAGGTTCATTTAGTGGGGTCCTCCTTGAATTTTAAACCGCCCAGGGGTGGGTTCGTACCCACGTTATTTTGTCCCGAGCGCACTAAGAACCTTGCCCCAACTCGCTCCAGTCCTCTACGTGTATAGTAAATTACCACGTAACACGTTTTACACATAAGAACTTAGTGTAATTTATGTTTAATGCATAGATTCCAAAACAAACGTTAAATAAAAAAATGAAGGTGAAAATATACAATTTCATTACTTTTTTTTTAAAATTTTTATTGGAATAATAATAATAATAATAATAATAATAATAAAGCTGACTTACTCAAGGGCAATGAGTAATACAATCATTTATCATTAAAAATTAGAAATTCAAATATTGTTGAATATGATAGTAAAAGCAATAGTATAGAATTGTAAATGGAATATAAATGATTGTAGAACCTGAAGATGGAGCAAATGAGCTCAGAAACATGTAGTAATGAATAAAGAATTATGAGGAGTTATGCTTTTTAAAAAATTAAATAGTTAAATTAAATTTCCTTTAATGAAACAATCATTTACACATTATGTACAATGATATAAAATAAAGTAAAAGAAATGTACAACAATTAAACTAATATGTATTGTTTAATTAATTTTTTTGGCATTTTTAATTTATTTACTGCTTCACCCAGTAAAAGAATGTAGGCTTGTAAGAGAAAAAAAAAATGTTAACAGCGAATTCAATAAAATCAATTTTATTTCTATTACGTAATTCTGAACCACTGTGCGACCTTTCGAACTACAATGAGCATTGGGCTTGAATGGCTTGAAGAATAACATGTATGTTATATATTAATATCATGCCTTCATCAGGGCTTAAAGAATAACAAACAAAATGATATGGCAAAAATGAGATAAGTATAATTATATAATAATAATAATAATTATATATATTATGAAACTATTTAACAATATGATTAATCTGTAATTTATAAATCATATCTTTTTAACAATATATTTTTTATAATCTTCTTGTTGTTTATAGTTGGTGCTAACTTTCATTTCCTCAAAGTTAATAATATTTCTCCCGTTTTCTTTATTATTTTCACTAACTATGTTGTTTTACATTTATGATATTATTTCCGCCCTAATCTTAATCAGTCCTTTATTGCAATGTACTACCTAACTTCATATATTTGTTTATAAACTATATTGTTCATAAACTAATTTTTATACTGTATGTTTTTTTATAACACATTTATTAAAAAATATATCATTAATTTATTTTATTTATTTTTATTAATTTATTGTTTTAATTTTCATATGGGTATTTTATCTTCTCTAAAGTTCACCTTTTTTTTGTCATTTTTTTTTTGTTTTTTCCTTTTAGCCCTGATTAAAGCTTACATTGCAGGCCGTAACATTGGCACAATAAATGTATATATTAATTGTGTTTCCGTAGGTAAGGGCCGCAATTAACAACATCATCATTAGTTCCAAAGTTTTTTTTTAAACCTTTTATTGAGTAATTATTACAATCTGCCACAAATGTGGGCAATAAGTAATAATAATAAGTAAAGATGGCGAATGATTGATTACATTCTCACATTATGTACAATGAGAAAAAAAAATAAAGTAAATAAGTAATCTAAGAAAAAGAAAAAGAGAAAAGAAGAGAACTATGCTAAACATAAACAATATAAAATATACTATATACAAAATGAAATAGTTAAACTTAAAAAAAATGAAAATAAATAAATAATAGTAATAATAAAATATAAAAAAACAAAGGTAAAAATACAATTATACTCTATTTACAATTTTACCCCACCAGACCAGTCCCTCCACTTGTGAAGGGACAAGCCAGGCACAGAGAGATCCCAGCTCTTTTCTCTCAGCTGCGTCGGTTCCGAGTAGAAAAAAAAATAATATTATTATGTATCTTTCAAACTAATCTAGCACATATAACTCGTTTACGGCTCTAGGTGTCGATCGCTGATTTAAAGCAGACGCTAGACGAAAAAAACACCAACTTCCCCTGATGTATCTCTAGACCGAAACCTTGATTTTTATGTCCTATCGTGATAAGACAAACATCGATAAGAAGCAATGCCTCCAAGACGAGAGGCCGTATACAGCGAGATAGCTGTTATCACCCTTAGACTATCGATATATTGCGTGAAAGCAATATTTTTTAAATAAACCCTAAATATAGCCTGTTTCTTAAGTGGACTACGATAAAAAGTATTAACAAGATAACAAAAATCTATGATCAGAATATATTTCTGTTCACTTTTGTCTTTAAAGTTAATGATTAATTTTAGAGCTTCGTCTTTAGAACTTTAGCCACGTTCTCAACCCATTTTATTTTTCAAAATTTCATGAATATTTTTTTCTTTACTTTTTGGACCTATTACTACTTAAATTTAATATAAAAATAAATTATAGTTTAAAAACTAAAAAAAAAAAGCACGCTTTGATAGCAAACTGAACTAAAAAGAAGGAAATAATTCTTATTTCATGAATGTTTGTATTACAGCGATAGAAAGCCACAATCATTCTTTAATTATCTTCTATAATCTTTAATCGGTATAGAAGAATGTAATTGGAACATTAGAACAATGTTGTGGAATAATTGTACTGCCATTTGTTGTTTTATTTATTTTTTATTCACATATTTCAAATTTTTTGTCAATCAAATTGCTGAAAATTTGTGAAAACTACGCTGAAACATTCCATTATACACAGGCTAAAACGATTTTCAATAACTTCTTTTCATCCCCCTCTCAAACCCGACAATATTTCGAGGAAGACTTTACAACATTTAAAGCTAAGGGTAGTGAACAATTTCCAGCAGTCAGAACGTTTTATTTTTTATGATGATGATTGTATTGTTGACTGTGAGTTGTAATTAAGGTGAAATGGTCAGGGGTGCAGTCAGGATAAATAAACACGTCAATTTTTTAAATGAAAAACTTATATTTTGGCGTGCTATAGTTTTATTTTAACTTACATAGTTATAGTTATAGTTAAGCTATAGTTATGTATAAATTATAGTTATATATAACTATAACTTATATAGTTATAGTTTTATTTTTAGTTCAAGGTTTGAAGCTAATTTCCTTGTACTATTTGTGATTTGTTTGCAATTTCAGTAACACAGTTTATCTAAAATCAACCAAACATCGGTTTTATTGACATATCTCAGAATAACAATGGGAATCTTTAGAAATCTCATCTCGCACTAAATCTAATGATCTACAACTATTAGTATATAACATTTTTTGATTGGATTAGCCATTTTTGTTGTTAAGGACTCTTAAACATAGCCAAAACAAACTCTTTGAGAAAGTTGGCGAAATTCGTCGATTTTTTACAATCGATTGTGGCTAAATGCCTAAATCTGATCCAGCTTAAGAGATGTATTTAGAAGAGAAATTTAATAAACTTTAATATTGTAAATAACACATTTTTCGTTTTAAAGCATTTTTGTATATGGAAAAAAGTGCAAAAATGTTGGGTTTTTTTGACCCCTAAAACTTTTCCCCTTATTAAATGTTGTCGCATATTTGATATTTCATTCTCAGGACCCTCCTAGATCATACTGAATCATAATATATACTACTTCACCAATTGCAAGGCAGACCCCGTTGTGGGGTGGTATTTCGACTGGACTAAGTAAGAACATTGAAACAAAGTTCTGCAACTATTGTATTGTCATTGGACCTTGACAAGTGTTTAAACTTTCAAGATAATCACATATATGGAAATTGGTGAAAATAACGATGCAAAATTCCGTTACATATAGATGAAGTTTATAAAAGCTTATTTATATAAGGCTATCCTCATCGGTTCAAAACCTATCCTCAACACCCTTCCTTACTATCCATTGCTTTACATCAATTACCTTCCTATTCAATTCCAAAACTCTATTAAAAATTTAGGAGTTACCTTTGATCAACATCTATCCTGGAACAACCATATCGCCCAAAGTTCCAAAAAATCCATCCTAAACTTTAAATAACTCTATTGATTTCGAGATTCCTTTTCCCAGAATACCCGTCAACTTCTAGTGTTCTCTCTTATTTTCCCTTCCTTGATCACGGTCGCTTGGTTTATGAGGGGCAGTCTGGGGATCTCGAGATGAAGCTGGGGAGACTGATGAACTGTTTCATTAGATTCATCTTCGGGATCTCTAGGTGGACACACTAGCCGATATTCTGAGCTTGGGTAGTTTTTCCCAAATTCCGGCGGCAATAATTTTTGGTTACTTTCCTATTCCAATCCCTAAAAACTAAAAAACCTTCCTCTATTTTTGATCTATTAATTCTGCGCTCTTCTATTCACCTTCTGTACACTAGAATCCCAACCTTTCAACCTGTATATCCCCTCACATAAAACTGCTTCCTTCGACAAATCCTTCATCATTCGTGCTATCTCCTTCTGGAATTCCCTACCCAATTCTATTCGTAAAGCAGTTTCCCTAACTTCCTTTAAAAATAATTTATTTCTTTACGTTTTAGACAACCAATCTTCCGCAAATATGTAAACAATTAAATAAATACCTAGAAATACTTCTTTCTTTTCTCTCTCTCTCTTTCATTCTTTTATATACACATATTTATACGATTGAATTTTATTTTATTATTATTTCATTTTTTTTCTTTATTTAATTTAATTTTTTTTTCCAGTCAAAAATGTATGCTGTAATTACTGAAGAATTTAACTTGTAAATAATACGGTCAGACAATTATACCTGTAATTGTGCATTATTATTATTCTAAGGGGATCGTAAGTCCCAGAATATAGTTTATTTTTTCATTTCCTAGGCCCCATCCTCAACACAGTGTATACTGCTGACATCCCAACTCATCTTACCACTATCCTCATATATCCACTAATGACACATATTTATCATCAGTAAACAATGATCTCTTCTTTGCCTCCCAAACAATCTCATATCCTAAACATTCTAGAATGGTGTCAAAAATAAAGAATCAAACTAAACCCAAACAAATCTCACCGAATAACCTTTACCCTTCGTGTAAACCTACGACTTCCTGTACAACAGTATCCTTCAATGATATTCCACTAATCCCTGTCAAACAGATCCGCTACCTAGGACTTCACTTGGACAAACGTCTTACTTGGAATCCACATACAAGACTAAAGCGACAAGAAACTGCTCGTCGTTACAGACTAATTTAACATTTACTAGACAAACGATCAAACCTACAAATTCATTACAAAAGACTTATTTACATGACTGTTATTAGACCTATTTGGACCTACGGAGTTGAGCTTTGGGGCTCTACTAAACCATCCAATTCATCTCGTATCCAATCCTTACAATCCAAAATCCTTCGAAAAATCCTAAATGCCCCTTACTTTGTCACCAGTAAACTTATCCATAAAGACCATTATATTCCATGTGTTGCTTAGTTAGCCCAAACCAGATACATATCCTTTCATAGTAAGCTCCATAACCACTCAAATCTATTAGTTTCTCAACTTGCTTCTCACTCCATCCTCGATAATCCTCCGAGGCGTCTGAAAATAAGATGGCCTAGAGATCTTCTAGTGTAGAATTTTTCTGAAGTGCTACTGATGAATAGATCTTTTCAAGTTTTTACATGTCATTGTAATCGTTATCAGCTCATTTACTTGATGTACATATTTGTATAGTAGTAAATTTCAATAAATTGATTATATATAACAAAAAAAATTCATTTCATAGATACATTATATGAACATTTAGTTTACGAAGTAATAATGTTTATTTGGGACTGCGGTACCCTATATAGTCCGTTATTTAAATTTAAAATAAATTTAACCGAAATTTAAATTAAGAAACGTATGAAAGCAGAAGTGTAAGGGTGGCCGGGAACTTATGGACACAGTAATCAGTAATTCTCCTCAGAGCCATTGACCGTAGCGTAGACCATCCGAGACAGAGAAGACATGTTAGCTAAGCTGCTGTTCTCAGGTGTAGGGGAAGAGCTGAGGTGTAAATCTGGGGCTAAATAAAAGAGGGCGGAGCGGCTCCCCGTGGACAGCCCTAAGTGATGGACCCCCCCCCCCTCTCCAGTCCCACGGGACCCCCAAGAACTGTCCCGGGGACTCTAATGATTACATTTCACGGGCTATTAACCGCTCTCTTCTTCCTCTCCTTCGATTAGAGCCGGTCGCCCACTCTATCAGCTCACTTCTACATCTTAGTCCGCTCTTTCTTAACCACATTTCTTTCTTTAAATAAATTATATCTTCCTTTTCTCGTGTCAACATAGACCATTTGTCGCGAGATATGCAGTCAATATAATTACATTTCACTAATATTTATATATTATTGAGATACATAATGAATGGAATGAAAAATAATGTGCTGATAGGATTCTTCGACTGAATTATTTTAAACATATTTATTAATAACTGGTAAGAAAAAATAAAAAGTTTGAGGATTAAAAACTTAAAAGTTATAAATTAAAAAGTTTTGTGTTTTTTTTTTTTTTTACACTTTGCGTTGGTGTCACTAAAATCGAAAATTTTCCGACTGTTTCCTTATCAGAAGCAATTGATATAAAAGCAGTAGATTATAGATAGACATATTCAATATGTATTGTTTTTCTCAGTCAGGGGAATTGAGTTTATTTTATTTTCTAATTAAGCAAGTAAAAATGAGAAGATAAAAAAAAAATCCTTAATACTATTATTAATGGGATGGTTCAGGACAAATGACCGTTTTTTTTTTTTGTTTGAACTTTTCATCGTAATTCCTCTCTTATATGGGTGATTCTCAAGCTACAGGCAAATTTCTAGCTTCCAAAACTCTAAATTTAAATGTTGATAAATCTTTCTGCAAGCATTTGATATTTCCTGGAGGCTACCCGTGAGGATTGTAGTTGGTGCAGCAACACATGAATCACTTTACTTTTTCTAAAATTTCAGTTTATAATTTTAACCCAGAACCACCTCTCGTTTTTTTGCTTTGCGTTCTGCATCAAACATTTTTTGACGCACCTTTATGACTTTAAAAAATAAATAAAACCTGCATGTCATAAAGACACTAAATTAAAATTGCTAAAAGTTTGACCAAAGTACTTCCATTCAATGTCCATAAAACCAAAAACTAAGATAATATTAAAAAAGAAAAAAAATTAACATGAATACACGTACGCCAAGTTGCCAAATAATTATTTTAGTCATTTTGGCCATAATATTGCTAAAATTATTAAAAAAGGAATTTTTAAAATTGTCTTGCTATCTCAACGTTTGCATGTATTATAAACATACCATGACAATGTTAAATTATTGATGGCCACAACAATGTTAAAATAAGGTTAAAAATGTTATAGCCGAAATCCTATTTATTTTTTTATATTTATATTTAGAAACTGCTGCCTGCCACAGCAAATAAAAACTTGAAAAATCCAAAAATTCCTTCCGAATAGTTTTTTTTTTTAATTGCACGCCAATGTTAAAAAATCACAGGGACAAGAATAAAATAACTCGGATATTGGTTACTTGGGCATTATAATCCTGAAAAACACATTTTCACTTTCTTCCACCATTATACCTTAATATTACTACCCATTAGTTGAGTAATTTTCGCCCTATCAAGTAATAATTATTTACCTAATTGTAAATCCAAGCATAGAGACAAGCCACGAAAATGTGAATCGACGTAGAATAACCTAAAAATGTTACCCTAAAATACTAAAATCCCAAATAAATTTAATTAAAAGCATCAATACACATAACATAAATCGATTTGGAAACAATATTTTTAACGAAGTTTACTTCATGAATTTTAATGGGTGGGGGACACAAATTTACCTGTAGTTTGAGAATCAGCCATATACATTCGGGAGCTGAGAATTGTGATAAGAAGTTCTTGCTTGATCCCGTCTAAATCATTCGGTAAACAGCATGCCCTCTATCCGGGCTCAGTACTTCTTTAGCTTCCCTCAAAATGTATTCTAAGTTTAATTTATATTGAACGAATATGTAGTGTGAATTGTTTTATTAGGAAAACATGTATTTATACCAATATGTTACAAAATGGTAAATTCATAAATTCCGTAAAATAAAGCTCTTTTTATTATTATATTTAGCTTCCCTTTGTTCACAATGACAGTAAAGTACGAAACTCTTGTAGTTTTGCTTCAGTATTGGAAACGGAAGCTTTCAGCAGCTGAAGCCACTAGTTTAGTGGTTGAATTTGAGGATGAAGACTCTTTGAATGAAAGGACGTTAAAAAGGTGGTTCCAAAAACTTAATGAAGGTGATTTGAGCCTTGAAAGGAAATCAGGATCAGGGCGTGTTTCAGTCGTAAACCAGGACGCTATATGCTTCAGATCTCTATTCAGAACAACTGCAGAGAATGTACGATATTTTGGTTAAGCGGTATCAAGGTTTAGTCAACAGGAAGCAAGTCTTATTCCGACAAGATAATGCCATACCCCACACCTCTCTCGCCTTGCAAAAGAAAAACCAACTAATGGGGTTCGTGAGCTCTTCGATTCGAAGCCCAAAGAGTGGTACCATCAAGGAATTCTACAGCTGGCTTCGAGATGGCGTCAAACCACAGAGCATAATGGTTTATATTTTGATTATTAAAAACCTTGTAAGTAGAAGAAAAATAAATTTTGAATTTTGGATATGAAACGGTCATTTTTTCGGACTCACCCTATTATTATTAATTTTGTAATATTTTTCTAAAGAAAATCTTTATTCGGTTATCTTTAGTCTTTTTATTTATCATCAATCCCCTTAATAATATTACTTGTGAGTATTCGTGACACCATTTCCTTGCAGCTTTATAGTTTGGAATTGCCATTATAAATATCTGAAAGAAAGGTATACAAATTTAAAAAAAAAACAAAAATCAAATAAAGATTCAAAGTAAAGCATTAAGTTACTGCCAAATCTCGAGCAAAAAAGTTCAAAAAATATTTTTTTCTATTTCTAGCGTGTGGCTGGAATAGTATTTGTTTGACGGGCCTTTCTCTTATTTTATTTAACGTCTTATTTTAACATTTTTGCCACTTGACTAAATAAGCTGAACTAAAATAAAATATCCATTAGAACCTCACAGGCAAAACGCATAACCGATTCTCCACTAGACCTGTAAATAGAATTTCTATCGCACGAATAAAGTTTTTTTGTGTAGATTTCTTTTTTCTTTTTTTTTTTTAAATATTTGCAAACACTTAGAGGTAATATCAAAGCTAGTAGAAGGGAATGTGGAGGGAGACCATAATGGAATCTGTTAGCTAACAGAAAGGAATGCTGTAGAGGAAGCAACTAGAGGTGCAATGGCATTTCGTTAATGTAGGTGTACACTTAGTAAATAATTACAAGTATATAATTATTATCAAAGAATAATAACAACATTATATAACAATATTACTTAGAGCAGTCTCGCTGTGTTTGAAACTGTTTCTGTAAATTTGAATTTGATTTTTCATTGATTTAGTAATAGCTAACGACTACATTAACACACTGTATAGGATAATAAAATTAACTTAATCAATGAGCAACTAACACAAAAGCTAGATGAAAAGGTGTTAGAGATAATCCGTTTTAAGTCTACGGATGAAGGTGAAGCTACTGATAATCTTAATAGATAGTCCTTGTCAGGTAAAATTTGGATCGCCAAGTCTTGCAGTCCCAAGCGGGTGCAATATGAAATAAAAAAATCTAATTGGTCAAATTTAGAATTTTTGATATTCCATTCAACGGAAAAAGCTGAAATTCATACAACGGGTAAATTACACGCATTAGTTTTTAAGACTAATTCAAAGTTGAAATAATTCGGTGCGTCTTGAAAACTGACGTGTTAAAACACTTCTCCGCAAAAACGGTACTCTTTTGGCTATAACCCCAAATCTATTTGTTCGATTCAAACATCTTTTTTTCATCTGAAAGCTAGTTACATTTACTATTAGACCCTATATATGAAATTTTGTTCAAGTCCAGTAAAATAACCAAGCCAGCACGCTGAAAAACACACACTGTTGTGAAATTCAGTCTTTTTTGGTACTTTTTCGCTATAATTCTGAATCTACTTGTCCGATACAAAACTTCTTTTTTTTCATCTGAAAGCTAGTTAAAGTAGCTATTAGACTCCGTATATGAAATTTTGGTCAAGTCCTGTAAAATAACCATGCTAGCACGCTAAATGCCCATGTTTTGGCAAAATATGACGATTTTAGTTCAGTGGGCTAAATCCGAAACTATTTGTCCGATCCGAAACTTCTTTTTTTCCATTCGAAAGCTGCCTAAAGTTACTATCAAACTCTATAAATGATTTTTTTTTTTTTTTCAATTCCTGTAAAATACCTTTTCCAGCACGATTAACGTGCAATATATGCACCCTAAAATACTAAAATCCCAAATAAATTTAATTAAAAGCATCAATACACATAACATAAATCGATTTGGAAACAATATTTTTAACGAAGTTTACTTCATGAATTTTAATGGGTGGGGGACACAAATTTACCTGTAGTTTGAGAATCAGCCATATACATTCGGGAGCTGAGAATTGTGATAAGAAGTTCTTGCTTGATCCCGTCTAAATCATTCGGTAAACAGCATGCCCTCTATCCGGGCTCAGTACTTCTTTAGCTTCCCTCAAAATGTATTCTAAGTTTAATTTATATTGAACGAATATGTAGTGTGAATTGTTTTATTAGGAAAACATGTATTTATACCAATATGTTACAAAATGGTAAATTCATAAATTCCGTAAAATAAAGCTCTTTTTATTATTATATTTGGCTTCCCTTTGTTCACAATGACAGTAAAGTACGAAACTCTTGTAGTTTTGCTTCAGTATTGGAAACGGAAGCTTTCAGCAGCTGAAGCCACTAGTTTAGTGGTTGAATTTGAGGATGAAGACTCTTTGAATGAAAGGACGTTAAAAAGGTGGTTCCAAAAACTTAATGAAGGTGATTTGAGCCTTGAAAGGAAATCAGGATCAGGGCGTGTTTCAGTCGTAAACCAGGACGCTATATGCTTCAGATCTCTATTCAGAACAACTGCAGAGAATGTACGATATTTTGGTTAAGCGGTATCAAGGTTTAGTCAACAGGAAGCAAGTCTTATTCCGACAAGATAATGCCATACCCCACACCTCTCGCCTTGCAAAAGAAAAACCAACTAATGGGGTTCGTGAGCTCTTCGATTCAAAGCCCAAAGAGTGGTACCATCAAGGAATTCTACAGCTGGCTTCGAGATGGCGTCAAACCACAGAGCATAATGGTTTATATTTTGATTATTAAAAACCTTGTAAGTAGAAGAAAAATAAATTTTGAATTTTGGATATGAAACGGTCATTTTTTCGGACTCACCCTATTATTATTAATTTTGTAATATTTTTCTAAAGAAAATCTTTATTCGGTTATCTTTAGTCTTTTTATTTATCATCAATCCCCTTAATAATATTACTTGTGAGTATTCGTGACACCATTTCCTTGCAGCTTTATAGTTTGGAATTGCCATTATAAATATCTGAAAGAAAGGTATACAAATTTAAAAAAAACAAAAATCAAATAAAGATTCAAAGTAAAGCATTAAGTTACTGCCAAATCTCGAGCAAAAAAGTTCAAAAATATTTTTTTCTATTTCTAGCGTGTGGCTGGAATAGTATTTGTTTGACGGGCCTTTCTCTTATTTTATTTAACGTCTTATTTTAACATTTTTGCCACTTGACTAAATAAGCTGAACTAAAATAAAATATCCATTAGAACCTCACAGGCAAAACGCATAACCGATTCTCCACTAGACCTGTAAATAGAATTTCTATCGCACGAATAAAGTTTTTTTGTGTAGATTTCTTTTTCTTATTTTTTTTTTAAATATTTGCAAACACTTAGAGGTAATATCAAAGCTAGTAGAAGGGAATGTGGAGGGAGACCATAATGGAATCTGTTAGCTAACAGAAAGGAATGCTGTAGAGGAAGCAACTAGAGGTGCAATGGCATTTCGTTAATGTAGGTGTACACTTAGTAAATAATTACAAGTATATAATTATTATCAAAGAATAATAACAACATTATATAACAATATTACTTAGAGCAGTCTCGCTGTGTTTGAAACTGTTTCTGTAAATTTGAATTTGATTTTTCATTGATTTAGTAATAGCTAACGACTACATTAACACACTGTATAGGATAATAAAATTAACTTAATCAATGAGCAACTAACACAAAAGCTAGATGAAAAGGTGTTAGAGATAATCCGTTTTAAGTCTACGGATGAAGGTGAAGCTACTGATAATCTTAATAGATAGTCCTTGTCAGGTAAAATTTGGATCGCCAAGTCTTGCAGTCCCAAGCGGGTGCAATATGAAATAAAAAAATCTAATTGGTCAAATTTAGAATTTTTGATATTCCATTCAACGGAAAAAGCTGAAATTCATACAACGGGTAAATTACACGCATTAGTTTTTAAGACTAATTCAAAGTTGAAATAATTCGGTGCGTCTTGAAAACTGACGTGTTAAAACACTTCTCCGCAAAAACGGTACTCTTTTGGCTATAACCCCAAATCTATTTGTTCGATTCAAACATCTTTTTTTCATCTGAAAGCTAGTTACATTTACTATTAGACCCTATATATGAAATTTTGTTCAAGTCCAGTAAAATAACCAAGCCAGCACGCTGAAAAACACACACTGTTGTGAAATTCAGTCTTTTTTGGTACTTTTTCGCTATAATTCTGAATCTACTTGTCCGATACAAAACTTCTTTTTTTTCATCTGAAAGCTAGTTAAAGTAGCTATTAGACTCCGTATATGAAATTTTGGTCAAGTCCTGTAAAATAACCATGCTAGCACGCTAAATGCCCATGTTTTGGCAAAATATGACGATTTTAGTTCAGTGGGCTAAATCCGAAACTATTTGTCCGATCCGAAACTTCTTTTTTTCCATTCGAAAGCTGCCTAAAGTTACTATCAAACTCTATAAATGATTTTTTTTTTTTTTTCAATTCCTGTAAAATACCTTTTCCAGCACGATTAACGTGCAATATTGCGAAATCCAAGTTCTGTTTCAAGTTTTGTCACATTTTTTTGCTATATTTCCAAAACTATTTTTTCGATCCCCGTATTTTGTTTTCATCTCAAAGCTGGTTTTATTTTCTATTACTAGATGTAATTTAGCTGTTGTATAAATTTCAGCTGCTTATGCTTCAGTTGAATGGAACATCAAAATTAGGCGTATATGATTTTTTTTTTTTTTTTTTTTAAGTTAAAACTTCAACAGAAACGCACCCGCTTGGTACTGCAAGACTTGTCGATCCTAATTGTACCCGACAAGGACTAACAATTAAGATTATCAGTAGCTTTATGATTGCCCGCCGAATAAATGTGGCTTTGTCTCCTAGACTATTTAATACATGGCAAGTTTCTATTTAAAATAGCTCCAAATATTTTCATATGTGTAAATCCCTGTTGTTATATTTGAAAATAGATGTAAGATTAAAATCATATTGTTTCTCCATTAATAAAAAAGAACAATTCTCTATTTTGACATTAGTTATCATTTGTGAATTTCTATTAATAAAACAGTAATGAAAAAAAACTGCTATAAATAAAAATATTTTTTAAAAATATGATAGGAAATCACAATATTCTTTTATATAAAAATTATTTAATTGAAACAATCACTCTATATATCGTTAATAAGCTTATTTGACAGCCTTCCTGTGTTATAGGTATTATGAGTAAGTCCAATGTTAGGTAAACTTGGGCCCAGTCATGAACTCCTGGAGGTCCTCTTCGCTAATAAACTTAGGAATAACCTGCATGTCCGCCATTGCCACTTCTGCTTCAGATTCCAGCAGTTCTTCGTATAACTCATCTTCGGACTCTTTCAACCTAAGCAATTTTACAGTTACAGTGGATTCGAGTCAAAGATACACCAGGTTATTTATAGATGTTTTTGAATAAATAAATAGTTCAAATTATATTACATAAACAACAATAATTTATTTTTATCACTTAACATCGTAGCAGTATGTATTTTGTATGTAAAAAAGGATTTAATAATACAAATGAAACACAATTTTTAATTATCTCACAGTGAAAATGATACACCTTTATTTCATCCCAATATTTGTTTACTTTAAAAGTTTAGTTAAACTCTAGTATCAAAAGTGTTTTGCTCTTTTCAAAGCAAGTTGGACAAACTCTGCCATGTTTTAGAAGTTTTTTCAATAATGAGAGCACACACAAAGTGAAAAGAACGTGAGTTAGCCATTCAACATTTTAATTATGGGAAATCTTTTAATCAAATTGTCAAATTGAAGGGTGGAGAATGGGGAGGACGGTCTACAAGGAAACGAATCGTTATTAAAATTAAAAAGGGTTTGCCGAATGGAGAAGGATCTTCAATATTTCGAAGGCAGAACTGATAAAACATCGTTCAATTTGATCGTTTTTAGACAATGCGAATAAAATGTCAGTACTTAAACAAAAGAAAATTTGAAATATTTTTGAGGACATAAACCTTTTGGTTTGGTTTACATTTGTAATAATGATATTTATGTAAATCATTATTGCATACATAATAAGTATTATTTTTTATTAAATTGATGAATGTAATACATCAATTCTCTTCTTATGTTCGTTGTACCTTTGCGGTTTGTTAATGGTAATAGCAAAAGAAGTTTTAATTGGAACTTTTAATCATTTGAGTTAAAATATTAGATTAATAGGAGTCATTGGGATTCTAGGAATATACGACTGCAGTCGATGTTTCAGTGGGAAATATAGCCTCGATGATATCTCCAAGCAGTAATTTTCAACCTCTACCATTGAATAGATTAGGTCGTGTAAAAACATAATTGGACATCTAATTTTTAATTTTATTGTATGACTTGGTAATGCAAATGGACAGATATATATATCGGGGCGATGTATCGGCCGATTTTCAAACTTCATATGCATATTTATCAATTTTTAATAACAATTTGAATGAAAATAACTAAATTTTACTATAAATTTCAAGCTCTAGATAATACCGTATCAATACATATATAGAATATGTATACTCGCCACCTATCGGTCGATTTTCAAACTTCATTGGAAACCATATATTCATCGCATTTTTAATGAAAATTTAATTAAAAAACAGCAAATTTTACAATAGATGGACTTTTCTTGGAGTATGAAGATGATGTAGTTAGTATTTGGTCTATATTGGTTTAATAATTTTCGTGGTTAGTGACTACAAAAGAAAACGCATTTCTCCTTTTATGTAAAAACTAGCATACCATTATGCCCTAGAGCGGCTTTGCTCGCTCTCATAATAAGTTAGATTATTTTACCTAATAATTGAACTTCATTTTTATATCGATAAAAAATTCGTATTGAAGTATGGAATTTAGATTTATATCTTCAATGATATTTTTACGCATAGCAGTAATTTTTAACCTGGTTAAAATTGCATTGATTAGATGTTTGAAGAGTACGTAAAAACTTCATTAGACATCCAATTAGGCAGAAATAACTTTATCGATCCATCTGATAGAATTTTAATTTTGGCAGACGTTGTTTCTGGCACTCAAGATCAAATATTTTATTTAATTTTATAGTAAAATTTATTATTATAAAACTTCCTAGAGCTATGAGGATATTTTAGTTAAAATCTGGTACAGTTGGGTTTAATAGTTTTGCCATTACAAACTCTGTTGCAGAATGGCCACATTTTTAAACTGCACTGGGGTCCACATGTCGTTCCATATATTTATAGCTTTTTAAATAACAATTGAATTGAAAATAAATAATTTGTATCACAAATTTCTAGTTCTTTATAACATCGTACCTTACTAACCTGCACGATATTTGTCGATTTTCTATGGTAATATTGTTAAAGCCCGATAATTTAATATCTCATTTTATTTTATTTTTTTTTATTCTCATCTCCTATAGTGAGGAAACCGCATTTAACTTATAATGAACAATATGTAGTGTAAAGAGCGTGTTTACGGTTCAAGTTAATGTTTATGGTTCAAGTTACTTATTTACGTACGCCTCGGGAGATAAGAGACTCAACGGTCAGTCTGGGCCAGACCTCCCTGGAAGAAGCAGTTAGGCGCAAATCTCACCAACTTCATCCTCGAGACTCACCGGCAGGCTTTTTTTTTTATTACTCACCCCTGCCCATGGAATTATGAAGCAACTCACCGTATGGATTGAAGATTGCACCAGGGACCCTCAAGCACAGTAACACGTAACTTGAACCAATATATAAAAAAAGGAAAAGAGACATTTAAATTTTTTTTTGGTATGTATTTGAATTTGGTTTATTTTGTAATCTCAATAGGGGATTTTTAATATTATTAGGAGAAACTTTTTTTATTTGTTTATTTCTAGTTTCAAACTTAAATTTCTCACCACGATATTTTTAATGTTTATATATATTTATATACTCAATCATTTAAGAAAATATATTTTTAATTTCTGGTGTTCATTTATAATTTCAATTTTCTTTTTTTTTTTTGTTTTTTATGTCATTAATTATTTCAGGTTTCCCAATCTTTAAAACTTATGTTTGGGCATTTTTCTAAGTAATTTTTTACCAGCATTCACTGGGGTTGGGAACTGTTTTTTCCAAAAGTGAAAAGCCCCCCTCCCCAACATCTTTTGGTCCTGTCCGAGCCGGATATTTTTTATTAACGAGTAATTAATTACATCTTTTGTTACAGTCTGAATAATTTAAAAAAAAAAAAATTAATTTTTTCGTTAATTGGTCCTCCATTTTTATTATCCTTTTCGTTATCGCTATTTAGAAAGATGCCACCTAAGAGTCAAAGTTCAACCGAAGAACAATTAAGTAAGTTAGAGGATTTAGAAGAACAAATGGCTGATCTAGCCGATGATATTCAAAATACTGCTTCAATCGGGTTTAGTGTTCGCACCGATTCTTCTAGAGAATCTTTATTTTTAGCCCGACTCTTCCGTATTGACTCTACATATGAAAAATTTTTTGCCGTTTTTTATGAGGCTAAATCCTTAGCTAAAAAACAAGAAGTATCTTGTGATAAATTTAATAAGTTAAAAAATGATATGCGGTCCTCTTATTATGAGGCTTTGTCTTATGGGAAAATTTTCGATTCCGATAAGAGTACCTCAGATGTAAATAAAACCTCACCAATTGACACGGCTTCAATCTCACGCTTGCCTACAATTAGTATCCCTACATTTTCGGGAGATATCGCCAGTTGGCAAAATTTTAAAGAAACTTTCAGGTCCTTAGTCCATGATAGGGGTGACCTTGATGGAATTCAAAAATTTCATTATTTAAAAATATCGTTAAAAGGTTCTGCATTACAAACAATTTCGTTTATTTCAATGTCCCCTGCGGGTTATAAACAAGCATGGGAAGCACTCATCAAAAAATACGACAGTGAACGTATTCAAGCAACGTTTCACTTAACCAAAATTTTAAACTTTAAACCGATAACCAAAAGCGATTTATCCCAGCTGGAGCACTTCTCAGCAGTGGTACTAGAGAGCGCTTCTGCTCTCTTAAAACTGGAGATGGCGGACCTCTCGGGATTTATTTTAAGCACTTTAGGTCTCAGATTGTTAGATAGCAAAACCCGCGAGTGTTTCGAAATGGAACATGCTTCAAAATCTGAAGTTCCGACTTGGAGGGAGTTTGTAGATTTTATTCAACTTAGATCGGTCAAATTGCAATCCGAGGCCCTTCTATCGAGTACTGCTACGGAAAACTTTCATAAAAATTTTGGGTACACTAAGTCCTCAAAACATGTTTTAATGACCTCTAAATCAGGGGTTCACTCCACCAATTGTTCAATTTGTAAGAAATCACACCGTATTTATGACTGCTCAGTTTTTTAAAATCTCACCCCACAACAACGTTGCGACCGCATCAAAAAATTAAATCGTTGCTTAAATTGCTTGGCTTCGGGGCATTTATCGAATCAGTGTCAATCTAAAACATCTTGCCGGCATTGTAATAGAAGGCATCATTCTCTTTTACATTTTTTCCCTCAATATTCTCAAAAATCCGATTCAATACGCCCGCCTACTCCAGCTCGTACTAGTCCACCCACCAGTCAAGCTGATTCTCCTCTCTCGAAAAGCGCGATACTATCCGTGTCTGCCGCAGGTCAGACGGACGTTTTGCTTGGCACCGCAGTTGCTAGGATTCGGGATCATCAAGGTCATTGGCATGGTTTACGGATCCTAATAGATAGTGGTTCGCAACGCTCCTTCATAACGGAAGAATGTGTCTACAGGTTAAATTTACCACTCGCGCGCAGTAAACATAGACTAGTCGGTTTTGGGAACCAAACCATCTCTAATGTAAAATTCGAAGCACCCTGTGTCATAGTGCCTAAAAATAGGTCACTCCCCGAGCTAAATATTACGGCGATGGTGATTAAGCGAATTTGTGGAGACATGCCCACAAGTCCTGTTCCTAGCAGAATTATTCAAAAATTTCGTGCTCTAAACCTAGCTGACCCTTGTTTTCAACAATCGCGACCGGTTGATTTTCTGTTAGGGGCAGATTTATTTGCTGACATTTTACGCGCGGGGGGGTACTATAAAACTTGAAGAAGGGGTTCCTAATGCACTTGATACCATTTTCGGTTGGATCTTAATGGGTTCCTTAAAGGGTGATTCAGCTGGCGAAGCTTATTACCCCAGCACTGTTCTCCATAGCACAGCCCTACCCTGTTCAGAATGTGAAGAGCTCACACGAGTGATGATTAAATTTTGGGAGGTGGAAAACGTCGCGAACGTTGCGAGGTTAGATCCGCAGGATGTTCATTGTGAGGAGCATTTTGTGGCTACTCACTCCCGAGACAAAGATGGTCACTTTACAGTGAAACTTCCGTTCAAAGGAAATCCACCTGAATTGAGTGATTCCAAATTTGGAGCACTCAATCGATTCAAAAATTTGGAAAAGAAATTTGAGAAAGATCCCACACTGCAGCTTGGATATTCCAAGGTGATGCAGGAGTATTTGGAAAAGGGTTATATAGAACGTGCAAAGGGGACAGGGAAATGCTATCTCCCACACCATGCGGTTTTGAAAGACAGCACATCCACAAAACTTAGGATTGTGTTCGATGCATCTGCTCGATCTAGTAACGGGTCCTTAAATGATCATTTACTCACCGGACCCAAGTTACAACGTGGTATAAAGGATGTCATGCTTACCTTTCGCAAACCTCGCATTGCTATATCGGCAGATATCTGCCAAATGTATCTGCAGATAAAACTAGCCACAAAAGACCGTGAATTTCAACATTTCTTTTACCGATTCCGAGCTACCGATGCCTTGACAGAGTATCAATTTGACAGGTTACCGTTTGGGTTATCCTGTTCGCCTTTTTTGGCAATGCGCGTAATTAAGCAGCTTGTGCTGGACGATGGAACACCTTATCCTGAAGCTTCACGTGTATTATTAGAACACATGTACGTTGACGATCTCTTGACCGGAATGGACACGATTTCCGAAGCTTTAACACTGAAGCGGGATCTGATAAATCTATTAAAGAAAGAAGGGTTCGAACTAAAAAAGTGGAGCAGTAATTGTCCACAAATCCTTGAGGACGTGCCCTCGGAGTCCCCGATTTCATTTTCTAACATGGAAGATACCATAGTTAAATTGTTAGGCATACAGTAGGAGCCTAAATATGATTGTCTGTCATATAAGGTAGTCATCAAAGAATGTGTTTTGACAAAGAGAGGTATTATGTCCACCATAGCCAGAATTTATGACCCATTAGGATATTTGGCGCCAGCGGTATTTAGAGCAAAGACGATTTTGCAGAAATTATGGGAAAAGAAACTCGAATGGGATACTCCCATACCCCCCGATATTGGCAAACAGTGGGAAGCATTTTATAACAATCTAACACATTTGAGTAAAATCCGTATTCCTCGTTGCATCTTTGTTCAGGGTTCCTCGAATGTAACGATTGTTGGGTTCGCAGATGCGTCCGCGTTAGGTTATGCCGCAGTCGTATATCTGCATCTGGAATTACCAAAGGGTTGTTCATCCTATCTGATCTTTGCGAAAACTCGGTTGGCTCCTCTTAAGCTTTTATCGATATCTCGGCTGGAGTTGTGTGCAGCCGTATTATTAGTTGACACTTTGAAGTCACTTAAGGACACCTTGTCGCACTGGAATGTAAGGTCCACCGTTTTATGTTCCGATTCGACTACAGTTTTATCGTGGCTTCACCTCCCTTATTCGCGCTTAAAATCGTTTGTGGCTAATCGAGTAGCTAAAATATTAGAATTGTCTGAGCTATCATCCTGGAATCACGTGAGTTCGGAAAATAACGGCGCTGATGTGGCCTCGCGAGGAACGTGTCCTTCGGAACTACCTTCGCATACCACTTGGTGGAATGGACCAAGGTGGCTCTGTTGTCCAAAAAATAAGTGGCCTATTTCGTCTAACCCTGTCTTAATTGATCCATTGGAATTAGCGGAAGTCAAGTCAGAAGAAACGGTTACGATGATGGTCATCAATGCGGGAGAATGCGAGTTTGATAAAATCTTAGAACGATTTTCTTCGTATTCGAGGATGGTAAGAGTATTCGCTTATGCCATTCGATTCATACACAATGCATCAAACCGTAACTCAGTGAGATCGGGTTTATTGTCACTGTGGGAAACTCGACAAGCAATTGAAGCAGTGGTTAAAGGTGTACAATCATCAAAAGGTCTATCTGTATTGGACGGGGAGCGAATGAAGTCGATGAGGTCACTCAACCCTTTTGTTGATCCCGGTGGTTTGGTCAGGGTGGGCGGCAGGTTACGACATGCCCCTTTATCATATGAAGCTAAGCACCCAATACTGTTACCCTCAAAATCTCATTTCGTTAATTTGCTTATTGATCACTTTCATCGGGTGTATCTTCACGCTGGTCCGCAGTTATTGCATTCCTTGCTGCGGAATAAATTTTGGATCATAGCCGGTAAAAGTGTCGTCAAGTCACGCGTGCACCGCTGTGGGAAATGCCATCGTTTAAGGGTAAAAAAACATCAACCCTTTCATGGGCGATCTTCCCCCATCGCGGTTTGAACAGGGTAGAGCCTTCCTCAACGTGGGTATTGATTACGCAGGTCCCTTCCTTATCAGAGAATCGTTGCTCGTAGAGGGTTGCCCAGCAAGATATTTTCTGACAATGGTACCAACTTTGTCGGAGCATCCAATCGTTTGAAAGAGCTCTATAAATGGTGGAACTCTCGCGATGTCTCGGAAAAAAAATAAGGACCTTTTTAACCGCTAAGGAAGTGGAATGGCACTTTATACCCCACTTTGCGCCACACTTCGGTGGTTTGTGGGAGGCAGGGATCAAATCGTGTAAGTATCATCTCATAAGAGTATTGGGTACTCAGCAAATCACCTTTGAGGATTTAGCTACCATAGTTACAAGGATTAAAGCCGTTCTCAATTCGCGACCCCTCCACCCATTATCCTCTGACCCGGAAAATTGTCAGGCTCTCACTCCGGGACACTTCCTTATAGGAGCTCCTCTTGTTGCTTCACCGGAACACAATGTCACGGATATTCCACGGAACCGCTTGTCTAGGTGGCAGCACTTGCAGCGTTGCATTGCGGATTTTTGGAAGCGTTGGCGACTGGACTACTTACAAAACCTTCAGCAAAGAGTTAAATGGACTGATCCGACAACACCCCTCTTATCGGGAACATTAGTTCTTCTCAGGGATCCCAATGTGCCCCCTTTACAATGGCCGACTGCAAGGGTAATTGAAACATTTCCTGGAAAGGATGGTATTGTTCGAGTGGTGAAATTAAGGATTGGGAAAACCGAATTCCTACGACCAGTCTCCCGCCTATCTCCTTTGCTTCCTGAGGACACCAGTAATTGAAAATTTATGAAATTTTGGTGGGCGGCATGTTAAAGCCCGATAATTTAATATCTCATTTTTTTTATTTTTTTTTATTCTCATCTCTTATAGTGAGGAAACCGCATTTAACTTATAATGAACAATATGTAGTGTAAATAGCGTGTTTACGGTTCAAGTTAATGTTTATGGTTCAAGTTACTTATTTACGTACGCCTCGGGAGATAAGAGACTCAACGGTCAGTCTGGGCCAGACCTCCCTGGAAGAAGCAGTTAGGCGCAAATCTCACCAACTTCATCCTCGAGACTCACCGGCAGGCTTTTTTTTTATTACTCACCCCTGCCCATGGAATTATGAAGCAACTCACCGTATGGATTGAAGATTGCACCAGGGACCCTCAAGCACAGTAACACGAACTTGAACCAATATATAAAAAAAGGAAAAGAGACATTTAAATTTTTTTTTGGTATGTATTTGAATTTGGTTTATTTTGTAATCACAATAGGGGATTTTTAATATTATTAGGAAAAACTTTTTTTATTTGTTTATTTCTAGTTTCAAACTTAAATTTCTCACCACGATATTTTTAATGTTTATATATATTTATATACTCAATCATTTAAGAAAATATATTTTTAATTTCTGGTGTTCATTTATAATTTCAATTTTCTTTGTTTTTTTTTTTGTTTTTTATGTCATTAATTATTTCAGGTTTCCCAATCTTTAAAACTTATGTTTGGGCATTTTTCTAAGTAATTTTTTACCAGCATTCACTGGGGTTGGGAACTGTTTTTTCCAAAAGTGAAAAGCCCCCCTCCCCAACAAATATAATTAAAAATCATTAAATTTTATTATTGCTACACCTTCCTTGAACTATAAAGATGGTGTGGTTAAAAATTTGGTAGAGATTAGTTCAGTAGTTTTCGCGGTTAATGATCACAAACGAAAAATGGCTTGTCCTTTTATATAATGGTATAGATATAGATATGACTATATAAAAGGAAAAACCCTTTTTCTTTAAAAATTGTAGTAAATCTATATATTCATTCTAAATTATCAATCAATTTTGAAAACCATTATTTTAATTATACAATATATACTACCAAAGGAGAGTTTAGTTATAAGGTGTTTTACAAAAGCAATTTAATCTTCCATCATTATTTATTTAAAACCATATAGCCATATAGCCATGAAACGTCGCCCATTTTAGAAAATCATGTTTATATTATATGTTTTTTAAATAAATAATGATGGGAGATTAAATTGCTTTTGTAAAACACATTATTATTTTATTTTTTCTCTTAAAAATAACGGCTTAATTCATTGATATTATGTATCCTATACCAATAGTAAATGATATGTCTCTAACTACAATACAATCGTAAATTGGGTCTTTAAATTCACAAAGGTTGTAGAAGATTGTGAAGGCCCATAACAAATTAAAGATCGATAAGGCAGTTTGGGACTAAGTTTACCTGTGGATTTCTCGATCCTGCTCGGACAAACTTCGTTCCAACTTGACAACTTTCTCGAAGGCCCGTTTCGCCCTCAGGTCGGCCCTTTTCGCCTCGGACAGGAGGTCCAGCTGCTCTGCGATCCGGTCTTGAAAGTCACGTTTCGCCTCCTGGGTCTTGTGCATTTCGGCCAGTCTGTTGTCTTCGGCGATATGTTCCTAAGGATATCAAGAATGTGTTGTAAACTAAATGAAACATACTATTCATTACACTTGAGCTGTGAAAAAAGTTAACAAAAAAAATTAAAAAAAAAAAAAAAAAAAAAAAAAAAAGATGCGATAACGAACTCAATCCATGTCAATAAATTAAAATTAGTAACACAAATAATTTTTTTAATAAAAGTAATAAAAATCATAATAATAAAATTCTGTACCAGATTTCTAATCAAGAAAGTACATAAAGCATACAAACTCACTTGGAACCAGTACAACAAGAAAGCCATTTTGATCAATGCCAAAGTGCGGCACTACAACACAGTTGTGCTCCCGGAAGCCTTTTTTACAACTGAAACTAGAAAAACTCAGAAGGAGAGCAAATTTCAATGGACACCTGTACCGCATGAATCCCAATAGACTAACAAAAAAGATTTATTGGTTACTCCAGTAAAAATAGGACAAAGTGGATTAATGAAACACTAGTTGACCTGAAACAGATGAATATTAGCGAAAGTCACATAAACGATAGGGCAAAATTCAAAACTGCTCTAACAAAACAAACATTTAAACACCACCCACAGAGAACTAGAGCATTGGGAGAGCATGAACTGAAGAGCGCAAATAAAAACACAGTGAATTCTGTGATTGTTCTCTGATTTTGATTTTGAGCTCAGTACCAAGGTAAGGATGTACCATTTCTAGCCTAATGATTGTGAAAGGATATTTGGTCACGTTCAACCGCCTTTTTTTTTTCTTTTTTTTTGTATCAACTAAAGGGTGCCCCATAAAGACTGGGTGTGCCCCAAGAGCGTCTTCCGACCTTGAAGTCGAACCACAGATGAAATGAAATAATAAAACTTTATGTTGTGCCTTCAGTCCGACTAAACGCGGTCCCAAGAGCTTGGAAATTTAGTGGCTTACTATACAGAGTACGGCCCCTCCCAATAAAATTGTTGAAATTAAAAAAAAAAAAAATGAATAAAATAAAGATAAAATTAAATCCTTAACTAACATAATTTCTTTGGTAGCGAAAATTTTAAATTGATATCATTCTTCCCAGCCTGTTAAGAATTTAAATACTTAGGGTAGTTTGTAACAAGTAATAATGATATTATGGTGAAAATCAAGATACGAATTGTTCGCAGTTCAAATAAGTTCTTAGGTTTAAAGATTTATCGAGTAAGGCTAAAATAACAACCAATAAAACCATTATTAGATCCGTCGTTACATACGCGAGTGAAACAGGTGATTACATGATGAACAGCTACTCGGGGTTTGGGAGAGGAAAATATTCAGAATGATATTTGGCCCATATTGTCTAAATGGTAAATGTAAGATAAGAAAAAGTCAGGTTTAGTCGCCCAAATAAAGAAGGCAAGATTAAGATGTCTGGAGCACGGTTACTTGCAGAGAGATTACTTCAAAAATTACTAAAAGTGAAGCCAGAAGGTTTTAGAATTCAAGGGCCGCCATGATTGAGATGGTTAGGTGGCGTGTTGAAAAAAGTTCCGCCCGGCAGGAGTCAGAGGGTGGCTAGGTGCAAGTGGTAGGGTAGGGGGTTTAGTGAGGAGATTATAATAAATGATAAATTAATTATAATTATTTATTTAATTATTATTATTAATTATTCAGAAGATTTTTTGCTCGCCAGCTGTAGGACTAACTATAGAAGAAAGTTAATAATAAATTATTTTAAATCTGATCGTTTAAAATAAAATGAAAGAACAAAAGAAATATAATAGTTTACATTTTGGAGATAATCAAAGGATATTGATAAAAATGGTAAAAGAAAAACCACCATATTAGTAACAGAATCGAAAGCTTATTATAAAAGAAATAATACTAGATATATAATAAATAGATATTAAAGTTCAAATAAGTATATATGATATCATTAACCATCAACTTAATAATATGATGGATTTCTTTAAAGCTAGAACAAAAGGAAATACTTTTTTAAATTATATTTTAGTTACTTATCGCTGGATAATATGAAACCATTGAATGATTGAATATTAATTGGAAAATTATCAATAATATACATAGATGATAATCAAATCTAAATCCGTGAAGCCAAAATAGTTTTTCACTTTGTAAAGGTGCATTTTAAAAATTACGTTATTTAATAAAGGTAAATCTTTTCAAAGCGCACTCTGACGAGAAAACAATAATCTCTTAAATCCATTTGGAATGATTCGGATGGAGAGTTGGATCCCTCGGTTAAAGTGGATCTGCCCATTTGGTTTCCGTAACTGTTTAATTATAAACTTCCAATTTCTATTTAAATTTTTCTTCTGAAATGTCCGGTCATTTCTTCTAGATGTGGAAAGAGGAGCCTCAGTATTTTATTATTAATGATGCAATCTAGTAGATTGTATGATTTTTTCTAAATAATTGAAGAAAAAAAGACCATTTTAATCCCTCTTTCAAATATTTAACTATTTTAGCAAAACGAAAAATAATTTATAATATACGGAACCTTGTTTATTATCAATAATAATCTGAAATCATCATTATTAACAAGGAGACGTTTTGTCTTGTAACTCACTGATTTGAATGCCAATTTTTGTGTGGGTAGCTATAATAGTGTAAAACTGCAGTTATAGCCGCCAATGAGCAATAGGACCCAAAAAAAATAATAAAATATAAAAATCACGTTTTATTTTTTTCTCAGCTGTCAGTCAAGATAGAGAAATGATTCTTTCACGTTAAATTGTAGTTTTGTAAGTTATTTGAAATTAAAATACTTCCTTTATGCTCAAGACATAACCTGGCTCAAGGGTGCTCAAAACTCAAAAACTATGACAAAATTCCAATGAAATCCGCTGTAAATCTGTAAAAAACTCTTATATGTAAAATTTTATTAAAATAAAAAAATATTGATTTTTTACTGCATAGTTTAGCTCAAATCCGGAGGTTGCAGGATTTCTCCTTATTGAGATATCTCAAGTTATAGTTGATCTTGGAATTTCTTTTGGAACAAATGGACTTAAAAATAATTATAGTTTAATATCAGATTACATATTTTAAACATTGTTAAGTAAAAATAAGTGATTAATCTTCAGAATTATGTACATTGTTTTTAACTGCATTTACACATCTCTCCGCCAGTATTTAGTTTCGTTTTCGCCGAACGTTTTTTCGTTTGTTTATTTAATCTTTTGCTCCCTTTGTCTTCTCTAATTTTTCTAAGGACAACGCATTGGACACCGACTAGCAATGAAATAGAGGTAGGTGTACTATTGAGGTTCGTGGATCTCCACAAAAATCTATCTTGGTTGGTAGGGTAGCATTGTTTACACAGTGTATCCAAAAAGAGTACCGGATGTTTGTTACTTCGGTAAAACAAAAATTACTTTAAAAAAAAGAAAAAAAAGTTGATTGTTAATTATTACAATGTAAAATGTAAAATTATTTGGAAAAGATGATGTTATCTAAATGGTGAACGTTATTATGCTGCGGGCACTCTTCTAACTGGGAACAAAGATTGGCCATCACATGCTGAGACATAGCTCTCAGAATAAATAGAGTTGTCGGTACTGGGCAGGGGAATATCCGAGACGAAAGCATGAACGACCCCTGCGCAGCCAAAAAAGTCGTTGTTTGGGCCGCTATGTCTGCTAGAGGCATTAAAAAAAAAAAAAAAAAAAAAAAAAAAAAAAAAAAAAAAAAAAAAAAAAAAAAAAAAAAAAAAAAAAAAAAAAAAAAAAAAAAAAAAAAAAAAAAAAAAAAAAAAAAAAAAAAAAAAAAAAAAAAAAAAACTTACAACTTATGAAGGGTCTCGGGTTCTGGGCCAACGGTTGTGGAAGGAGGTGATTTGGCCAGAATTCACGCTCGACCGCCAGGGTTTTCCCCAATTAAGGGTACCCACTTTTTAAGAGGCTGGGTTGGCCCCAGGAGGGTCTCTCGACTTCGAATCCAATGCACGGCCGAATGTCGGAATATAAATTTTCTGCCTTCAGTCGGACTCGAACTCGGGCCCGGGACCATGGTAGTCAAGTGCCTTACCCACTGAGCTACCGCGCCTTCCCTGCTAGAGGCATAATCGGTCCTTATTTTCATGAAGATCGACGAGGTGAACCACTCAATGTGAATAGTGACCGGAATTGCGATAAGCTGCAAAATATTATGGGTTCAGAATTAATCAATAACGTGGTTTCAACAAGATGGGACCACTTGCCATACATCAAATCAAGCAATGGAAGCTGTTAACGAATTATTCTCTTATAAAGCCATTTCGCGTAGGGGTAACATCAACTGGCCTCCCAGAAGCCCCCTGAGCTTAGTTCACTCGGCTTTTTTGCATGGGGATACCTTAAAAGTAAGGAATAATTTGATCAACCTGAAGCAATTGAAGCAAAACATGAGGTCAGAAATGGCAGAGCTATGTGTCAGCATGTGATCGCCAATCTTCGTTCCCGATTAGAAGAGTGCCAGCAGCATGACGGTCACCATTTAGATAACATCATCTTCTCCAAATAAGTTTCCCCTTTGTATTGTAATAATTAACAATAAACCTTTTTTTTTTTTTAAGTAATTTTTGTTTTACCGAAGTAACAAATACCCGACACTCTTTATGGACACCCTGTACAATACAAAATTATATTGTTATATGTAACTATATCTTTGAATATACTAATCAATTAATTATATATTATAAATATTGCAGATTGTAATTCTAATTAAATATTCATTTGCCTAAGCTTATTACATCAGATAAAGTGCGGAATAATAATTACTATTGTCCATTTACAACGATCAAACATGAGTGGCATGTCCTTTGTTGAGGGAGTGCATAGGGATGCAGATGTATGCAGTTCATTAGTGTATTGAACAGTAGTAATGTACACTGAGTTCACTCAGTGCAAGTGCATTTCATAGGATTGATTAAGTACTAGAGTTCATCGGAGATGTCCTCTAGATTGTTAAATATTTCAATTTAGCATATCGATTTTTAAATATTATTACTAACATATAATTGTATTACAAAACCTATCTATCAAATCAGTTGAATATTATAATTAAATTACATGGCAAAAACTTATAAATAAACTGACGAATTCAACGAGCGGTTTTTTGCCTTTTTAGTCTACTTTGAGCTATCGTATCGCACAGGTTTTTTTAATGTGACACAACCCAAAAAACAGCATTAAAATAATGTAAAATTCTTGCAGTCTTGTATGAAATAACAAAAGTATACTTGGATTATTTTAAGTTCCAAATGCACGTGTGATTTATCAGGTAGGATTTTTTTTATTTTTTTTTTATTATGTATTTATTGAAATTTACAACTGTATACAATATAAAATATGATACATCTAGTAAATGTGATGACAATGATAAAAATGACAAGTCTTGTTTTTAAAGCACCTACCCATTGGTAGCACTTATAAAGGTTCTTTATTATGAAGTTTTATATTAGAAGGTCCCGAGGCCATCTTCTTTTCAGGCACCTCGGAGGATTATCTGGAATGGAATGAGAAGCAAGTTGTGATACTAATGGATTTGAATGGTTGTGGAGTTTGCTATGAAAGGATTGATATCTGGTTTGAGCTAAGTCAGAAACGTAAGGTATATTACGGTCTTTGTGGATAAGTTTGTTTGTGACGAAGTAAGGAGCATTTAGGATTTTTCTAAGGATTTTGGATTGTAAGGATTGGATACGGGATGAATTGGATGGTTTAGTGGAGCCCCAAAGCTCAACTCCGTATGTCCAAATTGGTCTAATTATTGTTATGTAAATGAGTCTTTTGTAATTAATTGAAAGGTTGGAACGTTTGTCAAGTAAATGTTGAAGTAGTCGAAAACGACGGGCAGTTTCTTGTCGTTTTAGTCTTGTATGTGGATTCCAAGTAAGACGTTTGTCCAGATGGAGTCCTAAGTAGCGGATCTGTTCAACGGGGATCAGTGGAACATCGTTAGGTAGGATTTGAAGTTAATTCTATAAGTTTTTGACATTTTCTAGGAGAGTATTGAACTTAAACATAATGATAAATCAAAAGTGGTGTCACTTTAGATGCGATATGATGAGGCAACTCGATAACAAGAGAAACACAGTATTTAGATGTTTCTTAAGTATCACTAATTACCTTACTGATATATTTAAAAACGATTTAACTGTGAAATATGATAAAACCCAAATTCCATTGCTGGTCACCGTTAAGTGTAAAGCCAAAATAAAAAATCGTATAAATTAATTTTATAAAATGAAACTTTTTTTTTTTCAATCATTTTTGCTACTTCTGTCTTAGTGAGCTTAGTATAATGTTTTTAAAATAATAAATGAAATCAGTATCCTTACCTTGGCTTTCATCTCGCTAAGTTTGCTTATCAGCTGCATTTGATTATTCCTCTTGCTGACCAAAGCTGGTGCGAATTGTCCCTGAAATATGTTAACAAAAATTATAATATATATTATAAATGATATTCAAATAATAATCTACATGATAATGTTATTTAACAAACTATTAAGAACCTAATAAATACAATTTTAGAGTTCATATTAACAGTTTAAGTTCATGAAGTATACTTATTGTATATTCATTATATTAAAATTACCATCCCTTTTCTTTTGAGGTTCTATTATTTACGATTGTTAAGGCAATTATAAGCGTTTTCCTTTATTTCTCATTATCTATTTTTTTCTACCTTTTTTTTTTGTAATCAGGTACTTAGTCAATTGTTTTTGTAACATCTGTTTTTTGTTATACTCTCACTAGTGAACTTGTCTCCACTACGCTATTGTTTCCTAGTTAATAGTATATGAGTAAAGTTTCGGTTTTTCTATCAGTTAAGTGGTTTAAACATTTGAAATTTGGTCCGACGTCAGTCGTCAACATTTCGCGGCGTCAGAGATCTCGTCGCCGCGATTTTGACCTCGAAGCGGCTAAATTCTCTTAGAGAAGACACGAAGTCTGTCAAGCTATCTGAAAAGCCCCTACATATTTTTGGTCCTCTTGGGCCACATAAAATTTCGAATGTTTAAACCACACAAAGTATATTTAGAGTATTTCTTGAACAATAAGGTTAATATTGCCCCCGAATAAAATTAATTAATTAATTTATTAATTTTTCTTTCTTAAATTCACAAACGGCGTCGGTTTTAGGTAGCCATTTTGATTAATCTTACAAAACATTCGTTAGAATCCACAGCCTTACATAGTATAGCCACTGCTACCTAAAAATTATCTATTGTAACCTTACAAAGATACATTGTAAATTGTAACCTTATCAAACCTATTCATTTTACGTTCTTTGCATTTTACTTTATTTTGATCATATTATCAATCGAAAATTCTGATTTTCTTTGCTTTTTGTTTGTATTTGTTTCTATTTTACAATTTTATTCACGCTTTTGATTTTCGATTTCTTTTCGGATCGAATCCTTTTTGAATCCCATTAATACAGTTATTCTTGGCTTTGTTTTAATTTATTTATTTTCCTTTTCACTTGTTGTTTACTTATTTATTTTGATTTTATTACATTTTTCACTTTTCGTTACCGGTTTTCAATTTTAATTCGAATCATAACCTTTCTGATTTAATTAATTTAAATTTTCATATTACATTTCAGCTGCCCCCATATTTAATTTTTTACTTTAACGATGGATCAAAAAACTCGCGAAAAAATATTAAAGGCTTTGAAAATCGCTGAAACCAAACGTCAAAACATTTTTGCCGACATCACCAAATCATGGGATGAGATAAAGAATTCGACTGTATCTGATATAGATCTTGTTCGCTCGTATTATGATGATTCATTATTCCTCCAAAAGAAGTTGCAAACACTAATGATGAAATTATTGAATTAAATGACAACCTTGACCCCCATGATACCGTTGAAACTACACACGTTTCATCCTCGTTTCGAACCATTCTATTCACAATTCAAGCCAAATACCATAAGTTAAAAAAAAAAAACAAGAACCTGCTCCCTTGATAAAAAATGAAAACATACAATCAACTAATAATGAACCACCCAAAATTACCCAGCACATGCCTCCCATTACCATTCCTACATTTACCGGCAATATTGAAAAGTGGAGCGAATTTTTCTAAATTTTTAATTCTCTTGTTCATGAGAATTCTCAATTGATAAACATTCAGAAGTTCCATTATTTACGTACCTCGGTCTCCCATGAAGCTTTGGCTGTTATTGAAAATTTTCAGTTAACAGCTGAAAATTACCCCTTGGCTTACCAAGCTCTTGTAAACCGATATCAAAGCACTCGCCGTATCGCCACCACATATTGAAATAAAATTTTGGACTATAAGTACTCCACCACGCACTCTTTGAGTGCTCTAAAAACGTTCATCCAAGTCCATCAAAACTCAATTTAAGCCATCAAAGCTTTGAAGGTTGGCGATTTAGCAAACTTTTTGTTGTTATCATTATCCCTCAGGAATTTAGATTCAAGAACTGCAAGAGCTTTCGAAGAAAAGCAAGCCGACACAGCGATCCCATCTTATGATAAACTGTTAGAGTTCGTGGAGCATCAAATAAAAACTATAGAAATTTCATCCACCCACAACCCTGCCAGCAGCTCCTCATCTCCTAATAAACCTCAATCTCATGGTACTTCTAAACTATCCTTTATTGTAGCCAACAATGAAAAAAAAGCCTCCACACAAATCTTTTCCAAATGCTTATTTTGTCATAAGGGTCACTCCTTATCTTCGTGTCCCACCTTTTTTCCAGTGTCAAGGGAAGAAAAGATTTCCTTTCTCCGCACCCATAGAAGGTGTTTCAATTGCTTTGGTTCACACACCTGAAAGCCGATTGCCCTTCGACGGCATCATGCCGTAGATGCTCATCCAGGAATCATCACACGCTGTTACATCCTGATCGCTCAAATGATTCCTCGCTTCCACTTAAGCCTAATGCCAATGTTCCCACTAATTCATTACATGGAAAGACCGAGACAACTACTGCTAATGCTCTTGTTTCCTGTAGTTGCACTTCTTCAACTCCCAAAATAGCTCCAGCTTCTGTTGTTAACATGCTAGGTACCTTTCGAGCTCGCATCCATAATAACTCTCTTGGTTATGTACCAATACGAGGGGTCATTGACCCTGGCTCCCAAATATCATTTATTTCTCAAAGTTTGGCTCGATCTCTTCGGCTTAAAGTGAATCGTGCTCCCATTTCGGTAAGTGGAATAGGTGGTTCGCTGTCAACCTCACCTGGCACCGTATCGTCTCCTCATACACGACCCAGCACGTTAGCGGAAATTTTTCGGTGATTCCCAATATCGTCGGGCATTTGCCAACTGTTGAACTGCCTCCTACGATTCCTCAATCGTTCATTCAACTCCAATTAGCTGACCCTACCTTCTACCGACCCGACCAGGTTGAAATTTTACTAGGTGCTGACGTGTACCCACAGTTATTGTCCCCTGAACCTATTATCAAGCACCCGAATGGTCCCGTTGCTGTGAGCACTATATTTGGTTGGACAATTGTTGGTCCCATGAACTCCCAGACTCCCTCATCGAGCATCGCGTCGCTCATTTCTACTGCTGAACTTTCTCAGCAGCTTTCGAAATTCTGCGAAATCGAGCATGTTCATGCACCTGTAATTAAAGATCCCCTCGACACTCTAGCTGAGCAACACTTCCGGGATACTCACCAACGACAGCCAGATGGCCGGTACTCCGTATCCCTGCCTATGAAGCCCGATGCTGCTCCGGTTCAGAGTAATTCTTCTAAATCATACGCTTCCTTGTTAAATCTACAAAGACGGTTAGCTAAGACCCCTGAGCTTGCTTCAGAATACCATAATTTCATGCAGGAGTACGCCCAGCTCGACCACATGTCCAAGGCTTCCACGCCTTCTACGTACATCATTCCGCATCATCTGGTAACCAAAATTACCAATCAGGGTAGCGAATTGCGTGTGGTATTTAATGCCTCAAGCCCTGATTCTTCTGGCGTTCCTTTAAACGACCGTTTGTTGAAGGGGCCCAAGTTACAATCTGACGTTTCAGCGGTCCTGTTAAATTTTCGGTTCGCTAAAGTTGCCTTGTGCTGTGACATACAAAAGATGTATCGTCAAGTGCTCGTTCACGAACAGGACCGCCACCTGCAACACATTTTTTGGACCCCGGACAACTATTCGCGAGTCGAAGAGGTGGAGCTGAATACCGTAACATACCTTGGCCCCTTCAGCATTCCTGGCCATGCGCGTGCTGCATCAGCTTGTAAAAGATGAAGGTTCCGCTTTCCCCTTGGCTTCAGCAGCCTTAATGAATCAAACTTATGTCGATGACATAACTGGTGCTAATGATGTCCAGTCTGCTAGTTTCCTGCGGTCACAATTAACCAAATTGCTAAGCTTAGGCGGATTTGAGCTCCGCAAATGGTCCACAAGTCACCCTCAAGTTCTTGAGGATCTCCCCGAGGAACATTGCGAATCCCCTTTGGTTTTGAATGACGAGGACAAGTCGTTGAAAATTTTGGGCTTAAATTGGGAACCTTCTAGAGATCTGTTTGTATACAGAGTGATACCCTTCAACGCTAAATGTACCAAACGCAACATGTTGTCGTTTTTGGCTCGTATATTTGACCCCAATGGCTATTTATCGCCTATCACCGTATGCTTCAAAATCAGTATACAAAGGCTTTGGACGGCTAAGCTCGACTGGGATTAGAACGTCCCAAGCGAAATTGAAACACGATGGGATGATCTTGTGCACCACTTGCGTAGCGTTTCCACTCTATCTTTCCCAAGATGTGTACTCCCTGATCGCTACCACTCTATCAGGTGTGTTGGTTTTGCTGACGCTTCTGAAGTTGCCTATGCTGCTACTTTATACATTTGTTTCGATTCTTATCAGACTCGATCCTCTTTTTTGTGGAAATCAAAAACTCGTGTCGCTACTCTAAAAACATTATCGGTTCCCAGGCTCGAGTTGTGTGCTTGCGTATTGCTAACGGACTTGCTCAGCTCTGTTCGCGATATCCAATATCCGGTAAATATTTCCGGATATCAATTGTTTGCTGATTCCGAAATCATCCTTTCTTGGCTTAAAACTCCCCCCCCCCCACTTATTAAAAACATTCGTCGCAAACCGTGTAGTTCACGTTAACAACACCATACCCGATTGCACCGTTTGGTCTCATATCAGTTCGGCTCTGAACCCAGCCGATATGGCTACTCGAGGGCTGAACCCTAATTTACTGTCTGAGCTTATTGCGTTGTCACTTTGTTCACATGGCCCTCCATTTATGTCGGACTTTCAAGCAAGTTGGCCTCCACTATTTGCCCCACCATCTGCCCCCTCAACTTCGATCCCTGAGTCGAAGTCCAATTCACATGTGCTACTCGCTGCCAATAGTGTCCCTGCTGATCCATATATCATAACCCGTTTCTCATCTTTCTTACGTCTACAGCGTGTGGTAGCCTGGATGATGCACTTCGCTCAGAATTGCCGCGCGCGTTCGAAAGCGAAACCGAGTTTTCAAGGTTCTATGACTGCCTGCGAAATTGAACGATCTCTTTTTGTAATTGCGCGTCTAGTGCAGGGTTCGCATTTCGCCGAACAAATCCGACTTATTCAGTCGGATAAACCCGTTCCCTCTTTGGGACATTTGTCTCCTTTTCTAGAGGAAGCCGGCATTCTCAGGGTGGGCGGTAGGCTTCAGAACTCTGAACTAACATTTTCAGCTCAGCATCCCATCCTTCTGCCTAAAAGATCACATCTATCCGAGATGATATGCTCACATTACCACATTTCTTCAATGCACTCCGGTCCTCTTACTTGTCAAGCTCTCATTCGAGAGAGATTTTGGATTTTGTCTTTAAGGCAAATATTGCGATCAACCATCCACCGATGTGCTATATGTCACAGATTTCGAGCCACTACTTTACAGCCTATTATGGCTGACTTTCCTTCTTCCCGCGTCAAACCCAGTAGACCGTTTACCATCACCGGAGTAGATTTTGCCGGTCCATTTAATGTGCGGGTTCCGCGCTTGCACAAACCTCTTATTTCCAAGGGCTATCTATGTATTTTTGTTTGTGCGTCCACGAAAGCTGTCCATTTGGAATTCGCTTCCGAACTTTCCACGAACACGTTTCTTGCCGCTTTCGACCGTTTTATCGCCCGGAGGGGCCTGCCCAATATGATGTTGTCCGACCGGGGACGTAATTTTATAGGCGCTGAAACGCAACTAAGAGAGGTTTATGACATGCTGCTGGAAAACCAACATAGTTTTTCCGATCATCTTGCCCAACGCCATATTAACTGGCAATTTAACCCTCCTCAAGCTCCTAATTTCGGTCAGCTGTGGGAGGCCGCCGTGAAATCCACCAAAACGCTGCTCTACCGGACCGCTAAAAGTGTATTGTTTTCCACAGAGGAATATTTCACCCTTTTTGCTCGTATTGAGTCTATTCTCAACAGTAGACCGCTATGTAGCATTTCCTCCGATCCCCAGGAGTCCATGAATTACTTGAGCTCTGGTAATTTTCTTGTTGGTGCACCCCTGTTAGCACGCCCCGAATTAGAAATTCCTGAAAAGGTTACCCTTCATGATCGCTGGAAGAGGGTATCTCAAGTTGTTCAATCATTCTGGAGTCGTTGGTCTCGGGAGTATCTGAACACACTTAATCAACGCCTGCAATGGATACGCCCATCTAAGGAATTGAAACTCGGCGATGTCGTAATTCTAAAAAAATTAAATTTGCCCCCTACTCAATGGCCTTTGGCTCGCATCCACACTTTACATCCTGGTCCTGATGGCAATACCAGGGTGGTGACTCTCCGCACTACTGACAGCCTCTTTACGCGACCTGTCAACCAAGTCATTCCCTTACCGGAATGACTCCCTCTGAATAATTATTGTACAATTGTATGTTTGTTTTATTTTATTTTTTTTTAATTTATTTTATTATTATTTATTTATTTATTTATTTTTACTTTTTCCTTCTTCCTTTAACTCCCTTATCCCTTTGATCATCTTTGAAAATGGGAAACTCCTCCCCATTTTGGTGGGCGGTATGTTAAGGCAATTATAAGCGTTTTCCTTTATTTCTCATTATCTATTTTTTTCAACCTTTTTTTTTTTGTAATCAGGTACTTAGTCATTTGTTTTTGTAACATCTGTTTTTTGTTATACTCTCACTAGTGAACTTGTCTCCACCACGCTATTGTCTCCTAGTTAATAGTATATGAGTAAAGTTTCGGTTTTTCTATCAGTTAAGTGGTTTAAACATTTAAAATTTGGTCCGACGTCAGTCGTCAACATTTCGCGGCGTCAGAGATCTCGTCGCCGCGATTTTGTAACCTGGAAGCGGCTAAATTCTCTTAGAGAAGACACGAAGTCTGTCAAGCTATCTGAAAAGCCCCTACAACAATTATATGTCTTTAGGCACACAAAAGACATATAATTGTAAGGAATAGAACCTTAACAGAAAAAGGAAAATAATTGGATCGAATGGATGGAAGTAAACATTCTGGGAGTGAAGATTAATACAAATAGTTTAAGCGGAATTTCGACATTAGTATTGAATCCTTGGTGAGTGTGAAACGGCGATCTATAAGAAAAGGATATCTATAATTTTATAAATGATAAAGGTGTAACGACGGTTTGATATGGTTACTGGTTGATCTTGAGAATATAGCACGATTCCTACGAATAAAGCATTAAAAAAATTTTTTTTAAATACTTTTAAAATATTCTAAGACATATTAGCTGTGTATGGGTAATAATATAGAATAATAGATGATATTATAAATGGATTTTGCCACTTCTATGGTATTCGGTACTTTAGAAAAATAGTTCCGAATATTAAAGATTTATTTTAAGGTCATAAATCATGGAGAAATTAATTTTCTTAATTTAAGACCAGAAAGTAAACTTTTAAATTCTTGGACGATGTCCCCTAAGAATAATATAATGTACAGAAATAAATACAATGAGTCTGGTTATCAGAAGATGAAATAACATATATTAACAATCTAATTAACTTTTTAGAATTTTACGAATAAAGAATAAAAACAGTTATAATTGTAGGAAGAAAAAAAAAAACCATGTACATCTACTGAATGATTTTTTAAATGAAGTCTTACCAGTTAGTACCTTTCTGGAGAGAAAGAAAGCATTGAAAGAGAACGGATTTAAATGTGGACAGAGACGGAGTATTACGGATATTATGGGCAAATCTAAATAAATGTGCTCAAAAAATGCTGCCATCTCTTGAAAATAAAAACTTACGTTACATTTAGTCTCCATGACTAAATCATCCTAATTTAACAAATATATCTGTGGCACCTGTGCATAGAGTGCGAAAATAGCGATTTTAGGAAAACTTAATTGAATGTTTGAGGTTTTTCCAAAATCGTCCAGTTGAAAAAATTCAAATTTATAGGGCTTAAACTGTTGATAGTACATTTATATTTATGTTGGTACGGTATGTTTCAATCTTGCCAATATTCTAAGATTTAATACTAATCATTCCAAAAAAATCGAACTCTTAGCCCGCATTACACTAATCGATTTTGTGTGAAATGGGCTTAGTGATTAATGGTAACGTGATTGACCCCTGAAAGCCAAGTGCTTAACTAATTTTCAGAGTTGAGAAAAATTAGGTGTACATTAAATAATATTTTTCCTTTTTCAAAAATTTATTTTTTTATATATATTTTTTTACATAAAAGAAAATAATAGAAAATAAAAGAACTAACACATCATGCCTAAAGAAAAAAAAAAATTATTCGTAGTATTTAAAACACTAAAAAAAAAAAAAAAAAAAAAAAATAATAAGAAATCACCTATAATTTTCTTTCATTCGTCTTCTTCATCAACTAAATCTGGGTACACATCATGCTTAGATGTAGATTTCAGCTCTTCATAGAATTATTCAAATGTTGGACTTATGCAGGGAAGAATCTTTCTCCTTTTCTGCCGCTATCGGAAGTGATTCAACATATCTGATTGATGGCTCTAATTTTTGTAGCCTGCCCTTTTTCAAAAAACTTACACTTTTAAAATTAAAATTTATAACGAGAGTCGACTTGTAGTAGAGAACACCACAGCTATCTTTGTTATAGTTAAGCCATCTTACATTTCCCAATGCATAGTGCCTTTTTCTTTTTTTCTATTAACTAAGGCGGTTTTTAAAAGGGACGAAAAATTTTAACTATGAAAAATTGTGGGGCTTAGTAAACTTGACTCACTTTACACAAGTAAAAGTTCAAGATTGGAGTATCAGCCCACGATTCAGAAAAGAATATCATTCATTGCAATGGACGGAACACTTAGCCTGTTAGACAAAAGAAAAGAGAAAAAAATTACGATTCAGGTGATGTAGGTAGCTCGAAATTCACAAAATTTGACTTAGCCCACTATGCACGGGTGCCACAGATATATTTCCAATGGTCATCTTTTAAATTATTTTCCCAATAGGAAAGAAAAATTTACCATCAATAGGGAAAATCTTGAGGTTACTTCATCCGCTTATCTGTCATTACCTACTACCCTTTACTTTCACATTCACAGTACCTTATACTAACAAAATACTTGTTAGTTAAGTAAAATCATCTGTGGTATATTTTCAAATTATTATTATAAATATGATTAGTATATCAAATTTCTTATGTTTTTTTAGGACTCAAGTATGATACCATTCGACATAAATCCTTTAATAAATTAAATGCCTTAAGACGTATTAAATAATTATTTAATATTATTCATATTTTTTTTTGTTTTAATTGGTAAATTTAAATAATAAATGTTAATTTTACTTCCATAAAATATCTTTACACTTAATATATTAAAATATATATTTTATTTATTTATTTTTATTTTTTTTACCAGGATTTCATCATTGAATTTCGTTTCCTGAGACAAGGCGACTTGGTTGTAGGGACCCAGGAGTGGCCAATCTTCTCTTTTCATATTCGACTTCTGGGCTTCAGAATTACTAATCTTTAATTAGAAAAACATATTGTTACTTTTTGTATTTATTTTTATATCTCAAGCAGTTAAAAAAACATTATAAATTTTAAAAATTGGAGACAATGGCTCATTATTTCAATAGCCCGGATCTTTAATAATTTCGAGGACCTGAAAGTTGGGCGTGAAGAGTTTTTTGCCTCAAAACCAATGGAGTGGTATCGGTATCAAATCCAATCGTTGGATAGGAAAATAGTTGAAAACAATGTGCTTTACCTTGATGAGTAATATTCAAACAGGTTTGAAATATGTAATCTAAAGTCCGGTGTACACGCTCAAGCCATTTGCGTAAATCGGCTTGCACAAGTCAGTTTGTTCAGTTAAATTGGAACGTGTAAACGCAAAAAAACTTTGGCTTGAGTAAAATCTATCGGGACAGATATTCGACTTGAGGATGGTGTGTTGGTATGAGGTGTGTAAACGTTAGTCAAGCCAAGCGCATGCGCATTTTAGGTTCGACTACTGGTGCATACTCTATTTTGAGTGAATGTATACAATTTCTGGCAGCCAAAGGGCATCCTTGGCCACTCTCCTTCCACTTTTTGTTTTGTAATCTTTCAGGATATAACGGTTTTATTAGTATAAGGATGCTGTTTTAAGATGGCTAAAGTACATCCTTGCCCATATATATACATTAGTTTTCGTGTTTTTTTTTGTTTTTTTTTAAGAATAATATTTTGAAGTATTCCAGAAAATAACGATTTGAAGATGGCGGAAGGAATCTTTGGCCACTCTCCTTGCCGACCAATAATTAGTTTTCGTCCTTAAGAATACTATTTTGAAATATTTCAGGATTCAATAATTTTATTAGATTCGTCCTTAAGGATATTATATGAAGATGGCGAATGGACATCCTTAGCCACATATATATTAGTTTTTGTTCTTAAGAATACTATTTTTTATTTTTTTAATCTTACAGGATTTAACAATTTTTAAGATAACGGAAGGACATCCTTGGCCACTCTCCTTCCCAACAAAATAGGTTTCGCTCTTAAGGATAATATTTTTTTTTTAACTCTTAGGATTTGACAATTTCAAATTTTAGTTTTCGTCCTTAAGGATACTTTTTTTAAAATGGTGGAAGGATATCCTTGGCCACATATATTTATAATAATGATACTTTATTTACATTTATTTACAATTTACAGACATATATATTAGTTTTTGTTCTTCCTGTAGGATACACATATTTAATGCCTTTTGCTCAATAAATGACGTAATGTCCTACGGATTATCCTATCATTATCTTCAAATATCTTTTATTAAACCTTGAATTTCATGATACATGAGTGGGGGTTAGCGTAGCTATAGCCATTCAAAGGAAAAAAAATGAGAAATGTATTCAAAAATTCCCGGCCTGCCCGTTAAAGCGTTAAGGGTACTATTTTGAGGTCCGCTAGGATTTAACGATTTTAAGATAGTGGAAGGTGGAAGGTTAATAATTATTTGTCACAATATACCATGTTCCACAAAACAGAGGGGTTTTAACTTCAGAATTGTGCAAGTAGAACTGAACTTGTAAACAACATCGACTTGATTTGCACAAATTGGCTTGTAATAAATATACTTATATTGATGCACAAGGAATTTAGTAACAACACAGTATTTTAATAAATGATAAAACATTTAAGATGAAAGCAGTTTCACCTACTTCCTTCCCAAGTTTAACTTTTTGTTTTTGTTCAAGTTTAACCCACTTTTGTTCAGTAGACAGTGCGACTAAGGAAATATTAAATTATATCATTATGTATGAACAATCACTAAATTGGTTTCAAGTGAATCCTATGGGGTAAAAGTAACTATTTTCAACGGAACTGTTTTAAAATATTATTCAGGAAGCTTTTTATTTTATTCCAAACCCTAATTGTGTCAGGAAATATTCCAGGAACCGTTTCAGGTTTTCCTACATCCTTCTGATATGAAGAGCTACTCAAGTTATTTTGTGAGTGATTAGAACGTTATATATTGTAAGCTCGTGCATAAAATATCCAATTACTTACTTAGTTGTTAAAAAAGTTTTTTTTTTTATTTTAACATATAGTAGGTAGGAAAAAATAACTCAGAAGGAAATAAATATACATGAATAAAGTAAACTACATAGGAAATATTTAATTTTTTTTTTATTATTATTATCTATTTTCAGTGAATAAAGTGGTTACTAATTGATCCTGATCGAATGTATATTATCTTTACGATTTAAACTTGTAGATGAGCTGAATACAGCATATAAACTCTGTATACAACCAATGGAATAATTATTTCTTATCATTTACTGCATACCTTATTGCTGAAATATTTATTCTTTCTGGGAATAAGGAATAAGAACTCACCTCGAACGATCTCTTCTCCACTTTCTTTTTCATTGGTCGCTCGTACCTCCCGAGTAAAGGCCAGAACTGCAAGCTCATTCAATTAATTTCATTGATTTAATATAATCGTGTATGTGCAATAACACTTAATTTAATTATAGTATGAATATTTTATAAAATTATTTTATAATTTCCGATTAATAGAATAGTTAATTTTAAAAAATAAAATAAATAAATCGATAATCATTTTGATAGAGACAGCGCCTACCGAATTAGTTGATACCACTCTATTACTCATCTATTTCAGCTGCTATTAGCTCATGGGCAAGTACCTATCGAGCAGGGTGCATTTATTGATATTTTTATGAGCTTTAACAAATTCAGTTAGAGTCCACCAATTCTGCAATTATGGAATTTAGAAAGCTATTGATACGCAAAATTCAGTGGAGTGGAAACATATTGTATATAGCAATGTTAAAAAATTAATTTGTAAGGCTCTAATTTAAAGCGTACTGCTATACTGCTCAAAAATATGGTCCCTAGAAAAATCGCTAGCAAAAGATTCCTAGCCCTAGAGATGGGAAATTTGGAAAATGTCAGTTAGAATTTCAAGGATTCAGCAAATCACAAATCCGGTTATTAGAGAAAGAATAAAGATCTATACGGGTCTGGCCTTGACTCCCAATAAGTGGGGAATAGTCTTGATTCGGGGTTCCCAGGGCTGAGTGTGTTTGTATTGTATATAAAGTATGAATGTATTTTTTTTATTGTATGTATGTATTTTTTTTTATTGTATTTTATTCAGCCAACTTTACAGACTACTAGGAAGGAATTCTCTTATCAGTTGATAACAAACTCCTCTTATATAAAACAATATTAAAGCCTATTTTTAGACCTACGAACTTGAACTGTGGGGAACATCAAGACAATCCAATATCAAGCGTATTCAATCCTTTCAATCCAAAGTCCTCCGAACAATTGTCAATGCACCTTATTATGTAACCAACAAAACCCTTCATAACGACCTAAAAATAACTTTTGCTCTTGATCTCATTCCTTCAAAATTTCATCAAAATATATCCAATCATCCCAATACTCTGACTCAATTCCTATCCAGTCACAACCATCCTTATAACTCTCCCTGAAAACCACAATGGCCCCGAGACCTTTTGTAATAAATAAAGTTATATTGGAGTCCTGGTAATGACCAGCTTCTCACCTCAAGTCCTGAGCATCTGTGGCTATAGCGCTCCCACTCAGCCTCCACTGGATATTACCAGTGATGCAGGTGAGAGAGCAGCGCTGGGATCTATACGGGTCTGGCCTTGACTCCCAATAAGTGGGGAATAGTCTTGATTCGGGGTTCCCAGGGCTGAGTGTGTTTGTATTGTATATAAAGTATGAATGTATTTTTTTTTTGTTTTTTAATTTTAATTTTTATTAATTTTTCATTTCCTTTTATTTTTTATAATTGCAAATAATTATTAGATTTATTTTTACGAAGATTATTTGTGTTATTTTTATTTTTTTAATAATAATAATTATTATTATTAGAAGTAGTAGTAGTATTGTGTGTTTGTGTGTGTGTGTGTGTGTGTGTGTGTGTGTGTGTGTGTGTGTGTGTGTGTGTGTGTGTGTGTGTGTGTGTGTGTATTTGTATATATAGTATGAATGGATACATTTATCTGTCTACCTATTGCCCTTTACTAAGGCAGCAACTAAATTTATTTTAATAAAAAAAAATAAAAAAGAGAAAGAATGGGAATAGGAAGGAATGGAGAAAAGGAGAATGAGGTGGTTAGACGTATTAATAGGATATATAGTAAAAGTATAAAAAAAAAGCATATGGGTGGGAAGGAGAGGTAGTCCTCGCAACTGATGGAGAGATTTTGTGGTTGTAAGTAGGTTTGGCCGTGGACTGACATAATACGAAGCAACGGAAAGAGAGGATTATAGGAATCAATTGAGGGAAACTTCAAGTAGTGAATAAAATCCTTATAAAGGAAGAAAGAATATACGTAATTAGTTATACTTTATTTTTTTAAATTAAATTTATGTATTGACATAATTGTTTTTAATATTTAACATTGGGAGGATTGGAGCAGCTGGGTGATAGCTATCGGAACAATGTCAAAGCTATAGCAGAAATGGCCATTCAATCGAGTCAATAGTCACTCAGCGCTATTGTGCTTTTAAATGGAAATTCAAATACACTCTTTATCATCCTATCCCATACAATCTCATTGAAGGCGATAAAATTCGTATTCAATATTTCATTCTATTTCTAAACTTACAATATATATATATATATATATATATATATATATATATATATATATATATATATATTTATTTATATGGGCCTATTTTCTAGACTGGTAATTTGGGTGACGCTTCGTTTCTAACTAATAATATACATTTATATCAATAAACGTAATAGAAATCATCTATCTATATATCTACCTCGGAGATACAGAACACTATGTTACATTTCCGTAACTTTACAGGAGAGCAATTTAAAGAAAAAATATTTCATTTCCTGAACTGTTTATCATACTTAAGCGTAAGAAATAAATCTTGACTTTCCCACCCAGGCGAGAATAGGTTGGTAACCCGTCCTTCCTGTCCTAATTGGAGTACATAAGGACCTTATGCCCCCCCCTCCCCCAAAAAAATAAATAAAGAAATAAAGAAAAACACTTTTATGTAATTTACTTTACAATTAATTTTTCTAGGACATAGAATTCTATACCTATGTATAAAGGAGAAAAAGGTGAATAAGAATAAGTAATAATGTATTTTTGGTTAAAAAAAAAGGACACAGTGTTCTGTACCTCCGTGGTACAGATATATAATTTACACAGAAATACGGAAATCCTTTCTATATCTACTATGAATTCTACTAATATGGAAATACACATATAATCCTTTCATCTCTTACATTTTTCAGAAATTTCCCCAGTTCAGTTGTGTAATAGAATTTTGTAGTATTTAAATCACATTATGAATGAGAGGTGTGGATTCCAAATAAAAGGTAAAACAAAAAATCGAATTCATTCTGAGGTTTAGAAAAATAAAAAAGGAAAAAAAATACAATTAGCTAAATACATCTTTAATGATTCCGTAGTATTTTCCCTTTCAAGAGATTTTTTTATTATTATTAAAACAGGATTTAAAATAATATAAAGGTATTTAATAACCGTAATCCGCTTACCTTTTTGTTCGAAAGGCATCTTGGGTAGCTGGATCTATAGGTAAGAATATTCTGAAAATAATAATTAATGTATTAACAACGTTTATCTTGTATTCTATATTTATTAGAAATCTTACTTTATTAATTATAAAACTATAAAATATTCTTATTACCTCGTATTAATAATTTTTACTATTAAAAAAAGATTTTTTGAAAAATACATTTGTAAACTCTCTGCATTCCGTCCATATGTTGGTTTATATAACAGAGAGATTCCTTAATTAATTAATAATGCTGGACATTTATAAATTAATGGTAGTGTTTACTCTCTTTCTCTCTCTCTCTCTCTCTCTCTCTCTCTCTCTCTCTCTCTCTCTCTCTCTCTCTCTCTCTCTCTCTCTCTCTCTCTCTCTCTCTCTCTCTCTCTCTCTCTCTCTCTCTCTCTCTCTCTCTCTCTCTCTCTCAAGTGGATTTTCCAGACTTTGTGATATTCGTGGGTTTTTTACAGGTAAACGGAATTTCGGTTTGGTTTGTAATTATTTAAATGATGTAATTATTTCCGTCTACCTTTAAACACATTGGAATATCACAAATTCTGGAAAAGTCACGTTGAACATGTACCCCTTCAAAACCATATTCCTTCCCACCCCTTTACCTCTCACCTTTTTCATATGAGTTCCATCGTTGGTATTTGTGCTAGGGATGGTATAAACCGATATTTTTTAGTAATAAGGATGACCGATTCAGGTCCAAAAATATACTTGTTACTTGTCTTAAGGTCGGCGTCTCTCCACACTTGTAATCGTTTACCCTGCTACAAGATATTTTAGCATACCTATAACTCGCATATCTGTTACCTACTCAATATTGGCTCTAATCAATAAGTTTACATTTTCAACTATCTTTTTAATGACATATATATATATATATATATATATATATATATATATATATATATATATATATATATATATATATATATAGGCAAACATATAATAAAAATATGTATAGGTATTTAAAAAAAAATCTTTTCAATTTTATTGTTCTATAAAATACAATTTTTCCATAAAACATGTTTTATTATCCCCAACCATTTTATTCTCAAAATTAAAAACATTAATGAATTATCAATAAGATCATAACTAATTGGCAAGCTATTACTTAAGATGTTAGATGTTTTATAACAACATACATATTTTTTATTTGAATTATGGTTATAATTATGGTTATAGCAAAAATAATATAATTGCTGATGTATAGATATTATATTTGAGTGTGTTTTAATGATTACAAAAATTATCAATAATAAATTAAAAATGAATGTAAGAGTGTCTAATACAATGAAGTCCGGCTGAAATTTTAACAGAAAATACTTGTACGAGAGTGGAAGTATAAATACTGGTTCAGGTAAACAACTATCTGGTAACAGGTAGCGATGACAAGTAAGAAATACTAGTCTAGGGTAGTACGCAATAAAAAGGTAATAGGTATGAATGTTGTTACTAATACTGGAATGAGTACGCAAGTATCTCGTCCCTGTTACTTTCGAATATTGGTAACAGGGACGCCGCTCAGTCAGCCCATACCTGTTACAAAATAACAGGTCCAGTATTTCTGAACCACCACTAATTTGTACAAAGAATTGGGCAAAATTCAATCATAGCTTCAACTAATTTCCTGGATTTAATAATGATTAAATTTTTTAGTAATTTTTTAGTAAACTAATGGTTATTTTACTGAAAAATGTAATCATTTTTCCATTAGGTGATTGATTTCGTGGAATTAGTTGGAAAATAGCTATGATTAAATTTTGTTTATTTTTTAGCTATGATTAAATTTTTCCCACTACAGTTAGAGTTATAGTTACAGTTATAGTTAGTTTAGTACTTACACATCTATTTGGCTTGTGTTGATATATAATTATATTCATCTATATTTTTTAATTTTATACAGTAACATATTCTAACTTATGTATTTTGCATATTCACATTCTTATTACTGTGAAAAAAATGTTACACCTAATAAGTACAGACTCCCGGAAAAAAACTTATACATGTTAATATAGCTGTTGAAGTGGTTCATGTAATTCTGCATAGAAACAGAAGGCTTAAGATAGAGGTATGTACATGCAGGACATTGTTTAGGAAGCCAAGCCCCACCAGGCTGTAAGTGAGTAAGTACATATATTTGTGTTTTTAAAAGTTGTTTGAGCCAAATAATATAATATTAAAAAAAAAAAAATTCAAAACAAATTAATTTATATATACATCATACAGCGGCTTACTTTAGCAAAATCTATATTTCGAAACTTCAAGAGCAATTAATCACAAATAATAAAGTGTAACAATTAAAACAGGATTACCTTGAGCCGGATTTCCCGGGGAAATCCGACAACTTGAGTTTTCAAGCCTTAAGGAACATCACTATTAAGTCAAACATCTTAATTTTATATTTAAATCCCAAAATATTGTTGATATTAAATAATATTTTATTATATTTGTTCTTTACTTAATTTTTTTTTGTTTTTAAATTCACAACTGTCAATTACATTAATGACAACCAGCGAATGAGATGGCTGAAAAACAATAAGAAGCTTCTGGCATGAGAGGCATGATGAGGAGCATTGCTCAGTGGAGAGGTTCCATCTATACTGTTAATCATTGAATTTTATTCAAAGAGATCTCCCGTCCAATTCTTTTTCAACCTTCTACGGATATTGTTTGGCTTAGTTGTTGAGGACGTCATGTATGAGTTTTTTAGGGTGATGTTTAAGTCTAATGTGAAAACTTTTGTTGTAGGTCTGTATGTGTTTTTTGAAAGTAGGCATGTGTAGGTCCGTGTGAAGAGTTATGTTACTTACGTACTTAGGTGCATGTGTGATTGTCCTGAAAGTTTTAGCTTTAAAAGTTTGTAGTTCTTAATTTAAATATAAATAATTAAAAAAAAATTAAATTTACCTTAACATATGGGATCTGCACTCTTATCACACCTGGCTCTCTTTTTTGTCTTGTTTTCATTATCTTTGGTATTTCCAAGGTAATTGTTCCATTAAATTGCATATTCGGATCTAACTGAGAAAACATATAAATCTTCAAGAATATATATATATATAATAATAAGAAAGGGAATTGTTTAATGCAAATGGTCCTTCTTGCTCTTAAACGACTCAGATTTGATTTTGATTTAAATTAGATGATTTATTTATTTCATTAAGTTTATTTTATTTAATTATTTTCCGTTCATAATTTTAAAAAATCTAAGGATAATGGAATGAACAAAACTATGTAGTAGGACGATCATGACAACCCATTTAAAATAGACCAGGATTGGATGTTATAGTATAATACAACAGTGGGGTCTCACTTATACGAAACCGGGGGAATGGAAAATGTTTCGTATAAGTGAATACTTCTTATAACTGAATAGTGCTAGGTTTCGAGGCTATTTTAAAATACAAGAAATTCTTCATAAAAAAAAGTCACAATTTTATTGTTTGTGCATATTGTGTTGTTAGATAACATTGTACATTATTATATTTCCAAGTTTCATTATTACATCTATGTACTGCATGTATTATGTACATATTATGTATTTTGTAAATCTGTACTTATTATTTATGTATGTATATGTATACGTAAATAACAAATAATTAAAATAAACTTTGAAAAAAAAAGCAAGAAAAGAATTTAAGTAATCATCGCTTACCTCATTTTTGAAATACAGAAGTACATATTCATTTAGTCTTAAAAAATTTCATAATTTTAGATTGCTTAATTTTTCTAGAAGCTACGTTATATTCAATCACGCCGTTCACATGATGCAGCGGTATATTTACCGATGCAGCGACCGTTTGGGTAAATATTGGTGGTGGTCCAGGCCCTTCGTCGTCAGAACTTTGAGAATCGGAATCGTTTAGACCTTGTTCGGTTTTTCTGACTTAGGCAACCATCTCCTCGTCACTTTGGAATGCACAGACTGCCAAGTTGTTTTTAACTTTAACTACAGTTTCGAATGTTAAGCCGAGGTGAACGTTGGACCACTAAGGACGTTCTTCAATGGTGCCTACATCATCTCTCGCTTCCCTTGATTCTTCGACATATCCTTCCTTATGTACTCGGGCTTTACGAAAGCACTTTTGTATTGTAATAGGCTCACCAGCGTTCCAAGATACTGCCATAAACTGCATAGCTTGTTAAAGTGCTCTTAATTAATGAAACGTTATGAATATGTACATAGTGTCAATCAAGAACAAGGATCAACCGGTAAGCCTGTAAACATTTCGTAGAAAAACTGTTGCCTCTTCTTATAACTTAATAGTATTTACACCAGGGGAACAAATTAACTTTCGTATAAGTGTGTGTTGAGAATGACTGAATATCGCACAAGTGAATAATTCATTACTCAGGATTAAATGGAGTTTCGCCGGGGAACGAAAGATTCTTCGTATAACTGAATGTTTCTTATAAGTGAGTACATGATAATAATTTCTTAATATTTTCCCGATAACTTCATCGTTCATAATGTTATTAGACAATTATTAAGATTATGAATTAAAATACATGCCAATAAAGAAAAAATAGGTGCCTTTTAGATGTTAGGTGGTGAATAATTCGGTGTTGTGTTTAGTATTTTGAATAGGTATATGTCGATTCCACCTTGAACCACGTTTCCACTGATTAAAAAAAAAAGATTTAATGTCTAGAATCGATGATTTAAAGTTAATTTCTCGAAATCAAGTGGTTATGCTAAAAATTTTCTTTTTCATTATTGTATTGATATTTACAACTGTATAGTTCATATACATGCAGTAAATGTGTTTAAATGCTTTGAACTTTTGACTAGTAAATGTTGAAGAAGTCGAAATCGACGAGCAGTTTTCTGTCTTTGGTCTTGTATGTAGATTTCAAAATATACCTTTGTTCAGTTGAAGTTCCAGATTAGCGGATCTGTTCAACAGGGATCATTGGAATATTATTAAAGGATACAGTAGGATAGGAAGTTGTAGGTTTATAACGAAGGATTATTAAAGGTTATTTGATAAAATTTGTTTGCACTTATAATAATTCTCTAATTTATCCAAATTCTTAAGGAATGGATAGAGAATCTTTTTTTTTGGACATGAGATTGGAGTGTTTAGGAGAGAATGAAGAGATCATTATTCTCTGATAACACACATGTGACATTAGCATTTAAATACAATTATATCAGCACTTTTTAATAATATTGCTTTGTGTAGATTTTTATTATCGATAAAACCTATATAAAACAGATAAAAGAAGTGTTTGACGTGTTAAAACTTTCAACTTTCAAAACACAAAAGTGTTTATAGTTAGACCAAACTCAGGAAGAAATAAGTTAACTAATCAATCCGAGAATCACGGGATGAAAGTGTTCTTAAAGATAATGAAAGAGAGGGTAGTATTTTTAAATTTCTAAAAGTTACTAATCACTTAAATAGAATGTAATTAATAAATCATGCCCAATCAACTTAAAGGGTAGTTGCTAAAAAAATGCATACTATTATCATCATCTTATGGCGCTTATGGTCCTTGTAGAACCCTGGCCTTCTCATCAATTCTCTGCCATTCAAACCTTTCTTCGGCAACCCTTCTCCATCCTCTTACACCCAGAAATCGAAGATCGTCCTCAACATCATTTTAGGGAGCCTACTTGCCTCCATTCTTTGCAAATGCCCTAGCCATCTAATGCTGCCTTTTTTATGTTGATTACAATATCTGGAGCAGCATATAGAGCTCTCAGTCCTTATTTGTTCTCATTCGCAAGAGATTCAGTCCATACTTGGTTGGACCATATATTTTGCGAAGGATTTTTCTTTCCCACATGTTTAAAAATTTTTCGTCGTGTGATGTCAGGGACCATGTCTCACTCCCGTACATAACAACTGGCTGAAGGATCGTTCGATATACCCTTATTTTGAGATTGCAGGATATGTTTCTACTTTGAAAAATTTTCACTAAAGACCAATAGCACCTGTTTCCTGCTATTATATTTTATTTTATTTCTTCTTTGATACTGTTGTCCTATGCACACTATATAATATATATATATATATTATAAGTAAAATAAATTCTCCTACCTCTGCACTGCTAATAACTTTCCCACGAGATCCTTCTTTCTTTGTTGAAATAATATCATATCTATTTAGAAGTGGTACGCTTGGCATTTGCAACATGAACTACAAAATATTATGAAAGCAGTATGTTTATCTGTGTTAAGAAATACGAAAAAAAAATTATAAATAAATATGTTAGTTAAGGTGCGAATGATGGCATATTATGAATAATACAACTGAAATTTATGAATTATTTGCTTCTTCTATTAGTATTTTTTCTTCAAAATAGTTTTGAATGATAAACATTCATCGTTAGTCCTGTTTCCCTTTTAGATTCCCAACAGCCTTTCGAGACGTCTAAAAAGTAGGTGGTAAAAGACCTCCAAATATAAAAGTTTAATAGAAGTACTAACTGCTATGTATGGTTTATATTTTTTAGTATCATGATGTTTAATAAAGAATATTAATTATTATTCATAGTTATTCTTCACCGAAATGTCATTAAATTAAATAGCATTGGTCAAAGGAAAATATGAATCCAACTCATCAGACAACAATGGATGGGGTCTATTGATCACCAGGAAATATACCTGTAGGACGGATCTAAAAAAAAATATTATTAATAATACATATTTTCAAAACTTCATTCGCAGAATATAAAAGGGAAAAATAAAAAATCAATTTACTATTTTACTGGACTAAAAAAAAGTATGCAAGGACCCCTGTAGCAATGTATGTTTAACATTCCTCTTTCCTGGTACCAGCTATCTATACCTGTTATCGCCAGGAAAGTAAAAATTACTGAATATATCTAAATTTATATAGCTGTACTCAACAGCTGGTGGGAAGTCACTAAAATGACTCTTCTTTTTTTATTTTGTAATTAAACCTCTTTTTACGAAGTTCTACCCGCATTAATTGTTATTGTATCTACTGTAATCTATTTGTTGTATTTTTTTAATACCTATCTGGACGTGATCAGTTGTTCAAGCATTAAGACCGATACATTTTAAATAAACGACTGCAATAAGATTTTTGTTTCATTTTTTTTCTTCTATGTTATTATAAATACACAATAAACTTGAATCATTATTTATACATGATAATAGTAGAAATTATTTTTAAAAAACCTGTCTGCTAAAGAACGAACAGCATGGAACATGTTTTAGCCCCCCCCCCCCCCCTCCGTGCTTATATCGTCAGTGAGATTGCCAATTCCGTTATGTGCATTTTTTCAATTTAGGTGTTTCGTTTTAGAATAAAATACCGCGTCAAATTTAAAAACCTGCATACGCAAATTTTGCTTGTATCAGGTCATAACAAAACACTGTGATTTTAGTTCAAAAAATAATTAAACATGTGCATCAAACTACATTTTGTATTTTATCTCATAGAAAGTACTAAAATGCGGAATTGCATCTCACCAACGACATGTTTCCTATTATTTTCACTTACCTGTGATTTAGTTTTCTGTAGTAGAAAATTTTTCAAATTAAATAGCTGTCCGTCTATGTCCTTATTTATTTTTGATTACCTGTATAATTGTATTATTTATTTCCAAAGAAGACTGTTTTTTTATACTGAGAGGAATTGAGCAAGGTCGGTCAAATCCAAGTTAAATTTTTTTTATTTCGCATTAGAAGAAAAAGAGCCAAAAGGAGCTCGCTCATTAGTGAGATAGTGTTATTTAGTAAAAGAAGAGTTGAGCTCCTAACTGTTCCTAATCTCTTATTATCAAACTATCAAACTAAGCGTAACGCCCGCGCAGCCAACTAGGTCTCCGGTAAAAAATGTTAAATTAAACTAATGAACAATTATTTAAATAAAATTGAAAACTTTAATTTATAGTTTAATTATATATTAACTTCTCGTTAGAGTGTATCAACATATGCCTGCCTGTAAGATTGATTAATACGCTGTGCTAATGGGAAGCATAGTTCAATGGTTTTTGGGATACGCATGATGATATAGAAGGATTAATACAAAAATTATTGATTAATTCATTGCCACATCTGTTAGAATTATTCTTATTTGAAAACTTGTTTCTAATTTTAAACATCATTATCAGTTCTAAGGAGGCAAAATTAAATGGACAATATCAAAACCGCCCTAGAATTGATCATGTACTATTGACATTCGAAACTATGATTCGTGATTTTCAAATAAAAATTATTGCAATTATTTTTGTTTTAAAAGCTAGCTGCAACAAATTCATCAATCCTAATAGCTGAATAAAGTGTTCATCTCTCCTTACATTTCAAGAAAATATTAACTTGTTTTTAAAATTTATTTGTTGATATTTGCTACAGTATAAAATTTATACATAAAGTATAAATTAGTCGAAAAATTACTACGGTAACAAATCGATAACTTGTGACGAAACTATCCATTGGTAACATTTCTATAAAAGTTTTACATTAAGAGGTCGCTATTCTTCTTTTCAGACGCCTCAGAGGGGTATCGGGGATGTGATGGGAAGCAAGTTGGGAGACTAGTGGGTTCGAGTGGCTTATAGCTTAACATGGAAGAATAAGTACCTGTTTTTGACCAATTGGGCTATAAATGGAACATAAGTAGGGCTATGGATAAATTTATAATAATTGACTCAAGCATCTAGGCTATGTAAAAATCTATGTAGTACTGCAACAATTTTCTACTCACTGGAAATTGGTTAAAACGGAAGTAATATCTTCTCCTAGAATAATCATCTAAGTTATTTACACCATACGGGAAAAATGTCTGTAAAAAAAAAAAAAAATTAATAAAATGAATTTTGAAGAATCAGTAGACATTATATCAGAATGGTGGTTTGAATTATAGATTTTTTAAAAAAACAAGGTGACAAAAAGATAATAACGGTATAAATAAAAAACAACTTTTTAGGGGAAATGTTCCAAAGTTTAATTGCCTTCCAAAAACTGGATGCTGTAGAAAGAAGCTTTTGTTTTTTACAATGTGATGTTTCTCACACCTTTATTTATCCTTACTCATTTGTTCACGTCATGAACTCACCCAGCTAGTTGCTCATATTTTTTTATACATCAGTTCGCCATATATGATATTTATATTTACACATACACACATATATATATATATTGTATAAATTACATATATTACATGGTATGTGATATTCTGCAGGCCAAAAATCAAATGAAAAAAACCATAGTTTAGCTAAGCGTATAGCCAGAAATGTTTATCGAATTAGTGTTTTCAAAATAAATGTACTTACATAACGACGGCCAAACGAATGGTTTAATAGTACACCTTGATGTTTGTCCTAAAAAATACAAAAAAAAACATTTTTAAAGAATTTTAAATATATATTTGTAACAAAACATTTAATCTTGTAAAGTAGAGAATATATGTAAACTAAACATTCATCACATTTTTTTTTTTAAATAGTTGCAATTACATTTTAATTGAATATAATAATATTTTAATAATGCATAATTATGTAATATATATTTACAGTAATAATTAACAATTGAAAACTACGCTACTCAGTACGATTTTAATCTAACATGGTGTGCAATATTTAAAATAAATTAAATAATCTTACTTAAAATACATTAAATAATCTTATTTAAAATACATTTATCAGATTTTTATTGTTAAGGCATACATAAAGAAATAGTTTTTACCACTCTCACCTATTTAAATAGTCGTCTTGTTTTCATTTATCACCCCTTTATCTAAATATAGCTCTTTAATATTGCGCAGAATTATATGAAACATGTTATTAATCATTAAAATTGCACATAGGATAGGTATATATGATTTTTTAAACCGTGCTTTGAAATTAAAATAAAACCATTCATCTTATTTTAACCTTCCACCGGTCGCGCCAATTTCGTTGTACAAAATACAACACAATGTTTTTTATCCAAATTTTGTATTGAATCTATTAAATAATGACCATTCGACATTCAATGTAGAGTATATGCACAAAATATTATCAGAGAACATAAATGAAAATAGGTTTATGATTGAAAATAATAAAAAACAAATTTATAGCTGGATAAATATTTATTTACAAGACTATAGTCAAATATAATTATTTGCAGGCCTAAAATGGTTGTTTTTATGATAAATTATTGTAAATAAATTTTTTTGAGGAATTAATTTTACAAATAAAATTTAGATATCTCCTGGATGACCCCCCTCCCCCACCCTCCGCGTCATCTCCATCACTCCCCTCAAAATAGATTCCTTTATCATGATCTAGCACATTTTCTATTTCCTCTAAACTCAATTCCAAATTTTTATTTGATTATTTCTTCTTCCTCGTCTAGTTCTGCAAAATTTTAGCAATATATTCTAATTTTATAGGTTTCCACCTAATCAAATCATTCCAAATAATTAATATTTCGTCGATTAAGATAAACACAAATAAAAATGCAAAAGAATACTACTTATATTATATCTAATCTAGCTGATTGCCGAGAAAGGGACGAGAAAAAAATAAAACGTGAGCGGTCGCTTGTTGTACTTTGGGCAACACTGTGGACTAATTATTTTTTTAGTCAGGAAACTATCCCTCCTACCACATTCAAAAATTCAAAAAAAGGCGACAAATAGAGGATTATTTCTAGGAATAGCTACAGCCAATTTTCGGGAAGCTCACCATAAGCGAGAGAGAGAGAAAACAAGTCGAGTGTAGTACAAAATACAACGGCGCGACTGGGGCAGGGTTAAAATTGTCTGAATGAAGAGACAAGAAAAAAGTAATGTTTGAAACCTTTATTATTTCTCAATTTTTTTTTATAATATTCATTGATTTTTAAATTAATTTAAGAAATTATAAATCACACAGGTAAGCGGGAAAAAAGGGCATTTAATTTGAAAATTTATCTCCTACAGAAAACTAAATCACAGGAAGGGCAAACAAATAGAGAACCCGAGCATTGAAGGTCACGGGGGCAACCGTCAAAGACGTTCTATGTTATTCTTTTTTTAACCGATAGACTTAAAGTAGAATATTAAAAAAAAAAAAAAAAAAAAAAAAAAAAAATGATCTTGTTCTATTGATTACACAGGTCTGCGACTAAAGAACTGCATAGTATTTTTTAACATTTTCTTATAGATTTTGACCTCCCAAAAACAGGAAAAATATTCAAAAAATTCTATCACATAGATTTTTTATGTGTAGTATTATGTTTATTATTATATGTATGCTACTCACGATGAATTTGGGTCAGCAGGCAAGCTATACTAAATACCCATACTTCTTATGCTTGTGGGATAGAGCTAGAGAACAGCTCTGGAGTAAAAGTGATTGGCCACCCAGAGAAAGTTTAAAACCTGGAGAGAAAAATGTTATGAATACTACTTTGGTACCACCAGAAAAGGGGACCCCTCTCCATATCAAATTGGGGGTGATGAAACAATTAGTAAAATCGTTCGAAAAGGATGATGACTGTTTTGAATATCTATGTACGAAATTCCACAAGGTGTCAGAAGCAAAGTTTAAATAGGGAGTTTTCACTGGCCCCGACATAAGAAAACTTTTAACGGACATCCTCTTTGTGGAAGGTTGGGAAATACTAAAGATCCTGACTACAAAACCTTTCATCAACGGATGCTGGCAGCATACGAAGCTCAAGGTTGCAAGATGAGGTTGAAGGTCCATTTCTTACACTCCCACATAGACTATTTTTCTGAAAACCTGGGATCTTGCAGTGAAGAACAGGGGGAGCGCTTTCACCAGGGTGTCCGTGATATCGAGAGACGGTACCAAGGAAGATGGGATGTCACTATGCTTGCAGGCTACTGTTGGATGCTTAAGCGAGAAACTAAAGATAGAAATCAGAAAAGGACTTGGCGAAGTATCAAGGAATAGAAGAAAAGGTTTCATAAAATACATGAATAAGTGTAATATTGTTACTTAATGTCTCAAAATAACGTTTCATTGGTTGTAAAAAAAATATTATGTCTGATAATAATTTGAATAAACGAGTGCTTTCACCAATTTGTTGTGTTTGAATTAGAAAAACCCTTATGCGATAGAAAAAATAAACATCACTTCTGAAATCAGCGCATTTTAAAACATTTAAATCAGTTAAATTATCTCATGCAGCTGAAAAACAATTTTTTTTTGCAGACCTGTGTTATTTAATAGTATTTCTGCTTTTATTGTATATCCTCTCATAAACAAACAGAGGTAACTATAATCCAGTCTCTATTCCCTTGAGTATAGAAATTGAAATTCGTCCTTGTAATTAAAAGTCTTATAATTTGGAACGAAGAATTAGGAACGCGTGGATTGGTTGGCCCTAGAAGAATGTTGTGAAGGGACCGCCCTTTGACCTGCAGCGACCCTATAATCATATTCCCGGCGACCCTTTTATTTTGTCCTCAGTCCGTGCCTTCCCTTCCCTTGTGTGGCCTCTGCAAGAACTGCCCTTTTCAAAGGGAGCTTTTCATTATCTAACATTGATAGGAACTGGAAGAAAGGAGCGTGGAGCGTGTGATCTTCAGAATCATTGTAAACCAAAATTATATAGAAAAGAGCTTTGGCAGCTGAAGAAGGTACACAGATTTATCTATAACATTGAGTTTAGATAACTTAGTAATCACAAATAATTAAACAATGGACCACTATACTACAATAGTTATTCCCAGATAAAAATAAGCCATTTGCTGAAACTTTAATGGCTTAGGGTTATAAGGCATTAAGATTTTTTTTTTTTTTTTATCCTTCAACCGGTCGCTCCAATTTCCATAACACGGGCGATCGCGTGTTGTACGTAGTACAACGCCCTGTTTTTTATACATTTTTGTCCAAATTTTGTATTTAAGCTATTTAATAAAATATTTTGATGATTCTACATCTAATGTGAAGTATAGGTACAAAATATGACCTCAGAGAATAATATTTTGAACGTAAATGAATATATGTTTATGATCATATTATAAAAAACAAATTTATAGCTAAATCAATTTTTATTTACAACATTGCAGTCAAATATAATTATTTACAAGACTGAAATGGTTGTTTTTATGATCAGTTATTGTAAAAAAAGGTTTTGAGGAATGGTTTTTACAGATAAAATGTGAATATCACCTGGCTGCCCCCTCCTCACCGCGCCATCTCTATCACTACTCTCTACTTTTTTTATTTTATTTTCACTTAAGTCCAAATTTCTATTTTTTTTTCTTCCTCATCTAGTTCTACAGAATTCGAGGAATATATTCTAATTTTGTAGGTTTCGACCTAATCAAAACATTCCTTATAATAAATACTTCGCTGACTAAGATAAACAAAAGTAAAAATGTAAAAGAATCCTACATACATTATATCGAATCTAGCTGATTGTACTTTGTGCAACACTGAGGAATAAATACTTTTCAATCAGGAAACTATCCCTCCTACCACATTAAAAATTATCGGAGACAAATACAGGATTATCTCGAGCTAAAGCCAAATTTCCGGGAAGCTCATCGGAAACGAGAGGGAGTGAAAGCATGTCAATTATAGTACAAAATACAACGGCGCAACCGGTGGAAGGTTAACTTCACTTGTTTTTATTCACGCCTAATTACCAATAAATCAACAAACAGTTGATATGGTTTGATTGATATGTTATAATAAAAGACGTATGAGGCATGATGAAGAACAGAACTCTTCTGGATTTTAATTTAGTTTTAATGATAATAAGAGCAGATCTCTCATCCGCATCTTCTTATTCTCACATCTTTCAGATGTGCATATTTTGGCCATTGTTTCTGTTGAGTCCGTAGGGATCTGGTAGCACTAAGTGCAGTTGAATCTCAAGAGAACTCTTATGCCATTCATTTTTCATTATGTGGTGTATTGTTGTTATTAATGTGTAAATATATAAACCCAAAAGTACTATATAAACACTTAAAGTGTTGTAAATAGTTGGTATATCAAAGCATTATCAACTAACCTACATTGGTGACTCCGAGACATTATCTTATTATATAAACAATAGTGTTTAATCCTATTCGTTGTGTGGTAGTCCTAAGAAATAGAATAGGCTAGTAACCTGCAGGAGAACCCTTCCTACCTGCTATAGTTATAGCATATAAGGACGTTAAGCCTCACAAAACAAACAATGTTCGTAGTAAGTATTTGTTGGAACACTTGTTCGAGAACATTTCTGTTTCATCAATTAGTTATTGTCAATCATTAATCATTTATTTAAGATTTTATAAATAATTATTCGTATACCTAAGTTTATTGTTCAAATTATTTTTATTTAACTTTCTAACGATAAAAAAATTAAATGACTTCATGCAGACCAGCTCAAATTATTTCTGGAAATTCGATTATCAATCCTTCTAGTATAGAAATCTATCGATGAATCGCTTATAGTGAGAACAGCGTTACTATTTATTTTTGAAATTTTGTACAGCAGTAACCAGTAAATATTTTTTAAACTATGTTTTACTTTTTAAAACGTATAAAAATAGCATTTTGTGTACACCTTTAAAGAAAGAAAAAAGAAATTCTAACTATATATAATGTAGTCAGATTTATAAATATTGACAAAACTAAACAGTATGAAATTGGAATATATAGGAATCCCACACGCATATCTAGTGTATGTGCGTATCTGTACACAGAAATGTGTGGACCATTCACTCAAAACTTACAGTCTTTAATAGCACTGTTGGTAGCCTAATAAACAAACTGCTAAATGGATTAAAACGTTAAAAAGTCTGTACAATATACTGAGTAGTCATCGAAGGGTGTAATGAATTCAATATTGACGATATTTTGAAATAAAACATGCAAAAAAAAAAATATTAATAATAATAATAATTAGGCTTAGTATGCGGAAAAACTAGAAGATTACTACATAAAAAATTCAAGAAAAATATGTATAAAAATGCGGGTATATGATAATTAAGGCGCAGAATTTCAACTCCGCAATATTTAATAATATAAAATTAATGTTTAATAGCTTTACAAAATATTGTCTAGTTATTTCAATAATTTTTAACGCATTTACAAGATGTATACACCTGTAAAAAACAATAAACAAATGAAAAAAAATACTACCATATTATAATTGATAACAATTAAACAAAATACCTACAACTAAATATAATAATTAAAACAAAAATTAAATGAAACATATAAATAACCTTAACATTTTTACTTTTTATGTTCTTGTTGAATGAATCATTCTTAAAATTGCATTAAAAAATATATGACTCAATACTGTTGTATTTTAATTTTAACAACCATTTGTTAAGGGTCCTAAAAATAGGCTGTATTTTAAATTTAAATCTATTGATGCAACTGCAAAGTAATGTTAAAACTATAGTAAAGATATCACCAATAATTATTTATTTTTTCATAAAAAGGTTAAACACATACCATTTTTAACTGACCTTTTTTAGAAGTATTTACAGGTATCAATCGTTTTGGATAAACATCTGTCAAGTTCGTTTTTTTACGAAGTAGCTCAGGTCGCTGAAATTGAAATAATACAGAAACATTAATATTCAATACGTAAAAATAATATTTTTCATAAAATACGTGCTAAGATTTTATAAGATATATATATATATATATATATATATATATATATATATATACTCGTATATATATATGTATATATTTTTTTTTTTTTTTTTTTTTTTTTTTTTTGGGGGGGGAATGGTTAACGTCCTTATGTACTCCAACTAGGGCAGGAAGGACGGGTTATCCTACAGGTTACCAACCTATTCTAGCCATTGTGTGAAGGCAAGATTCATTGCGTAGGCACGCAACGAAATAAATTTTAACCTACACCCCAGGTGGGATTCGAACCCCCTACCTTCAATACCGAGCATGCTGAGACCATCGCTCCAACTCATTCGGCCATCGAGTGAGTCTCCATCATGTTATCAGGATCATTATCATCTCAGTTACTGGATGTATTTTTATTTTATTTGTATTGTACTAGTTAAAAGAAAAAAATATCGAGTCTCTATATATATTAATTAATTAATTTATATATTGTACGTCAAATGTTATCAATTGTAGTCCCGCCCGTTTTTTTTATTATTCAGAAAGACATAATAATATATTACAAATAATTAATAAAAAAAAGTGGCTATATAACGAAGTAAACGACCATTTATATTCTAAGTTTTTCAACAATAAGCTCAAGTATATTATTGTAAATGACGTTGATATATCACACTATCAATGAAATTTATATTACACCCCTTCAAAATATTTTCACTCTAATCATTGAATTTGAGTTCTTATCGTCACGGTATCATTTTCTATAGTTCTACAGCCCGAGGAGGGCCTTGCCTTCCTCAACAATAGTTTTATTTTTTTAATTTGAAGTTAATTAGAAATTTTGATTATAACTTGTTTATTGCTGGGCTACTCAAGCAATGGCAAAAAAAAACAAAAAAAAAAAACTGTTTTCCTAAAAACACTAATTGATTCGTATGACACCACAAAACTTTCATTTCAATGTATTTCGTACACGTACAAATGACATGGAAACCTAAAATAGTTCAAATTATAGTGGACGCCGCTTATAAGACTCAGCTGGGTTATAAGGTTCAGCCGCCTATAAGACTTAGAATTGACTTGAACGTTCCGGACATATCCAAATACACACAAAAAAGTCGGTTATAAGACTCGCCACACCGGATATAAGATTCAGTTTCTCCGAAATAAAAAAAAAAACAGCCCCGTATACCCTCGAAAAAGAGAAAATGATCAAAGCCATTAGTAACTCACGGGTCAATCTTTTTCCGAGTGTCAAGTTGCAAATACCTTTTTTTTTTCATCTTTTTTATTCAGTGTTAAAATGAGTACGCGTTGCGCTCTTAGTTTCAGTGACAAATTAGAAATTTTAGAGAAGTACGACCTTCTTCCAAAAAATGGGATAGCAAGAGACAGTTGCTAAGCTTAACGTTTCACAAACTGTATTGGGCAGGATTTTGAAAAATAGACCAGAAATCGAAAGTGAAGCATTACAAAATAAATCTCGGAGTTGGATACGGAAAAAGGGTGGAAAGGACGCTAACGTTGAATGCGCGTTAAAATATTGGTTTCTAAGAGATAGGGATAAGGATGCTCGCGTTTCAAGAACTTTTCTTCGCCAAAAAGCTGAAGAATTGGCAGAAAAAATGGGTAAAGATAATTTCATGCGACTGAAGAATGGTTTCACCGTTGGAAAATATTGCCTACCAAAAACCCACGGAGAGCCATTAGTAATTCCACAGGTGCCATTAGTAAACAACAAATTATATTTGAGCATTATTGTCAACTCATACAGGCTATGTATATTAACTGATAACATAAAGGGTTTTTTTTTTAAATTAAAGACATTTTTAATATTATTTTTTCCTTTTCGCCTATGAGACTCACTTTTTGTTGATCCCAAAATGAGTTTTATAAGGAGCGTCCACTGTATATTATATTTAAAACTAATTTATTGTTATCACTGAAAATCGTTTTTACTTTCTGTATAAACAAATATAAAAAAAACGAGGGTTTAATTATAAGAATAGAAAACATTTGTTTACGAATACCCACAGTGAAAATGATAAACCTTTGTTTTTTTACAAAATTGGTTTACTTAAACTATTTTACATTAGTTAGACTATTGTATCGAAAGTGTTTGGCTCTTTTCAAAGAAAGTTGAGCAAGATCTGCTGTGCATTAAAACTTTATTCAATAATAAAGGCACACACAACATTAGCCGACTTTAGCCGAAATTATTTACAAAGCCATTCAACTTTCCAGCATATTTTGTAGAAATCCAAGAAGAAAAAGCGCATTCTCAAAAAAAAAAAAATAAAATAAAATAAAAACATTTAACAGGTAGAGATGAGACTTGGATTGTCAGGTAAGCCAGTAACTGCAGGCTTGATTTTTCCAACAACGTTGGTTACATACCAAAATACTTTCTATATTGTGCTAAAATAGTGTGCAAAGTCCTTTTGTAAAAATGTTCTGAAAATCCACTCCTATGCACTCAGATTTTGGTTTTTTCTAAGTATGATGGCTTAATAATTTGTTTAAAAGAAAATTAACTTACATAAAGTTTCTGAGACAAGCTCTGCTCATGACGTGCCAGCTTATAAACACAATGCTGTGGCCTTGCTGAAGACCTCCGCCTTGCAGGCGTTGAACGCGTCCACAAATGTTCCTGTGGTTAATATTCTCAAATGGTAAGAATAAATGTATTGAGATTGCTATTATATTTTATCTAAGCATTATAATAAGACTTTATAAAACTTTTATATTTGTAGAACAAATAATGTTATTGTAATATTAAGAAATGGTATCTAATGTAAATCAATTAGAGCAAGACAGAAAATGTCTAATAATGGATTCTATAATAGGAAATTTGCTTGTTGTTTATTTCGTTTAACTTCACTTTATGCTGCTATGTCTAATCGGACGATGTTACGGTGGGAGTCCTAAATTTTGCCTATCCAGGTATGATTGGGATAGGGATCTTTAACGAGTACCTGACATCGCACAGGCTCGGGACCCCCATTTTACGTCCCTTCCGAAGGGTGGCATAGCTAAGGATTTTCAACCCCCTTTAAAGATCCTAAGGTCATCTGCCGGGCTACGAACCCGGAAAATTTGTTTCCCCTTTCTTAGAACTAAAAGAAAACAGTTTAGGCAATGTGCCCTAGTTATTGTTTCTGCCAATTAATATATTTTGCTCAAGCTCGCATTACATACAATCGATTATAATTTCATTTTGATTCAATTGCCTTTCCAGTTATGAAAAAACAAAAGAACTTCGATTTTGATTTAATTAGTAACAATAATTTTTTTTTAAAATTTAAAATTCAAGATTATCCAAAAAATAATTTTGTTTTATCATTTCACACATTAAAAAGAATAATTTATTATTTTATGTTTTAAATATAGTATTTAGTTTTATTTTTAAAATGTTTACTTTATGTTACCTTCGTCATTTGTTAAAAAACAATATCCCAAAAATTGCGACGCCAGCCTTGTTCTCAAGTTCGAGATTTCTCATAACATCATAACTTCAAGGTGACATCTTTAAAGTTACAATCACTCTCGGACCATGTTTAGATAAATTAGGACAAATTAAATGCCGAAACAAAATTCGTTGGTTTTAATATATATATATATATATATATATATATATATATATATATATATATATATATATATATATATATATATATATATATATATATTAGCTGTTTTAATGAAATTAAAATAAAAAATAAAATAGATCATGTAAATGTGATGGTTATGTAAAAGGTGACATGTAAACAGTTTGTAACGTATCTACCTATTGGTAGCACTATATTAGAAATAAAATGCTATATTAGAAGGTCCAGAGGCCATCTCCTTTTCAGGCACCTTGGAGAGTTATATGGAATAGAATGTAAAGCAAGAAGTGATACTAATATATTTGAATGATTACATATTTTGCTATGAAAGGTATGAAGGTATCTGGTTTGGGCTGAATCAACAACATATAGAACATTAGTGTATTTATGGATAAGTTTGTTTATCACAAAGTAAGGAGCATTGAGATTTTGGATTGCAACGATTCGACACAAGACGAATTGGAAGGTTTAGTGGATCCTTAAAGCTCAACTCCGAGGTTTTAACCAAAACTGTAATTAAAAATTTTTTGAAATTCCATTAAGTTTATTGATAAATAGTATATCAAATTATATTGTTAATTTGTTAGTTTTCTTTTCTTTTAAAGTCACATGTTTATTTCACTGATAATTGTTCATTTTCTAGTTTAATTTAATATTTTCAAAGTTTTTTTTTTTTTTTTAATACATATTTAAGTTATTATTATTGTTATTTTTTTTTCTAATCCTCGAAGATGATTTATTTGGCAACGGGATAGAGGTTGGTGGACAATTAAGGTGAGCCACTGTCTCCAATATATTTTATGTATATATAAATTTTGTTATTTGAGGTAATTCATTAGAGTGTGGCCTGAGGGACAATAAAGACTATAAATGAATAGGAACCTTTATTATTGTGCAATAAAAGCATCACAACAAGCAGGACCACTTTAGTTATAGGCTTGTTATTAATTTGTGAAGTTGATAAGTGCTCGCTGGTTCAGCCCCTGGTGGCCTGTTCTGGGGGGAGAGGGTCGTGGAAATAATTTGCACTCAATTCTGGAATTACGTCCGTTTTTATGGCCCCGCAGACAGTCTGGTTGAATAGATTTTCACAATTATGAAGTGATTTTTGATATTAAATGATTTAAAAGAAGTTGTATTAGTTCCTATGAATTCATGGAATTACGTTGTATAGAAAATAAGGTAAGATTTCTTTAATATTTTAAAGGACAGCACTACTTATGCTCAATTTTAGAAAATATATTTAAAGAAACAGTTTCGGGAACTTATTTTGAGAATGAGAAAAATATTTTTTTGATTACAAAACATTTATGCTGGCAGATATGGGGTGGGATCTATTTGTCCCATTGTGCGCTGAGGGGCAAAAACTTATACTCGATCTCAAGAGAGACGGTGGGATATATCTGTGATACTTATAGATTATTATTGTCCGTGTTCAGTAAAAAACAGAAGCAGGATAGGACCTGGGCAAAACTTTTGAATTGGTTATATAAGAGATAAACTATAGAAAAAAAAAGTTAAAATTGTAATGAAACGATGTTAAAAAGAATTTTCATAATTGCATGTGACTGCGAAACTGTAATCAATTTTTGAAGAAGGGCTTAGCGCCAAGGAAAATTTAAAACTTTATTATTTTTTATGTTAAATCAGAAAATTTCTAAAAATGTATTTACCCTGCGTCAAAAGAAAAAACCTTATCTTGTCCTATAGCCTTTAATCGCGTATTGTTAAATCATGTTGAACAGAAAGGATATCATGGAATTTATTTTTTATTTTATATTTTTTATTCATTTATTGAAAATTTACAACAGTACAAAATATATAAATCTAGTAAATGGGTTGATTATGATTACAATAACAAGCCACAACTTGAAAAAGAACTACTCATCAGTAGCACTAAAAAAAAAAAAATCTACACTAGAAGGTCTCTAGGACATCTTCTTTTCGGAGGGTTATCGGGAATAGAATGTAAAGCAAGTTAAAGGAATAGTGGATTTGTGTGGAAGGATTACTATGGAAGGATAGGTATCTGGTTTGGGCTAAATCAGAAACATATAGAACATTAAGATCTTTATTTGTAACAAAGTGAGGAGGATTAGGGATTTTTCGAAGGATTTTGGATACGGGAAGAATTAGAAAGTTTAGTTAAGCCCCAAACCTCAACTCCTATGTCCAAATAGGTCTGATAACTGTCGTGTAAATGAGTCTTTTGTAATAAATCGGAACGTTTGAACGTTTGTTTAGTAAATGTTGTAGAAGTCGAAAACGAAGAGCAGTTTCCTGTCATTCTAGTCTCGTATGTGGATTCCAAGTTAAACGTTAGAATTTATTTAGACAAGAGACTCTCATTGAACGCTCATAGAAGACTGAAAAAAAAACAGGCCGCACGTCCATTTTAACGCTTACTTGAAGAACATTCTAATCTCCCGATTCACTACAAAAATTCATCTATATGACCATTATTAGATCTAGAAATGGTACTAGCAAGGAAATGAATAACTGGCTAATCAGTTATAAGCGTCGAACCCGTGTCTAACTTTGAAAGTTAGAACTTAAAAGAAAAACTCTATTTTAAATCAGTAAACCACTATAATATGCTAGATTTATACATTTTTTTCCAATAAGTTTAGTGTAGTATAGTTTTTATTTATTAAGTATATTTTTCTTTAGAATGATCACTTAAATATCGTTAATTTCTTCCTAATAGTCTTTGATTCTAAATTAACTCATAAATTAATAGGATACATTTTGTAACTCACAACATCATGCTTGAACTCTAAAAACTTCTGAACAGTCCGATGAGTTATCATCGCCTTCATCGGTTCCACGATGTTCAGGCTGCTGAAGGCGACGCTAGGAAGAACGTTCATCATCAAGATGTAACCAAGTATCATCAGGCCACCGAAAACCCATTTGGTGAGAATTTAAAGTGACAATATCCTACTCAAAGTTCTGGAGTCTTCACTTTCAAAAATTAATGTTTTAAGATGTTGACTCGTTTATCTCTTTAGTCAAGTCAAACAACACTCGATTAAACATCATCCTCCTAGGTATATATGGACTATGGTTTATAACCTTTTCTCATCTAAATACACGTTATCAATGCAACACAACATATGTTTTTAGACTTAAATATATATTAATTCATGGGCGTAAGACAACTAAAAAAAATCTATTTTTTCCTGACTAGGAAAAACAAGAGATCATGGATATGCCTATCCATTAAAAATTTAGGAGTTACTATTGATCACTACTTATCCTGGAATAACCATATCGCCCAAATTTCCAAAAAATCCATCATAATCCTTAAACAACTGTATAGATCTCGAGATTCCTTTTCCCAGAGTACCCGTTAACTTCTAGTGCCTTCTCTTGTTTTCCCTTGCTTTGATTACTGTTGCTTTGTTTATGGGGGACTGTCGGGGGATCTCGAGATGAAGCTGAAGAGACTGATGAACTGTTTCATTAGATTTATCTTCGGGATCCCCAGACGGTCACACGTTACTTGCCGATATTCAGAGCTTAGGTGGCTATTTCCTAAGTTCCGACGGCAATACTTTCTGGAACTTTCTGGGCAATACTTTCCTATTCCAATGTCTAAAAACCAAAAACCCTTCCTATATTCTTGATTTATTAACTCTGCGTTCTTCTGTCCACCTCCTAAACACTAGATCCCAACCTTTTAACCTATATATCCCCTCATATAAAACCGCTTCCTTTGACAAATCCTTCATCATTCATGCTACCTCCTTCTGGAATTCCCTACCCACTTCTATTCGTAAAGCAGCTTCCATAACTTCCTTTAAAAATAATTTATTCCTGTACCTTTTAGACAATCAATCTTCCGCAAATATGTCAACAATTAAATAAATACTTAGAATTACCTTGCCAGACAATTGTACTTTTAGCTGTGCATTATTTTTTATTCTTGGAAGACAGTAAGTCCCAGAATAAAGTTTATATTTCATTTTCATTTCATTTTCATTTCATTTCCATTTCATTTTCATTTCATTTTCATTTCATTTCCTTTTCATTTCCATTTCATTTTCATTTCATTTTCATTTCATTTCCATTTCATTTTCATTTCATTTTCATTTCATTTCCTTTTCATTTCCTTTTCATTCCCTTTTCATTTCCTTTTCATTTCATTTCATTTTCATTTCATTTTCATTTCATTTTCATTTCATTTTCATTTCATTTTCATTTCATTTGCATTTCATTTTCATTTCATTTTCATTTCATTTCATTTCATTTTCATTTCATTTTCATTTCATTTTCATTTCATTTTCATTTCATTTTCATTTCATTTTCATTTCATTTTCATTTCATTTTCATTTCATTTTCATTTCATTTTCATTTCATTTTTTCATTTCATTTTCATTTCATTTTCATTTCATTTTCATTTCATTTTCATTTCATTTTCATTTCATTTTCATTTCATTTTCATTTCATTTTCATTTCATTTTCATTTCATTTTCATTTCATTTTCATTTCATTTTCATTTCATTTTCATTTCATTTTCATTTCATTTTCATTTCATTTTCATTTCATTTTCATTTTCATTTCATTTTCATTTCATTTTCATTTCATTTTCATTTCATTTTCATTTCATTTTCATTTCATTTCATTTCATTTTCATTTTCATTTCATTTTCATTTCATTTTCATTTCATTTTCATTTCATTTTCATTTCATTTTCATTTCATTTTCATTTCATTTTCATTTCATTTCATTTCATTTTCATTTTTTCATTTTCATTTCATTTTCATTTCATTTTCATTTCATTTTCATTTCATTTTCATTTCATTTTCATTTCATTTTCATTTCATTTTCATTTCGTTTTCATTTCGTTTTCATTTAATTTTCATTTCATTTCATCTATCAGATCTATCTATAATCCACTGCTTTTGATGAGGAAATTAGCGTCAAATTTTTATTCGAGCAACACCAACACAGCTAGAGCGTCAGCAAAGATCCAACACTTATAAAATCAAGGCAAAACGTTAGTTTTTTAATTTTAAACCAATATAGATCCTAAACGGTAGGTTCTAGCGACAAACTTTTTTTAATAAAAATATTTTCTATTAAATTTCTGATAAGAAAACTATTGTCGAATTTTTGTTTAAACCAACACCAACAAAGGAGAGCGTGTCAAAAAAGCACCTTATATCAAAATATAGGTTTCAAAGGTGACTTTTTCATTCAAAGCACTATGGCTTCCAAACGGTAGGTCCAAGCGACCAATGATATAAAACAAAAAGTATTCTCCATTAAATTTAGAACGAAGAAGCTGTCGTAAAATTATTGATCAAGCATCAATAACAGGGTTAGGGCGTATAAAAATGTTACATTTTTTAATATTTTCTTCAATAAAGCAGTTATAAATGTAGATAATAACATTTATTTTACAAAGCAATTACTCCACAACATATATTGTAAAAACATGTAACATGTTTCGGGATCATGGTCCCATCTACAGACTGAAACAGAATTCAAATCTCTACAATCATTCTTAAACATTAAAACAATACAATTAAGCTACATTATATTTCTTTATTATTTTACCTTCAATACTATCACTTGATGTTAACACACCGTGTCATTTACATGGTCAATTATAATAACTCTTCTACTCTCTAGGGTACAAGGGTCAATCCTAATCATATCTATTGTTATTAGTTTTAAGTTGGCAATCTTATATTATTAATTTGTTAATTGTGTCGTCTAGTTGCAAAACCGGCCAACTCCTCAATTTTGAGAAATACGTTTTTTCTGTTTTCTGAGTCCTAAGATACATTTTCCATCTATTGAAAACAAGAAACCTCGCAAAAACCCGTGAAATCCTTGTTAAACCTGCGTTTGAAAAACACAGTGTACTGCAAAACCGGCCATATCCTTCCGTGAATGAGTTTCAAAACCGGTCATCTCCACATCCGCGCTGTTGTTTCAGTTCAAGAAGGCCTTTTATCAGGTAACTATCAGTCTGCTCCTGTTTTTCCTGTAGTTAACGTTTATGCCTTTATCGTTTCGTACACTTTTCATTCCATCTTTATGGAGAAGTTTGTAGAAGAAGTTCCAGCTAATTTAGCAAGAAAAATATAAAGAGATCATGCAATATGGAGAAGAAACAAACCCCTCCAGATCGGGTTTTTACCCAAATTGAGAAGAAGTTAAAGAAAATCGAGTCTCGTTCAGCCTTCAGAGTTTTTCGGCATTCTCTCGAAAAGTGGAACTGTGTTCTAGCCAGGAAGAGACTACACAAATCTTGATTGGAAGAGTCCCAGTAATGCCCTGCTCAAACCCCCTCCACTATGGCACTTCAAAGTCACCCCAACGAAGAGATTTTTCAGAACCAAACCAAATAATAACGTGCTAGTTCAAAGGGAGGTTTTTTACAGATCGTTTGATTTTTTACTGCAACGTCGTAGCATCAGCTGCTCAAGAAGGAGGAAGCAGACAAGTAGATGAGAGGGATGAAGAAGAATATGAGAAAGAAATGTGTAAGCTTGTTGAAGACGATAATACAGCAAGTGTATATGTTTCTGAATGTTTATATATTTTCTAAATTACTTTTTTCGGAAATTCTTCTTCTTCTTCTTTTAGCACAACAGACAACATATAGTGGCCTCTGGCTTTCTCAACTTCTGCCTTCCATTTCTCTCCGTCTATTTTCGGAACTTATTACTTTGAAAATAATTCTCGCCAATTTTCCGTCTAGATGTTTGAGTTACACCACAACATTTCAGAGTTTAATTTTTTCAAATATATTCACTTATTGAAGAAAGTTTTGTTCATTTTCATCCCAAAAAAACCAATATTTTCATTAAATTTAGTTATTTTTAAGTTTTAATTCATTGCAAAACCGGCCAACTCCAAACTGAGTTGCAAAAGCGGCCAAATCCAAAATAAAAAATTGAGTAACTCACCCCCTCTACTTGCCCCTTCCATTTCAAAAAGTGCTTTCAAACACACTACCCTTGTGCCACTAAAAACCGAAGAGATTTTCTTCCTACTTCGTTTTGGCGTGATGTAACAGAAAATCAGCTCTCCTGAAAAATTTTGGTTTTTGGAGATGGCCGGTTTTGCAACTAGACGACACAAGTACACCTCCATATATAGTTCCTATTTTATCAGTGTCCGTTTTATAGTTTATTGCATTATTAACGGACACAGATAAAATAGAAACTTTATATGCAGGTGTAATTAACAAATTAATTATATACTATTGCCAACTTAGAACTTATAACAATAGATAAAATTAGGATTGACCCTTGTACCCTAGAGAGTAGAAGAGTTATTATAATTGACTATGTAAATGACACGGTGTGTTAACATCAAGTGGTAGCATTGAAGGTAAAATAATAAAGAAATATAATGTAGCTTAATTGTATTGATTTAATGTTTAAGAATGATTGTAGATATTTAAATACCGTCTCACTCTGAGCACGGGACCATGATCTCGAAACATGTTCCATGTTTTTACAATATATGTTGATGAGTAATTGCTTTTAAAATACATGTTATTAGTTACATTTTTAAAGTAAACGAATCGAAATGTACCCACGTAACGTTTACTCTCCGCCGCAAATCCTGCCTTCCTGTTTATATAAATAATATTCCGCTACCCATAGCTGACACAGTACGGTATCTTGGCTTCTACTTAGATAAAAGACTTACCTGGAACCCACACACTAGACTTAAAAGGCAAGAACTTAATAAACGCTTTAGCCATTTGTACAGACTACTAATTAAGACATCTCATCTTTCCATTAACAACAAACTCCTCATATACAAAACCATCATTAAACCTCTGGACTTGAACTGTGGGGGACAGCTAAACAATCGAATATAAAACGCATTCAATCCTTTCAATGCAAAGTCCTTCGTACTATCGTAAATGTTCCATATTATGTCTCCAACTAAACCCTTCATAATGACCTCAATATACCTGTTGTCCTTGACCTGATACCTCTTAAATTTTCAAAATTCCATCAAAACCTTTCCAACCATCCCAACCCTATGGCACATTCATTATCCAGCTCCACACATCCTTATAACCCTCCTCGCAGATTAAAACGGCAATGACCCCGAGACCTATTGTAATAATTATATAGTAATGGAGATCTGGCAATGGTCAGCTTCTCTACTCAAGTCCTGAGCAACTGTGGCGCTTCCTCTCAACTTCCACTAGATTTTACACTGGTGATGCGTCTGAGAGAAGAGCGCTAGGATTACTGGGGACCTGGCTTGCCCTCCCATAAGTTGGGGGACAGGCTTGGTCTGGGGTTTTCCTGGGATGTTTGTGTAGCTTGTATATATAGCGTGACTGTGTTTATTAATTTATTTAATTTTTTTTTCTCTGCTCCTTTATTATTACTATTGTTTTTTATTTTATTTAATTATACATAGTGTGTGAATGTATTCTTTGTCATCCATATTATTCATTGCCCTTTAAGAAGCAGCTTGTAATATTTATTTAATAAAACATTTTTTAAATTGAAAAAAAAAAAGTTACATTTTTAAATGAAATAACAAACGTTACACAAAAGAGTATAGACCCCCTGCTAAAAAATACATACATATCTATTCTATTAAATAAAAGGACAAGCCATTTTCTGTTTGCGATCACTGACCACGAAAGCTACTGAACCAATCTGTACCAAATTTAAATCACACCTTTTTGGTTTTAGGAAGGTTAAGAAATAATGAATTCTACTTATTTTAAATTGTTTTTTTTATTAAAAAAAACAATTATATGTGAATAATGAAAATTGACTGATAAGTTCTTAGCGCCATTCTTAATGAGAGGTTACAAATGCATAGTGTTATATTGAGCTTGAAATTGATAATAAAATTTAGTTATATTGGGTTAGATTTTTAAAAAAGGTTTATATATGTAGAGAGGCAAGTGGATCCCAATATAGTTGGGTTGACACTATTCCGCAATAAAGTTAACAATGGTAGAACTACTGGACTCATTTTTTTCTTCAAATTTCTACAAAATCATCTTCATGGTTCTACCAAGCTTTAACAATAATAAATTTTATAATGGTCAAAATTTAAATGTACAATGGTGAGTAGCAGAAACAAGTTACGCCACTCTTTCGTACACATTTATAGTTAGGAATTAAAATCTGTCTAGATCAAATAAATAAAAAATTTTCTGCCGAATAAAAATTATTACCAAAATATTAAAAAATATTAACTTTTCGATATCTTGTGTAAAAATATGATCATGGGCTTTTGTTTGTAAACACTGATAATGCAGTCCATTATCCACATGAGTTTCTTAAAAGTCTCTGTCCGTCTGGATTACCAACTCGTACATTAAAATTAGAAGTTGTATGTCAAGTTGTGCTTTTATGTTATTTTAAAAGCATAACGTAATCTTAGGAAATAAACACCTAAGGTACCAGGTTAAAAATTAATGCTATGTGTGGATATATCATTGAAGGGGGTAACGCTCAATCGTATACCTAATACAAGATTTTTAGTGGTAAAAAAATATAACTTTAATTAATGAGACCTGCAATTCCACGACAGAGGATACTAGTATATAAGTATTTATTAAAATTAAGGTTGGATCAAGAATGTTTGTGGTGGTATGACTGTTTATCTGAGCAAATTCAATTAACTAATACGCACAGATATCACGACTTTGATATCATTATTGATACTCTGTTAGTTTGAGGGTAATACTAAAGTTATTTTATGGCGAGTTTTTCTCTTGCGTGCTAGTGAATGTTACTAAGCCACGCAAGGCTCCGAGTTACGCAACTAATAGAGGGGGTTATTCTGCTAGCTTAATGCGCAAGTAAGCTACGTTTTAACGAAGCTAGGAAAACGTGCTGTTAGTCCTCAGTAACATATTATTCCCTGCTATCATGCCGAGTTTTTTTTTCTCTTAATATTAAGGAAAGAAGAAAAAGTTAGTTTTAAAAATATATATATAAAATTTTATGTTTTTAATATACATTTTAAAATATTTAAATTAAAATGTAATAGTAACTTTTGGTTTGTTAAAATATGGAAATAGAAGAAGAGAAAATAGCAAAAAACAAATGTTCCTGAATCGAGACATTTCCGGAGAGGTCAAGGTTGGATAATATAAGACAATCCTTCGACCAATGGTGACGTATGGGTAAGCATGGACAATCACAAGGCAACAGGAGATTAATCTGAGTACATGGAGAGGAAAATTATAAGAAAAATATATGGCCCTACCTAGTAGAAAGTAAGTACAAAACGGTTATAGGATAAACACAAATAGAGAACAGAGATAAGTTTGGGGACCCAGATTTTGTTTCGAGTATCAAGAAAGGAAGGATAAGATGGTTGGGACATGAATACGATATGCATAGCTGAAGACATGAATGGTAAGCAAACATAAATTTAAATATTCTATCCAATTATAATATATGTATAGTTTAAATCAATTTAAACCAAACGACCTTTTACCAGCTGTATTAAAAATTAAAATAATAAAGTTGGAATTTTTAGACTTCAAGATTTGACCTGCATGTACAAACTTGAAATAGGTATAAAGTAAAAAATAATATTTTAATTCCTTCAAAACTAAGATTATTAAAGGACAATCAATGAAATTATCGATACTTTATACCTATTTAAAATTTATGATTAGTTATTTTCGGAGTCATGTAAATGAAGAAGGGCAGTTTTGCCTTTGCCTTTGCAACAAACATTCGAATGGCCCTAACCAGCAGTGTGGTGGTGATGATGTAGAGGGATATAGATCTTTACAATATACTTTTTCTTTTCGAATTCTATTTTTTAAAAATAACTTATCATAAATTTTGAATAGGTATATAAGTATCGATTATTTCGTTGATTGTTCTTTAATGCTCTTTGCTTGGAAATAACTAAAATATTATTTTTTACTTTTTTGTACAAGTTTGTATTGTAGGTTTAATTTTGAAGTCCGTTGTTGTTTTATTTGTTTTCCAAAAACTAACTTAATTTGTCAACTTTTAATGGTACCTAAGTGAGTGTATTATTGTTTATATCGCTCATGGGCAGCAAATAGTGCCACAACTCAAAAAGTCATTTTTTGAGATATGTAGGTTTAAAGTTTTCATTACTAAGGAAAATGCATAGGAAATGCTTTAGTTTACTTAAACGAAATTACCTTCAACTTATACCTTCTCTCGTTTAAGCAAACTAAAGGATTTCCTATGCATTTTTCTTAGCAATGAAAACATTATATCCATTATCTCAAAAAATGATTTTTTGAGTTGTGCCACCATTGCAACCCATGAGCGATATATGTAAATTATTTATGTCATGTTAATTATGTTCATAATTTAGATTAATCACTGTGGAATGATTTTTTTTTTTTTTTTTTTTTTTTATGCTAAGTTTATTTCAATACATGGAACCACCTCTAAAGTATGACCTACCAATAAAAAAAAATGAATCATTATAATCGATACGTAATTGACTGAGTAATCGCGTAACAAACATACAAAAGAGAAAAAAAGAATTCAAACGAAATGAGAACCTCTTCTTTTTTGAAGTCGGTTGAAAAAAGTAAAATTTCGTTTAGTATATTTTTAAATTACTTGTATATTTTACGAAAAAAAAAACCCAAAAAAAAACTGAAAATAAAATCTGTCCAAAAAATGAAATTTGTAATCATTCATTACCAATACGTTATCATAACATCAACCGAAAGCTAACTATATCGTATAATGTATGTTATCGTGAATCTGGAGACCGAGCGTGTTAATGTGTCTACCATTTAAGCTCTCATGTAACTTCTGTCTGGAAAAGACTGGTTACAATTTATATCGTTGTACATCCACGGAATAAATCCCGCCCTTCCAATCTGGAGTAAGTTCATAACCCGTAGAATAATCCGTCCTTCTTGTTCTATATAAGATCCTTGAGCTCCAATTAACAAATAAATTTATTATTCGTTTGGTTACCACTTCGATATATACTGTCCTGCTTCACTCCTTGGTAGTATTCGTGTAGAGATACAGATTTTTTTTCTTTATTTTAATTTTTTTTTTATTATGTTATTGTCATATAGTGAATGCAGTTAATATATAAGTAAAAAAGGATTTTAACTATTTGTTATGCAATGAAATTTTCGTTGAATATTCAAAAGAGAAATTGTTTCCTCTTGAAATAAACTCACCCAAAAATAACATTTAAAAGCAATAAAATTTAGGCGAATCAAGGCGAGGGTAAACTTTAATTAAGGGGATGGAGAATATCAGTGAATCAAACATGCAGCATATTTGCAGGAGCTTTGTTTGTTCTTCATTCAGAACCGAAAGAGCGGCATTATGTTTGCACCATCCTTTCTTTGCTCATGTTATCACCATTCCGTGTTTGTGTATTAATTTTACAACATTAGAATACCTTAAATTATTTAAATTTTTAATATTCATATATATTAGTGATTTGTCGGTGTCTAAATCATTACTGTTATTACAAAACATAACACATATGGGAACTAAATATGGCACATAACCAAATCTATTTTAACCCTTAACCGGCATGGCCAAAAACTTTAACACTCCGTGCGTCGCGTCCCTAGGACTCCAAAATTAAAGTAGGTGTTTTTATTTTAAATTTCCTGAAAAATAATGTTTTTTCTGAATAACAAACTAAAGTTATCAAGATATAAAACTCAAAATACACTCAGATTATTATTTTTTAAAAAGGAACCAAAAAACTTTTAGCGAAAAACAGATAGCCTAAGGTCTGAACTATAATAAATTAGCATATGTCAACTTCTAGACTTCATACGGAAAAAATTGACATTGGTAGAAATGTCCTTAAAAAAACATTATTTAAGAACTCATCTAGATTTTCAATGCATTAAAATGAGACAGTTTATTAGAACATTGCAAGCATATTGGTTTTTTTGGATAACAAATAAAACAATACTTTCTATGATTTCTAGGTAAAACTTCTTGAGTAACAGAGAACGTCGTGATTACTTGTGACAGCATTCTCGGCAGGAACTTTGCTTTCAGGATCACTCTCTTGATCTGAAAACTCTGTGTCAGATTCCCCAAACCATTTTAGTAGGGTCTCCTCATAGTTAGCATCTGTAGTTCTAATGTATTCTAGATTCCTTGGACATAGTTGTAAAATTGAAAATATAGCACTAACTGCGTCGCGGAGTCCCACGGACTCTGAAGCAATTGTAACACCGACTTAAATTCGCACAATACTACATTAAACATAACAAATGGTGCGTCCCCTCATCCTAAGAAGGTACCGGGAAACACATCCTGTTTTAACGAAAATAACATTAGTTGTGTCGTCTAGTTGCAAAACCGGCCAACTCCTCAATTTTGAGAAATACGTTTTTTCTGTTTTCTGAGTCCTAAGATACATTTTCCATCTATTGAAAACAAGAAACCTCGCAAAAACCCGTGAAATCCTTGTTAAACCTGTGTTTGAAAAACACAGTGTGCTGCAAAACCGGCCAAATCCTTCCGTGAGTGAGTTTCAAAACCGGCCATCTCCACATCCGCGCTGTTGTTTCAGTTCAAGAAGGCCTCTTATCATGTAACTATCAAAAAACGCTCCTGTTTTTCCTGTAGTTAACGTTTATGCCTTTATCGTTTCGTACACTTTTCATTCCATCTTTATGGAGAAGTTTGTAGAAGTTCCAGCTAATTTAGCAAGAAAAAGACAAAGAGACCATGCAACATGGAGAAGAAACAAACCCCTCCAGATCGGGTTTTTACCCAAATTGAGAAGAAGTTAAAGAAAATCGAGTCTCGTTCAGCCTTCAGAGTTTTTCGGCATTCTCTCGAAAAGTGTAACTGTGTTCAAGCCAGGAAGAGACTACACAAATCTTGATTGGAAGTGTCCCAGTAATGCCCTGCTTAAACCCCCTCCACTATGGCACTTCAAAGTCACCCCAACGAAGATATTTTTCAGAACCAAACCAAATAATAAGGTGCTAGTTCAAAGGGAGGTTTTCTACAGATCGTTTGATTTTTTAATGCAACGTCGTAGCATCAGCTGCTCAAGAAGGAGGAAGCAGACAAGTAGATGAGAGGGATGAAGAAGAATATGAGAATGAAATGTGTAAGCTTGTTGAAGACGATAATAGAGCAAGAGTATATGTTTCTGAATGTTTATATTTTTCTAAATTACTTTTTTCGGAAATTCTTCTTCTTCTTCTTTTAGCACAACAGACAACATATAGTGGCCCCTGGCTTTCTTAACTTCTGCCTTCCATTTCTCTCCGTCCATTTTCGGAACTTATTACTTTGAAAATAATTCTCGCCAGTTTTCCGTCTAGATGTTTGAGTTACACCACAACATTTCAGAGTTTAATTTATTCAAATAATATTCACTTATTGAAGAAAGTTTTGTTCATTTGCATCTCAAAAAACCCAATATTTTCATTAAATTTAGTTATTTTTAAGTTCTAATTCATTGCAAAACCGGCCAACTCCAAACTGAGTTGCAAAACCGGCCAAATCCAAAATAAAAAATCGAATAACTCACCCCCTCCACTTGCCCCTTCCATTTCAAAAAGTGCTTTCAAACACACTACCCTTGTGCCACTAAAAACCGAAGAGATTTTCTTCCTACTTCATTTTGGCGTGGTGTAACTGAAAATCAGCTCTCCTGAAAAATTTTGGTTTTTGGAGATGGCCGGTTTTGCAACTAGACGACACAGTTATGAAACTGTATATATCTGCCTGAGTCCCAGGGACTCCGCAACGCCAGTTAAGGGTTAAAGACAGAATTTATATAAATATATACATATATGTGTGCGTATGATAATATGGTAACTCATTATAATATAATCTTCTGATATTAATATATATATAAAAAGCTCTACATAACATATGTTTTATTTTGTCATCGCACTAGACATAATTAATTCGTTTACTTAGACAATTATTTTAAAACCTTGCTTTTTTCTAAGAAGCACTATGTAAATTCTATATTTTACATATTGGTAGGAAATCCTGAGGCCATCTTCCTTTCAGAAGTATGGAAGGATTATCGAGCATAAATATGGAAGCGAATTATGATATATGTGCAGTTGAGTGGTTTTGGAGCTTGACAGCAAAACTATAAGTATCTGGATTAGATTGAATCAGCAAACATTCAGATCATTGTGGAACAGTTTATTTGTTGAATCGTCTAAGTTATGAAGCAGTTTATTTGTCTGGTTTGGGCTAAATCGGTAAAATGTAACGTTAAGATAACTATGGATAAATTTCTTTGTGACTAAAAATTAATGAAAATTTTTCGCAAGGAGTGTGCAAGGATTAAACACGAGTGGAATTGGTTGCTTTGTGGAGCCACATAGCTTAACTACGTATTTAAAATAGGTCTAATTATAGTTATGTATATGTATTGAAATTCATACGTAAAAGTTGTTGTAGTTGAAATCTACGGGAGGTATTTAGTCGTCTAATTTAGTTTGATTTGTAATATCAAGGAGCATTTATGGTTTTTCAAAGGATTTGGAACTGATTGGACAAGATTAATTGGATAATTTGGTGTAGTCCTAAATCAACCACTAGCTCTGATTATCGCCTTTGTCTAATAAAAGTTTAAATATTCGAAAACAAAGAGCAGTTTGTCGTTTCAATCTTGTATATGGAGTCCTAGTCAGTGAAACTGTTCAACTAGGAGAAATAGAATGTCGTTAAAGGATACATTGGATAACAAGTTGTCGTGTTTTAAACGTAAGTATGTAACAACAACTACTACTACGTTTTACGCCACTAAGCTGAAATTAATAAACAAAACACTTTTTTCTTTTTCTACTATACAAAATGAAATTACTTGAGGTAAGCATGATAGTATAGAAAGATTGATGAACCAATTCTTACTTCTTAATGAATGAATTAACTGGAATTATATTATTTGAAATCTAAAAAAGGAATATCAAAAGACTCTACTAGTATGGGAAAGAAGAGTTCTTTGAAAGATGTATGGCCCAATCAAAGTGCAGAGCTCAGAGAACTCTAAGATGAAACGGATGTTGTCACGATTGTTAAAAAAAGCGAGGTTGTGATGGTTGGATCGTTTAGAGAGAATGGAACATCAAAGGCTGCCAGGAAAAATGTGGACGGGGGCGTGGGAGGAACAAGAAGAAGAGGCAGGCCCAGATAAAGATGGACGGATGATGTGGAAGGAGACATCCACCTGTGATAAATATCCAGAATTGGAGGAACGTGGCCGCGGACAGAGAGGAGTGGAGAAAGCTGTGTGCAGGGGCCCAGGTCCTTCATGGACTCTAGTGCCCGATATAGAATAGAATTTTATTTGAAAACTAGTTTTAAATTGTTAAATATTTATCACCGGTCCTAAAACATACAAAATTTTCAAAAGATTGAATTTAAAATGGCACTATTCGTAACGTTTGCTTGAATGTCCAGATAAACATTTCCAGTACTCCCATTTTTAATTGATTTCCAATAGGAACAGAGGAAAACAACTATTCATAGGAAAATTAAAACAATATAGCCTACTTTGTACTTATTACTCCCCCTTTCATTCTTGTTTGTTTGTTTATTTCGTTTAACGTCACTTTTATGCTGCTATGGCTAATCGGACGATGCTACGGTGGGAGTCCTAAATTTTTCCTATCCAGGTATAATTATGATAGGGATCTTTAACGAGTACCTGACATCATACAGGCTCGAGACCCCCATTTTACGTCCCTTCCGAAGGACGGCATAGCTAAGGATTTTTTACTCCCTTTAAAAAATCCTAAGGTCATCTGCCGGGCTGCGAACCCGCGATCTTGGGTTTAGTGGGTTGCTATGCTAACCACTACACCACAGGTGACCCCCCCCCCCCCTTCATTCTTTATATCTTTTAAAAGTCCGTTTTTCCTCATCAGGTGTGTACCAATGTATTTGATTTCTTATCTTTCATATTTTTTAAAATTTAATTTAGTATATATATATATATATATATATATATATATATATATATAAAATCTATGTGCTGATGTTTTGAATTTTTTTTTATGTTTTTAGATGATGAATGTTTAAAATTTGAAACTAGTTTTCAAATAAAAAGAATTCTAATAGAAGTGTCGATCCTTATCCAAAATGAAATTGATAATAGAAGTAAAAATGGTTCTTATGAAAAGGTTTCACTATGAATAATTGACTTTATAAGATAGTAGGATGCAGACTTTACTCATGAGAAAGATGAAGTACTTTGGAAACCTACCGGTTCGAATCGGGGCTCAGTCACGAGCGAGTTGGGTTTTTCACTGCCAACGGAAAGGAAAAGAGGTCCTAAATCATCGTTGCTCCAGCGACCGGTGCCATCCCTCTTCCAGTCCTGGAGGGCTTCCTGATCCTACTGGACAATGATTCGTCAGCTGTCAGGAATTACTTTTACCCTTGGGACTAGAAGTACCTTGATACTATATAGAGAAATATTTACTATGTTTTTCTTAATAAGGAATAAAATAATAGGACTTACTATTTCCATGATCAAAGTAATTATTACGTTCTGCTATGTTGACACCACAGCTAGGGGTTTTATTCGATACTACAATCAATATTAGGTATTGATGAGACATAACCTCCAGCTATTCATAAACAAAAAAAAAGAAAAAATAATAAATAAATAAAAATAAATAAAATAATATATATATATATATATATATATATATATATATATATATATATATATATATATATATATATATATATATTAAGTATAGTGATTGTTATCTATTATAAAAACTATGCATTCCCAGAAACTAACTACTCCAGTTAAGCGGTCACCTTTTTTAAGAAAATGGTAAATAAAAAGTATAGTTAGTATAATTGTATTACTTTATTAACTTTATTGATTTATTATTAATTGAGTTATAAGTCAAAAAAACAGCGAATGTCACTTCAATCGTGTGATATTGTCTTTTATTTGTTTTACTGACGCATTAGATTACATTCAAAACACACTTGAGACTGTTAAATAACTTTAGAAGTTAAAAATCGATCCTGAGGCAAATGCTTACATCTACCCGCTTTAATAAGCATCACAAGGTTATAAGCAGAAACTCAAAGTGAAAATACAGCATTTATGAGTAGGGAAGGGTTCTGATTCTTGAAAACAAGAGCTAATCTGAAGTTTTTATGGTGATTTGCCTGTTTATTGTTAGCCTATCTACTACATTTCTAGATGATTGAGCGTTATTGCTCTAACTATTCAAATGTTTGTCAATCCTAGTCTCCTGTGTCGAAAATCAATACAAGGAAAACTGGATGCAGATGAAATGCTTCCTTTACTCTCCAAATCGAATTCCAGCCCTGAAAAAAAAAAAAAAAATATATCTTCTAAAATTCTGTAAATGTTTACAACTGAAGTGTAAGCTTATTAACGTTTTGTTTCAGTTAAATTTAAAAAACTGGGTTATATGGTATATTATGATATTTATAGATAAGTTTATTTTTGATAAAATATTTCAAACGGTTTTAGATTATATACGAGATGAATTAGAGCCAAAAGTTCAACTCCGTACGTCCAAATTGGTCTAATTACTGTCAGGTAGATTATTCTTTTGTAATTAATCGGAAGCTTTGAATGACTGTCTAGTAAATATTAAAGAATTCTAAAATGACGAACAGTTTATTGCCATTTTTGTCTTTTATGTCGATTACGAGTAAGGCGTTCATCCAGACGGGATCCCAGGAAGCTTATCTTTTTACCTGCGATTGATAGAATATCATTTAAGGATACTGTAGGACAAGTAGTCGTTTACGGCGAATGGTAACGGTTATTTGATGAGATTGGTTTGGAGTTATTTTAAATTTCAAATGTAGACAGTAATCATGAAGTTTTGTGATATGAGATCGGAGTTTTTAGGATTCTATTAAAGGGTCATTATTTATGAATAACACGCATGTTTCATCGGAGTACGTAGAAAAGTAGGTTTTATGATGAGTCGTTATGTCAGCTGTATACACCTTGTAAAGGATAGGACCTACAGTCTGCTGTCCTGATGTATTTTAGAAGCCTTAACCATTTTTCCTCCTCAGACCGTTGAAATGTATACACATATATTTACTTTATTTATTTATCTACAGCTATGTTAGAATGAAAACCTGCAAAAGTGCTGAAAGAAATTATAATAAGACATATAAGACATGAGGGAGACCAGTACCTATCGATACCTCCTCCTCACTTTGTTTCCGATTATTTCTTACTTCAGGAGGTCCCATATCCATTTTTAGCCTTATATTGTCTGGAATATTTATTGTAGTCTGTTGAGATATTAATGCTCTAGTGATACTTTCAGCTTTCTACAGAGTAATTGAGTGAGGTGATATTCATAAATGGTGTGTTACAAAAATAACGGAATATGCATCTAACTCTTGTAAAACGGTAACGGCAATCGCTGAGGTTGCCTAGAGTTTAAACGTTCCTCAGGAATGTACCAAGATTATTAAACAATTCAAAATCACCAGTAAGAAAAAAAGCCATTTTTTGGCCATCACAAAAAAGTAACTTTTTCTCCTTCCAGTGGTCGCTTTGATAAAATCGTTTCTTCTTTTCCTAAGTCATAAAGTAAATGAAAATCCAACAGACCCATCCAGATTATTTTTTTTATCGCTAAAGACTACTTGTTTCCACAGTCCAGTCCATAATGTTTTATTTTTCACAAAAGCTATACTAGCTAATTTTTTCTTACTGGTGTTTTTTAATTATTTTAATAAACTTTGTACATTCCTAATTATCGTTTGAACTCCTCGGCTTCTTCAGCAATTACCCTTGCCGTTTACAAGAGTTGAGCGGTGTGCTCTATAAACTTCGTTTCTCACACATAAACTTCACAACTGTTGAAAAACTCCGTTTGAAGCTTTGTGTGATTTTCCTAGAACTTATTCTATCCTCATTAATGATGAAATTAAATGGTAAGCATTATTTTTTCCCTATAATTTAGTTTAGTTGTGTCTGCTGTCGTTCAAATTCAACACACCTCTAAAGTAAAATTAAGAAAATCGTAAAAAACGACAGTATGTGGCAATTTAACTATTCAACAGGGTCTGATAATTCTTTATCCTTTTCTAATATCTTAACTTATACTTCAAGCTGTGTTAAAAAACTAATATCAATGGAAAATAAAGAAATCGTTAAAAGTTTTACTTATTTATAAGGGTGTCTAACATTTTGTTGATGAGCGTATATTGAGATATCTAGAAGTATATTCGGATAACAGTGAAGATGAAATTTTTAAAAATTCTTTGGATTTTACGGCTAGTCGAACACTTTCAAATACTTTACATTGTTTCTCCTTTCTAACATATGAAGTGTAAAATTCCAAAACCAGCTTAGTCCATTTTATATTTTTTTAACAGCTGGTCGATAAAGGTGAAGATCAGACTGGATTAGGAAGGGGGATTATTTTTGTATGGCCGTTAACAATGTGATAAAACTACTTTTTTTTTAGAAAGCCTTTTGAAAAGGAAAAAAAACAACGTCATAAAGACATGATATTGTGTGTAAAGTATTATTGTAAAGTTGTTATTTTAGCGAAACAGCGTTACAACGGTAACATTTATTCAAGACATATTCAAAGAAGGGCGATGTTAAAAGAAAACTTTGGAAATGAAAATAACCCCCCCCCTTTCTTTCTAAAGGACGCTAGGATTGGAAGGATGATAGTGCCTTTAAATCAGCTCCAAGTAGCACTTGGCCGGTCCGCTATTCCACTTTACCCTCCGTCCTTCTCGGCCGCTCCCAACTTTTTTATAAAATGAAAACGCCTTACATAGATACTGTAATTTTATTGCTGTCTTTCAATAAAAAGTAAATAAATAAACAAAAAAAATCCTACTCCAATACAGCATTGAATGACTATTTTATGTCAAAGGGAGCATTAATGATTTATGATGTTGCTTGTCTGATTACATGACCGTATTTCCTGTAGCTGTATGTCAACCTTATCTTTTTTTAATTAACCTTCCATCGGTTGCGCCGTTATACACTCGACTTGTTTTCTCTCTCTCTCACTTCCGATGAACATCCCGGAAAATTGGCTTTAGCTATTCCTCGAGATACTCCTTTATTTGCACAGTAATTTTCCACTGTGATTGGAGGGATAGTGTTCTGATTGGAAGATATTTAGTCCTCAGTGTTGCACATAGTACAAGTGACCGCACTCGTTTTGTTTTTTTCTCGGCAATCTGGATCTGAATCAATGTAAGAAGGATTCTTTTGCATTAATACTTTTGTTTATCATATTGAGCAAAGCATTAATTATTCGGAATGTTTTCATTAGGTGTAAACCTTTTGGAAAATTGGAAGATTATCCTCGAGTTTTGCAAGAGCTAAACAAGAAAGAAAAAGACCGATATAATCAAATAAAAATTTGTATTTGTGTAAAGAGGCAATAGAATATATTCTAAATCATGGTGCAGAAAACCATGTTGAGGGTAGTGATGTAGAGGCGGCGGGGAGGGGATCCAGCGATATCTACGTTATATTTGCAAATATCGTTCCTCACAAAAAATTGTTTACAATAATTTTTCACTTGAGGTACGCATGATGGTATAGAAGGATCAATACACTTACAATTAGTATTGATGAATTAATTTCCACTTGTATTGAGATTATTTTATTAGAAAACTAGTTTCGAATGCTAAACATACATCTTCAGTCCTAAAACATACTAAAGATTTAGTACTTTAGTATATATAATCTATGTAACATAGTACTGATGTGTTAAAAAAATTTTGTATGTTTTAGAACTGAAGATGAATGTTTAGCATTCGAAACTAGTTTTCTAATAAAATAATCTCAATAGAAGTGGCAATTAATTCATCAATCCTAATATTATTTCATAAAATACAACCATTTTAGACGTGTCAATAGTTATATTTCCCTTAAAAATTGTTAATAAAAATTTATCTAAACTTGTTTTTAATTATTTTCAATCAAAAAAATGTTTTAATTCGCGTTAAAAATATTATTCTCTCAGGTAATATACTGTACATACATACTACTTTAACCCGGCGTTGGTCCCTAGCCGATCTGGTACACCGTTAGTCGCAAGGTGAGCACTTTCCTCACTTCTTTGATTTAAAAAAAAAATGCAGTTTTATGCTACCAAATATTTAGATCTATTTTGCATTGCCTCGAGCAGCCACGAACAAGAATCTGGAATAGTAAAAATGTCAGAGTATTAGTAAATGATTGAAAAATAGTTCAAATACAATTCACGACGATTTATCTAATCTACTATCGACTATAGATTTATCTATTTTTAACTAATTACTTACAATTTATCTTCTCAACTGGCTTTTTATTCAACAAGTCAAACATGTTAGATCCACGACTCATTTTGAACCCAAATAATCACTAATCAATTGAAAAAAATTAGAAAACTCGCTCAGTAAAATGTCACGAATAAACTGGACGAGAGATAAGCTGATGCTGAGGAGTGTGGATATTTCAATTTTCAGTAAAAGATCCAGGCTACCTACATCCGTATTACTTAGAAACCGAAAATTCTTATTCGCAAATCTCCTAAACCCAACTATACTGAGGGGCAGCGATGAAAGTTAAATTCTGACGGGCTTATTAAATATTTTTTAGAAGGGTAAGGGAAATGCTCACCTTGCGACCAACGCCGGGTCAAACATAAATTACTCAAAGTTTTGTTTTGTTACAAAACCCCTTCATCCACTAAAACTTTTAATTATAATCACACATTTGGAGATATAGAGTTGAGTGTTGGGGCTCCTGCAGCCATCCTCTTCGTGTTCGGCCTATTCTTGTTCTTCCTATTCGACATTTCTTGGCAATGTACCACGAACCACATTAATTACCTTATTTAAGTAGAACAATTCTTCGCTGGTCCGGAGCATTAAAGACCGGGCTATATATCATTCGCAGGAGTTGCAACTCCCTTAAGCTGATTGTCATCGCGGCAGTAAATGTTTCTGTTTCGCTGGTCTAATTATAGTTTTTTTTACAGCGGCATTTAGAATTAGAGAATCTTAGTTTTTCAAAACATGTCAGTCAAATGCCATTACTTTTCTATCTACCTCATTAATTTGCAAATCTTCATCGTTCAGTTCTGATCCCAAATATGCAAAAATATTTAATTTGCCAATTGAATAATCATCAGTATCCATTATTTATACAATAGAAGTCAAACGATATGAAAACATAATTTGAAGAGGAAATCGTAATCCCCTTAAATACCAACACTGACATTAAATAACAGATAATACATTGGACCAAAGTGTTTGCTGAATTAGTAGAATTAAAAGGGTAGTTGGGGCCGCTGTGTAATGTAGACCGGACCGGCCCCACTCATTTAACTGACCAACAAAGTTAGGGGCCGTCCTCTGGCGGTAGGCCACTGTCCGGGGCAGGGCACCAGTTGGCTGTCACTGTTCGCCGGAGTTCGTTCTAGTTACTGTAACACCCTGCGCCACCGACGTCAAGGAACAGCCTCATTAAGGGAATTATAGAGCCACCTTGGAATATCCCCGTAGATTAGGAAATTACTTTGAAATCTATCACTTTTCTCAAGGTTTTTGGTAGTAATAGTATATGGAATGTGATAATAATTTGAAAAAAAAGTCCTTCGTCATAAACGCTTCATGATCTACAGTACCCTTTAATGATATTCCACTAACCCCTGTTGAACAGATCCGCTATCTAGGACTCTTGGACAAAGGTCTTGCTTTGGATGAACATACAAGACGTAAACGACAAGAAACTGCTCGTCGTTAAAGACTACTTCATCATTTACTAGACAAACGTCCAAAGCTACCAATTAATTACAAAAGACTCATCTACAGGACCCTGATTAGACCTATTTGGACGTTGGAAGTTGAGCTTTGTGGCTCCACCAAACCATCCAATTCATCTCTTATCGTCACCAATAAGCTTATCTATAAAGATCTTAATATTCGATACGTAGCTGAGTTAGCCCAAACCAGATACATATCCTTTCATTGTAAGCTCCATAACCGCTCAAATCACTAGTTCTCAACTCTTTCCTAATCTGTTTCTGACAACCCTCCTAGTCGTCTGAAAAGATGGCCTAGAGATCTTCTAGTGTATAATTTTTATTGAAGTGCTGTTGATGGGTAGTACTTTTCATGATTTCTTACGTTGTTGTATTCGTTACCAACATTTTTACTTACTTGATGTACATATTTGTACAGTACAGTCGTAAATTCAAAAAAATTTATATGCAAAAAAAAATAAAAATAAACATAATAGTAAATTTCATAACCATCCAAATCCAATAGTATCCCAACTTGCTTCCCATTCTATTCCTGACAACTCTGAAAAGACGTGATGTAGAAAAAGGGGAGAGATGTTAGCTTTCATTCTTTAGGTAATGAACAGGATGCTGACAAAAGTGTTGATTATGTCGATAATGAAAGTGAAATTACTTCTATGGTCAGAAAGAGGTGTGCTTTATGCACTTCAAATATTGACAGAAAAACATTTAACTTCTGTTAAGAATGCAAAAAACCTGTGTGCAAAATAGTTGTTCACAACCTATTTGCAAAAAGTTCTGCGATGAGTGAATTTTGGATTGCTTTTCGTTTTTTGTTTTTTTTTTAAATTGTATGCCATTGAAAATAATAAAAATATACATATCCTTTAATAAATTTACCAATTTAAAATATTATGTTCCAAATTTATGAAAAATTCATATTTTTTACTTTTTATAATTAAATGTTTTTTTTTTTAAACGAATAAAATTTTATTTTAGAACTTGGTCATTTTCATTGTGATCTCAATCCTTTATTAATATACACTGCAATTGGTATTTTGCAAAAAGTTTATAAAAAAAAAGAAGTCTATTTAGGCCATTGGGTCCTGAGGACCCCTAGTCACCAGATAGGTACTTGAAAAGTCATGTTCCCTGGGGTCGGCTGTAAGGAACCATTGATTTTGGGTCCGTGCAGGTTTGAAAGGGTGTATGAATTTGCATATCTGGGATCTCAGATAACGCCAGTCAATAATGACATATCTGCGGAAATAAAAAATAGGCTAGTGGCAGCTAAGAGAGCTTATTTCGCTCTACTAAAGATATTCCGCAGCAGGCTTGTGATTAGGGGAACGGAACTCATATAAGACCCTTGTTCGCCCTGTTCTTACCTATGCTTCCCAAACATGGACTATCTCCAGAGGAAATGAAAATGATATCCTAAAAAAAAAGGTCCAGTGATAGATGAAGATAGATTTAGGATTAGGAGGAACAGGGATCTTTATTATCTGTATAAAGATATAGATGTGATCAGGTTCATAAAGCTGAAGAGACTCAGTTGGGCTGACCACCTAATAAGAATAAGAGATGATGAGATCCCCAGGAGAGCCATGGACACCGTCTTGCACAGAAAACGACGTGCTGGTAGGCCAAGGTTAAGATGGATCGGTGGCGAGGCAGCAGGTGATTAAAGCCTGATTGGAGGCAGGTGCTGGAGATCGGCTGCCTAGGATCGAGCCGAATGGCGGCGGCTCATTGAGGAGGCCAGGACCAAAGGTTGTAGCGCCACGGAAAAGGAGAAGGAGAATTCACTTTTTCCATAAGGTATGGGTTAAAATCTATATCCAGAGTCCGCATAAGGACCTTCAAGAGTATTCCAACGGATATAACAGTAGAATATTTTAAAAATAATTGAAGGAAGTTAAAGCTGACTTTAATCCAAAACTGAATTTCTGTTAGCATGAAAAGAGAGTTAGGCAGGTGATGGAAAATACCTAAGATATAAGAGGATATGGACATTCCGTTGGCTTGATGAATAAAGATCGGCAAAACCGGATGGAATTGAATAAGGTACATCTACGTGTTCCGTTTGAGTAGGAGCAATCATAGACAATATGGGCATGATCCCATCCGGGACTGTAGTATGTAGAGACAACAATGTTGTATGGTTCTGAGGAGGAACATATTCCTTGCAACATTTTTGCAATGCATCCTTAACCTTGTTTAAAATAACTACAGGGCATAATTTGATAGATGAACCACTTAGTACATCCGATACTGAGGTTTACTTTCGGCATTGTGGGCAAAGTCTCTATAAAAGACAAATTGCTTGCGAGTCGTATCGCTGGGGATCGTTCATTATTTATGTCTTGAGACACTGCATAAGACACGTCATCTTCGTTCCCCCAAACTGAGCTGTTTGCTTAGTGACGATACATATAATCTGTTATATTTAAGAGGAAGCTCTTCTTATAATATGTATATTATTAATCATATGTTATACAATGCTATACGTAAATAATAATATGCATAATATGCACCTTCCTACCACCAGATGTGTTGGTTTTTCCTTTTTTTTGTATGAATAGTACCTCTTCTTTTTTTTTGGAATATGTTTCCTCTAACATAAAAAAAAAATCCGGTATAAATGCTATTTTTATTTAGAGCCGAAAGAAAGGAAAGAAAGTATTTTGGTTAGAACTGATTTAGCCCAAGGAGAGCTTTGCGGTATTCCAGGAAGAGAGGAAATGTTTTACCTGAGTCGAGGGTAAGAGTGGGTGGAACATCAGCCCACCAAAAGACAAGGGAAACGGAAGGCAGAAACCATCACCAACCTTTGTTCTCAAGTATGATAAAACTAAAAAATATATTATGTCGGTGTAATATGTCGTTATTTGTACAATTGTAGTGTTTTGTGATTGTACACATACAAATAAACTTATAATAATATTCTATAAGTGTGTAGGGAAAACAATTCTATTATCTTCATTTTGATTATAAATTATAACTCTGGAGAATTAAAAAAATCCAAACAATTCGCATCAAGTAAGCTTTGCTCTTCGCCGTAAGGCTACAACTTCTGGCCTAGCAGTATCTTTCAATGATATTCCATTAATCCATGTTAAACAGATCCGCAATCTAAGGCTCAGACTTGACAAACGTTTAACTTGGGATCCACTTAAAAGACTAAAATACCAAGAAACTTTCCGACGTTATTGACTCCTTCCTTACAAAAACACATTTACATTACAGTTAATTAGACTTAGTTGGACATATGGAGTTGAACTTTTGAGCTCCACTGAACCATTAAATTCATCTCGTATCCCATAAAAAATCCTCAATGCTCTTTACTTTGTCAAACAAAACTTATCCTTGAGGATTTTAATGTATTATATCTGTACCTCGGAGGTACAGAACAGTATGTCACATTTCCGTAACTTTACAGGGGAGCAGTTTAAATAATAATAGATTTCATTGACTGAACTGTTTATTATACTTATGTGTACGAAATAAATCTTGACTTTATATCCAGAATAGGTTGGTAACCCGTCCTTCCTGCCCTAATTGGAGTACATAAGGACGTAATGCCCTCCCTCCAACAAATAAAGAAATAAAAACATTTTTATGTAACTTACCTTACAATTAATTTGTCTAGGACATAGAATTCTATACCACTGTATAGAGAGGAAAAAGGTGAATAAGAATACATAATAATGTATTTTTGGTAAAAAAAGGACATAGTGTTGTGTACCTCCGAAGTACAGATATGATCCTGACTTGAAACCAGATATCAATATCTATTTTATATTAAATAAAATTACAACCCCAAGAGTAAACAAATAAATAACAACCCCCAGAGTTGTCTCAAAAGAAGATGGCATCAGGACCTTCCAGTATGAAACTTATGAAAGTTCTACCTATATTTAGTTTGCTTTAAAAGCAATGGACATGTTATTACGAACATTATCATTTCAAATACTAGATATATTTTTATTTTATTTAGGATACAGTTGAAAATTTCAATAAATAGCTAAATAAGCAATAATTATAACTGACCCCATGTATATAAAGAAACTGGCAGAACACATTGGTAAAGTGAATAATAGTTGTGTTGTAAAAGGTTTTTCTGGTACTTTGCAGATATTTGTTAAGTACTCCATTCCACTTCTCCTTTTCCAATATATTTTTGCTAGAGTAGAAGAAGATTCCATGTAGGATTATTACTGGGACATCTGGGGAATAAGATGTCTTTGAAAAATCTTGACAAGGATTTAAAATACTTGACATGGACAGATCCACCTCGTGTTCCATCTGAATTATAATAACATAAGCAAAGCGGGAGTGGATGGAGTATCAATGCTAATGGATGATGAAGTGGGGAAATTCGATGAGAGAGGAAGGTGAATCCTCCTGATGAACTAACAATATTAGCCAAGTTTGTTTAACGTGTTGCCTCGATAACTCAATACGGCCGTGGATGGTGTCGGGGCTTCTCTGGGTCTAAATATACCGGTATCTTCTCGCTTAGTATCTCCAAAACAGTTATCAAAGTTTAGTTAGTCATTTCGGCTTATGGTTATATTATTTAATGTTTATCAATTAGCTAAGTAGAGCACAAGGGCGAAACCCAAGGTTGTTAGTCAAATAAGAAGAAAAAATACAAAATTTTTTATTTATATTTTTCGTTTTGCTACAATAAACATAATTATAGAAAACTATCGTCCAACATCCTGTTAATACAACTTCCTGTTAACAACCAACTTCCTGTTAATAATCTCCATAAACTTCAATTTATAACCTCCGTTAATTTCATCGGCATATTCCGTGTAATTATTGCAGTACCACTGATGTTGCTTGGGCATTTTTAAATAACAGAACTTGATTGATCAAAGTTTTATGTAATAGAGATGCGTTAGATAAAATAAAAAGGTAACGTAAACATTACTAAAATCGAGGCTCTTGATTATAAATACCATTGATATCGTTTGGAGACTAATTTTTTTTTTTTTTTTTTTTTTTTTTTTAACCGAATTCTACAACCCGTGCACGAGTCCTGATTTCCTCCAAAAACAAGCGTCATGCGTTCCTGTCCTGTGCTACGATCATCCAGTTCCTGACGCTGAGGGATCCTGCATCGCCAGCCACGCAGTCCGTCCACCGCAGTCTGGGCCTTCCAACTCTTCTCTTTTCATGAATGGGTTCGGTTAGGACACTCTTTCAGACATACGTGCCACGTGTCCAGCCCACCGGAGTCTTCCGACCTTAATGACTGAGACCACATCAAGATCACCATCGAGTCCGTTCACCTCCGCATTTATGCGTCGCCTCCAATCATTCCCGACAAATACCGCTCCAAGGATTCGACGAAGAACTTTCCTTTCAAAAATCCAATGTCATATCATCAGACCTTGTTGTCGTCCTTGTCTCAGAGCCATATGTGAGGACAGGCCTGATCAAAGTGTTAAATAGAGTGAACTTGGTTTTCCTCGACACAAGCCTACTGGTCAGCTGCTTCTTGAGAGCAATGTAGCATCTATTAGCTGCCAGGATCCCCCTCTTAATTTTATCACCTATGCGGTATTCCACGTTGACCTGCGAGCCAAGGTAGATAAATTCAGACACCTGCTCGAATTCGTTTGTTCTGTTCAACAGTACGGCTTGGCTGGTATCCATGTACTTTGTTTTCTCTTGATTAATTTCCAGACCAAAGCGGCGAATAGCTATCTCAAGGGCAAGAAATGCCTCGGTCACAGCGCTGCGAGAGCGTCCCACAATATCTATGTCGTCCGCATTTGCCAGTATTTGAACAAGTCTGTTGAACTAAAAATTAATAAAATAAATTATAGATTTAAAATAAAAAACACTCATTAATAGGAAGCATTCTAAAAGGCAGAAAATTTTTTTTCTGAAATAGTTTGTGGTACGGCAATACAAAGCCCGACAATAATTATTAATTAATTTTAAATAAAATTAAAGTATGACTTAAGTTATTAACAAAAAAATTCAATTTATAGTTAAAAAGCGTGGGGTGTAACAAACGTTTGTTACGGGCGGACGGACCGACTACATTGAGCTTTTATATTTTTGGAAATTTAATATCGACATCATATTTTATTGAAAATTTCAATACTTCTTTTATCCGAAGAAATTATTATTACTATTATTTTCATAATAACTCTTCTTTGATAAATAGTTACCAATAAAATGTTTGTGACATTTAATATCAAACACCCAACGCTATAAATTAAACTTTTAACTATAAATTAAATCACTTTGTTAATATCTTAGGCTTTACTTTTATTTTATTCCAAATCAATTTTTGACAATTGATTGTCGGGCTTCCTAATGCCTTATCACAAACAATTCATATATATATATAATATCAAAATTATATTTGGTCGACCCTTAGAAACTATATAATTAACTGTTTAACAATAATCGGGTTTTTGGTCCTTTATATTTAACAATAAATATTAATTATCCATATACATATTTTATTTCTTCCTTCTCCTCTTTCCTTTCCTTTAGACGTTTCGACCCCTTATTTAATGGGGTCCTCATCAGAACAAAAATTGGGTACCCCGAAACTCCAGGCCAGTAAGCCCACCGACTCCTGCAGCAAGTGCTTGCCAGCTCAGACACCAGGGTACACAGAGTACCCTTACAAATTTTACAATAGTAATATGTTTTTTATCGGTAAAGGAGAACGACTTTTACATATGTCCCGTTGATGGAGTATAGTAAACCTGCAAACTTATCTTAACGTTTTCTTTTATTCTGATCACTTTAGTGAGGACATTGGAGCAAAGTGTGAAATAATTGTATTGTCATTGGTCCTTGAAAAGGGTACAAATTTTCAAGTCAATCAGATTGCTGGAAATCGGTCAAAAATTACGCTGAATGTTTTCATTAAATTCAGTTCAAGCTAATAAAAGCGTGATAATTATTATAAATGCAAATAACCCTTAAAATATCAGTTATTAATTTACTTCCTTTTAAATAATTTTAAAATTATTCAGTAAGAAGAGTCTTGGACAGCAATGTTCGCCGTTAGATGATATTGTTTTCAGAATTTTTCCATTATATTTCAAATATCATCGGCCAAATTTTCGCAAAAGGTTTAAGTAAAGGAGATACTCATCGGCAAAAAACCTTCCCCTTTTGAGGGATAATCTGACAAAAGAAGATAGGACAGAGAAAATGCTATACGGTTTAATATAAGACTCGAGGGTCCAGTGTTGTATTTTTTTTCTTTTTCTTTCAGATATTGTTCATATATTTCATACAGAACTATTCATGAAATAGTGAATCTTGAGCGATCTTCTAAATTACTGTATCGCCAAAAAAAAATTAATATATCAAATATATATATAATATAAATATAGTATATAATCTCTCTCTCTCTCTCTCTCTCTCTCTCTCTATATATATATATATATATATATATATATATATATATATATATATATATATATATTTAGTAAGGTTCTTGCGATTCAATCAATAAAAAAATAAAAAAAAACAACTATTTTGGCGACGTTTCGAGACTATATTGTTCTCATAATCATGCCAATGTTACTAGTGGATATTATGTTATTAGTGGATACTGAACATTTAATATAACAGTCAAGAAATATATCCATATATATATATATATATATATATATATATATATATATATATATATATATATATATATATATATACACATAATCATAATTGATGAAATATTTGCTACTTTATGGGAATTATTTTATTCAACGATTCATTTTGAAGGTTAAATATTCCTAAGTTCTAACACCATACAAAAAATTTCAAAACATCATCGCTTGCTAAATTATATACATTTTTATATATAATGTATAATGTATATAATATATATAAATAATGTATATACTTTAGCAAGTGCTGATGTTTTAAAATTTTTTGTTTACAATGTTTTGATGTTTTGAATTTTTTTGTATGTTGTTAATTACAATAAAGTAGCAAATTCTTCATCAATTATAATTAATAAAAACATCTTGCGATTCAGAGTTAGGCATGTATTTTTTTTATTTTATGCTTATTGATGTTGTAAAATTCAATAGTTTTCATTTTGGTAGAGTATACTAAAAATATATTCTTACAAGACGAAATTCCCTTGTCTTCTAAGGTAAATAATTTAAAATAATTGCAATTAAATTATGTTAGTAGTACACATTGTTTAGTCATAATTCATATTTATTGTGATATAATTAGTTTGCTAATGTTCCTTATGTAACTTTTAAACAGTAACTAAGATATCGATTTTTACGTTCTTTGGAAGTAGCTTTCGATTAGATAGATTCCTCTATTAAATGCATTAGTTGCTCCCAGACACCATTTTAATCAGATTTCCTTTTGCCAAAAACTGGCCGAGAGACTAATCTTCGAAAGTGGTAATCTTCGAATATTTATTCCTTCGGTAGGGAGTTCTAGCCTTTTGAGAGAGTTGGAGAAGAAACTGGGCAGTGGCTGGCTTTAAGGGGTTTTTATCCCTAATTGCTAGCTTCAACATTTCGATTAGGGAAAATATTCTCTGCCTTATTTAGAAAGAGCTTACTTATTTTTGTTTACAAAAAGTATGTTCAAAATACAGAAGAATATGTGGTTATTATTATACTTCAGTTTTATTTTATTTATTTTTTTTTTTTTAATGAATTGCAGGTACTTGGTTTATGAGGGGAAGGGGGCTGCTCGGGATATCGTAAGAAGACAGAGAAAACTGTTGCAGCGTTTCATTAGATTCATCTTTGAGATCCCTTGAAACTTACACGTTATTTGCCTATATTCTGAGGGGATAATTTTCAGAATTTATGACGGCAATATTTCCTGGATATCTATCAAAAAACCTTTCTATATTTTTTACTTAATAACTCTGCGTTCTTCTATCCACCTCCTAAACACAACGTTCCAACCTTTTAACCTGTATACCTCCTCTTATAGGACTGCTTACTTTGAAAAATCGTTTATCGTTCGTGCTACCTCCTTCTGAAATTCCTTACCCATTCCTATTTTTAAAACTTCCTTTAAACATAATCTATTTTTATAAATTTCTTGATAATCAATATTCCGAAGATATGTAAATAGTTAAGTAAATATTTATATATGTTTTATCTTTCTATATATAGTTTTTGTTCTCCTCTCGACAAAATGTTCCGTAATTACTAAGGCATTTTATTTGTAAGTAATACGACCAGACAGTCCTACCTGTATTTGTAAATTATTATTATTCCTAGGGTACAGCAAGTTCCAGCATAATGTTTATTTTTCATTTCAATTGATTTCAAAATTTGATTCATCATCTTGTTTAATATATATAAACCCGCATGTTAAGAAGTATTTTTTGGATTCATAATAATAACATAACTTGAAAATGTGAACATGTCATAAAATAAATATCAGTTAGAAATATATCATATTATAAATATTTATAATCTTGAAGAAGATAAAGGAATTCATTAGTATACAAGTGCTCTTCGTGGATTTTAGTATGGCTGTGATAATGTGTGTATAAGAAAGCTATAGACAGCAAAGGAGAAATTTGGAAACCCGCAAAATTACGTAGTATGTATTCTAGTTAATCTGGTTATTTAATGTATAGTTAGAGGTGCTAGCATACATATATTGAGAACTTTACGTTAGAAATTCACGCAAATACTAGCATAAGTCTATTATCCGTGATGGCTAAAGCAGATTCCTTCACTTTACAAGAAGCAGCAGTAATCAAAATGGGACTTGTAGCCAACCAAAACAAGACCAATCTTCTACTCCTAAGAGTAAAAACCATGAACATAAGTAAATACAGCTTAGAAAAATTCCGAAGATTTAAATAAGATCAATTGTACGGATAATTACCTGAACTAGAAAGCAAAGTGTTTTCGACGCCAATAGATGTCATTGTCTCCTGAAACCTATAAAAAGCCGTTTCCTTCCCCGATATACAAAGTGCATATATCATTGTTGTTTTGACATATGGGTCAGAAACATGGAATATGATAATGGCCAAAAAAAGAAACTGTTAGTTTTGAGGAGGAAAATATTGAGAAAAATATGTTCCAATTAAGAAGAACTACTCATGAATAATAAGATAAAACTAGGAACTAACCAACTTATATAAGGGACCGGATGTAGAGTAAAGCATATTCGGATTGCTAGGCTTAGGGGGCGGGCCATGTTTGAGGCGAAAAGATCTTTATTCTAATAACGCTGTTTTGTATAGAACTGGAAGAGATAGTGGAGAGAGCGAAGAAGATATAGACAGATGGAGCGGCTGTCTATGACCGAGCTCTTGGAAGCAGGAACTGGTGGACGACCGCCGTGTGTCTTATACACACATTATCACAAGCCACTAAGAGCACTTGTATACCAATGAATTCCTTCATCTTCTTCAAGATTATAAATATTTATATTATGATATATTTCTATCTGATATTTATTTTATGATATGCTCACATTTTCATGTTATGTTGTTATTATGAATCCAAAAAAGTTTTCTTAACATGCGGGTTTATCTATATCTATCTGGGACAAAGTAAAGCGAAAAGTGAAAGGCGATTCTTAGGACAGCCAAGATCCAGTAATATATTTTAGAGCTTGGGATGACGATGATAAATTATATAAAATTATAACAAACAACATATCCTCCAGTTTGCCTTAACAAAACACTAGGAGAATGAAATGGTTTCAACATATCAAGAAAAAAATGAAATCTCTCCATCAAAGGTTTAGACTTTTATGCTGACTTTTCTCAAAACAGTCACAGATATAACTTATAATTACTTACTGAGACTTTTTGGATATACACATCACATATATAAGGAACAGCTAAAAAGGCACCTACTAACAAACTCCTGTTTTTTAAGCAAAAATATTCAGAAGTATTGCGAAACCACCTTGTTAAGTGAGCGACATAACTCAACATAGTGGTTACTTTAGAATGCCAAATTTTATGAACAAATACAAACTCTTAAAAATAATTTCGCGAAAACTTGCATAGACGTGCCAACACACTCATAAACGACATGGCCACAATTCATAATCTAGGCAACACCCATAGAAGGCTGAAGAGGATCCAGGGAGAGGATCCCTTATCCAACCACGAACCTGTGGGTATCTCTAACTACTCTTGCCTTCCTCTCCAGATAATTCAATATTTAAACAAAGTCTAAGATTGATCGATATCAGTATAGGCCAGTCAAATAAGACAAGAAAAAAGGCAAACATCGGAAAAAATGAAGAAGTTCTGATTTTTTGATATGTTGTTAGGATACATGAGAGTAGTGTAAAACCAAGTTTGCAACTTTCAAAGACCTGTGCTAGCTCCGTGGTGGTCAAAAAACCTCGATTTTTTTCCAACTTTTTCAGAATTTCGTAAATATCTCGAGAGCCATGCATCGTACGAAAAATATTGTTCACTTCTTTTTTAAAGTAGATAAAATTACCTACAATTTGAGTCTAAGATCTGCTCTGTAGCTCTAATAAATTCGGAGATTCAGCTCGTCAAAGATCGGGTATTTTTTCCAAAAAATTTCCAAGTCCACTTAAAGTCATCTGTTCAATAGAATATCGGCTTCTATACTTATCCTAGGGCATTTTTTTCTATTATAACTCTGTTGTAGAGAAATTATTACATTTTATTTATGCACTTAGCTGAAAGGCCAATAGCTCTATCATTTTCAAAAACCTAAATTGGCAAATTCTGAAATTTTGCAACTTGAGAGTCTGATAATTAGCATGACTCATATTATTTCTATAGAAAGAGAGAAAAAAAAAGACAAAAGAAAACACAAAAGATTTCCAATGTAAGTTTATTATTAATTTCGGAAAAGATTATCATTGTGATAGAAAGAAATAATAATAAATTAAAATAAAAAAATAATAAAATTGTGTATCATGATTGAAGCTAATTGTGAAATAATATCTAATACAAAAAATATTAACATTGAAAAAAAAATTAAATACGTATATATTTAGGCGCAGGCCTGTGTTCTAGTCCTCATTGTCGGATTCCTCGATATCTACTGTAGGAGTATTAAAGCACGTCTTTCCCATACAAAAGCTGCATAAAGCAGAACAATTCAGCCCTGCTTTCTTGCAGCTGCAGCCTCCTCCAGAGCATTGCTTACGACACTTACACGAGATTAATTTCAGCAAACTTTGTGAAGCAGGCTCTTTTGTTGTTGTGACGGGTAGCAGACACTGCTGGCTTCTGGTCCATCCCCACAAGGTGGGATCCTTATCCACTCTTAGCCATTTTTGAATTTGGTGGTACATCCGATAGGAGTGTTGAGCGGCAGCTCTTCAGTTGGGAGCAGACGAGCCAGGTTGACCTTTGCATTGGCAGCTGCATGCACAAACAGCTTGTACCGCAAAGAGTGCAGAGTGTCGTAGGTGTCTCCTCTATACAGTGCTACAAGGCACTTGATGCCAGCAGCAGCTACCTGTTCTTGAGTTACGAGACTTCACGATTCGCCGATCAAACAAATTTTGGGCAGGTCTATGGACAGATTTAACGATCGAACAGGTTCTTATGAGGTCGATGAAAGCGCAGGGGGGCTTAACCCACGGCAGAGGAATAACGAGCAGTGTCTTATCGCGCTGGACTCAAGGTATGGTCTATATGCTAAACATTTGTCAGGAACTAGAAAAATTCTGGGAAGTTTCTCTCAACACAAGTGAGCAACACGTAGATATGAGGCCGTCGAGGATAGAAAGAGATACGGTCGATGTGGAAAAACTTAAAATATGGTTCAATGCACACACACCATTTCCAAATAATGAAAAAAATACTGTCCATCAGCAGTGGTATAGTTGGGGGCCCTGAAGTTAACTGTCACATGGCACAAGAATTGGGGCTTCAAGGGGTTAGAAACATCAGTGGACAATCTTTTGGGAAAGTAGGTATCAAAAGAAATGAAAAGGTACGGACTTTGGCGACAACAACCATTAAACTAAACGCAAAGACAGTTAATATTGATCCACTCACCATTTTTCAAAGGCTTTGTGTCACAAAGCAATCCGACGATGATCTGAAAAAGCACTTTGAGTATGAACTAGCTCCCTATCCGATGTCACTATTTAGTGAAGAAGGAATGCGCAGAGGCACCAAGTCAACATTTTATTCAGCATTCTTGCCACGCCCTGAAAATATCGTCATAGGAGCAAATTCATTTGCGGTACTAGATGGTGGCTACTTGCTACATCGAGTAATTTGGCACCCCAAAAATACAATAAGTCAAATAGTAGCGTCTTACGTAAATTACACATCCAATAATTATGGAAGAAATGCAACCGTTGTTTTTGATGGCTACCCTGAGGATGATTCAAAACGAAGCACCAAATCGGCGGAGCGTTTACGTCGTGCTGCCTCATCCTGCAGCGACATTATTTTTGAAGAGGTGACTCAAATAGTGGTGCCCCAGGAGAAGTTTTTGACAAATGAAAGTAACAAACGACGCCTAATCAGCTTCCTCCGGTCCGGTTTAGAAAAAGTGGGCATAGAAACAAGATAGGCAGAAGATGACGCAGACTCCACCATCGTAAGAACTGCAATCGATAAGAGCTCTTTCTTTGAAAATGTATTGATAATTGGAGAGGATGTCGACTTGTTGGTTCTCCTGAATGGATTAGGGTCAGAAAGGGAAAACGTCATCTTCCAGAAAAGTAGCAGATCAGGTTGCCAGCAATTTTCATCCACATCGTTCAGATATGGAGATCTGTTCTTCCCCCCTCTTTCGTCCTGTCCCTCCACGCATTTAGCGGTTGTGACACCACATCGGCTATATTCGGGCAAGGAAAAACAAAGATGCTGGCTACTCTGGAGAAAAATCAACGTCTAGTGGACGAGATAGACGTGTTCCTAAAGTCTGACGTAACTCACTATTTGACGTAGTTACACTATTTGACTTATTGTATTTTTGGGGTGCCAAATTACTCGATGTAGCAAGTAGCCACCATCTAGTACCGCAAATGAATTTGCTCCTATGACGATATTTTCAGGGCGTGGCAAGAATGCTGAATAAAATGTTGACTTGGTGCCTCTGCGCATTCCTTCTTCACTAAATAGTGACATCGGATAGGGAGCTAGTTCATACTCAAAGTGCTTTTTCAGATCATCGTCGGATTGCTTTGTGACACAAAGCCTTTGAAAAATGGTGAGTGGATCAATATTAACTGTCTTTGCGTTTAGTTTAATGGTTGTTGTCGCCAAAGTCCGTACCTTTTCATTTCTTTTGATACCTACTTTCCCAAAAGATTGTCCACTGATGTTTCTAACCCCTTGAAGCCCCAATTCTTGTGCCATGTGACAGTTAACTTCAGGGCCCCCAACTATACCACTGCTGATGGACAGTATTTTTTCATTATTTGGAAATGGTGTGTGTGCATTGAACCATATTTTAAGTTTTTCCACATCGACCGTATCTCTTTCTATCCTCGACGGCCTCATATCTACGTGTTGCTCACTTGTGTTGAGAGAAACTTCCCAGAATTTTTCTAGTTCCTGACAAATGTTTAGCATATAGACCATACCTTGAGTCCAGCGCGATAAGACACTGCTCGTTATTCCTCTGCCGTGGGTTAAGCCCCCCTGCGCTTTCATCGACCTCATAAGAACCTGTTCGATCGTTAAATCTGTCCATAGACCTGCCCAAAATTTGTTTGATCGGCGAATCGTGAAGTCTCGTAACTCAAGAACAGGTAGCTGCTGCTGGCATCAAGTGCCTTGTAGCACTGTATAGAGGAGACACCTACGACACTCTGCACTCTTTGCGGTACAAGCTGTTTGTGCATGCAGCTGCCAATGCAAAGGTCAACCTGGCTCGTCTGCTCCCAACTGAAGAGGCTGCCGCTCAACACTCCTATCGGATGTACCACCAAATTCAAAAATGGCTAAGAGTGGATAAGGATCCCACCTTGTGGGGATGGACCAGAAGCCAGCAGTGTCTGCTACCCGTCACAACAACAAAAGAGCCTGCTTCACAAAGTTTGCTGAAATTAATCTCGTGTAAGTGTCGTAAGCAATGCTCTGGAGGAGGCTGCAGCTGCAAGAAAGCAGGGCTGAAATGTTCTGCTTTATGCAGCTTTTGTATGGGAAAGACGTGCTTTAATACTCCTACAGTAGATATCGAGGAATCCGACAATGAGGACTAGAACACAGGCCTGCGCCTAAATATATACGTATTTAATTTTTTTTTCAATGTTAATATTTTTTGTATTAGATATTATTTCACAATTAGCTTCAATCATGATACACAATTTTATTATTTTTTTATTTTAATTTATTATTATTTCTTTCTATCACAATGATAATCTTTTCCGAAATTAATAATAAACTTACATTGGAAATCTTTTGTGTTTTCTTTTTGTCTTTTTTTTTCTCTCTTTCTATAGAAATAATATGAGTCATGCTAATTATCAGACTCTCAAGTTGCAAAATTTCAGAATTTGCCAATTTAGGTTTTTGAAAATGATAGAGCTATTGGCCTTTCAGCTAAGTGCATAAATAAAATGTAATAATTTCTCTACAACAGAGTTATAATAGAAAAAAATGCCCTAGGATAAGTATAGAAGCCGATATTCTATTGAACAGATGACTTTAAGTGGACTTGGAAATTTTTTGGAAAAAATACCCGATCTTTGACGAGCTGAATCTCCGAATTTATTAGAGCTACAGAGCAGATCTTAGACTCAAATTGTAGGTAATTTTATCTACTTTAAAAAAGAAGTGAACAATATTTTTCGTACGATGCATGGCTCTCGAGATATTTACGAAATTCTGAAAAAGTTGGAAAAAAATCGAGGTTTTTTGACCACCACGGAGCTAGCACAGGTCTTTGAAAGTTGCAAACTTGGTTTTACACTACTCTCATGTATCCTAACAACATATCAAAAAATCAGAACTTCTTCATTTTTTCCGATGTTCATGTCTTATTTGACTGGCCTATAGAGATTTGAAGTTTTAAAAAAATTAAAATATTTAGACTTTGATAAATTAAATTTTATACGAATATATTAAATAAAAATTTATGTTATACACATTAACTTATTCATGTTAATTAGAATAAGTAAACAAATAAAAGTCTCAGCAAACCTCGATGCCGAACCCACCACCTACACACTGACCACACTACCTACATTCAACCCCTTCAAAACACGAACCCACAAGACCGGCCATGACACAATAGCTTACGCCTTGGCTTATCCTAATTGTCCCCCTGGGGGTATGTTTACTATTGAATCCAACAACTTTATATTCCTGCTTTGACCACCGTTGATATTGCCTCTAATATATCAACCCGATTAATGTGCAACAATCATGCATAGAGTAGCTTCGTATTTCTCCAGTGTATTCATCTTTTTTAGATTCAAATAGTCTTCGCAAAACTTTAAGCTGTTGTCCTCCTCTTAACGCAAGCTACCACGTTGTGGATTTATAAAGAACTATTGCTTGAACAATGCTCTTCCAAACCTTAATTAGAGTACTTTAATTTTAATTTAATTAAGAAGGGGGAAAAGTTTAAATGTTTTATTGTAATTACATTATTTTTTTTTAATATTAAAGATGTGTATAATTTAACAATATATATATATGTAAATAATTTACAAGTAAAAAAGTTTCAGAAATATTTGAAGACCCACAAATAAAATATACTATTTTTCTAGCTGTTATTGTTTAGTAATACTTATTTCAATATGCCATTCTTAATTTAAAAATACAATTTTTTTATTCATTATTTATTCGATTAGATTGTAAATTATCCCTCAGAAATTTGATTTATTAACTAAATACAAACAACATTTTTTCCTTTATATCCTCACTATTTTTTATGTTTGAAATTAATTTTTTAAAAGGATCGCTTACAATGATCAGTCTCCAAACAACTCACTGACCTTTGAAAAATCAATACGTTCTAAAATTGTGTTTCCTCTTTTAAAACAAACTATAAAAAAGTATTGAGGCAAATTATTATTTTTTACTCGGAAGGAGAAAAAAAGAGAGAATAAGGTGTTCCTTTACAGACCTTAAATCTGAAACCTGAAAATTGAATTTTTCAATTAAGGGCCCTTTCCTCCGGTAGTCATTTAAACAAAACCCATTCAGTTCTGGGCGAAACAATTCTTTATTTTTTTGCCAAGTCCACAGCTCAGTTCAATCGTACAAAAACACAAAACAAACAATAACAACAATAATTTGAAAAATATTTTAAATTTGTAATGGATATAATAATAATTCTGGTAAATAAGAGTAAAGTTTTAATGAAAACAAAATCTGGCTGCCTTAAAGCTATCGGTTTAAGAAAGAATTAGATGAAACATGTTTCAGGGGCTGCCCTTTTGAACGCCGATCTTCATATATTTTCTATTTGCGTTTACCTGTATGATTTCAAATTATTTAAATTAAATTAACAATTATTGATTATTCACAATCAAAAGTTGAAAACGTGACCTTTTTTTCATTCAAACCATATAACTAACTCTTAAACGGTCGGTCCTACAGCTTTGGCCAAAAGTATTAGGAAATAAAAATAACATCAACCATGTATATTTTTTCAATCATAAAAAAAAAAACACGATTTAATACTTCGTCATCAAACCATTTGCTCTTATTACTGCAATTATTCTTTTAGACCTAACAAAAATGGGAACAGAGGAGTGCGGATTAGCGAAAACGGCAGATTTTTAGTTTTAAAGAAAATAAAAGCCATAAACATGACAAATTATTAAATATTCAACAAATAATATAAAATTATTCAGAATAAAAAATCTATTTATTCTCATATAATGTATGACACTGACAGTGGTGCACGGCATAAATGTCAGGCTGTCGTTTGATAATGTTCTGTCTGGAGCTGAATCTTTTTTCCTATAAAAGAATAGTTTGTTCTGTAGTAACCTAGATATCGCCACTGAATGTCGTTATTTAACTGTAACACTTGGTTTATAACTAACACTCAATCACATTAAAACATACAAAAAGATGATATTTTGTAAAACTCTGTCTAGATACATTATATTTTAATAATACCTAGGAGATGAAGTTTTTCTCTTAAGAGTTGTTGACTTGTTTTCTACACAACTCTTGATTTTAATGACATATATTTATCTATGAAAGGTTTGACACATGAATGATCTGATTACAGTTTTTCTTTCTGTAATAACCAGGAATCTTATTGAAATACGATATAATAAATTTATCTAGTTATCTATCTATAGTTGAAAAATCGTATTTTATAGTGATTTTACCGTAAAACAATTTACTCCTGAAGTGATGATTCTATAGTAACGTTATATTATATATATGCAAACAAATATTTCCCTAGAGTGAATTGTGAAGGATGTAACGGAATAAGGGTCACCTGTGGTATAGTGGTTAGCATAGCAACCTCCTAAACCCTTTATCGCGGGTTCGCTGCCCGGCAAATGACCTTAGGATTTTTTAAAGGGAGTAAAAAATCCTTAGCTATGCCGTCCTTCGGATGGGACGTAAAATAGGGGTCCCGAGCCTGTGCGATGTCAGGTACTCGTTAAAGATCCCTATCCTAATTATACCTGGATAGGCAAAATTTAGGACTCCCACCGTAGCATCTTCCGATTAGCCATAGCAGCATAAAGTGACGTTAAACGAAATAAACAAACAAATGTAACAGAATATTAGTACTATGTAAAACAGCTGTTTCAATTATTAAGTGGTCAGTTTAACATTCTTAAAAGGTTTTTGTATGTTTTGATAATAACTTTTATTCAGGATGCATTTTAAGTAAAAAATTATTTTTTTTTATGCGTTACAATATCTTGTATATATCTTTAATAATATTAATCTTTTATATTTATGAAAACTTTGCTTTAAAAACAATTATAACCTCCAAAGAATTTATTCATAATTGAGACACGTGTTTTGTAATGTAGTTTGTAATTCAAATGTTTAGAAAGGATTAAATATTTTCGACAATTGTTTTTATTTTTCATAATTATATCCTGTAATAATCTTGTATAAATAATATGGTAAATTAAAAAAATAAATCCGTTCTGGTTTTATGGCGATGGTAAATTTTGTAATATTGTTAGACCCGCCAAAAAATGGACTAGAGCCCTTATCTTTAGAAGCCTATGAGTAATTCGTAAGCTTTTATCTAAGAGTTTCTCAATTTTTTTTTTCAAATCTTTCGCTATCCAGCAGACATCAATAACATCCTATCGTCCTTCCTGTCAGAGCTAAAAGAAACGATCGCACCTCTCATTTCACTCCTCACTACAGTCCTTTATCAAGTCCCTTTCCATATTCCACAATGAGCACAAAGCCCCTGGCTATCATTCTATGGAATGCGAATGGACTAACTAACCACCGAGACGAACTTGACATATTTCTTCACGACAATAACATTGATATTGCCTTACTGACGGAGACCCACTTCACAAACAAATCACATTTCTACATACGGGACTATATCACTTATAGGTCGGACCATCCGGGCAACACAGCACATGCTGGTTCTTGTATCCTTATCCACAGATCCTTACCCCATTCCTTCCACTCCAACTGCAGAAATCCAATCAACCTCGGTTATCATATCAACAAGTCCTTACAATTTAACTTTCTCAGCTGTATATTGCCCACCAAATATTCCCCTTTCCTATAGTCATCTTGAATCCTTATTCCAATCTCTGCGACCTCGCTTCATTGCAGGAGGAGACTACAACGCTAAGCACCAACGGTGGGGTTGTCGATCATCCAACTCCCGTGGCAGCATCCTATCCCGAGTCTCTACATCCAAAACCTATTCCATCATTCCACCTATGAACCCTACATATTGGCCAAAATCCCTCAAAAAACGACCCGATATCCTCGACATATTCATCACTTCCCAGGTATCTTCATCCCAGCTCACAATAAAATCCCTAAATGACCTTTCATCTGACCATAGTCCGGTACTGCTTTCCCTGTATTCAACTTCTGTTCCTAAACCCACCCATCCTTCGTTGATTACTGGCCGAGTAGACTGGGACAGTTTTCGATATGATTTGGAAATGAAAATAGACTTAGAAATTCCACTTAAAACAAAACAAGACATCGATACTGCCATAGAAATACTAACGACAATAATACGCAATAGCATAAAAGATAACACCTCAAAAAGAAAAACATACAATTCTCTCCAGAGTAATTTGCCACAACATCTTCGCATCCTATTGACAGAAAAGCGAAAAGCAAGAGCTAAGTGGCATAGAACCAGATATCCGTCAGACAAAAATAACTACACCAAATTGACTAACAAACTAAAAACAGAAATGAAAAAATTCAAAATTCAAAATGTATATAAATATACTGAAAACCTTAACTCGACTGACAAATTCTTATAGATGGCCACAAAAAAAATCCTGAACTACAAAAATTGTAATCACCCTCTTCTAACTGAATCCAAAACGTGGTTAAGATCTGATGAAGAAAAATCTCAAATTTTCGGCCAGCACCTTTTCAATACCTTTAAACCCCATCCTGATATCCTTAACCCAAATCATCTTGAAAGTATTGAAACAGAATTAAATATCCCACTTCAAATGCCCCCTCCTAAAGCATTCCATCCCTCAGAAATATCAAGTATCATCCAAAGATTACCCACCAAGAAAGCCCCAGGACATGACCTTATCACATCCTATATCCTAAAACACCTTCCTTGGAAAGCCATCCTATTTTCCTGATCCTTGGAAAGTGTCCATAGTCAAAATGATACCCAAGCCCAAAAAGCCACCGGAACACCCTTCCTCATATCGTCCTATCTCTCTCTTGCCAATTATGGGGTAAAATCCTGGAAAAACTCATCTTAAAACGCTTGTATCCTATCCTAGATTCCAATCACATAATCCCAGACCACCAGTTTGGATTCCGAACATCACATTCCACAATCCAGCAATGTCATCGTGTGGTGGACGTTGTCTCCTCCGCATTGGAGCGCGGAATGTACTGCACGGGAGCCTTTCTCGACGTAGAACAAGCTTTTGACCGAGTCTGGCACCCGGGACTGCTGTACAAACTACGAAAATTCCTACCTCCTACATACTTCCTTATTATCCGTTCCTATCTTAGTGATAGAACCTTCAAAGTTAATCATAACTTTTCCTACTCCTCTCTCTTTACCCAATCTGCAGGTGTTCCTCAAGGAAGTATCCTAGGTCCAATCCTCTACACGGTGTATACAGCTGACATCCCGACGCATCCTAGCACCATCCTAACCACGTATGCTGATGACACGTGTGTGTTTTATCAGTAAACAATAATCTCTTCATTGCCTCCCAGACACTACAATCCCATATCATAAAACTTCAAGAATGGTGTCAAAAATGGAGAATCAAAATAAATTCAAATAAATCCCATCAAATAACCTTCACCCTCCGTCGTAAACCCACGACTTCCTGTCCTACAATATCCTTTAACGATGTTCCGCTAATCCCCGTTGAACAGATCCGCTACCTAGGACTCCATCTGGACAAACGTCTTACTTGGAATCCACATACAAGACTAAAACGACAAGAAACTGCCCGTCGCTATCGACTACTTCAACATTTACTTGACAAACGCTCCAATCTTCCAATTAATTACAAAAGACTCATTTACATGACAATAATTAGACCAATTTGGACATACGGAGTTGAGCTTTGGGGCTCCACTAAACCATCCAATTCATCTCGTATACAATCCTTACAATCCAAAATCCTTAGAAAAATCCTAAATGCTCCTTACTTCGTCACAAATAAACTTATCCACAAAGATCTTAATATACCTTAGGTTTCTGACTTAGCTCAAACCAGATACCAATCCTTTCACAGCAAACTCCACAACCATTCAAATCCATTAGTATCACAACTTGCATCTCATTCCATTCCAGATAACCCTCTGAGGCGCCTGAAAAGAAGATGACCTCGGGATCTTCTAATATAGTGCTTTATCATGTAGAACCTTAATAAGTGCTACCAATGGGAAGTTACTTTAAAAACAAGTGACGTGTCATTTTTATCTTTTTTATCACATTTACTTGATGTATTTTATTTTTTGTATATACAATTGTAAATTTCAATAAATAATTCAAAAAAAAAAAAAAAAAAAAAAAATCTTTCGCTAGGAAGCTTTGCTTCTACCAGTGGTACCACTGCTTGCTGACACTGTTTTTTATTATTTTCTTTATTTCAATTTTATCCAAAAATTGGTGTTAACCTCCGACGTTCTTGAACAAGCCATTTAAAGGAGCACTCGTTGCCAGTGGCAGGTTAAGGGAGAGGGGTAAAAACTGTTTTGATAATGTAGAAATGTAATACCAAGCAGACTACTCTTTCTCCATCTTCATAGTTTTTGGTAGCTTAGCGATTAGAACACTTATTGATTTCAGCCATGCACATGCACACTCACATCACGGCCATATCAATAATTTTCGGATAAGTTTATCCAGAAAGCGGATACCAAAGTGGCGCATTACCAATTCGACGAGCTGCTACATCGGCGATATTTGCATATGGAAGTTTGTTTGAGCCTCGTGTTGCTCCGAGCAACCAGGCCATATTATTAATGCATATTTTCAATGTTAACAAATTTTATATTAATTGAAGTATAGTGCTATGGTCAGGTCTCTACTTGAATAATTTAACAGTATCATAACAGAAATAATATTTAATATTCATTTTATCAGTCAATTTATTTCATTTTATATATTGTTAGTAAGTTTTCAATATTTAACCTGCTAAAAAAATTATTCTCCTATTCATGTTAGATTTTTGAGTACTTTTAGATTGGGCCCAGCTGGGATTGGCTTCAAGGATAACAAGAATGTCTTGATTTCTTGCAGAACTGGCTATTACAGGACTTAGATATCGGTGGTATATAAAGCTATGGTGGCTGCAGAAATACCTCCTAAAGTAATATCTTTAATCGAGAAGAAAATGAGTCACTTAAAGTTTCAGAAAAAAGTAAGAATCCCAAACCCATGGCGGTATAGTATGGATTAAGACCGGTAGATTCAGATAATGTAATATTTTCAGAAAGAATTTAACAGACAATCTACTTGTTGCTTTATAAAGGAAATCATTGATAGGTTAATTTGATATATATTATACATTGATAAGATAAATGTATTGTTAGTAGATACATTTAACCTTTAACTGGTGTCGTGCGGGTCCTAGGGACCCGAGCGGAAAGACAAATTATTCTCAGAAGCCGGATATTTCATGTAGCATCCTGTATGAGTCTGTACCTTTCTGTCTCCAGTATCTTTTCATAGTCAGTATTTTTCTCGCGTCTTAGCTCTTTGTGTCAATCTAATAATTAACCCTTCGAGTCTTGGGGACTTGACGTCCCACCAGTGTCACTAATTGTAGTTGGCATTTATTTTAATGGCATGTATTTGTAGTACTATGGTTTGTTCTACATACGGCCCCAGGTTTCCTGAATTTGTTAGAAGTGTTTTCGAAGAAAGAGATGCAGTTAAAAATAAAAAGTAGTGATGTAGAAAAAGATGAGAGATGTATCGTTAGCGATATTTCTTCAGTTTACAGGATGCTGACGAAAGTGTTGATTATGTCGATAATGAAAGTGGCATTAAGTACTTCTATGGTAAGAAATAGGTGTGCTTCATGCCCTTGAAATATTGAGAGAAAAACATTAAACTACTGTTTAGAATGCAAAAAACCTGTGTGCAAAATATTTGTTCACAACCTATTTGCAAAAAGTGCCGCGATGAGTGAATTTGGTATTGCTTTTTGTTTTGTTTTTTAAATTTTATATCATATACATTTTCTTTAATATATTTGCTAATTTAAAAGGTTATGTTCAAAAATTATTAAAAAAAAATTTATTTTCACTTTTTATTATGTAAATATTTTTTTAAACGAATAAAATTTAATTTAAAACTTTGTAATTTTTATTGTGTTTTCGATCCTTTAAATATAAGCTGTAATTGGTATTTCCAAAAGTTTATAAAAAAAAGTTTATTTAGAGCAGTGGATCCTGAAGTCCCTTGTCACCAGTTACTTAAAGTGCCACGTCACCAGCTAAATATTTAAGTTTTTTTTTTTTATTTTAACCTGAGTTCCCCTAGGAACAGTATGTACCAGTGTATGCATCAACCGTTTCTCTTTTCATTTACGGCTAATAAAAGATTGATTGAAGGCTTACATTTTTTTATTATTTCTTTCTAAACGTCAAATATACATTAATACTAGAAACTTGTAAATCTATGAAATAATTTAATTGTAAATTACTTAAATATGTTCTTTACGATCCCGGCTGTTTCTGTAAAAATAATTTTAAAAAAACAAAACACACTTTCTCCCTGACTGGAAAAAAACAATAGATCATTGATATGCCTTTCTGTAATCAACTATTTGATATCTACTGCTTGTTATAAGGAAACGTCATCTATCGATCCGTGCAACACCTACAGAGCTAGAGCGTGTCAAAAAATCCCCAACACAAAAAACGTAAGCAAAACGTCACTTTTTTCATCCTAACTAATATAGCTCTTATACGGAAGGTTCTAGCAACAAACGTTATATTACAAAACATATTCTCGCATCACAAAACATAGCCACACCAACAGAGTCAGATTATGTCGAAATATTACATTTTTGAGTGTAAAAAAAACATTACACATTTTAAGGATGAAGAAAACGTTACACAAGAACTGAAGGCAAAAGAACTACAAATCAATGTCAATTGTAAAGTCAAATATTTGACAAGATTAATCATAACGGCAGAAGAATTCGTTATTTGCAATGATCAACATGATGGTTCCCATCGTAATATTAAGCTGAATTCCATAAGATGTCTCTATATGATATTTCCTTTATGATATAGGAGTTGAGCTGCCTAGCTGCCAGATAACAACAATTTAACTATCCATATTATTTTTTACTGTGCATAATGTGTGGATGTATTCATTGAGCCATCTATGTTACTTATTGCCCACATTTGTGGCAGATTGTAATAATTACTTAATAAAAAAAAAAAAAATTCCATGTAGTTGCTACTAATACATCTTGTCTTAGCTACTTACGAGTCAACTTGATCGACTGTTTAAATTTCCCTTTATATTTATGGATTCTAAAAGCAGCAAAAAAAAAAAAACTCTGATTGATTCTAAAAATATAAAGTATAATTAAAAAGCAATCCATTAAACATTATCAGGATAAAATCCCGCCCCCACTCATTAATGGTTTTTATTTATGTCTGATGAAAACTTCATTAAGAAATAAAAAGGGTGCTAAGAAATAACGGTTATAATTAACTTCTCCATCTTTACTTAAATTTATTGGTTGTATTAGCAAGGTAGCTTCTTGAGACGCGGTTAATCCAGTTCTTCTCTTGGAAGGACTCTGGTGCCAAGGTTAAGAATTTGTGAATTTAACTAAATGAGATACCCGAGACCCCCTTCTATTTAATTTAGTAATGGGTGATACCTGGAAGGTCTGTAAACCAAGAACACTTAAAGCAAATGTTTGCATCGAAAGCAAGAGCTGGGCTTCTTTTTTTCAAGTACTGCTCTATGGATCAGTTTATTTGGATATCTTCGAAGGATGGAGAGCAATAGAAATTTAAAATACATTTTTTGCAAGTGCAATTTCTCTGAGCCAAGACCGGCACCTTATTTTCTCCCAAACCAAATTCCCTATCCTTTCATGATAAACTTCATAACTATTCAAACTCGCTACCTATTCGACTCCTGGCGATCCCTAAAAGCGTCTAAAAAGAAAATGCCTTCGAAGTAATATGAAAGTTTTATTGACCTACAATGGATGTTAAGTTGCTTTGACATCTTGTACAATTAAGAATTTCACTAGATAATAATAATAATAAAAGGCTCAGGGAACCTGGAGTTTCGATGCTGAACTACCATAACCAATACACCTTTCTTTTAAACAACCCTTGCAGAACCCAAAACGACAAGATCAGCCCCGACGCAATCCTCCTATCTAACCCTCGGACGTTTACCTGATAAAACCTAATTACTTTTTTGAGGGTTCGGTCATTTCTAAACCCTACGACTTTACATGCCCATTTGAACTACCCCGCTGCTATTAACTAAAATATATTAACTGGATATAGCTTACGCAGTTCCGCATTGTGGCTTCTTCTAAATTCTCCCATATTTTCGTCCATTTGAGCCGAATGCTCTTCGCAGTACTCATTTTTCAAAAACTGTAAAGCATTGTTTTTTTCATCCAGCCATTTCAGCCAGGTCTCTCATCCATAGAGAACTATCGGTAGTATGTGTCTATAAGTGTCATATAAATCCTAATTTTTAAATTTATAGAGAGAGTTTTAAGTGAACTGAGTAGTTTTACTATATTTGTATCTTTACATCTTCATGAATTAATTTTTTTAAAATATTTTATACCGTGTTTTTATATGTATATAAATTGCTCTTCTTTTTCAAATTTAATCCTGAATTTTTTTATATCACAGAAATTATCACAGTTTGAACTACTATTTCTATATTTCGTTCTATTGGTATTAATTACTAAAATAATTTTTTACCGAATTTTATGAGCGTTGTTGTGTTAAATTTAATGTTTTTTCTAATTTCTCCTAACTGAACCCAATCATCAGCGTAGCCACTAACGCGAATTTTACTACCCATTTTCCGAACACATTTTTTCATAATGACGTTTTCTTGTGATAAGTTAAATAATACCAGAAATGGAAAATCTTCCTCTTTTAAAACCGAACGTACCCAAAACTCTTTCGAATGAGAATTACTACCTACTTAAATAAATTATTTCACAATATTTAAAATCAAAGATTCTAATATTAAATGGAGCATATCGTCCGAACTTTTCAAACCTCTGTATTATATTTTGTCTAGTAATAAGTTGATTTGTAATATAAATTTTTAAGGAGAATAATCAATATTATTATTTAAAAGCTGTTGGAAGGTTGAAATATCGAGGTATCGGTATAAATTGGTAGAGTTGTGGAAGAGAGGAAGGTCCGCTGGGGTTTGGCTGACTAATTACACAGAGTTAGGAGGAACCAATTAAAACACCTCAACCGAACTCTTCTCCTTTTTCTTTGACACGCCATTTTAAACTTCGTTCCACTTTTATCCCCTCTTTTTTTTTCTTTTTTTTTTTCATTTAACTCATCTTTCTTTTCTTTCGTTTTTCTAATCTGCTCCGGTATCAATTACGCTACGTCCTTAATCTCTTGTAAGTCACAAGTACTTGCGATAACAGTGCTACATGAATCCTTTACTATTCTCCAACGATCTCTTTTAATAAGAATTAGTTGACAGAGATGAAATTCAGTTAGACTTATAAATTATTTATAGACTAATTAAATACGTTTGACATCCTTTCTGGATAAAGATAAAAAACACAATCTTATCCGATGCAAAAAAAAAAAAAAATAACACAGTTTTTAAATTACATCTAAGCAAATGAATTCAGAAAGCCCTTTGCCGAATCAAATCCACTACACATGAATGCATTCGTTTCAGCACATAGGTTGTACTGTGTCTTGGCCAACGTTAATGCAAGGTGAAAATATTGGCAGGAATCAGTCAGGTTATTCCTCCGATTATACAGGCTGGATGTTCTCCAGAGGTTAGATCCTGTTACTGAGACTTAGTGCCATTCTTCCATTCATCTACTGCGTATTCCACTATTTATTAAATATATCAAACCTGTATTAACATTTAACGGAACGAAAAAAAAATCTATATTCGGAGATTACGAAAATCCACTAAAAATAAGAAATAACATTTTTCAATACCGAATTCAAATTTTTAATAAGTCAATCTTTGGCATATAGAAACAATCTTTGATTTACAAAAGTAGAATTGTTTTAAATTCTGAAACAAGCAGTGTCGATCTAGTTCAGAAAAACTTTATCTGTATTTTTTACTTTCTTATCATTAGGGAAAAGAAGAGTTTTTTTTTCAATAATTTTTCTGCTAGATTATCTTTAGGGGGGGATTTTTTCGTTTAAACGAATATAAACTGAAGGGCCTTGTGACAAATTTTATAAAGCAGAAAATATTCTCCAATGAATTTCTAAATCCGACCAGGAAACTGTCGGCAAATTTTCGCTAAAGCTACACCAATAGATTTAGAGCGTGTTAAATGTTATGGGTAAAAAAAAAAAAAACGTTACACCAAAAACGTTTAGACAAGACATATCCATGCAAAAATGAAAAGTACAGAAATTGTAAATGCATTCAGAATCAAAAATATTTCTTCGTTATCGACGCTATAATTATAAAGTATAAACTTCCACAAGCAACTTTACAGCGGTATGCCTGGCAATTAGTGCGGTGTTACATAAAATTATTCATCTAGATGACGGAATCTTTGCAATGTGCACAGAATCCCTTTCTGCTATAGCATATTTTCACAAGATAATTAGCAAGGATTCAACCATAGGAAATACAAAAGCATCATCTCCATTAGAAACGTAGAACATTTTTAAGATGGATAAACTCAATCTTTAGAGAATAGAAATTAGTAATAAAGATTAAGATATGTTAGGTCAGCGAAAATACTAGTAAAATGGATCGTATTTTAAAATAAAACAACAAAAAACTGCAGAATAATGGCAGACTTGCTTGAAGTCCTGCCCCTTAGAATTGTGTTAAACTAGATGTTTTAACCTGCACCTCTGAACTGTTGTGCTGGTAGTGTATCATGTTGCGCCTTCGTGCGGCACTCAAGTATGTTGTGGCTGAACTCGTGTACTGATTTTATTCAATTCTAATGTTGTAGTCTAAAAATATTTATTTACATATTCACAATGGAAATTTTTTTAAAAATTATATAAATATTGATATTGATTTTATAAGTATTTACTTAACGAGCGTCATTTTTTTTTTCATTAAATTTTTTTTTAATCTAATAAAAAATACTATCCCAAATCCACGAGCAATACTAACAAATCTAAAGCGTGTAAAAATTTTGCATTTTTTAAACATTACAACGTGACTTTAATTCAATTTAAACCAATCTAAATCCTAAACGGTAGGTCTTAGGGACAAACTATTATCCATTAAATTTTTATTAGGGGAGTTTTTGTCAAATGTTTGATTCGAGGAACATCGAGGAACGTTTCAAAACAAATATGAAATACAAATACACCAAAAAAGTATGGACCCCAAATCTCGAAATATGGCCTCTACCTAATTCAGCTAGACCTTGACATTTATTGAACAGCTCTGACAAATTAAAAAAAAAGAATAGGCTAAATTTAGAACTCTACTCCTCAATTGATGTCTAGCAATTACTTATTTACAAATATTATAATTTAAAAATTTCAGAAGCGTAGATCGGTTCCTTGGAATTGACTTTGAATTATCGATTGTCGATACATTTTTGCGTTTCTAATACTCTTTTTATTCTTTTATGAACGATTTTCGGGTTTCTGTCAAGTCAAAATTTCCACTCTTCCCTGTTTCTCATCATACCATCTTCTTGCTGCTCGTCTCTCCCTCTTTTTCTCGGAGGATTCCATCTGTTCACCATTTTATCTTTAAAAAGGCAAGCGATGCATATTTCCATTCCATGTTAACATCCATGACATGTTTCATCATGCTATCCGTTATTTCCATTTTTATCCTTATGTCCTCATTTCTCACCCGATCTATTCTGGTTTTCTGTATGCACCTCCTGCAACAGTCCATCTCAACTACATTAACCTATATATAATCCTCTTGATAAGGGACCGCTTTTCAGCTCAATATACATCAATATTTAGATGCCTTCAATTGAAGAAAAGTGGAAATTGATGTATTGAACTGTTTGGGGTCACCTGTGGTGTGGAGGTTAGCATAGCAACCTACTAAACACAAGATCGCGGGTTCGCAGCCCGGCAGATGGCCTTAGGATTTTTAAAAGGGAGTAAAAAATCCTTAGCTATGCCGTCCTTCGGAAGGGACGTTTAATGGGGTTCCAGAGCCTGTGCGATGTCAGGTACTCGTTAAAGATCCCTATCCTAATTATACCTGGATAGGCAAAATTTAGGACTCCCACCGTAGCATCGTCCGATTAGCCATAGCAGCATAAAGTGACGTTAAACGAAATAAACAAACAAGAAAAGTGGAGAAAAGGGAATTAGGCATTGACCTAGGTATTTAAAGGGCATCCAGAATATGTGCAAAATGAAACAAGGCAAAAAATTGTCAACTGTATTTGAATCCTCGAAAGGTTTAAAAGAGGGGTTTTGTTTATCCTTCATCTTATTTAAATTATACTTCTTAATAGTCTTATATTAAATATCAGTGAATCACTAGGTATCGAAATAAAATTAACATCATATTAGTTAGTTCAATAAAAAAATTGAGTAACCTTCATCATGCAGTCTAACGTTCGTTCCTACCGACATAGAGCAAACACCTAGCAGATATATATAACGAAGAGGATTTTAAAACGGAGATGGGGAGATAAATATTATTTATAACCCGTGGTGGAAGTGCGCTCCATATGAAAGGGAAAGAAATGCATAAATACAGATAGGGCAAGCTGAGTTGGTCTTCCGCAACATTAGCCCCCCTCCCCACCTTCAGCCTCCCCCTTCCCTTACACTGTAACTCTTTAGCCAACTATAATTCAACCTTTGGGGTAATATATTCCCTATATGGCCCTTTGCTCTGTATTCAAAGGTTCCGCGGTCTTCCTTTCTTAGCGGCAAGGGCTTCTGGGATCCGTCCGCCCTGGGGTAATCAACGCCGTTCAATAATGAGTCAGATATATTTATATCGTTATTATTATTTGTAGCAAAAGGATAAAATTCTATTCGACCAAAGGTCTTTCAGTGTGTTTTATATGTAAGTGAACTCTTATATTTTCAACTTTAAACATTGAGTAAAAATTTAGGGAGTAGTAAATTTTAGACTTTTCTTTAGTAAAATGACTGACTGAAAGGTTATTGTATATTACTTGAACTATATTACACTTATATTCAATATATGACAATGCTTAGATTGTCTCAATAATTTTCCTATAATTGTTATCAATCGTTATAATTATTTCCCGCAATGCCAGTCGACAGCCTTTGGTATTAGAAATGAGAATTAATTTTCGAAAATAACCCAACATTGCCACTAATATTTATTTATTTCAATTAAATTTAATTACATTTGTATGTTTTTCTTTAAATTATTCAATCAGTTTGTTGCCCTGATTAAATAGTTTCTTCTTTTGTATGTATTATTATAGAAACTTAAAATAAATTTTTACATGTTGTACAGTCTATCCTAGACATATTTATGGCTATTTGTACTTTTTCTAATGCTCCAATTATTTCAATATAAGTTTAGAAATATTTAGTGTCTACAACAGACCCGAATGGAAGCGAAATACCAGATGGAAAAGGTAAGAAGTAATATATCAACTTTGATTTGAACACTTGCTCAACAAATGTCCCTATCCCCAAAGTTATAACAAAAGACTGATGTACGAAAACTATTATTCGACTTACTGCATATTTTTTCCAGCAAACTATCGTAATATGAACTGATCCACAATGATCCTAAGATGGTAATTAATATAACAAGTTAAGAATATATTTTCCATTAAAAAAAACCTTAGCAGAAAAAGAACAAGTTAATCTTTGTGTTTTTCTTTAATCAGTACCTATTTTAGTATGACTATGACTGTTTAAAATTTAAGTCCTTAAAAGTTAATCCTACAAATGAGAATTAGAATTTTGGAAAGGTTTATAAAATTCTGACTTCTCAAACGACAGAATCGATTTAAATAAAAATCTATCGTGTTTAAGAAGTGCTTAAGTTACTTCAGAGAAAAATTATTGAAAATAAAAAAAGTTGTTTTGTTTCTAAAATTATTTTCACTTCATACCTATTTCAATCTTCATGCAAAATCATTAAACTTCCTTTGGAAACTTATCAGCATTTTTAAAATATATTTTCTATTCAATTTTTAATAGTTTCTGTATACTATTTGTAATAAATTTGAAGATTAGGACATTTATCAAGTAAGACTTTAATAATCAAAACGGACAAGAGGCTTTTAGTCTTTTCAATCTTGTATGAAGCTTTAATGTGGGGCGCTTGTTGAGATAAAATATCTCCAAACTTGAATAGAAATAAATTAACTAGAACATTAGAAAAAAAAATAAAAACTGTCATAAATGCGTTTAGGGTTGACAAACAATCTTACACTTCATTCGTATATAAATACAAACTAAATATATAAGCTGCTTGAATAATTAGAATTGAAAGTAAATACGTTTAAACATAATTAATTTTAAATGAAGTCCATTGGTTGAAAGAATGAATTCAATAAATTAGTTAAAATTTAAAATTTAATCACCCCCTTCCCCAAACTTTGAGATACCCAATCTCCTCTCTGACCCCGCTCATTATAAATTTAGTAACTCAGCTTAATCACTATTTGAATTATCACTGCTCAGTTTAAATTAATCTAGATCAATACAAGTTTAATTGCTTATTCTTCCTTAATTATATCATCCACATAGGTACTACGTCCACACATACTACTACGTATTTTAAATGTATCTCAACTTAAAAACTTTCCTTTTGATACCAATAATCCCTCAAAACGTTATATAAAAAAAAACAAAAAAAAACTTTATTTCGAGTTCAAATAATAGATACAAAAATCAGCTCATTAACACAATTTAAATAATTATTATAAATTAAAAAAAAGGAAACAATTTTTTCGAGAACCCGAAGGTTCGATGCCAGCACACACCTCCCTCCAACTCATCCTATCAAACACAATTAGATACTTTTATTTTATGTTTTTTTATTTGTATTACTTGTTTTATTTGTAGAGTGTTCTCTTACTTTTCTCTCTATGTCTTTAGTCAGTATTTATGCAAAGTTTATCTTTATTATATTATTATATTTTTTTCATTATAATATATCTCTGACCAATATAAATTGAATTTATTTTTGGTCGATTTTTTTTTATTGATTTTTTTTTTATTATTCTTATGTTCTTTTTCTTAACCTTCCATCGGTCGTGACGTTGTATTTTGAACAACATCCGACTTGTTTTCTCTCTAACTCGCTTCCGGAGAGCTCTGAAAATCGGCTTTAGCTATTCCTTGAGATACTCCACTAATTTTTGACTGTAGTAAAAGGGATGGATTTCTGGAGGAGATGCCTAAGGATTATCTGCCTAGACCAAATCAGGAATGATGAGATCAGAGGCAGGCTGGGCGTGACCGAAGGAGGCCCGGAGAGAATTGGAAGAATCAGGCTACGATGGTATGGGCACTGCCAGCGGATGCCAGAACGTAGGTGGCCGAAGAAGATTCTGCTGAGGGAATAACCAGAAGACGGAGGAGAGGAAGACCCCGAACCCGGTGGAGGGACTGTGTGGAGGAGGAAATGGCTGTCAGGGGACTTGAGGAGGATGACTGGTGGGATAGAGAGAAGTGGAGGGACGCTCTGACTTAACCAGGCAACCCATTGAGGGATAAAACCTGCAAAAGTAAGTAAAAGTAAGTAAGTAAAAGGGATAGTTTTCCGCACGGAAAATATTTAGTCCTCAGTATTGCACAAAGTGTGCCCTCGTTTTGATTCTTTCTCGGCAATCAGCTAGATCTAACATAATGCAAATGACAATTGTTTTGCATTTTTACTTTTTTTTATTTTAGTTAGCGAAGTATGCATTTTTCGGATATTTTTCATTAGGTAAAAACCTATGAAATTGGAAGATATTTCTTTATTTTTGCAGGAGCTTGACCAGGAAGAATAAAGAGCTAGGCGATTGATTAGCATCTCATCAAAATTTGGATTTTAGTTAAAAGGAAATATAAAACTATCTTAAACTCGACATAGAAACCGATTTTGAGGGTAGTTATGGAGATGACGCGGGGAGAAGAGAGCCTGGGGATTTCTACATTTTATTTGTAAAAATCATACCTCAAAAATATTTTTGCTATTATTGATCATAAAAATAATCATTTTAGACCTGCAAATAATTATATTATATTATATTTGACTATATTTTTATTATTATATTGTAAATAAAAATTTATCTTGTTATAAATTAGATTTTTATTATTTTCAATCATAAACATATTTTATTTTATGTTAAAAAAATTATTCTCTCATATAATATACTGTTCATATATTCTATTTTAAATGCAGAATGGTCAAAATATTTGATTTAATAGATTTAATACGAAATTTGGACAAAAAAGCGCGACCGCTTGTGTTACAGAATTTTTTTTTTTTTTTAAACATGTATTTAAAGGAAGTATTACAATCTGCCTCGATGTGGGCAATAAGTAATATGGATGGCTTAATGGATCCATTTACACAATATGTACAATAAGAAATAAATACAAAGAAGAGATATAAAAAAATAAAATAAAATAAAAATAACTAAAGAATCTCCTCATAATATATAATACAATAAAAAAAATAAATTAAATTAAATCTTAAAAATACATTCATACTTTATTTAAAATATATACACATCCGAGAGATCCCCCAACGAGACTTGTCCCTCCACTTATGGAGGGACAACCCATTACAGAAATTAGTGCCACCGATGGAAGAAGGTTAAGGGACGTTGTTCTATAATAAAATTATTTTTCATTTATATTTTACTGTATTAGCCAATCTATATTAGGAACGAATTTAAATTATTTTTATATATTGAATAAAATGTAAAATGTCAAAATATTGAAGCAATATAGTTTATGATATTAATAGAGAGAAGAGAATAATGTCGAGCTTTAAAAAAAAATCTTGGTGCTGCGTATTGACAGCCAATATATCCGCTTATAATTATGGTCTTAAAGTGCTAAATATAGAAGTTAAAAATATAATCTGATTTAAGATTCGGTAGCCTTAGAGACTGTTAAGTGCAGAAACTGAGGATAATTTCCTAATGGTTGGCCCAGGACCAAAATCTAAGCTAATAACAGAAACTTACAGAAAGATACCGAAAATGAACTTGGTAATTTTCTTATTCAGCCCTAATGAAAACCGGAACTTCTAGCGCCTTAGGTCTCAAAGGTCACTAACAAATTAAGAGAGAGCTGAAGGGCAGTGAAAGGGCCAATCCCAGAGCGAGGTGCCCCCTTTGTGACCGGGTTCGATGAAAGGAGCTGGTGTGAACATTGATGGGGCTCGGTGACCCCTGGCTCAAGTTCAGGGACCTGTAAATACTATGCGGCCCTGTCACAGTCTGGAAGCCAAGGGGGAGGGGTGACGAACTCACTTCGTTGGGCTCCGTTGACGTCAATACTAGTCACGAAAATAAATAGGTCCTTGATCAATTTGCGTCCCTTACATTAGAATATCTGCACCCTCTCAGGCAAAGTTTATCACCTTGTTGACATATCAAGACAATCAAGACGTACACGACACTCGAGGAAAATGGTAAAAGAAATATGTCAAGAAATACAGTCGATAAAAACGTATGGTTGCTAATAGTTATGGCAATATACATATTTATGCTTTTGATCTATTTATTAATAATTACAAATCTATACATACATACAATACATAAATTTGAGGAAATAATTACAATAACTTTGCAATAACAATACAATGAATCTGTATTGGATCTAGTACAAGAAACTTGTGGGGCATGAATAGACCAAATATAGGAGCCAGTAGAAAATGAAACAACTTTTTTTTAAAAACTATTTATTGAAATTTACAACTGTATACAATGCATACAAAAGACAAATTTGAGGAAAATTATTACAATAACATGTGAAGGACTACTCACTGGTAACAAAGTTCTACATAAGACGGTCTCTTGGCCATCGTCTTCTCAAACGCCTCGAAGAATTATCGGGAATTGTGTTAGAATCAAGTTGGGAAACTAGTAGATTCGAGTGGGTATTGAGTTTACTATAAAAGGATAGTTATCAGGATTTGGCGAAATCAACAATATATGGAACATTAAGATCTTTATAGATAAGTTGGAGCAAAAAAGTTAAAATTCATAGAGAAGTTTAAGTATCCTAGGGTCTATATTGTTAAATAAAAGTCATGTGAAAATGAAATTAAAGTTGAAAGTGAGGAATACCAATTTTTCCTTTCCTTAAAATTAATTTGTTCGTATCTGCAATCTAAATAGGTAGATTTTAATGTATTTTTGAAAAAGCTTTATTTTTGAAGAAAAATACAATGGTCCACGATCAACGGCAATATTTAACTTTTTTATTTATTTATTTATTTCCCTTCCTTGCCTCCCGGCTACACGGGTTTTGCAGGGATGGCTTGTAACCATCACTGCTGGTTTTAACAGTTTAACATAACATTTCAATATTACTTTTAACATTGCAAGAATAAATTTTCTTAAACATTTAACAGAACATATCAATATTACATTTAACATTTAACATTTCAAGATTACACTACACGTTTAAAAAACATTTGATATTTAAAATACATTAAACGCTTTACATAACTACATACTTGTGTTTAATACAATATACTTTATATCTAATACAACAACCTATATTTAATACAACATACTATATTAAAATTAAATACATACTAACTATAACATGTTATAATACATAATAATAATAACTACATAATAACTATAACCTACTTATTTAAAATAACAACATACCTATATCAATTTTTTTTTTTTAAATTTTATAGCTTTACATTTACGTTTATATAGGCTTTATTCGGTGATGGGTTTGTCGTCAGCTTCATTCCTGTCCAGGGTTCTTTCAGGGGCGTGGCCCCTTCTTCCTAGGTTGAAGTGCTCTACCCCTACTTCAGTTTTCCAACCATACACAAAACTTTTGTAATACAGTTGTCAGCTGATACTAGTTGAGGGAAGTCACTCTCCGTTAGAGCATACAGCCCTGTTTCTCTCTGTAGCTTGGGTCTCAATGCCTCAAAGGCAGTGCATGAAATTACCACATATTCAGCGGTCTCCGGTACACCACAGCTGGGACAAAGGGGGTCAATATTTTTACCATGTTTCTGGAACTTCGCTCGAAAGCCCCCGTGCCCTGTGAGAAACTGTGAGATCCAGTAATCCGGGAGTACCCAAGCTGCTTGAAGACGTGACCTAACAGTGGGGAAATATTTTCTAAGAGTAGCCCCTTTCGGGGTTGTTACCCACCGCCTGTTCCATTCTTCTATCGTGTACTCTCGGATTATCTCCAACCATTTCCTTGGATTTGCGTCGATCAGAGACCGGAGATTATTTGGTAGTCCCACCGAGCCTTCCCTTTTCATTTTAAATTTAAAACCATCTTCTTGCAGTACAAGATCAAGAGGTACCCCTCCTGCTAAGACCTGGACCCCCTCATGAGACACTGATCGGTACGCCCTGGTGACTCGCAGCAGAGAATTACGCTGAATTGTTGCCAGCCTACTCATCTGTCTGCGTGACAGATTTTCGTACCAGGCGGGAGATGCATACCGTAGGATACCAAGTATCACTCCTTTATATATCGCCATCGTAGCTGGGTATCTGAGGCCCCACAAGGCGCCCCCTAACCTACTGAGACAGTTCAATGATAAGGCCGTCCTATTGGCAAGATATTCCAAATGAGGCGTTACATGAAAATTTCTTCTTATTTTCACACCCAGGTAGGTGACAGTCTCAGTTGGACGTATTCTTTCTCCTTCAATTCTAATAATAGGGTTAGGCCTACACTTATTTCCTTTCAGAAGAATGGCCTGTGTTTTTGCAGCCGCCATTTTCATCTTCTGTTTACTACACCATCTACTAACTAGGCCAGCATATCTTTCAGCTTCGTGCTTCAATTGGACTATACTGTTGGCAGACACCACGACAGCCAGATCGTCGACATAGGCAATCGCGGGGAACCGTTCTTCCTCAAGTATAGCCAACATATCATTGAAGACTAACTTCCACAGGGCCGGACCAAGTACAGAGCCCTAAGGACAGCCCCTCTCGACTACATCTTCATACTCATATAAGTTTCCGCGTATTTTAACACGTCGGTCCTGGAGGTAGCTCATTACCAGCGCATAAAAATTGCTAGGAGTATTGTATCTCTGGAGCTGGTAAAGTACGCTTGGCCACCACACACTATCAAAGGCAGAGGATATGTCAAAGAGGAGTAACATGACGTACCGATCTGCCCTCTCAGCTACATCATGACGTACCCTCAACAAAGCATCAGCGGTTCCCCTGCCTTTAGTGGATCCGTATTGCCATGGATGGCTTGCTCTTGTATGAACTGGCTGCAAGCTCTTAAGCAGCAAGTTTTCCAGCACTTTACTCATAACAGGGAGGAGGCAAATAGGTCTATATGACTTCGCTAGTCGCTTGTCTTTGCCTACTCCCTTATAGAGAAGTCTAATATCAGCAGTTTTCCATAGTTTCGGGCAGTATCCCTTATCTAAGCAATCATTGAAAACCGCTAATAGCCTATCTTCTGTGTAGGAAATACTGTTCTTGAGTATAATGGGAATACTCTTTCCACTTTCTGTCTCTCCACGCTATTCCGAAGATCCCATATGTCCCATGATGGGCACATATCAGTACCAGATGGATACGTAGTAGTACGTCTCATAAATGCTTTTTCTTCATTGTCTTCGGATGGGTTGTCTCTGGGGTATGTCGCCTGGATGAATATCCTTGCCGATTCTTCTGGTGTTACTGCCTGTTCGTCTCCTTGCTTCAATGATGCAATCACCTGTAGTGGAGTAAGCTTGCCAAAGGCAGTCCTATAAGGAATACCCCAGGGATTCTTAGCCGACTCTTCCTCAATAAAATTGTCCCAAGACTTTCGCTCTTGTGAGCGCCCCTGGTTTCGATATACTCGGGCCTGTACTCTTCACGGAAGACAGTACGACTCTCGTTGCAACTACATCTCTGATACAACCGCCGAGCCTTATACACCTCTCTCTTTAAGGTGGTTAATCCCGGTGTCCACCATGGGACTGTTCGAGCTCTCGCCTTCCGGTGCTGGAGAGAGTCCTCTGCAGCATCGAGGATGACATTTGTGAGCCTAGACACTCTATAGTCCAGGTGATCTGTATCATCCGTCTCTGCTGGATCCCATTCTTCATCAATCAATTTTCCCTCCAACGTAGCACGAAAGGTACTCCATTCTCCTTTTCGAGTAACGTAACCTTTATGGAAGACGTGGTAACATCCTGCATACTGCACTAAGTCAAAAGTAATTGCATTGTGGTCGGAGCTCGTCTCAGATCTAATATTCCAATCGACAATATTTCTTATCAGTGTGGGTGAGGCAAGAGTTACGTCGATCCAGCTCTGACCCCTTGGCCCAGAGAATGTAGGGGTGGTAGAGGGGTCATTAACAACCACTAACTGGTTCCTAGCAATAAACTCTATGACTCTAGCACCTCTCCTATTTGTTCGATTGGGTCCCCAAACAGTGCTCCAGGAATTAGTGTCTGAGCAAACAATTACATTTCTTGAGATTTCTGTGATCGCTTCCATAGCAGATATACCATCTTCAAGATTATTATTTCCATCGGGAAGGTACACTGATGCTAGGGTGAAAGTAATGTTACCCCACCTGATATAACAAGCCACACTATCTGCTCTGGTATACTCCTCAAGACCCATTACATCAAGATTCGGGTTGATAATGACCATGGCAGCTCTAGGCCTCCTCTCTCCACTGCTCAGGGCTATTATTCTCGACGTAAGGCCAACTCCAACAACCTTGTTTCCATGGCAGCTCGGTTCCTGGATCGCCATAATGTCATAGTGTAGAGTGAGAGACCGCAACTCATCCGCGACAAGACGCCGACGACCCATATTAAGCTGAAGGATGGTGATTTTATTCATAGAAGGTTCTTTTCGCTACCTCATTAGACCACTTTAGATGCACAGGGCATTCCCGACTGCCTGCCTTGTGCTTCCTTTGACCAACAGGAGTATTTGCTCGCTCACAATTTATGCAGGAAGGGCTTTTCAGCTCTTTCTTTTTCAAGCAATCCTTTATTATGTTACCGCTACATGCACACCAGATGCAGACTGGTACATCAGCTGTACAAGTGGCTTTTATGTGACCGTAACCTTGACACTTAGTGCACCGAGGGGCGTCGAGGTAGTCCTTAAAGGTTATCGTCCACCATCCTCCATCCATCTTGCCCATTTCCAAAAGCAAGAAACGGACCATTGGATGGACTTCCAACACCCAATTTTTGGTGAAGCCATTTCTAGCTACTGAGGAGAAAAGTGGACGGAGATCATTCTTGATAAGAGGAGTGGAACCCGGCTTCTCGGGCATTCTTCCCCATAAAAACGTCACTAAATCATCTGAAGTCCAGGAGTGAGGCACACCATGCACTTCCATTCTGGGTTTCTTCCTGAGGGCTAATTTGGCTTGCAGGTCTTTTTCTCGCAGTCCTTGACATCCAATAACTTTGGTAGCGTCGCTAACATCCATTCGCACTAGCACTGAGCCGGCTTTGGTCGCTCGGACTATAGCAGCTTTTACTCCTATTTCCTCCGGTGATGGCAACCCGTTGATTATATCTACTGGACTTTTACCCAAGCCGCTGATAGTGACATACGTCGATTTTTGGATCTGGGCCGGCTTAGCTGGCGGGGACTTAGCAATTTCAGCCATAGATCTCGGTTTCGCCTGGTTCGAACCATGGAAGATGTCTTGATTTGCGCTATTTTGGTTACTTTGTACCTTGTTTCTCGCAGTTTTTGCTTTTTTTTTTCCTTCTTTTACTTTGAACAAGCTCGAAGGTCTCGGTAGGCAAGGAGGTTCCGTTTGAGTCCACGATTTGAGGTTCCGTTTGAGCCCACGATTTGAGGTTCCGTTGCCCCTTCTGCTTCAGGCTGTGTGCATTGGGGTGCCGCACTCGATGCTGAAAGCGCTTGTATGACTTTTGGTACTGCGGTCTCAATTATGATTTTCGTAACCAATTCATATACTTTCTGCGACGAGAGTGTTTCATTTACCGCCCTCTCAACAATAGAACTGATTTCACTTGGACTGTTATCATTTTCTCTGTCCGCTAATCCTTCAACGATTTCTATAAGACTCTGTATTTTGTTGTTAATGTGTTCACGAACATTTATAACAGTTTTCTTATCGTTTCTGACCATGTAACTGCGGAGATTTTCCTGAATCCGCCTAGCATCATGAATCAGTTTTTCTTTTTCTTCGGATGTTTCTACATCAGGGGAGCCTTACCTTATCTTGATCCAATCCCTCTGTGTTTCCACTATCAGGATTAATATTAGAGGAATTCATCCTCTTAACCCCTAAACTTTTCAAAAAATAAAACAGCTTAACCTACCAAGAACTTAAAATTTTATCTTACTAACTACTTAACGGTTATCACTGTGAATAATAGTTCTATATAGGATATTAAACACTTCTACCTTACAATGTTCATATGTCTTACCTTTAGATCCAAAAAAGATTGTATCAATGAGCTCATTCACTCAAAAGATAACCTAACCTACATTACAAACCATAAAAAACAAAACAAAAAAAAAAAACATAACTAATACATATAAACTAAGATAATACCTAATTAGCAACGATTAAACAACAAATTAACATTAACTACGAACAAGAAAGAAAAGAGAAACCGTAAATTAAAAGAAAAGCTAATTAGCAACGATTTAACAACAAGGTAACATTAACTACAAACAAGAAGGAAAACAGAAGCCATAAATATAAAAGAAAAAGAAAATCTAATAAGCAACGATTAGATAATAACATATAGCTAAATAAAATAGGAAAGATCAATATTGTTTTTCTGGAGAAGCATGAAAAATGGTTGGAATTTGGATTTCCTTGTTCAAGAAGATGTTATCCAAGAAAACTCCTAGATCCTATCAAATTCATCATCATCAACCAGCGAAAGTATATACCATCTTGTTCTTCCACATCATTCGAGAGCAATTATCTGATGATAGACAAAGACGGAGGAAAAACGGGAAAGTTTTTAGAAATGTTCAGAGGATAGGTTCGCTTTTGGGCATGACAATAAAAAAATAGGAACGTAGATAACATAGATAAGTGTAATAAAATTTGTGTGAAAACCTTTTAAATAGCATTAATTTAAGACAGCCGCTGATATTTAACTAAGTTTTCAGTACAATGGCCGTAGAAATAATCCAGGGGACAAAAGCATTACGATATACAAGATCCCACTTCACCCCAGATAGCTATAGATCCCATTTAAATTAAAAAAAGCATTTATATCCCCCAGAAAATCCATATCGGTTAGGAGGTTGTAGCAAATTTCCGTCAGTCAAAATTTACTTGACCATATTCCTTCCGAAGGTTTAGCAACGTGGTGTGGTAATAGGGAATGATAAATTAATAAACAATTTAAGTGGGATGTGATGAAGCGGAGGGTAACCAATCACAATATGTTATTCTTCCATAACTTATTGCCTGCTTAGTACCGATTAATTTGAATAGAAAGAGAAGTCAAAAAACAATAGTCTGGCCAAATGGATGTCCGTCAATCGGACCAGATTTTCCGCGTCGTAAAGATACACACTAGTAACGAATAAAAGAAACAATTGATAATACCTTACATTCCTAGATAAATGACAAAATCTCTATCCAGAATGTTTATTAACTATGGTTGAGGCAAATATATGTACAGGATTTTAAATACTGAAACTTCTTAAGCTATGACGCCACGTTTTGTGTGCAATGCAAAACCTAAAGAAATGAACAATTAAAAAATTATTACAAACTAGGAAATAGTTAATGATGAGTATTACGCATTTTGGCTTGTCCCCTATGCGTTGTTTGATCAGGTGTTTTTTGAGTGCGTAATTCACATTTCTTAGGATTAGATTTCAAGTCCTTAGTGACCACAGAAGCAGTGAAAGAGTGACTTGCAAGTAAAGAAAAATCAATTCAACATATTTTCAATCTTAGGGCTTTGGTGTAGAACCACGTAAGACAAGGTTGTGCGTACAAAGCAAGGATGGACATACTGCAAGGAAATTTTTTGCCCTCCCCAGAAACTTCACAGCTATTAAAGGCTTGACGAAAATCTAATTAGACGCTTTGCAAATAATATTAGAAGCTATTTCTTCTGGGTCAACCTAAAAACGTGATAACTTTGAAGCCTACACGAAAGAGACAAGCACGGAAAAATGTATATGTCTCTCTGTATGGCTGGGTATCATATGCCAGTCACCGTGCAAAAACTGATTGTTTGCACGGAATACTGTATAGCCAGAAATGGTATAAACCTATAGTGGACAATTGTCTGAAAGATGACTCAAGAAGCGAATCACAAGTTATTCCGAAATTTACAGACTGTTTCATGCCAGAAAATCATCGAGGCAATCAAAGGGGAATCGTGTGATGTTTTAAATACTTTTATTAATAAATTCGGATCCCTTAATTTCGACTCTTAGACCGAGAATAATAACATTAAACGTGATTTATTACTAGAAGCACAATCACTTATTGTTACTTAGAATATAGAAAAAAAGATTCTTAATTGAAATATGGTGTTATGATTTAATTCTGATCGTTATTTAAATAAACAATTGTAATATAGGCACCTACATCTTAAAATATATAAATTACGTGTCGCTGTCTTGGGGGCAGGCTGACACCTAAACTACTGAACCGATTTTAATCAAATTTGCCACACCGTGTGCAGTTTGATCCACCCACAAAAAAGATAGGATACCTTATATCGGGACCATTATCATCTCAGATTGTTTACTTTATTCAGAACACTATTAATCTCAAATCCACTCCTTCGCAAAATCTTCTATGATCCATACTATAATATTTTTAAAAATCCGTAATAATCTTCAAATGGGTTTATACATTTTGTGTTTAATCAAAGTTTTTGGTTTTTGAGGGACTTTCTGGTGAGTTCAAGATGAAATCGAAGTGGCTGATGAACTGTTTATTTAGATTGATCTTCGGGATTCTCAGGTGGTCACGCATTATGTGCCAATATTCTGAGCTTGGTTAGGTCTTTCCAAATTTCTGACGACATTAATTCGTCGGTACTTTCCTATTTAAATCACAAAATAATAGGTAATTAGGTGTTTGACCTCTGCGTTCTTCTATCCACTTGCGAAAAAATAAAGCCCCAACCTTTTAACAGTATACCCAATCCCATAGAAGAGCCGTCTCAGAAGATGAACAAGAATTTAGACAATTCAGGTTGTTGAGACAGACTTAAAACAGTCCAGCCTTTAATGTAACACATACCAATTATGATAAGCAACCATATTTTGTATATAGTCAGGATAGATTAAGAATATAAATACATTGTTGCGCAAATATACGATTATTTAAGTACTACTATGGTCAATTCTTTTTTTTTCATTTTTTGTGATAAGATTCTAATTAAATTCTACAATCTTTACTAATATTCTACCAGACAAAATATACGTTATTGTTAAAATAATGAAAAGACTTTTTTATAGCTCCCTTGAAATTTAAATGACCAATCTTCCTGATTAAGGGATCCTTTTCTGTGAAGGAGAGGATACAAGGCAGAAAAAAAGTTAAGGAATGTTGAGAAGCGGTGTGATGTGAAACAGAGCGAATTCGGGAGAGAACAAGAAAAGTTTAGATTAGCTGTTGCTAACATTTCGCTCTGTATTGAGATCGAGCTGGCAGTGTCCATTCACGATTTAGTGTCACGAGAGAGGAGGGGTTTAGGTTTTTTTTTTTTAATTTGAACATTACTAAAGTGGCATTTCGAAATAGCTTTACGGTAAATGTTGGCCAGTATAAATGTTACATATCATACTATAAAACTGTATAAAAATACTTCTTTTTATTAATAAATAATAGTTAATGATTATTAATTCTTACTGTAACAATAATAATTATACCAAAGTAGTTGCAGCGTAGGAATAAAAACGAAGTGACATCTTCGTGATTATTTGTTAATTTATTAATATTACAATTTATTCATTTATTTTAGTTTTAAAAAAGAATTGTTTTATTGTTTAAAAGAAATATAAAACATTATTTATTGTTCTAGACTATCGTAATCTAAGATATATCCTAGTGATTAGTATTCATCAGTAAGAACCATATAACTGTTGTAATATTTTGTTCTACACTGATCATGCGTTCTACATTTCAGTATTTCGTGTTTTATACTATTTGGTATGTATTAGATTACAATGTTTGCATGTATGGCATAATTATGAAACTATTGTTTTAAAAAAAATATTTTAGTCATCCTTGGTTGTTCTTATGTAATTAATTCTTATCTGGTTCTTAGTTTGGTTATTTTAATGTTAATTATTTTAAGCAATGTTCTGGCTAAGTCAAAATTGAAATTTTCGTAATAACGGGATATAACTTGAATTTAGAGCTTTACTAATAATTGTAGAGAATAAAAGGTTTGTAGCTTCTTCTATTATGATACTTTTATTTGATAATACTTTTTGAAAAAATTGTAAAAATGTCCATGAATATCACCGTATATATTCGTTTGCTTGAAAATCCGGGTTTTAATTTTATTGAATAAGTTGGATCCAGATGGTTGATTTTTAATACTAGCCGATTTTTAAACTTGACTGGGATACTCAGGTGGCACCACATATTTAAAGATTTTTTTAGTAATTTAATTGAATATAAGAAAATTTTATTATAAATTTCAAGTTCTATATAACACTGTAATCTTGTGGTATATAGAATTGTGCTAACCACCTACGGGTCGATTTTCAAAGTTCAATGTTATCCACATATTATCGCTTTTTCAATTACAAATTAATTAAAAATAAGTGGATTTTATTATTGCTAAACCTTCCTGAAACAATAAAGATGGTGGGTAACATTTGGTAAACATTAGTTCCATAGTTTTCGTGGTTAGTGATCACAAACAAAAAATGGCTTGTCCTTTTATATAATAGTATATACAAGAGTTATTTTTTCATCTATCTTATGCTTAAACAATAAAAGCGATTGATAAACTAATAAGTTATTGACACCCTATCTTAAAAATTAGAAAACAAGAATTAGCAAAAATTAATTTTAACAGTGTTGGGGAGGGGAGAAGTTCTATTTTTTTGGTTTTTTGATAATATTTCGAAAACTGTTGACTCTAGAAAAATATGTTTCGAATGAACATAAAAGCTAATTAAATTACTATAAAATTTATTATATATAAATTTATCGGAATTCTAACCTTTTACGAGATATACGTTATTGAAAATAGGTGATTTTCGGGAAAAAAACAAATGTCCCCTCACTTTTTTTCAAACTTTTGCTTCTATTACATTCCACAATCGTTTCTCAGAAAAAACATCAGAATCAAAATTGTAGAGCATTAAATGAACTTTAGTTTCATATATACGTTTTTGGTATTTGCTTCAAATTTTTAGCAAACATTTTTGGGTAACATTATTTTTATTTCTAAATTTTTTTTTTTTTTTTTTTTTTATTATCTTTATTGAAAATGAATTACATAAAGCCAAATTAGACTAATAAAAACATAGGTACATGTTTGGATATACATCCATCTCATGTGAAATAGTAATTAATATGGAGGAATCTATAAACAAGTAAATAATGCAAATTTGATAAAACAGTAGGAAAAACTAAAAAAAAAAACCTACACAACGAAAAAACAAAACAAACAAAAAGAATACTAGTTCATTTAACAATTATAGTTAATTTTATGAATTATAATAAATAATAGTTAAATTATAATCTAAGCTAAGTAATAAAGATAATAATAAACAACTTATAATTACCAAATATAAACAAATGATTGATAATAAGTCTACTTTTGTGATATAATAAAATATCAAACTTTTATTTATAACTTTATGGTGTTAAAAGTTATAGAATAAAATTTATATTTTTGTAATTTGTAGATTTTTTTTTTTTTTTTTAGTAATATGTGTTTTGTCCGTTTGTGTTTGTATCTTTTTAGAGTTTTCTTGTTGTAATTACCTATTTCTTGGATATATAGGTTTTCAGAAACGGCAGTTGATACGAAAAATTAGTTTGTTTGGGACTGAATTTGTTGTTTGATTGTGGGCAGCTTGAGATCAGAAAGCATAGTGGAAATTCTTGTGTATATGGGGTAATTATTTATGATTCTCATACAAATATTTTGTACAACTTCCAGTTTTCTGTAATTTGTATTACATGTATTACTCCAAACTGGTGATAAATAGGTTATCATAGGTCTGATTACGGATTTGTAGAGTATTAATTCGTTTCGATTTGATAAATTAGAGTGCTTATTAAAGTAAGGGGACATTTTACTGATCATATTTTTTACTTTGTTACATTTTTTATTTACATGTGCTGTCAATGTGAGGGATCGGTCTAATTCTATACCAAGATATGTTACTGATTGTGCCCAAGGGATATGGTAGTCTTCTATAGATATATAGTGGTCTATTGTAGGTCTGCGTTTTGTGAAAATTATTGCTGTAGATTTGTTTTGGTTAATTTTGATTTTCCATTTGTTGTAGTATCTGTTAAGTTTTTTAAATACGGACGATAAACGGTGGGCTATGGTATCAATCCTGTACGAGCTAGTATATAAGGCGGTGTCATCAGCAAATAAGGATCTTTCAATTGATGGGATACTGGGGAGATCTGATAGATTAATGTTAAAGAGGGTGGGTGAAAGATATGAACCTTGAGGAAGTCCAGCTGTTATTAGGTGGGTCTGGAGAAGGCTGTGGATTTTCGTGCTGCTGTCTTTTGTGCTACTGCATCCAGTTTTTAGTGTTTTTATTTGTTTCTTTTCTTTTCTTTTATGTTAATTCATTGTTTATTGTTATTGTTTAAAGCTTCAATAACATTAAGACATATTTTTGTCGTTTTAAACGAATTTTAGTGAAACTAGGTCAAACCGTTAAGGTTAGGTTACATAAGATCAGAGGTTAGCAGAGATTAACCTTTCAGAAAATGGAGGAGGATCCTCCTAGAGGAGCAATTGTTAAGGACCCAGGCCCATCTGCTAAAAGACCTAGAAACGGGTCTGATGTTGAAGAAGAAAATAGAGAAATCTTTAGTGATAGCTGTTTGCATGAAGCAAAGGTAATTCAAGAAAACCTACGTATATTCATTCAAACTTTTGACAAAAAGATGAATAACGTAACGAGGAAACATATCAATGAAAACATTGATCGTTTAATAGGCATATTGGAAACCCTAAACTTCAAGGTCAAACAATGTGAAGACATGAACAAAGGAGATTCAGTCTCGACGCTTGTTCAAAGAGTGGTGAAGGAAACATTGGAGTCTCCTATGGTAGTTAACACAATAATAAATAAAATCATGGAGAGGTCCGACCCAAGTGTCATTCAAAGCCATTCAAGAATAAACATGGAAACATCCTGCCCCCTACATACCAAGATCGAATCTTCAGTACAGAAGCAACTGCCAACTAATGAAGACAATAATTTAAATGAAGATGAAACTTTTGAGATTTACAAAACCAAAAGAAATAGGAGAAAGGCAAAATCGCAGGAAAAGAAAATAAGGGAAGACGGGAAAGAAATTGAGGAAAATATAGTCGAGATTTCTCCACTTGATAAATCTCTGCCAAAGAATAAACCTAAGACATTGGCAGATATTGTTAAATCGCTGCCATTGAAGCCGTCTATGACGTCAAGACCTGCTTATTTAACAATCAGCGGCTCGGGGAAAAGCCCTGTGGATATCATAAATGGGCTGCCATCGCCCACAAATTTAGGTGTAAACGCTTCCATTGTTAGAACGACCAAGGCGGGATCGATTCTAGTTCGTTTAGAAGACGAATCCCATGCAACTAAAGTCATTGGATGGCAGGAGCTACGCCAAAACGGGCTACAAGCTAAACTAGCACTGAGGAAAAAACCTAAACTTGAGGTGAGGGGTGTGCCTCACGCATGGGGCTCAGCCGATCTAGTTAGGTTTCTGTGGCAAAAAATACCTGAAAAAAAAAATCGATTCCAACTCTCCTGGTTATTGAAGATCTCCGCCCACTATTTTCTTCAGTCGCAAGGAATGGCTTAACTAAGAATTGGGTAATAGAAGTTCACCCAATGATCCGTTTTCAGCTGTTGGAAATAGGAAATCTAGATGGAGGATGGTGGTCTATGACATTTAAAGACTACCTGGACGCCCCTCGCTGCACTAAGTGTCAAGGCTATGAACACACTAAGGCCACTTGCACTGCCGACTCAGTGGTCTGCATTTGGTGCGTGCGCAGCGAGTGGTCATCTAATGAAAGAGTGTCCGAAGAAGAAAGCAATGGCAGACCCAACCTGTATCAATTTTAAACGGACGAATGCTGATCCCACCAGGACAAAGCACAAGGCTGGAAGTCGGGAGTGCCCTGTGCACTTAACGTGGTGCAAAGAAATGGCGAAAAGAACCTATTATGAATAAGATTACCATCCTTCAGCTCAACATGGGTCGTCGAAGAGTAGTGGCCGACGAGTTGCGAGTTCTTTCTCGACGCTACGACATCATGGCAATTCAGGAACCGACCAGCCGTCGGAACTTGGTCACGGGGTTTGGCCTCACGTCAAGAGTTATAGCCCTGAGCAGTGGAGAGAGGAGGCCTAGGGCTGCTATAGTGGTTAACAACCCAAATCTTGACATTATGTATCTGAGGCAATATTCTACAGCTGATTGTGTAGCATGCTATATAAAGTGGGGCAGGGTATATTTCACGTTGATTTCGGCTTACTTGCCTAACGAAGTAACATTGAAGAAGATATCTCAGTCATGGAGACGATCACATCCAATAGTAGGAATGTGATCTTGTGCTCGGATACCAACGCTTGGAACACAGTTTGGGGCTCCAGCCGGACAGATAGACGAGGGGCTAAGCTAAGTGAGTACATAGCAAGAAGTCAGCTAGTAGTAGTCAACAACGTCTCTTCCACTCCTACTTTCTCAGGGGCGATGGGTGAAAGTTCGATTGACGTGACGTTGTCATCACCGACATTAGTAGGGCACATTATTGATTGGACTCTTAGACCTGAGACTAGTTCTGACCACAAAGTCTTGAAATTTGGTTTAGTACAGAATATGACAGGTCATCAAGTTATTGACAAGGGTTACATAACCCGAAGGTACGACTGGAGTGTCTTTCGATGTATGCTGGAGGGAGAAATTGCCGACGAAGATTGGGAAAAGGCGGAATCGGAAAGTGCCGATGACTTGGACTATAGAGTCTCAAAAATAACTAATGCTATTCTTGACGCAGCTGAAAATTCTCTACAACGGCGAAAGACCAGAGCTCGACTAGTTCCATGGTGGACACCGGCCTTAACAACAATGAAGAGAGAAGTCTACAAGGCGCGGCGGTTGTACCAGAGATGCAGAGAAGACGAGAGGCGCATTGCACTTCGTAATGAGTACAAGGCCAAAGCTAAGGCATACAGAAACGAAGTGCGCTTACGGAAGCGGAGGTCCTGGGATGAATTCATTGTCGAAGAGTCAAAGAAGAATCCATGGGGTATTCCGTACAGAGTTGCTCTGGGAAAGCTGACTCCTATGCAAACGCTGGCAGCCCTCAAGCATGTAGATGTTCAAGCCACTACCTTCGAAGAAGCAGCGACCATTTACATTGAAGTGACATATCCTAGAGATGATCCGTCTAAAGATAATGAAGAGGAAGAATTCGTAAGACGCACAACGGCATACCCACCTGGCACAGACATATGCCCTCCATGGGACATCCACGACCTACGTATTGCTGTTGATAGACAGAAAACCGGACGTGCTCCAGGGCTAGATTCTATAGACGCCGCTATCTTAAAGAATAGTATCCCCTATATTGAAGATATATTATTGGGTATTTTCAATGACTGCCTAGATAGGGGGTATTTTCCGAGAAGCTGGAAGGTGGCAGATTTGAGACTGCTCTACAAGGGAGGGAATAAGGATAAGGAGCTTCCTAAGTCGTATAGGCCCATATGTCTTCTTCCGGTGATGAGCAAGATTTTGGAAAATCTCATCATAATAAGACTGCAGCCAATATTTACAAAAGCAAGCCATCCACGGCAATTTGGCTGTACAAAAGGCAAGGGATCTACTGATGCGATACTGAGAATTCGCGCAGACGCCGAACAAAGAACTGAGCGGTATGTCATGTTGTTACTTTTTGATATATCCTCTGCCTTTGACAGCGTCTGGTGGCCACGTGTACTTCAACAGCTGCAGAAATTCGAAGCCCCCAGCAACTTATTCCCCTCGTAAGTAGCTACCTTCAGAACAGGATTGTAAAGGTTCGAGGAAGCTCTTACGAGAAAGAAGCCACTATAGAGAGGGGATGCCCGCAAGGATCAGTTCTTGGCCCAGCCTTATGGAAACTGGTTTTTGATGAAATACTGGGTGTGCTCGAGGAAGAGCAGTTTCCTGCCACGGCTTACGTCGACGATTTAGCTACTATAGTGGCCTCCAACAGCAGGACTGGAGTTAAAGAAGAGGCACAACGGTGCGCCACCCTGGTAGGACGATGGTGTAAAAGTAAGAAACTGAGAATGGCAGCTTCAAAGACACAGGCCATTCTACTCAGAAGAAAGACGGATAGGGCACATCCTATAAACATATGTATTGAAGATATCAGAATCCGCCCAAGTGAGGATGTCACCTATCTTGGAATAAGAATCGGAAGAGGATTTAATGTGACCCCTCATTTGGATTACCTTAGAAATAGGGTAGCAATAGCCTTAAACGGTCTTAGCCGCGTCGGGGGTGCATTTTGGGGCCTAAGATACCCGGCTACTATGACGATTTATAATGGAGTGATTCTGGGTATTCTGCGATATGCAACTCCCGCCTGGTACCAGAACCTCTCACAGCGGCAGAAGAACAGATTGGCGACCATCCAGCGAACCACTCTGCTAAGGGTAACTAAATCATATAGGAGTGTGTCTCATGAGGCTGTCCAAGTTTTAGCGGGAGGAATACCTATCGACCTTTTCTTACGAGAGGAAGTATTAAAGGATAAATTAAAGAGAGGGGACTCAGTCGATCTTCCCGATAACATACGTGTAAGGATTATGAATGAACCCAGAAAATGGAAAAAAGCTATCCGGGATCATTTTATAGAAATGTGGAACCAGCGGTGGGTTACAACTTCGAAAGGTGCTACCTTGAGAAAATACTTTCCCACCGTTCAGGCACGTTTGTATGCGAAATGGATCCTCCCAGATTACTGGATATCGCAATTCCTCACAGGACATGGTGGTTTCCGGGCTAAACTCCATAGTTTAGGAGTAGACATTGATCCCTTATGCCCCAAATGTGGAATTCCAGAAACGGCTGAGCACATCATTATGAGTTGCACCGCCTTTGAAGCACTGAGGGCCAAACTACTGAGAGAAACTGGACTCTACGCTCTTTCGGAGAATGATTTCCCTCAGCTAATGACTGAAGAAAACTTCCCGCACTACAAAGTTTTTGTATACGGGTGGAAGACTGCTATTGGCTCATACCATTTCAACCTTAATAGAAGAGGACCTACTCCTGGAAGGCCGCCGGACAACGAAAGCACTGAAGAAGACGGTGACAACCTTGGAGCTGCCTAACATTGGATTTCTCATTCATATTGTAATTGTAGTTATTGTTATTTTAGTTATTGTGGATGTAATTATATTTATTGTTATTTTTTTTTTTATAATTTATATTGTAATCATATATTGTTATTGTGTATAATGTTATATATTTTGTACTATAACATTTTATAAGTTTTATATTGTAATTATATATAAATCATTTTTGACATTATGGCAATATTAAAAGTTAATATTGCCTAAACCTGTATTGCCTGAAGGCAAGGTAGGGTGAACAATAAATAAATAAAGCTGTTATTAGGTGGGTAGATGAGGAAGAATTATTAATTGTAACATATATTGATCTATTGTCTAGGTAGGAATTTATAAGGTGGATTATATAGGGTGGGAATTTGTATGTAATGAGTTTGTAAATTAGTCCAGAGTGCCAAATTTTGTCAAATGCTTTTTCTATATCAAGGAGGAGCATACCTGTGTGTCTTTTTTCGTTAAAACCTTTGGTTATGTAGTCAGTCAGTCTTGCTAATTGTGCAACGGTTGAATGTTGTGCTCGAAATCCGAACTGATCATTTGGAATCAGGTTATGAAGGGCTGTATGTTGTTGTATCCTTGATAGTAATATTTTTTTCAAATATTTTAGATATTATATTAAGTAGACTTATTGGCCTATAATTTTCAGATTCTGATAAGTTCTTGTTTGGTTTCGGAATGTGTATAACATTTGCTATTTTCCAGGAAGAGGGGTAGTAATTAAAACGGATTATACTGTTGTAAACTTTAGTTATAAAAAAGATGGATTTTTTGCTTCTTTTTTTTATTACTATTGCGGGTATTGAATCTTGACCTGCGGATTTCTTCGTTTTTATTTTTTTTAATAATTTGCTTGTTTATTTTGGGGATATAGCTGGAAAGATAGGAGGAACAGGATTCTTGAGGAATTTGTTTACTAAAGTAATAACTTTCCGGTGATGGTGATTTGATTTGTAGTTTGGTGTGAGGGAGCATACAGAACTGAAATATTTGGCCAATAATTCAGTTTTTTCTTCGTCAGAGTAAACAAAACCGTTATTATGTTTAAATGGAGGTATGGGTTGTGAGGAATTTGTATGTTGTGGATCCTCCATAAACTTTTGTCACCAGGGCGTAGTTTGTTAAGAGTTAGTGACCACTGTTCGTTTCGCCATTTGTTTAATTCATTTCTTGTTATTGAATTTATTCTATTGGCTATGGATTTGTGGTAGTGGTTTTTTGACTTTTAGCATTTTTTCATGATATTGTTTTTTAAATGTATAAGTGTTTTCAGTTGTGGTGGTAGTTCTGGAGGTTTATATTTGGATGAGGTTTGAGGGATGGAAACTAACATAGCGGTTTTTATTATTCTGTTGAAACTATTTATTTTATCTTCAATATCAGCGGGAGATTTTATTGATGGGTTAATATCGATCTGATTATCAATATGACTTCTAAATTTTCGCCAGTCAACCTTTGAAAAAATAAATCTGATAGGGGGTTTTGTTATTTTGATATTTTTTTCGATTCTAAAAATCACCGGGTTGTGGTCCGAGTTGAGGGATGGGAGAGATATGAGACGGGATAAATTGTTTAAGTTACGGGTTAGAGCCAGATCTATTATACTTGGTTTGTAACGAGATTGCCTAGGTATATATGTGGGGTTCTCTTGGGCTATGTATATTAATATTATTTTTACTAACGAAATTTATCAGGGTTTTACCATTTTTATTATTGTTGTGGCAATTCCATTCCTTACTTTTTGAATTTAAATCTCCAAAAATTAAAGTTTTTTTTCCAATTTTAAACATATTTAAGAGATCAGTGTACAGAAGTTTATTTGGAGGTACGTATGTTGCTATTGCATTTATATTTTTATTACCGAGCCGAATTTGTATACCGATAGCCTCAGCGAACTTAAGATTTTGAATAGGTCGGAATGAGTGTGGGAGATCTGAGCGAACCATTATCATGGCACCGCCACCTGCCCTGTTTCGATCTTTACGGTAAATTTTGTATCCCGGGACTGAAAATCGGTCTTGATTTGATAAACGCGTTTCACTTATTGAAATTAAATGTGGCTGATTATCAAAGATAAATTGTCTAAATTCAACGTTGTTAGCTCTTATTGATTGGGCATTCCACATCATGATTTTTATATTTTGTTTCTGGTTACTCATTCTGAATAGAAAATAAATATATAAAATCATAAAACATTTTACGTCGAATTAAAAGAACGGTAATATAAATGAAGGAATTATAAATAAGAATGATCGGACGGAATGATTTTATTTGAGAGTTAGGGAAATACTTTCGTTTGTTTACTGTAAATAAATACAAAACAGTAGGAGATGAATGAACTTGACCTAGTCTGGTTTTATTTATGTGAGTTGCATGGTGCGATAGTAATATTGATGTGAACTTGTTATCGGTATGAATGCCTATAGGTATGTTTACTTTAAGGTGACTATTCTCAGAATAATAGCTGCTAAAGGTTACTTTGAGAATTATTATAAATAACAATGTTATACAATCTAACTTATAGTTTAAAACAAAGACATTTATAATTTTATTATTTATGTCCATTAATCGAGAAATGAAAGTAAGCCTTCAACCAATATTAGTATTTTAGACATACTGTCATCTGCTGACTTCATTTTATACATGGTTTCTTTAAATTTTAAAATTATGTTGCTTATGTTAAAAGAACTGAAAATGTTTTTAATTTCTTTAAAACAATCTAATATTGATGATTCGTTAGGGGAAGAATTTGAGTTTACCTTTTTCTGTTCCGAAAATGTATTTTTGAGCCATTTTGAGTCTGCCTTCGGTAGAGATGGGAACTGGTTTGTTAATGGCTTGAATATTTTTCTCTCAGCTGGTTTTATGGACGGTCTCTGCTTACTTAGTTGTAGTTGCTGGTTTCTGATAAATACTGGGCATTTATCATAATTTGAAAAATGTTGTTCTTTGCAGTTACAGCATTTTGGGAGAAATCCATCCACCAAAATATTGGGACATTGTTTTGTTAAGTGCTCTTCTGCGCATTTTAGGCATCTAGGTTTTTTATTACAGTTTCTGGCAACGTGGTTGTATTCCTGACACAAGTAGCACTGAGTGACTGTTTTTTTTACTATTGTATTTCTCCCATTTTATTACTGCGTTATTACAATATTTAATGTTATTTAATTTAGAGAGTTGAGCTTTATTTTCTAAAATAACTATTGACAGGGGTAATTTAATTTCTTCACCTTCAATCTTCTTTATCATCGGATACATTTTATAAATTTCTAATCCTTGGAATTTTAAGTCTGTTATGATTTCATCTATTGGAAAGTCAGGCGGCATACCTCTTAATACTACTTTAGGTTTTACATCATGTTTTGGAGTGTAGGTATGGAAATTTAAATTTTTTGATTTTAATTCGATTTGTATATTTTTGAAATATTCATCATTATATACATAAAATATGGATTTATTACCACTATATTTAAAGGTAACTTCTCTAATTTTAGTTTTTAAATTATTTATTATATCTTTGTGGTTTCGAAAAGAAGAATTCACTACCACTGGAGGAAAACGAATTTTGGGAGGTGTAGAGCTATTTTGTTCATTATTTTCTTCCTCTTCCTCGTCTGAGAAAATAGAATAACTATTTTTGATCGGAATGTTATATTGAGTCACCTCTTTTCCTTTTTGGCACATAATTTTGCTTGCTTGTAGAAGGCATCTCTTCTTCCATATTTATAGTAGGATCGCCCCACGGGGCATTCTTCTTGGTATAATTTTTATAATCTTCGGTAATCCCGACTTTTTAAATAATCAAAATGAAAAGAAAATTATATAAACAACACAAAATTAAACTAAACAATAAGCGGACTGAATGAATAAGTGTCTTGACTGTGCGGCTGCTAGCTTAAGACAATATTTCTAAAATTGTCGATTTTTAATAACGTTCTTATAGTAAATTTAAGGAGCTTTCACATAAAAAAAAGAAAGTTTGGATCGAAAAATTAGTTTCGGAATGAGTATCAATAAACTTGTTTTTTCAGAGAAGTGCGACCCAAGAAAAGAGTGCCGAAATGAGGGATGTAGAGTACATGGAATATGCGATAATTTTTGACTTCCCAGCTTTGTTAGGAGTAGTTAGAAGGTAAACATATTAAAAGTCCCCGCCCCTGGGGGATGAGCTAAAGGTGGGGGGAGGGGAGAAGGTCCCAATTTTGTTTTTCGATTAAATCTCGAAAACGGTGGGATCTAGAAAAATATGTAGCTGATCAAAATTAAAGCTCATTAAATTTCCTATAAAATTAATTATATACGTATTCATAGAAATTCCAACGGTTTTCAAGATATACGTTATTAAAAATCGACAATTTTAGAAATAAAAAAAATGTTAACTTCACTTTTTGTTAAACATCTCAAGCAAATACCATAAATGTATATATGAAATTAAAGTAAATTTAATGCTCTACAATTTTGATTCTGACGTTTTTTCTGAGAAACGATTGTGGAACGTAATAGAAGCAAGTTTTTCAAAAAGTGAGGTGATATCTGTTTTTTCCCGAAAATCACCTATTTTCAATAACGTATATCTCGTAAACGGTTAGAATTACGACAAATTTATATATAACAAATTTTATAGTAAATTTAATTGGCTTTTATGTTCATTTGAAACATATTTTTCTAGAGTCAACAGTTTTCGAAATATTATCGAAAAACCAAAAAAATAGAATTTCTCCCCTCCCCCCACCGTTAGCTCACCCCTCAGGGGCGGGGACTTTTAATATGTTAACCTTCTACAAAGCTATGAAGTCAAAAATTATCGCATATTCCATGCACTCTATAATATGTTTATTGACTGGACTATATCACTATCTTGTAAAATGTATTACAGGAATAATGTTTGGTGTAAACTTTCTTGCTTAGGAAAAAGTAAAGTACCTAAGGAAAAATCACTGCAAATTTCAACTTTATCGAACTATTCTTTCTATAATTTTAGTATGAATATTTCCGAATATTTCTTTAAGAGTGTCAATAACTATTTGGTTTACCCTACTACTGTCGTCAAGTCATTTACAATATATTTCTAATTATCTGAATAGCTTTGAAAGTTAAACTGGAAGCTATAAGGTTAATACCAAGCAGAAAGCCTATATCCAGTTCTATATCCATTATTTGCCCAGCTGCCGCTGAAAAGGACGAACGTACACTGATGCGGACTTGTCCAAGGCTTTTTGTCGTAGCGTTCTAATGGCCGGGTCGTTAGGGCCAGCCAGCCTATGCCCTTCTTTCGCCCTTTATTATTTTTTTTCAAACTCGAAGGTAAGTTTCAATATATATTTTTTTATTTTAATAAATGTTAAATAATTTTGTATAAATTTAAAATGCATGTATGTATTTTTATTTTATTTTTAGATATTCTTTAGTGCGATATCTTGGTTTCATCTTAGTCAAAAGACTCACTTGGAACCCACATACTAGACTTAAAAGACAGGAACTAAACAGAAGATTCAGCCAACTATACCACATTCTATGCAAGACTTCAAAACTTTCAATAGACAAGCTTCTGATTTATAAGACTATCCTAAAGCCTATCTGGACCTACGGACTAGAAATTTGGGGGACAGGAAAACACGCGAATACCAAACGTATCCAATCCTTTCAATCCAAATTCCTAAGAACCATAACCAACTCCTCATATTATGTCTCCAACAAAACCTTACATAACTATCTTAATATACCTTTTGTCCTAGAATCTATACTTGTCAAATTTTCAAAATTTCATCAAAAACTTTCTCATCATCCTAATCCACTAGCACAATCCCCATCCATCTCCACTCACCCCTATAATCCTCCTCGCATATTAAAAAGTTAGTGGCCTCGTGACCTATTATAAATTTCGACATGGAGTCCTGGAAATGGCCAGCTTCTCCGCTCATGCTCTGAGTGACTGTAGTTTAGCGCTCTCACACAGCCTCCGCTGGTGTTATATTATACTAGTGAAGCAGCTGAGAGAGAAGCGATCCCAGGCTTGGTGCCTGGCTTGTCCCTCCATAAGTTGAGGGACATGTCTGGTTGGGGATCCCTCAGATTTGAATATAGTGTAAATAAAGTATGAATGTATTCTTACGATTTTATTTAATTTAAATTTTTTATTTTTTTTTTTATTTTTTTTTTTTTTTACTCTTATTATTTTTTTTATTTTATGCCTTGTTACTTATTTTATAGATTTTTTTTTCTTAGCTTTATGTATTTTATAGTTTGATATACTTTGTTTATTTTTTTTATTTTCTTCTTATTATTTTATTTTATTTATTTTTTTTTATCTATTCTTTGTATTTATTTCTTATTGTGCCTAATGTGTGAATGGATCCATTTAGTCATCCATATTACTTATTTCCCACATTGAGGCAGATTGTAATACTTTCTTAATAAAATAAAAATTCAAAATAAAGATATTTTTTAACAGTGTCTGTGGAATTTCTTTAGTTAATTTCCAGCTCTAACGGAAGAGAGAAATGTTTAATGTTTAATGCGAAAGAGTTTAAAGATTAAGGATTCTGAAGAAATCCAAAGCCAACAAACGTTTTGAGTGGATTTGAATGGTTTTGGAGCTTATTATGAAATTATAAATATCTGGTTTGGACTAAATCAGCAACATATAGAACATTAAGGTCTTTATGGATAAGTTTATTGCTGACAAAGTAAAGAGCATTGAGTGTTTTTCGATGGATTTTGGATTGTAAGGATTGGATCTCGTAAGATGAATTGGATGGTTTAGTGGAGCCCCAAAGCTCAACTCCATAGGTCAAAATTTGTCTAATCACCGTCATGTAAGTAGGTCTTTTGTATTTAATTAGGAGCTTAGTATAGTAAATGTTGAAGTAGTCTTTAAGAACGGGCAGTTCTGGTCGTGTTAGTTTTGTACATGGATAAAATAAAACTAAAATCGGAAAATAATATTTTATATTTCTGGACCTCAACCATATATATTTTAACAAGTGCATTCTGCGAGGATACATACTTTATATCTTGTGTAAGCAAAGTAGGGGGTGTGACTATGAATATAGGTACAACAGTTTCCTCGTTTGGGTGAACCGGGTGTAAAAATGTTTGCAGAAGGTTTCCCGGGAAAAATAATCTTTTCTCCGAGTCCATTTTAAAAAGGGGGTGGGTAAGGACAGTTTGCTGAAGAGGTAGAATAAAAAAGAGCTGTACTTAGCAGGAGTTGGGGGAGATACGTCCTTTGTGAACATAAGACTGCCTGGCTTTGGCAGGTGTCACTACCTCCGCCGCGGTTCTTTTCTTCAAGGTTTCGACCCTCTTCAATGCGAGCTATATCTCTCGATAAAACATTAGTTTGAGTTGTATACCCTACACTGAGGACCCTAATCCACACCCTCTGAGTTACTATTGTATTGTTCTTATAGAACAGCTTTATTTTCAAAAAGAGAACAAAATATTAAGTGAGGTGACTTTTTTAACATGGAAAATTTTTTACCGGTGAACTAATTGGTCAATAGCAATCCTTTTTTGGAAAACAAGAGGTCGTTACGCATAGTTTAATAGTTTAACTTACCTGCCCCCTTCCAGTCTGCTTCCAGTTACCCAGTCCATCTCTGTTTTAGTTACCTCTTAGACCGCTTGAGGTGGGTGTCCATGTTTGATTTCTTGCCTTACCTTTTTAAAAACTTTAGTATATATAATCTATGTAACGTAGTACTGATGTGTTGAAAAAATTTTGTATGTTTTAGAACTGAAGATGAATCATTAGCATTCGAAACTAGTTTTTATAATAAAATAATCCCAATAGAAGTGGCAATTAATTCATCAATCCTAATTGTATTGATCCTTCTATACCATGATGAGTACCTCAAGTAACAACCAAAGCATAACCAAACAAAAATTAAATATTTTACAATTTACTAGAACATTTTCTTCTATTTCTATACAATTATTACAAGTATATGTAGGTTGTATGTTCATTGCAAATTGGAACATTACACTTTTTACAATATTTTTTCGTTTTTCTTTTTTCTTGGGCACACTTACACCAGATCTATTTTGCATTACCTCGAGCAGCCACGAACAAGAATCTGGAATAGTACAAATTTCAGATTCTTAGTAAATGATTAAAAATAATATAAATACAATTCACGACGATTTATCAACTAATTACTTACAATTCATCTTCTCAACCGGCTTTTTATCACACAGTTCGAGTATTTTAGAACCACGACTCATTTTGAACCCAAATAATCATTAATTAATCGAAATAAATTAGAAAACTCACTCAATAAAATGTCACGAATAAACTGCACAAGAGATAAACTGATACTGAGGAGTGAGAACATGGTTGATCGCGCGTGAGGTAACTGCACATTTTCCGCAATTTTCAATAAAAAGTTTCCAATTTCCAGGCCATTTGGTCCGTTTGACTTAGAAACCGAATATTCGTATTCGCAAATGTCCTAAACGTATCTATACTGAGGGACAGGGATGGAAGTTAAGTTCTTACGGACTTGTTAAATAGTTTTTAGAAGGGCGAGGGAAATGCTGACCTTGCGACCAAGTCCGGGTTTATTTTAGGATAGCGGGAACAGTTGAGAGCTCAATTTTTTTTTAATATTAAATAACGCTAGCACACTAATAAGTGTGCTCATTTTGACGCTGTTTCTCCTTATACGAAATAAAAAATTAAAACCTGAATTCGATGGAAATTGCTCAAACGCTCTCGATTGTTATGCAAAAAAAACTACTAAAAATAAAAAAAAAAAAATTACAAAAGAGTAAAATAAATAAAGAACATAAGGGCATAGACGGTCAGCAGGATTAAACTATTTAATTTAAAAATTTATCTCGTACAGAAAACTGAAACATAATAACGAAAAAAAAAAGATACATATCGTCGGAGAGATTGCCAATTCCGCTTTGTGCATTTTAGCACCTTCTATGACATTAAGTACAAAATGTGCTTTGATGCACACGAGTAATTATTTTTTGGAAGAACGTTATGAAACAAGTGGATTTGGGTGAGTATTTATTATGAAAGGAAAGGTATCTGGTTCGTTCCAAATCAGCGACATATAGGATATTAAGGTAATTGTGGATCAATTCATTTGTGACAAAGTAAGGAGCATTAAGGATTTTGGATTGGAGTGATTGAATGCAGGAAGAATTAGTTTGGTGAAATCCCACAGCTGTATGTCATATGTCCAAATAATAGTTGACAAACCAATATTTTTTTTTTTCTGTAGAACATCAGGATACTATTCTTTACTAATGTCCCTATTCTATAATCGTAGGATCTGATCCCGGATAGATAATTTCGATAAATATTACTAATCATCAAATATTTATTCAAAATAGGACGAAATCCAATTAGTTTTCAGCGAGCACCTGTGGAGTGTCAAATATTTGTGAGGCTTCCATAGGTCAGGGGTTAATCGTAACGTGTTATTTTAATGGCTTCCCGCCTGGAGGCAGCACTGTTTATATCAAGACAAAACGGACTATTGTATTGTTATTGTCTCCTTTTATAACTTTAATATCAGACTTCAATGTTATTGTATTTCAAGACAAAAATGAAAAGTAAACTATCTTAGGCAAACTTCACACAGAAGATTAAAACGTCAAGAAGCTGCTCCTCGTTTTCGACTACTTCAGAATTTACTAAACAAACGTTTTAAGCTTCTAATTCTTTACAGAACTTATTTGTATGACAGTAACTAGACAGATTTGCTTGCGGTACGCAAGATAATATAAAAGGATCAATACCATTAGGATTAATGATTCAATCACCACTTTTATTGGAATTATTTTATTTGAAAAGTAGTTTCGAATGTTAAGTATTCATCTATATCTATATTAATACATAATATATTATACTATATTAAACATAGGGTTATATATACTGAAGTTTTTAAATATTAAGACAAGAATTTAAATATATTGGATCTCACCAGGGGAGATCAAACGGGCTTCTCAAATACATTCAGATTGGAAGGGGGAGAGTCTGGTAGTTTATTCTTTTTTTTCCTTTATTCTCCCTTTGATTAATAGAATTTTTCCGTTCTTATCGGAAACAAATTTAAAAAAGGACTATTGGAAATGTTTATCTGGTCATTTAAAAAAATCTGGATTGGTTTTCTCTGATTACTGAATAAGAAATAATTAAAATAATATTTTTTACATACCTTTCCTTGGAATCATCATACAAGTCTTAGACAACAGTAAACTGTTCGTAATAGACTACTCTAACATTGGATATACAGCCTTGGCCAAAAGTATAAAGCACCTACATAAAAGTATTAGGGAATAAAAATAACATCAACCATTTAAAATATATATATTTTTTAATCATAAAAAAAACACGATTTAAGACTTTGTCATCAAACAATTTGCTTTCATTTCCCTAATTACTCGTTTTGGTATGGAATTAACAAATTGTGTACAATCTTCTTTAACTATTGTTTGCCACTCTTCTTTTAATAATGTAAACAAACTGTCTTTGTAGGATTACGTTTGTTAAATAAAGGATTATTTACTAACTATGATTTTTAATTTAGCCCACAGGTGTTCAATGGGATAGAATTTTGATACAATTGAAAAATAGGATGAAGATGTAAACTATACAATGAAAAGTAAAATAATTAAGTGATACAGTAAGTTAAAAATATTATAAAAATTTTATAGTATGTAAACAAAGGTCAAAAATATAGTGAATTCAAATAAATTAGATAAAAGTGATTCGGAGGTCATGTAATCGGATTAAATAACTACCATGATCAAAATTAAAAATAATTGAATGCAAGAAAGGGAAATAAAATGTGATTATGTAAATTGTAAATTAAAAGTTAGTTATAAATAAAAAATTGTAAATAAGTTGTTACAATAAATATACCAGATGGAAAAATTAAAATAAACAAAACAAGAAGCCTCATTTCTTCATTTGTTATCACTTCATGACAGGGTGGTGTTAAGATGATGTATAAATTACAAAACTGTTGAAATACACTGACGCGTCTGAGTACTAGGCCCTGATGACGGCCTGAATCACACAGATACATCTTCAGCATTAATTACATCGGAATATCATCAGAATGAATCGCTATTTTATCAAATCATCAGATATGGATCAATTGCTGAAATTAGATTCCCGATATGAGGGTTAGACCACCCCCAAGCGTTGGTAAGTTGAGCCATAAGGGTAGTTAGTTATGGGCGAGGAATGCCTGGTATTCCCCGAGTAATGCGATTTCTCTAGTCAATATAGAGAGAGGATGCAGTTTAAATTGGATTAGTTAACGGCCAAGTCTTGAACTCTCCAATTCTCGTAGCCCGTAACAAATAGATGACATTATCCCAGCGAGAGGAACAACATTTTACAAGTTTTCCGGCTATATATCAAGCTATAATTAACTACTGTAGAACCTCTCTTAATTCTAGATATGGCGTGCTATCCGTTTTCGTGAAAACTCTTTTCAGACTTTTTTTTTTAAACTATTCACTGATATTTCCTTTAACTTCACAATATGACACTTAGCCTTGATACAACATACGCTGATTAAAGAGCAATAGAAACTAGAGATAAATACCCCACCCATTGCATCATTAACTGTTCAACACCACTTACTTAACAATACTAGGTATAAGACTGGTTTAAAAAGTGGAAAATAAAACTAAATTACACCAAATCACAACACATAACCTTTACACTCTGATATACCTCTTGCCTTTCTGTATTCATTGACTATCAACCCATACCACAAACAATTAAAATTCATTAAGAATGACCTTGAGCCCACATGTAAAACAAAAACATCTCAGACTCTATCTTAAACAAGATATTAAAACTTTTTTATCCAATACTTCATAAACGGTTGACATTGAAACTCCGACAACGACTGAATACATACACCTACTTACTTAAACCCATATGGACATAACGCCACACAAATATACGGGGCTGCAAAAAATACGCACTTTAAAAAAAAAGAAATATTTTTTAAAAATCAAAAATAATTAGACTAATCACGGAATCACCTTGGTACATTTCCAACCTCACACTTCACTCTGATTTAGAAGTACACACAGTAAAGGACATATACATAACCTTTATAGACGATTTCTTGATAGGCTTCATAGACATAACAACATACTCATTAATAACATGGCCTCGACTGACATACCTGGAAATACTCTCAGAAGTTGGATGAGAGATTTGCTCAAATAATTCTTTTATATTTTTTATTTGTGCCAGGAGGAGGTAATGTTGAGTACTAATCTCCCACACGCCTATAAGACCTGTATTATTACAATATCAACTAATTCACTTATTGTTACTCCAATAGTAGCTGTGAATGAAAATTGGAAAGATAAAAAAAACATTGATATTTACAGCTGTATACATTATATACAATGAGTACAATATCATAATTATAGCATATCAATAATTTGAATAGATCCACTCATTAGTAACACTTCAATAAATGTTCTTCATTAGAAGGTCTCTTGGCCATCTTCTTTTCAGACGCATTAGAGGATTATCACGCATTGAGAGTGTGAATCAAGTTAGGAAACTAGTGGATTCGAGTGGGTAAGATCTTTATTATAAAAGGAAAGATATCTGGTCTGGACTAAATTAGTAACATATGGGACGCTAAGATCTTAACGGATAAATTTGTTTGTGACAAAGTAAGAGGCATTGAGGTTTTTGCGAAGGATTTTGATTGCAAGTATTGGATACGGAATCAATTGAAGGGTTTAGCGGAACCCCAAATCTCAACTCCGTATCTCCAAATAGGTCTAATTACTTACTCCTCGGCGCTACAGGGTGGCCCTTGGCCTCCTGGATTCTTCTTCTTTATCTATCTCTATCCCCTTCTTCCATTTCCATTTTTTTTTAATTTATCGGGATCTGCTTCGCGGTCTTTCTTCCCCTTTTTCTCTTTCCTGTTATCCTAGCAGTTTTTTGGCATTCTATCTGCTATCATTCTTTTGACATGGCCAGCCCACCTTAATCTCTTCACTTTAATGAAGTTTACGATATTTTCCCTTTTTAACAAGTTGTCTATTTCTTCATTCGTTTTTATTTCCTATATATCCCGCCTAGGTGTGCTGCGTTGCATATTCGTCTTATTACCTTTCTTTCAAAAACTTTTAGATTCTGGATGTTCATTTGGGCTAAAAACCATTTTTCGGCTCCATATGTAACCACAGGTCTTATTAATGACTTGTGTAGTTTTAAATTAGGTTTTTCTAGACAACACTTTAAACTTCAATATCCTATACTTATTTGCATAGTAGGCCCGGTTCCCTACCCTAATTTTCATATTAATTTAACTACTGTTCTTATTTTCATTATTGATTGTAGAGCCAAGGTAGACGAAGCTAGGAATACTCTCAAACTTGAAGTCGAGGATTCCAATGCAGCACACGGATCTTCTATTTGCTGCCAAAGACATTTTCAAGAAGTTAGTTTTCTCTTTATTTATAACTTGCCCAACTTTTGAACCGCTTTTATAAATGATTTCAAAGGCTCCTTTAATTGCCGCTTCACTTCTCGCACCTATGACAATGTCATCAGAATAGGCATTAAACGCGTCTTTTACTGCATCATGTAAAGCCTAACTATTGTCATGTAAATGAGTACATCGTAATTAATCGGAAGATTTAAACGTTTGTATAGTAAATGTTAATGAAGTAGAAAACGACGAGCCGTTGTAGTCGTGAGTGACGGAAATTAATATTATCATTTTTATACAGCTCTCCTTTCATAAACCGAATTTATTCTGATGTGTAATTTCATCTATCTCTTAGTGCAATCAAAGCCTCATAAAACATGAAGATATAAAATGAATTATCAATAAATTATATAATATTAAAATAATATAATTTTAGAACCTTTCGTCAGTTCGGTTGCTCTGACATTTACGGTTATTGGGCTGACTACCCCTTGCTATCGAACACCGCACATTTCTCATCCCATTAGCCGGGCCCGAGTAATGCGAAATAAAAGAAGACAATTTGAAAGCATTCCGTTGCCGATGAGGTCGGCGCAGAAGAGTTTTAGGCGGCGGAACGATACCAGTTATCGTTGTAAAAATTTATAGTTGTACTTCCGGCGGAAGCATTACATAGCCCCCTAGAAAGCGGCAATATTACCCTTTACCGTCCATTTCCTGTTATACTTCAGGTACAACAAGACGATGGTATTTGGATCGTAGAGTTCGAGTAGTTAATGTCCAGAAGATATTTTCATTAGTGAACATGAAACTGTAATATTTTGAAAAATGAAAGAGGATAGTCGGTTTAAATTCTTGACATGTTTGAACTGTGGGGCTAACTATTTAAAAATTTTATCTTTTAAATTAAAAAAAAAAATACAGTTCAATAACATTTAAAGATCATGCCACGAACAATAGACATCTTCCGGAAATATTTCGAGGCATCAGTAGTCCATTATTTGACATCAGTATTTTGTATTTTGGTCTATATTTTTACTATGTAAACGGTTTTTTTCACTCTCAAAATGTGTATTTTTTTTTTTTTCAAAAATTAACATTTTGAAAAACCCTACCTCTGTATTTAATTCACAAATCGAAAGTTTGACGACAATGCTGTATTAAAAATTTATTGGAGATTATTTTTAGTCTTATAAAATGGAGCTTCTAAAGCTCACATATTAGTTTGAATGTAAAAAGTCACGTTTTGCCCACATTTTGTAAATGTTGAGGCTTATTTGAAACGCTTTGTTGATGTTGCTTGGTTCGAAAATTTGCTGACAGTTGCTTTATCACAGGTATATTATAGATAGCCTTATCCATTACTTATAGTATTTCCCAATCAGGGAGAATTGATAATAATTAATTAATTTATTTATTTTTTTTTATTTTTAGGATTGCTTAACGTATATAATTTTCCTCAACTACGCTTTTTATTTGAAGCCTTTTTTTTTTATACCTCTCTTTTTAGTTCCCTTTCTTCCGTTTATACTCTCAAATACTTTATCTTTCTATTTCGTATAAGCTCTTTATTTATTTCTTCTTCCTATACATTTCATTTATATTCTTTCCTTCTTTATTCAAATTATATTCATTAATATTAGGTAGCCATAACACATTAATTGCCTTTCTCGATTACTTCTAATTTCAATATTGAGACAAGCTTTTATCCAGAAAACGAACGAACATTACATTTAAAAATATTTTGCCAATGCTGTGTTTAAAGAGTTAATAAAAGGAGATAAAAAAAAGTGTTTTTTTTTACATTATCATATTGGTTCCACTAAGCTATCCAATTTATCCCGTATCCAGTCCTTACAATCCAAAAACAAATGACCTTATCCATAAAGGTCTTAATGTTCCATTTGATAATGAATAAGCGCATTCTAGATATTTATCAATTCCTACAACCCTCCGAGGTGACTAAAAATAAAATAGCTTTGGGATCCTCTAATACAGATATTTTTTGTATGGTAGTGCTATCAATGAGTAGTTTTTATATCACTTTTAAAAATGATATTAAAAAAAAAACTTTTAATATTAAAGAAATTTATTTTTAAAAAATGAATGTTGCTATTCATATGTGAAGCTCGCCACTATATAATATATAAATTATAATTTCCCATAAATAACCCGTTACTGAACCAAGATGATACGTCCTTCCCATATAGATAAAGAAAATGCTTTTCAGGTTCAACTGTATACCATATATACGTTTAATTATCTGAATCTGTAGTCAGTTAAGAATCCTTACTAATTTAGTATTCTCCATAATTTGAATATATTTAATCGTTGTGATTAGGAATTTGCCACATTAATTATATTCAGTTTATTAAAAAACAAGTTTCAAATGTTTAATATTCGTCTTCAGTTATATTAATACACAAACCATTCCAACCAACGCCTTTACAGAAAAAATCGTCCTCAGCAATCTTAAACATTTTCATGATGAACTTACAACTTAAGTACAAATTCTCATAAATAGCCTCAACATAGATTCAATGGTGCTGATCTAGAGCTTGGGTATGCTTCAATAATAATTTCATTATCTGAACGTTAACTGTAAGTGCTGATTCCATTAATTAAATTAAGCCGTTTTGTTTAGTATTTTTTTCTGGAAAGATATAATTGTGTTTTGTCTTAAGACTTTTTTCTTTTTTTTTTTTTTTTTACAGAGTAGGACAGTTCTAAAGATAAATAAAGATTCCGGAAATAATTCCTTTAAAAGCGATCAAATACAGAACCGGATATCCACAGCCCCATCAATCATCGTGATCCTCCGAAGTGAAAAACCATCAATACACAGCTGAAGGTGGTCTTAGCGTAATAATTTAGGAGACCGTGGCGAAGAGGGTTCGCCGAGCCCCTCCCAGAGGCCTCTAGTGCAAGGGTCGCTGGCCCGGATTCCATTTGTTTCCGAAAGAATAATCGCCAGACCTTTTGTAATAAGATTACAAATGTAATCCAACCGCCCGCTTTTTACACAGGTAGCGCCACATCCGACCCTGTTTTAGCATTTTCGCTCGATGGCCGGGCGGCGATTTATAAGGCAATGTTTTCAGCCAACTGCCTCCCCGCCGCCGGTAGAAAGGCATAAAAAGCCGCTAAAACGGTATGAATGTATTCGCTTTTTAAACCTCCTACCACTTTTTTAAACCCTAATATTTCAGGACAATTATCCGACTGATGTATGAACATAACGCTCCCCAATGTAGATGTAGGCATTACATCCTACACAATTTTTTTTTTTATTTCATCCACAATATTATATAAATAAATGACGCTAAAGGCCTAAGTGACAAGGCTAATAATATCGACTCACCTTTTGTTAAATGCTATAAAGTAAACAGTGTATCAAATTTTGACATTTTGACGTGTTTTCACTCTTGAAATGTGTAACTTTTTTTCACTCTTTAAAATGTTACATTTTGAAACTCTCTAGTTCTGATGGTGTTGCTCGTATTGAAAATTTTACAACGGTTCCCATATCAGAAATTTATTACCGAATATTTTTGTTATATAACATTAGTCGCTTCGACCTACTTTATTACCTACTCCAGTCGTCGCAACCTAGTCGCTATGACTAACATCAATTATCGCAACGTTCTGACAGATCACCTCTTGAAATTCAACCGTTTTACCGATGATTTCATCTATTTGATTTTTCCCATTTACTTTGTTTGATTTTAAAATAAATTCGCATAATAATACACATTAATAAAATAAGCAATAAAAATATTATTTATCTATTATAACAACTTTTAAATATTTTTCTGATATCACAACTTTTTAACTATTATTTACTTCACTAATTTTATTTATACAGCTTTGACAGGTAATTTTTGAATTGTCTAAACATAAATACATTTTATATTGTTCACAAAAGTATTTAGTCAGCATTCGTTTTTCACATAATCCATAACGCCGTCTTATAGAGCCGCGTCCTTCATGACTTGGTTCAAGTGGAGTATCCTCTGTTCTATGATTTATGAAACATAAACAAACTCTTACCTATGAATGAATTATCGTTAATGCATCCCTCATCACTTTATACATCATTTTCGTGTTCAGTGTCTGAATGCTCAATTCTTTCCTCAGCAACGTCATCATTTCTATATCGTCTGGGTTTTCTAAATCGAATGTGCGCTTACGATCCATTTTGTACGAGTATAACATATAATGTTATACCCATAATGTATGTTATATCCATAATGTACTAGTATAAACAATACTCGTAATAATGATAGAATAAAATCAGTCACGTCAGTAGTCGCAATGAGCTTAATAGATCTTGTCCAGGTAACAGCGGAATAAAAACTAAATAACTAAATATTTAGATGTTGCATAGATCGAAAATTTGAAAATAGCTTCTCTAATAGAAGCAGTATACATAAAATTGAGTGACATTTTCAAGTTATGTTGATCACCTTTCAATATTTGGATATACTCTGCCTGGCATACATTTTTCGTATACTAAGCTTAGCTAGCCTATTTTGGTAGAAAGTACGAAATATACAATTAAACTACTTGAAACATGAAAAATTAAAGTTTTCCATAGACTTACAGCCATATTTCTCTCTTAAAAGAAACACATCTTCTTCTTTATCCACCTCTTTGTGCCATAACTAGCTCACGCTCCCTGCAGAGCTGCTTCAGTTGATGGAGAGTTCTTCCTCCTCTCCTCTGGATATATTCCTCATTTAAAATCCTAGGCCTTCCGCGTCGTCTCTTGCCAGTGGGTCGAGCTTCCATTGCTTTTATGGGCCCTCAGTTCTCATCTATCCTACATACGTGGCCGAGCCACTTAAGCTGTCGTTACTCTAGGGTGGTTTTCATTGCGGAGATTTTAATTCTTCTTCTCCTGTTTCTCATGCGAGCTCTTCTTGTTTTTCCTGCGAATTTACTTATTTCATTTCAGCTCCACTTATTCTGCTAATCTGCTTGTGATGATCCAGCTCTCGCTCCCGTAGGTAAGAGTAAGGAGGTATATGGATTTGTAAATGTGGAACTTCTCTAAGACAGTTTCTTAGACAGTCCGTTTGTTCTGAGGCCATAATGGTTCTCTGAATTAGTTTCACTCGTTTATAGACGATTAGCCCAGCAAAAGAGGCCCCGTTACCTTGGGACAACTGCCGGTCAGGTTATACCCCCTATCCTTTGGGTCTTCTCAGGAAAGGTGATCCTGAGGCATATACTGTATGTGACATTCGCTTCAGTATATGCTTATATTGTACTGTTCTCTATACTGTGTGTATGTGCTCTACAATGAACTGGGGAACCCGGAGGTGTGTTAATCCCCACTAGCTGAACACTTTAGCTAGCCCCTGAGGGATATTTTGAAACACAAGGCACCAAAATATGTTGTGCTAAGAACGGAAGTGTGATGATACAAACAAGCATCATGACGGCTTCCACTGTCGTATCCACGGAATATTTTTTCACCCTTCCAAGAATGGGTTAGTAAACCATAGAATAACCTGTTATTTACTCTAGTAGAGTAAATCAACATATATATAAGTAAATATTAAGCGTTACTTGTTTTTTTATAATTATCTTCGTTACTGTGTAAATTATACTCGTAACATTGCTCATACGTCACCCATGTTGAAATAATAATTATTTATTCGGTATGACAGTCCTTAGAGCAGGACCAGGACCTCCTCAATAAGTCTCCTCCAACCTTCTCGATCCCCACCACTTGCACCCAGCCATCCTCTAACGCCTGCCTGAAGGAAGTCTTCCTCCAGGTCATCTAACCATCTCAATCGTGGCCGCCCTCGAATTCTAAAACCTTCTGGTTTTTCTTTTAACAGTTTTCTTAGAAATATTTCTGCAGGCATTCTTTCCACGTGTCCCAGCCACCTTAATCTCGCTTTTTTTATTTGGGCGACTATATCTGGCTCACCAAACAATGCCATTAATTCATCATTTTTTCCTAGCCTCTATTCGCCATTTAGCCATTTTGGGCCAAGCATCTTTCTAAATATTCTTCTCTCCCAAACTCGGAGTAGCGCTTCACTTCTTTTTGTTAGCAACCATGTCTTGATTGCGTATGTAACAACGGGTCCTGCAAAAAGGACACTGTCACTAAACCTTAACAAGTTGAAATAATAATATAAATAAATAAAAATAATTACTTCAAATAAATAAATAGATAATACTATATTATTCCTATTGATAATTGATAGAAACAAATCGAAGTAGACATTTCATTCTTTTATATAAGAGCGGAGAGGTCTCAAAGGTAGCAGAGATCGGTGATTGGGGGCAGTATTTCAGCTGGGCACGGTGGAACGGGGTACCGGCCTGTCCTTTCAACCTTATCTACAGGTAGCCACCCTTTTTCAAGCAGAATAAATCTCTACTACCATTGGTCGAAATAGAACCGCCACTCCTCACAGGTCCCGCCCCTATCTCCTATCTCACCAGATACAGCAACGTCTAGGTTAGACTCCATCTCTCGTCCGCCATCAGTTAATAAGATGTATTGTTATTGGAAAGATTGAAATTCTATTTTTTAGTTGTTGTTTTTTTTTAAATCGAAAATAGAGTTGTGGATGGTATACACCATAGATTAAAATATGGTGATCATTTATTTGATTGAAATCATTTTATTTAGACTGGAATTAACATTTATTACCTGCTAAATATCTGTAAGGAAATATCTGTCATCCCAGTGAATAAGTGTTTAAGTAAGATGTTCATTTTGAATAACTATTTTTTAAAATGAACATCATTCTTAGCCAGTTATTCACCATAAAGAAAAACGTCCATGATATTTATTAGTCGTTTAACTCGTTTTGGTCAGAATTCGACTGAACCGCTTATTCACTGGGATGGCAGATATACTATTTGAATTTTAATAAATAGCAAAAAAAAAAAAAAATTAAATAATATCTTGCATATTGAAAATTATACGTGACACACTTAAGAATTTCTAATGCTATAAAAATACATTTCGTAGTGGACCCACGGAATGAATTTTGATCATGGCTAAAATAGATCATTAATCTGCTTAGTACACAGGGACGGTTTATTCTAACAAAAAATAATACATTTGATCCTCACTATTTCACCTCCAGCAAGCCCGACTCAACTGGAAATTTGACCTTTCTGTGGACTCAGGAGAAGGTAGTCAATATTTTTACGGAATTCCCAATTGTCTAAAAAAAATTGTACATTCTGGTGTCTAAAAAGTCGGGGGGGGGGGGGTTGATTTATTTATATAATGTTATTGTAGAACTTGTTTGCTAAAATCCAAGTTTTGGACATGGAAGCGGCACCACTCACTAGTTGGTAACGTCAAAGCGTCAGAACTTTCGACATTTTCAACGTTTCACCTAAATAACTGTTTTACGGTTGCTTCAAAAGAAAACTTTTTTTTTTTATTCTATATTAAAATGAAGTAAATTTTTTACTATTTGAGCAGAAAATGAGCTTGGTAGCTTCAACACGGACTAAGATAGAAGTTTTTGAATTTCCGTAATTCTCTCAAAAGATTGTGGAATTTTTTTACGATTTTGCTCGATTCGTCTTTAAAAACAAAGCTTAGAGCATAATTCATTATGAACAATTTTAAAGGTATCTTAGTTTTCTACAAAACTAAAAAAATGTTACTGAGGCCAATGCTTCTATAAATAAATAGCTGGCTAAAACATATCTGTGCAAGCATAGTTGTCTATTAGTATATAAAATACGTTTCTATTTCTTTTCTTTTTTTAAAATACAAATATATAACTTTTAATATAACTGATACTTATACTTATAAGCTATAAAAAAATGTACATCAATGAAATCTCCGGTTGATTAGACTTTTTGGCCGTTCTGCCCTTCCTATTGGTTTCTTAGGAGTCAGATTAGGAAGGTTCCATTGCATTACGATAAGTCATGCAAATATGTGACAAACTCTAAACTAATATGGTCAGAACAGACATACATGATCTTACTAAAAAATGAAACTGAATGAGATACCTCCTTACCTAACAATATCAATCAATCCAGCACGATTTATAAATAAAATATATATATTTGGTAAATTAATATTCTATGTTATAAGTTAATACTTATCTGCATGGTTGGTTATCAGCAGGCTAATCTTTTGGTCGTGCTTAATCCTCGGTTTCATTATTAAACATGTATTAATCTAACTGATTTTCGTTTCCGAAAATAACGTACCAGGAAAACTCCACTTACCGATAACCAGCGTTTATAAATAATAACCGCACGTGGAGAGGATAATAACCTGTCGATATATTTAGAACCATAATAATTGTTTGTTAAGTCCATTGTGAATTTGTAAATATATACTATTAGAATAAGCAAAACCTAAAATTCAAAACCATAAGTCGAAGATCTTATATAAAACTTGTATATATTTTCGATCTGTGAATAGAGTAGAGGGGTGAAGGTGTAACCTCCGGTTGAGTAGAAAACTGTGGCGATAACTGGATGGCAGGATGGCTGGAGGTTAGATTGTGCTGGAGCAGCGGAGGCTGGAGTGTTATGGGGTGTAGGCCCCGATCCCAACTCCTCTTCAATACGCCCCTTGAATATCCTCTCCAATTCGCGGCCCCTTCCTGCCCCTGTTATTCCTCCTGGCAGCTGTGACATATTGATATGATATGTCTTCAACTCTATACCCTCTTCCTCTTCTGTTATCCTCCTGTAGACATATCGGATATCATTGTCATATTGCTTCGTTAATCTTGATAACGTATAGTATTCGTAACCATATTTACTTAAAAACCATTTTAAAATATTCGATTTAAAATAAATTCCCTAAGGTAATTTTGCATTGTAATAAAAGTAAAAGAACTTTGCCTCGTTTTTATAAAAGTAATCCTCTTAATTTTCATTTGAAAATTCCCTGTTCTAATTAAATTGAAATTTACGGTTGTAGAATGAATATATAATTATATATTTATTGAGAAAATATAAAAATATTGCCTTTAATAGAAGCAGATTCTCAGAAAGCAATATGCAATAAGGTTGGTTAGGAATCCTTTCATACAATATATACAATAAAATAAATAAATAAAAAACATTAATAATAGTAAAATAAAATAAAAAATATAATCATACAATCATATAATATATACATCTTCCCTATGGATCCAAAAATTAAGCCTGTTTCCCCGCTTAAAGGGGGGTAAGAGAGGTTAAAAGAGATCCCATTGTTGTCAAAACCCAGTGGACGCTAATCGAGAGCGCTCTTGTACAGTCGCTTTTAGTATAGGTATGGAGAAGCTGGTTATTACCAGTACTCTATATACAAATTTTATAATTAAAGTCGAAACCACTGCCTTTTAAAAATACGGATTATTAAAAATTTGATAGTGATTGCGCCTGAGGATTTTATTTATATAAATAAAATTGATGAATCAAACGATTTCAGTACAAACTACAAGGTCATATTTATATAAGTTGCTCTCTGAACTATAATTTTAAAGCAGAGCATATTTTTACAAATAAGTTGAACGAAAATACAAGGATCCTTTTTAATAATAATAATCATTGTATTAATAAAACGTGTTATCGTTTTTTAGCAACTGTTTAATTTTTTTTTTCCATTTAAGCAGTATGTTTTTGAATTTTTAAAGATAAAATAAATAAATAAATACTTTATTGATTAAATTATATCTATTAGCTAATCTTCTTAAATTCTAACCTGGTTCGCATGTAATAAATGGTGTAAAGATTTATGATTTTTTTAGTAATATTATAATAAGTTAAAAAATACTTTAATAAGAATTACAAAAAATACTAACTATATCAAAAATCTATGAAGATATGTTTATCAAATAAATTATTTACAAATTTATTTTGATATCAGGAATTCGATTAAATTATTTAAAAAAAAAAATGGAAGGATAATTTTAGAGGGATGTCAGTAGAAACTTTTTTTTTTATACATGTATTTATTTTAACAGTAAAGGATTCATTCCTTCTGGCATCCAACCAGTTCTGTAAGTCAACTGTTGATTTTGGGATCTTTGTTTTAATTCGATTTTAAATAAATAGGAATTAAAGAAAAACTGAAAATAAATACTTACAATTCCACTCTCAATATTACTAAAGTTTTGAAAACGATTGTCTATAGTGATTTCAATAATTAATACTTTTAGACACTTTAGAATTGAATAAAATCAGTACAATTTACACTAAGAGCAAGCTCCGGATAAGGGCGTAGCATAATACACTACCCGCACAACAGTTCAGTGTTGTGGGTTAGTATCCTATAGTTATCAAAAGGTTTAAGGGGCAACAATTTAATCTAGTCTTCGGCAATTTTCCATTTTTTTTCTAATCTAAATTATGCTACAATAATATTTTAAATATACCTTTTTTAAATTTAATAAAAATCTAAGAATATATTAGATTTTCAAATCAATATGTTTAAAGCTTTTAGAAATTTCGATGTAGGATAAATGTAGTGAAAACATTTCTTCGATACAACTTTAAATTATCAGGTTTTAAACCCTCTTCGTTCCAAAAAACGGTTGTTAAAAATTATGTCAGTATTTTCTTAGTGCTCTATTTAAGCATTTCAAATAAAAACGAACATTTCGATGCAGTTAGTTTAGTTATAACAGACTCGTAGAATATCAAGATAAATTGTCCTATTAAGTAATATTTAGCCACTCAAACCCCATTTTTAAATTTATCATTACATTTTTAATTATAACGGTAGTTATAATAAACTGGACATTAATGATATGTATGATATATGATATTTTGAAGATATGTAAAGATTTGTTTTGCTTTTTAGCTTTATTGCGGACTATTTTTTTGAAAAAGCAATTTATTTTTAATTTATGGGTATCTAGAATCGAGAATTGATTTCTTAGTACTGGTGATTTAACAAATTTCGAATAATTTTGGTACCGACACTTCACTGAACTAAAGCTATATTTCTATATAAATGAGTAAGTATCGGCTTACAAATCGTACATTCTTATAATAGTGACCTTTTTTTTTTTTACTTTTACTGATTACTTTTAAAAAAAAAGTTTTATTACAAAAATTATTACAAAAATTCTATATCACTTAATCAGACTAAAAAAAAAAAAACCCAATAAATTCCACAGAAAAATATTTCGTATATCCTGTTATTAAATACGTATTTGAAGTAACAATGTAATATTATTTTTATGTTGTTGAAACAAATTTTAAACGGAAGGGGATGTGTTATAAAGTTTATTTTATTTGCCCTTTTATAGGATTGAAGGAGCTCTTTACTTTTTTTTTTTAAATAATAGTGTTCACAATTTTTATAAGCTGATTTTTATGAAAATGAGTTCACATGAGTTCCGATGTTATCAATACCGTACAGCTGCACCCTTTAAAACATTCAAGGTCTGCTATTGAAGTTTAAGTACGGAACACTGCGCAATTGCTGAATAATCATTCAGTGTTCCCTGTATGCAATTCAGCATTATTCTTTCAATGATATTTCCACTCATAGCAGTACTTTTAACTGAATTAAAATTGCACTGATAGGGTGTTTGAGGATTGAAGAAAAATGTTAATGGATATGAAATTTTTAATTTTAATGTATGAGTTGGTAATCCTGATAAACAGATACTGTTAAGAAATTATTGGAAATGCATTAATGGACTGCATTTTCAGTGCCTACAACTAGAGGCCTATGAATCAAACAATATATAAAAACAAAGGAACGTCATTTTGATTTGGTAATAACTTTTATTCGGTGAAAATAATTTTATTGATTTCATCAGGTTGAATTTTAATTTCTAACCATAAAAGTATATGACAGCGTAACAAACCTCGTTTCTACCAACCAACATTGTACATGTAATTTTTTATTATTGTAAACTTTATCATAACTAAATTTTCAAACTTGACTGGGATTCATTTTTCGCACCACATATTTAAATTTTGTATAACAATTTGATTTGGGAGGCGCAGTAGCTCAGTGGGTAATGCGCTTGACTACCATGCTCCCGGACCCGAGTTTCAACTGAGGACAGAAAATTTATACTGTGTCATTTCGGCCGTAGATCGGATTAAAGGTCGGGAGACCCCCTGGGGCACACCTAGCCTCTTAAAAAGTGGGTAACCTTAATTGGGGAAAAACCTGGCGGTTGAGCGTTAATTCTGGCCAAATCACCTCCTTTCACAACCGTTGGCTCAGAAACAGTGCAACCTACATAAGTACTGAACCCAAGAGCCTTCATGGGTTGTAGTGGTACAGGTTTTTTTTTTTTTTTTTTTTTTTTTCTTTAACAATTAAATTGAATATTAGTAAATTTGTTTATCAATTTCAAGCTCTATATAACACCGTACTATTACAACCTCTCATGTAGAATGGCGCTCGCCACTGGTAGGTTAACTTTTAAACTACAGTGTTATTCTCATATTATTACATTTTTGATAACTAATTAAATATAAAACACTTTGTTTAATTATTGCTAAACCTTCCTGGAACTATAAAGACGATGTTAAAATTTGCTACTGATAGTTACTGACAGTTAAAATTCGGTAATTTTCGTGTTTGTGATCACAGACGAATAACAGCTTTTCTTTTTATATAACAGTTTAGATATAAATATTATGTGATAGCACTAATATATAAAAAATGAATAAATCTATTTAAGTATTTTTTAAAAATTGTTATATTCAATAAATATTACAAGTCGTCTCTTTTAAGGTCAATAAAAAATATGGACCACAATTCATACAATTTGAACAATGAAAATAGTTTGAAAAAATATATAAATGAATAAAAATAAAATAAAGTAATAATATTATATAAATTAAAAAAAAAATTCAGTCACATTGAATAAACAAACATTTACCTTTCAGTCATAATCTAAAGTTGTCAAATATTCTATTTCCAAAGCGACCTACTTGAGAATGCTCTCTGTGACCGCGTGAGTGAGATCTGAAGAATTAGACACCTCTCCCACTCGGAATATTTTCAAAAAGTGAGCACATGACGTTTATTTTTCCTGGAAAGAGAAAAGTCATTGTCAAAGAAGGTGGAGGTGCCATTAATACTAATGAGGATTTGAGGAGAATGGATTGCCGTCCAGGTCTTGCCTCGCTCAAATATCCAGTCGTCACCCTCTTCCTCTCCTACTTTTCCCTTTTTGTTTCTTGAATTATTCTTTACTTATAAGCATATTATAATATCATTACATCAATTATTGAATATTATATTATAATCTAAGTATAGGTTTGAGCAAGTATTTATTGATTTATTTTTCCATAGGTTCTAGAGAACATGTTGCTTAAGTAATATAGAAACATTTTTATTTTTTTATTTACAATTTATTGAAATTTAGAACTGTAAAAATATACATTTAGTAAATGTGTTAAAAACGCTTACAATAACATGGCAAAACTTGGAAAGAACTACTCATCAGAAGCCTCAACAATTATGAGCTATATAAGGTGGCAAGAAATAGGGTAAAGTTGGGTGTAAGGGAAGCCAAGAGGAAAACATGGGAGGAATTTGGCCGATGTCTGGATAATGATCACAGAGAGAATATCAAGCTCTTCTGGCGAAAAATCAAAACTCTTAGAGGCAGAAAGCCAAAAGAAATAAGAAGCATTAAGAATGAGAGGGGAGAGATAGTGACTGAGAGGAAAGAGGTGCTGGAAGAATGGCGTAGGTACTACTCAGGGCAGTTTGAGGGAAACATGGAAGAAGAGGAACAAGAAAAAGATGTTTCTGATGGTAGACCCGGAGCAGAAGTTCACGGTAATGACCCGATCGAGGAGGAAGAGGTTGAGGAGGCTGTTGCGAAGATGAAGATTGGAAAAGCAGCTGGCCGCGATAACATAGTCCCAGAATTAATTAAATATGGAGGTCCTAAATTGGTAGAAGCTCTACAATGTTTCTTTCAAAAGGTATGGGAAGAGGAAAGAATCCCTCAGGACTGGGAGTGTAATGTTATAATCCCCATCCACAAGAAAGGAAGCCAGAGTGTTTGCTCCAACTACAGACCTATTTGCTTGTCTTCCGTGCTTTATAAAATATATACATCTATTCTAGAGAGCCGGTTTAGACCACTGGTGGAGCCTGACCTGCAGGAAGAGCAAAGTGCTTTTAGGCCCAACCGGCAAACTCAAGACTCAAGCAAGCCCTGAGAAATGTGATTGAGAAGTCTTGGGACCGCGACCGAAACATCTATCTGGCATTTTTAGATCTCAAGGCAGCCTTCGATTCGGTGCCCCGGAATGAAATTTGGGAGTCATTGAAAGCCAAGAATATACAGCTTCTGAAGGCTATAAAATCAACTTACCAAAAGCCAAAGGGTGTTGTGCGCCTAAACGGACAGGAATCAGGTGCGTTTGGAATGGAGAGGGGTGTGAAACAGGGAGACTCTCTGAGCCCCCTCCAGTTTATTGTATATATGGATGGGATCGCCTCTATTTGCAAGAGACGAACAGCAAGAATGCATTTGGGCCAATGGAACTTACATACTGTTGTTATACAATTTCTCCTTTATGCAGATGACATAGTGCTTATAGCCGACAGCCCAGAACGACTTCAACAAGCAGTGACAGAGTGGGATGAAGAACTGAAGAGAAAGGGTATGAATATTAATACCAAAAAAAGCAAAGTTCTTCAAGTCGGTAGAACCCCAGAAGATGTACAAATTATCTGTAATGAAGAGGTGATGGAGGTGAAATTCTGTATACTACCAGATCTGCAATTCTGTAATTGGGAAAAGAGAGGTAGGAAAAGATACAAAGCTCCACCTATTCAAGTCTGTTTTCTTACTAGTACTTCTCTACAGAGCGGAGAGCTGGGTTGTGAATGAGAGGCTGCAAAGCCGTGTTACTGCAGCTGTAATGAAATTTCTTAGAAGAATTGCAGGGAAGACACGGAGAGATTGTGTCCGGAGCGACAGGATTAGGGAGGACCTGAAACTTTATCCGGTAAGGGAGACTCTGGAGAAAAGACAGTTGAGGTGGTACGGACATGTCTGCCGTATGGACAACCACAGAGACCCCATAAAAACTATGGAAGCGAAGCCGATGGGAAAAAGACCAAGAGGATGGCCAAGAACCTCCTATATCCACCATATAGAAGGAATAGGGAGGCGTAGAGAAAAGACTCTGGGAGAAATGAGAAATCTCGCCAGGGACAGGGAGGCATGGCATAGATGGCTGGAAGCACCCCCACGCTGAGAGGCAAATGGGTGGAAGATAAAGAAGAAGAAGAAGAAGCAATTAATTGGGAGTATATAGAAACATAACATTAAAAAAAAAATGGTACAAATATAATTTTTTTTCCGAAGGATTTTGGATTGCAACATACAAGACGGTGGAGCCCCAAAGCTCAACTCCGTACGTCCAAATATGTCTAATTACTATAATGTAATCGAGTCTTTTGTAATTAATCGGAAAGTTTGAACTTTGACTTGTAAATGTTAAAAAAAAAAATAAAAGGCAGTTTCTCTTATTTTAGTCTGGTAATATAATAATATAAATTATATATCGGAGATAATTAAAAATTTTAATTACTTGTGAAGAACTGCCGTAACCTATATGTCTTTACATACAGATATATAATCCCAATAAATAATGGACTATGATATAAAGATTAGTAAGTTAACAAAATAAACTGAAAATTGTTTTATGTCCCTATATGCTTCAACCAGAGCATGTAAAAAGTATTAGGATTTTTTAAAATATTTTTTATTTATTTTTTTATAGCTGTGTGTTTTATTTTTTTTATACTATTCCAATATAAAGTTTGATTCATTCTCCTCTTACTGCTTCATATGATTTTAAGGATATGCCTCCTTATATTAATAGTATTAATTCATAATTTTGTTTATATATTAATACAGTTAAATTAATAACTAGAAGAAGGGGATTTTTTTATTGAGTGTATATATGCCCTAAACACTTTAAAAAAACTTAAATCTATAATATTATATTTAATATAATTTTTGCCATGGCTTTGGTGCTTCTGTACAGAATGTTCGAAATAAGTTTTAAGGTATGAAAACATAATACTGTTCTTTTGTCCAATAACTCCTTTTTTTTTTAACTTTAAAATCCTCACATATTTTAGATGTTTTAACTAACTGCATTTAACCCAATTTTTTCTTGGTCTGAAAATGAATAAATCGAGTTGTTTAATATAATTGTTTTTGTTTTTAACCTCATTTTATGTTTTTGAATGATGTGGCCCTTCTGAACAATCGTAAAGTTATGGTGCACTGTAGTACAATGTTCCTTGAAAAGGGTTAGCAGTTGTTTTCATTATTGCATCGGTTGTATTGGAATTATTGCAGTTATTCGTAGTTTCCCCTATGTTTGAAAACAATTGTGCCCCAAACAACACAGTTACACTTTTATATTTGAAAGGGTCAGGGAAAATAACACGGTAGTCGAACACAGTCAATTTTAGAGAAATAATATTTAAATTTCAACATGCCATGATCCATTTTCAAAGAGAGAATTTATTTTTTTTTCCAAAACATATTCTGTTTACCAAGATAATCGTTTTCCCTCTACATTAAATTTCAAAACAAACAATAATTCTTAACAACCCAGAAATTACAATTCATCAATGTTTTCCAGTGCTTATTTGTTTATAACTAGTAAACTGAAGGGTCATAGAGAAAAACAACCTAGCTAATAAGTGGGAATAAGGTTAGTTTCCTTAACTATTTTAGGGCGTTGTACTGGCGTAGTACTCTCTTAACTCCCATCCCCACAGTTCTATATTGTACTAATTTAGTAAAAACATTCTACGGGTTGGGGTTAATAGAGTTCGAGAGACCAACTCTCCAATCACTCGACAAATATGTTCAACAATGACTAAAACAGCCTAAATCGAAAGCATCAGAAGGGAAGAAAGAGTGTCCTTTTATAAAACTAAAATATTTAATCATTTTTCAAAAAGACAACATGGGCGGAATAAATATCCTTCGGCCGTCAAAAATCGTTAAATCCTGGCCTCTATAAAAAGTAGTGTTCAGTGTCCTGTAAAAAGGATCAAACGGGAAGAGAGAGAGACTGTGCCTAAATAAAACAAAGAAAATTAAATTGTCGGAAAAGAGTGCCCTAGGATATCCTTCGGCCGTCAGAAACCGTTAGCTCCTGGCAAAAACTAGTATCCTCCAGTGGCTTTGCATTAGACAGGACTTCAACTGTTTTTTTTTTCCTTGTATCGATTTTGAGTGGACTACTGTATTTTTCCCGATAGTAATAAGTACGAAAATAAATTACGTTTACGAACGGGCCCAAAAATTGCCATTTTTCCGTATATTTATCAAAATTGCGTTGATTGTGATCATTCTCAAAATCTCGGAATTTCGGCTTTTTTGTAATTTGTCGGAAACGGGACGGCTGGAGCTGGTATAATTCTTTCAAAGAACATCCATTTTTCTATGAATGTACAATATAATCATCCCCTTCTCTCTTCTTCTATGAAAATAACTTGACTAGCTCATCTCAGTATGGCTTCGTTCTCTGAAGTGTTCGGACCATCTTTTTTGTTTTTCGAGTAATTTTTCAGTATTTTTTTTTTTTTTTAATGAGCGCGGAGCTATCTAAACGACGGGACCTGAGTTTATCAGATAATATGGCGAACTTAAAATCGTACGATTGCTTGTCTACCAGAATAAGTCTGTTTAAAGCCGCTATAACTTTGAATATTTCTTAGACATGGCTGAATAAACTAGGTATTGAAACAGCGGAAGAATATCAAGAGCTCATTTCCGCAAAATGAGAATCGAAATCGAAAAAGAAACAGAGTAGGAAAAGAAGTGAACTTTCTACGCACGTAATAAAAATTGTCCATACAAATTTGCCTTTTAATTCCCTATTGGTGTATTTTGCTTAATGTTATCAGTCGGTCAGTGTGATCACCTTGTGCGAGTCCCGCAGCGATCACATTAAACGGCATCTACTGTAGTATAAATGAATAATACCGCACCTTGTGGTACGCATGTCAGAAAAATATCCTCGGAAACTTTTACAGCTAATGAATGTTCGCTTGCTAATGATGATTTCAGAAGCAGATGTAAGTGTTCTAGGCAATCAAGATCGATAAGTCTTTCCATGAGTCTGGAATAGAAAAGAATACAGGGTGAGTATCTCTTAGTGTAAAAAAAAAATTGTGTGAAACTAGATGTTTCTATTCCAATCGGCTGCAGATATACAATAAATCAAAGATTTTTTTGAGGAAACAACGTTTTTTTCTATAAAAGCTATAATATATCCATTTTGTTCAAATATTTTTCAAATTTTGACCACGTTTTCGGATTAAACATTAAATTTTCTATAATAGTTCAGTATTTGTAACCTTGAATTTTACAAACTCGATATCTAAACAACAGCTTGATCTTCACCTTATTTGGGGAAGTCAGAATGTCTTATATTACTTCAACACTCACCGTTTTTTGAAAAAAACTATCCACAAAATGACAAATGTTACAAAAACTTGCAAATTTGATCAGCTTTCGAATGATATGTTAAACGTAATGATTTTGTTTTTATTGCATTGAGAAATTCACTTTTAAAACCGGAAAAACATAGTGTTCTCATTTGGCAAACAAATCAGTTACTTGAGTAAATAAAACATTATGACAATCCCTTAATGAAAATGTGCACTTTAAACATAATAAACTCTTCATTAGATTAAAAAGCAAAGAAAAAAAATTATTGTTTACTAGAAAATATAGGAAAATTGTCAATAAAGAGACACCAGATCAGAGGATCTTATGTTATTACATTCATTTATTCATTATTATTATTTCGGATTTATTTTATTAAAATTTCAATATAATGTTTAAAATCCAATGATGATGAACATAGACCTTAATTTTGCTGTTAGCTTCTGAATGCAGATTGTGTTTAAGAATGCTACTTTTTGAGGTGAATTTTATGGGCAGATGAGTCTGTTTTTACAGGGGAAGGCATGTTTTTTTCGGTTTTAAAAGTAAATTTCTCCATGAGATCGAAACAAAATCATTACGTTTAATATATCAGTCGAAAGCTTATTAAATACGCAAGTTTTTGTGAGATTTGACGTTTTGTGGATGGTTTTTTCGAAAAACGGTAAGTGTTATAAGACGGTAAGTAAATAAGACATTGTGACTTCCCCAAATAAGGTGAAGATCATGCTGTTCTTTAGATACCAAGTTTGTAGACTTGTCAAAAGTTTTTAATTGTAAATTAATATTGCGTGGCAGAGGAGTATAAGTATTAATTCATAACATATAACAGATCTATGAAGTAATAGTCTATAACATTCATTTAATAGTTAATTTTCGATAGCAGAAGGATAAATAATCTAGTTGGAAACAACCCTCTTGTCAAATCGAGGCTACCAAAACAAGAAAACTTATTAGAAACTCCGACCCTTTCCTCCCCACAAGCCGTGGAACAGGATCCTTGGCTAAGGTCAGGGGTGAATCCGAGGCGCCCAGCTGTCAGCGGATACCCAAATAAGTTTTGTCTACTCAACATATTGTTTTAACCTGATATAGTGTCTACAATCTACATATACTCATTAAAATAACAGCAAAAGTGTTGCTATGAAAACAATAATATAATTTTAACATAACATAAAATACTATTATTATTTTCTTCAATTTAATATAAAAAATTAGATCCACAATATAACAAATTTATTAATTAAAATAAAATAAAATTTGTATGAATTATAAGCTAGCTAATAGATTAGAACGAGAAGCAAATGAGTGGAAGGATCATAAGGTGAAGAGATCTCTTTGGATAACAGACAGACAGAATATGAATCCTTCGTCAACACATTCTATAAATCCTTCTGGTGAGTCGTTTTATGACACAGGTGAGAACATTTGCCAAAATAAAAGAAAAGGAAATAGGTTGATAATTCTCTATATCATGCTTGTTGCCATTTTTATAAAGCAGAATTATTTTAGCAGTTTGCCATTGATTAGGAATTTCTTCTTGCTCTAGAATTCAATAAAAAAATTCTATTACTTCCTTAAATAAAGCAATTCTTCCTGCTTTTAAAATCCTATTGCTGATATCCGAACCTTTTTTAAAAATTGATGCCATTTTTTCTTCCATTATTGGTGGAACTTCCTATAAAGTTTTTGTTTAGTTGTCCTGTTTAATTCGTAAACATTCTACTCATATTTTCCCCATTGGTTATAATTTCTCTTTTGTTATTTTTAAGAGCGAACATCCATTGAGTGCCTTTAGTCAGTTCTTTTTGAATTGTTTTTTTTAAATTCTCTATTTGAAAAAAATTGTTATAATAATAGTGATATTGTATTTTTCTTTTATACTTTTCCTGACTTTATTATCTATAACGGTGAGCTCTTTCCTTCCTCTTTTATAAGTATCTCGTCTATAAGTATTTTATAAGTATCTATGGTATGCGAGTTCTAAAAAAATCTTTAGTATCACCTGATGATATGCTAGTAGAATTACTGTAATAGCTAACAAATAGTTGAGTAAATTCAAAATACTTACAGACCTTTTTAATACCCTTTATTAACCTGAAAGTAACGGGATCTTTCGTCGTAATTTCCAGCAATCTGATTAACTTGAAAATTTGCACTCGTGTCAAGGATCGATGACAATAATTGCACAACTTTGGGGTCTTTTGCACTTGTTAACCGCATTTAATTTTGAGTTTATTATCATATGTTTAGGTTACGAGTAACCCAAATGTAATAACATGTCAATGAGAGATCGTTTGATTGTTAGTATTATTAAATAATAAAATAGAAAACAAAAAAAAATTACAAAAACAAAAAAAAAATTTATTTAGTTATTTATTTGAATATTTTATTAAGTGTTATTTGATGTAAAATACCTTTTTTCTGCAGAAATCCTATCGCTTTTTCTTTTGTATTTATTCGACTAATTAAATCGAACAAATACATGTCGCGTATAATAAAAACATTTTTTTTGGTTTTGTAATTTTTTTCTGTTTTTTATTTAATTATTAAATAATAGGAACAATTCAAACGATCACTTATTGACATGTTATTACGTTTGGGAAGGTTAATCGTAACCTAAACATATGATAACAAACTCAAAATGAAAAAGTGCAAAAGACCCCAACTTTGTTTTATCGTTTTTACTTAGTCCAGTCAAAATAACCAGACAAGGGGTCTGCTATATGAAAGGTGCAGTAACAGGCTTTATGTTTTAGTGTGGTCCTGATGGGTTCTAAGGATAAAATATCATAAATGTGACTACTTTGGATAAGGGGGAAAAAGAAACCCTACATGTTTGCACTTTTTTCATATTTTTTAAAAAACATATACAAAAATGCTTTCAATCGTAAAATGTGTTATTTATAAAATTAAAGGATATTAAATTGTGCGTCTAACAATATCTTTTAAGCTGAATTTGATCTAGGCCTAACTATAAATTTTATTGTTATACTTTCTGTGTTCGTAATGATTGAATATTATTGGTTTAAAACTGAATTATAAATTATTTTTTAAATGTTTCCGTTCAATATGAATCCTTGCTCCTAGATTAGTCTCAAATAATTTTTGTGAGCTACATCAATTTTATTATGTTACCTTTATTTACCATCCTGCATTAATAAAATTCTTTTTATATAAGCTAAATAGACTAAGTCTATTTGAGTGGCTTCAGTTGTAGAAACTATTCCTATAAAAAGCATGGATGATCTATTGGTAGAAGGGGTTGGAGACCTATGGTGTATCAATTAATAGAGCAGAAGCAGTTCGGGATCGAGCCGTTGGAAGGAAGTTACATCGCTACAAGTTGATAGAGGGGGGGGATCTATTGGCAGTCCTGGAGCTGATAGGATTGGAGCTCAACTTTCTGGCCGGCCAGTCCTGCCAACTGCTGCCGCCTGATTGATATGCCAATTGTCAATGTTCCTCACTCATAAACTTACCCCCTCCCCTCCATCAGCCCTGTGAATAAACAGGCCACTGTAACTGTATTGATAACGTTTGGTAAAAGTTCACCATCACCTTGGACGAATTACACCAAATTAGATGATATGATGTAATTCGGCTATGATAAGATTACAGACTTACAGACAACTTTTATCAACTTTAATTATTAGTACATTCACAGTTCTCTGAGAGTGTTTATAGAAAGTCAATTTTTTTGTTTTTAAACATTTTTTATTGAGGAAGTATTACAATCTGCCTCAAAGGATATAGGTAATAAAGATGGCTTTATGGATCCATTTAAACTGTATGATCAATAAGAAATAAAACAAAATAAGAAAAAAAGAAAAAAAACAACGAAATAAAGAATCTGAAACTAGACAATGAACAAATTCTTTTATCATTCTGTAATTTTTTTTTCTTCTATTTATTGAAATTTGCAACTGTGCAAAATATACACATCAAGTAAAAGTGTTAATAGAGATTAGAATAACATGTCAAAACTTGAAAATAACTGCTCATTAGTAGCACTTCAATAAAAATTCTATACTAGAAGGTCTCTAGGCCATCTTCTTTTTAGACGCTTCGGAGGATTATCGGGAATGGAGTGAGAAGCAAGTTGAGAGACTAGTGGATTAGTGTGGCTATAGAGTTTACTATGAAAGGATAGGTATCTGGTTTCGGCTAAATCAGCAACATATGGAACATTAAGGCCTTTATTTATTTTATTTTATTTATTCATTGAAGGGCTCTACAGCTCTTGAAGAACCTTGGCCTCCTCCACTCCTGGCGATCCTTGGCTTTGGTTTTCCATCTTCTGATTCCCATTTTTCGGAGACCTTTTCGACATTTTGTAGCCACGTCACCCTCGGCCTCCCTCTAAGTCGTTGTCCTTCAGGTCTGCTGTGCATCATTTTCTTGGGAACTCTTTGTTCTGGCATTCTTTCAACGTGACCGAGCCACTTTAATCTTCCTTTTCTTCATAGAGTGTATTCAGCTCTCTATTTGGGTTTCTTGACAAATCGGACCAAATATCATTCATAATACTTTTCTCTCTCACACTAAAAGGACTCTTTCCGTTTCCTTGGTGAGGGTCCATGTCTCACAGCCGTAGGTTACAATGGGTTGGATCACCGTTTTATAAATAATTATCTTTGCTTTTCTTGATTGTTTATTTTGCTTGTACCTTTAATCCATTATTATTATCAGCAAACGTAATTAACCACCATTTTTAATAAAAAAAGCCAAAAAAATGACATTCGTTCTCAAATACTTACACAGGCTAAGAACCCCTCCGCCAGCTTCTTCACCCTCCATGAGAGGAATAAAACAGGGCTCTAGGCAAGTATTGCCAGGCTGGTATTGCTTTTAAACTATGACCTACACTACACGTTTTTATATTTATATTATACATTTTGTCAACATCAAATAAATTAGGTTCGGAAATTCATCTTTTTGTGAAATATTAATAATAATTATGGTAACTAAGAGTTTTGTTCTAAAGGAATTAACCATTTTAGTTAATACGTGTTGTAAATAAAACAACAGTACGAAAAAAAAAACGAAAAAATCTATACAAAATAAAAAAAGTAACTAACAAGGAGAAGACACACTCAGTCTCTCAGGGATCTTGTTGGCAATTTTTGGAGGTTCCTAGTCAAAAAATATTAGATACATATTTTGCCGTTCCGACCAATGGGCTCTAGAAGCAGAGAAAAATAAAATAAAATAGCATTAAACTAATTTATTTTATATCTCGATTTTAAGAAATGAATATCGATATGATTCTTGGACCAAGATTTTTAGTTTCGATTGCAGATTTGAGGAAAAATACAGCCGTTCCAAAGATTTTGGTTTAGGTTAAAAATTCTAAAATAATTATCAGATTTTCAGGCCAACTACCTCTATAGATTTTTTCGCTCAAAAATTGACGTCAGATTCTAATTCAGCACGCTCAAAAAAATTTAAAAAATGTTTATTCAACAAAAACAAAAATATCATTGTTTTCACCATTTTCGAGGAAAATGAAATTTTTAAACCGATTATTAGTTACTTTCCTTAAATCGCCATTAATTTGTCACACAATTCACTGATTGGTATCGCTGGAAAGAGGAGAGCCACGGCTTTCTTTTGATGTATATAAATGCAAAATTCGATAAACAAAACCCTATTAAAAAAATAGAAAATCCGAAAAACATTTTGATTTTTAACTTGCAAAATATTTAAACTACTCCCTCATATATAATTGGGTGTGAGAAACCCAAGTAATCGAATTGAAGTAGTTTGAAACCAGATGGGATAATGAAACCAAAGACATTTCAAGCGTATTACTATCCTATATTGAGAGGCTGAGTGTGTCTTCCTCTTGTAAAACAAAATAAGTACATCCTAGGAAGTAATATAAATAAATAATTCTCATGCATAGGTTTTGTATTTTTCCTATTTCCTTATTATAGTTGGAGTCACATGTGTAGCTCTACACAGCAGAGCCGTATTTCAGCAGATTTGGGCAAAATTTAATCGTAACTTAAATTCAATCAAAATTATATCATAGCTATTTGATGAATAATTTCCTGGAATCAATCATTTAATCTAATTATGATAAAATATTTTAGTCAAATATTTATTTGTTCAATAAAAATGACTAAAACATGTATTTATGATTAAATTAGGTGATTGATTTCAGGAAATTGGTTATCAAATAGCAATGATTAAATTTTTATCAACTCTGTGTATCAGTAATGGCCGTATGACTAATTTATTTAAAATAATTTTATTTTTACATTTTTAGAGATTTTCTTCGAAATTTTTTTGGCATTGCAGCATTTGTCATTGTGAAATAATATGTTGTAATATAATAAGAAACGCGTAGGTTGAACAATAGTTTGTCTAGCCCCATATTATAAAATGTTAATGTGACCTAGAAAGAACAATAATGCTGAGGAGATGGGATATAACAGAGGAGGCGAGCAATGAATCCGAAGTAACGACAGAGGAGGGTGCGAGGTCACTGCGATAGTGGGCAGGCCCTATAACACATACTCAATATATTCACAGCTTCCCCCCCCCCCCTCCCCACAACTGATGCTCCTACCGGGCTTTAAATCCTCCCCCCCCTGCGATGAAGAAGGAAACTTTTGATGGAAGGTGTCGTTTCTTCGAGGCTCTGCATATTTTACTGATGACTCCACGATCTAGTGGAAGGCTCTAAATCTCCAAGGGCGCTATTAACTCACCCACTATCAAGATCGATTGCTACATAGTTTATAAAATATAGCAGCGCTATAAAATATCAATTATGTCACCCGAGGTCGAATCTAAGACAAAAATAATATGTTTAGAATGATTTTTTTTTTTTTTTTTTTTTTTTTTTAATGAAAACTACACTCCAATCCCATATCGTAAATATTCAAGAATGGTGTCAAAAATGGAAAATCAAAATAAATCCGAACAAATCTCACCAAATAACCTACGACCTCCTGTCCTGCAGTATCCTTTAATGATATTCCACTGATCCGCTACCTAGGACTCCACTTGGACAAAAGTCTTACTTGGAATCCACATACAAGACTAAAACAACAAGAAACAGCTCGTCGTTACAGACTACTTCAACATTTACTGGACAAACGTTCAAAGCTCCCAAGTTAATTACAAAAGACTCATTTACATGACAGTGATTAGACCAATATGGACTTACGGAGTTGAGCTTTGGGGCTCTACTAAACCATCATTTCATTCCGTATCCAATCCTTACAAATTAAAATACTTCGAAAAATCCTCAATGCTCCTTACTTGATGAATGATGAACTTATCCATAAAGATGTTAATGTTCCATATGTTGCTGATTTAGCCCAAACCAGATATCAATCCTTTCATAGTAAGCTCCATAACCACTCAAATCCACTGGTTTCTCAACTTTCTTCCCTCTCAATTCCCGATAATCCTCCGAGGCGTCTGAAAAGAAGATGGCCTAGAGATCTTCTTGTGTAGATTTTTATTGAAGTGCTACTGATGAGTAGTTCTTTTCATGTTTTGCCATGTTATTGTAAACGTTTTTAACACATTTACTTAATGTATATTTGTACAGTTGTAAATTTAAATAAATTGTAAATAAAAAAAAAATAAATAAAAACTGTGTTCTTTGCTACCTAACAGGAAGAATAAAAAATACCACAAGGTACTTAAAACTAACAGACTTAAGTTTTCTAGTGTTTCGTCAGGCCATTGTAAATCTTCGAAGAGGGAAAGTAGCAAAAATAATATATAAAACCCTTCCAAGTACACTCAGGACCGAGTCACGACAACACGAGGTCTTGATCAACCGATACTTCTATTTTTTATTTTATTTCACAAAGCATTCGAATGCTGACTAAAACATTAGGCAATCTTCGTACAAATGGCACTACAACTCGGTGACGAATCCTGGCCTCCTCCACCAGGTTTCTCCAGTCTTCTCTGTTTTGTGCAGCCGTTGTATAACTCCTGACTCCCCTTGCTTCTCTGGCCACACCATTTGACCACCACAACTTCGTTCTTCCCCTTCTCATCGTGAAAAAGGGAGGTTCTACCAACATCGTTTAGGTATGGCCTCATCCTCTATTTCAGCCACGGTGCCAGGTCATCTTTGTCTTCTAATCTAATCTAATCAAACAACATGAGATTAAAGAGAAAAAATTACAATCATTACTAAGAAAAGGCTAAAGAGATTATTTTACAAGGAAATAAATCATAAAAAAAAATTCTAAGGAAGAAAGGTTTGTTGGGTTGGGGAAGGTGCTTCAGTATCTCAAATGGAGAACTGAGCCAACATTGTTCGATTTTATGTTTTTAAGTCAAAAGAATGTTGGTTTTTAATACAAAAGAAAATTAGTGAATTTTTCGAAACCATACAATTTCTAAAGTATGTAATAATGTTACTTATATACATTATTATTGCGTAAATGCTTTCTTATGTGAATCCCTCACTTTTTTCTTATCTCGATTAACCAAGGATTTAATTATCTGTGCATATACCAAGCACGTCACTTAATCGGGTTACAATTGTACCGAGAAATCTCTTCACGACAGTGCTTCCAATGAACTCACTATTAAAAAAAGTATTAATAATAAAAAAATTAATAAAAAATAGAAAAAAAATCTTTTTTCCTGGTGATGTTTTTTTTTTTTAATTTTTGAACATGCAAACACTTTTTTTTGTTTTCCTAATTTACTCTAAAAATGTGTTTGGTGAAAGATATGTATAATATTTTTCAAACTCAAGATATATTATATTATTCTTCATAAAGTAAGTGTTTTAAAAAGTTTTATGAACTCAGCTCATAGGGTTAATTTAACGTAAAGCAGAAATATGTATAGAATGTTTTAAAAGGTGCAGGAGAATCTGTGAAGTGCCCTAGCGATAATAGAAAAAACACTTTTGATGGCAATTGTTAGCAAACACGAGTAAGAAACAAGTATTTTCCAATGATAGAAGTGTTTTCCATATTTATTAGAGGGACATATTTAATTTCCTTCGTCTCAAAAGCTTAGAGCCTTCGCTTCGATTTAATGAGCAGCATCAAGTCCAATATGTCCTGTCATCTATAATCCGGCTAACACCACACCTATAGGTTTCCTTGACTTCTTCTCCGCCTCCAATTTTCCTCCTCCTATCCCTCATCGACAGAACCTCCGAACCAGGTACGCACCGCCACGAAGACTAATTCATGGGAAGGGAGACGAGGGCAGGTGTGACGAATGGTCCCGACCGCCCAAGTTAATTATTGACTTGACGAGTACAAATGGTGTCACCGAGAGTTGTTTCACTGGCTCCGGTTCGAGTCTCGCTATTAATCAAATATCGTTAGGCGACTATCGACCGTCGAGTTGTCGCCTAGGTCGTATTGCTCCTCTGTGCCCGGCCTTTGAGCGGTTTCCATTCACCGATCACTAACGACCCATTGAGCTTAACTTCCCTTAAGATGCAGTTTGTTATTTATAAACCCATTGGATTTTAGGAAGCCTTGAAAACAATCATTATTCATTCAAGATTTCAATATATGTAAAACTATGTTCTTAAATTTTTTACAACTTTAAGAACAAGGATGTTTGTTAAATACTTCACATCAATCAACATTGATCAGAATTTACTCCTTATAACTTTATTGCTTTTAACTACATGTTTCGGAAAATTTTTTCCATCTTCAGGTAACACTTTTTTAGCTACCTTAAATCAAATTGTCACATTTAACTCTGGAAGCCTCTATTTTTTTTTTTTTTTCGATGATGTAAAAAATGCATATTCAATATTTAACAGGAAAATAAATTTCTTATTTTAGTTCTTCTGTTATTTCCTTGACTCATTATTGCTAATTCGTTTACTGCATAAATATAAAAAAAAAATAACTTACCTCTGCAAAATATACATTTCATTACGACACAGAATTTGTTTCCGACTCATACCTATTCATTTCTTTTATTTTATTATTTTTTTAAGGGGGATTCGTCAGCCCAGTGAGTTGGGGCGAAAGTTTCAGCGAGCTCATAACCAGAAAATCGTGGGTTCAAATCCCACCTGGATGAGTTAAAATTTATTTCGTGTCAAGGTCAAATGAATCTTGACCTTTCCACCCTGGCTAGAATAGGTTTGTAACCTATGGGATAACCCGTTCTTCCTGCCCTTGTTGGAGTACATAAGGATGCTAAGCCCCAAGAAACAGCTATTTTTTTTTTTTAGATTATTAAATTTGCACTACAGTAACAGCAGCAGTAACGACGTATACACGCAATGGTTTGTATTATACAGTTGCTAAAAGTCGAACGCTTCTAGCGAGATGTTTTATAAAATATTTAGTATGCTACTTATATTTCATAGCTGTAATAATGATAAAAATAGTTGTCCCGCTTATGGTCCTGGGGTCTTGTACGGGTTAAATGTTACTACAACTTACCCTTTATTACGTTAAAAAGTCTTGGTTTATAAAATAATAAACCATCGCAGAAATGATTATACAGAATAAATGAAAAGAAAAATAACAAAACAGCATTACTAGATCGAGTACAGAAACTAGGACACAAATTCAATTTCGATAAAGGAGAAATTCTCAATTATGATAATAAAACACACAATAGAAAACTTAGGAAGCAATTTATATAAAGAAAGTAAGACATATAGCAATTAACGATGAAAGAGATATGGAAAAAATAGGGACAAATCATGCAAACATAATTGAATGGCTCCGCCGAAAAACGTTCTAAGCGACAAACAAAATTTTGAGTAATCAGTGAAAGAAAATCATAATTTAAAGTTCTTGTTAGTTTTGTAAGTTAGATTTTTTTCACCTTGTAATTTGTTATACTTACATGTATAATAACATAATGGATTGCTATATCATACTATGATGTACTATTTATAATACATTTAAAAAACTTTAAAATTGTCACTTCAAAATTTTGTCGCTTAGAACGTTTTTCGGCGGACCCATTCAATTAATATAATTACTAATATAATTCATATAATTAATAAATAAAAAATATGAGAAAAGTAAAATTGCTTGGAGTGGGTAAACAGTAGTAAAAGGAAAGAGCAGTTGAGTATTAGTAACTGTGGTGAATGGGAGCTTTAAGTTGGATTGGTTTTTGTGTACCAATTTGCGTACCAAAATGGTAAACAAATGCAAACCTTGTACCATAATGCAGAGTGAGTTGTAGTAGCATTTTAAATGTTACAATGTGATCTGACACCGAGAAACATTTCCTGAAAATGTAGTTAAAAACAATAAAATTATAAGGAGTAAAAACTGATCAATGTTGATAAATAAAAAAAAAAAAAAAATATTATATATATATATATATATATATATATATATATATATATATATATATAATTTAATATAATATATATTTAAATTGTAAAGGGCTGAAACAACCTTGTGCTCTTATGCTATAACATACTTATCAATTAAATCAAAGTATTAGTTATTTTTCGTGTTGGCAAAGTTTATCACTGGAATCCCATTCTAACTTATTTCCTTTTCCATGGAACATTAATCAATACCAGTTTTTCGGTAGTCCATTTTAATAATTATTAAATGGATTAAATAATTAATAGTATTCCAAAAGCACTGTCAATTATCAGGGAGTTTTACCTCATCAAGTTTCAGTTGGGCAGTCTGTATTTTGTTTAACGAAAATAATTTTCTTTTTTGCTAAACGGAAATAATTGGCCAAATCGTAGTTTGATATTCAAATAAATTTAAAAAAAAAATTTAAGTCAGCTGTTTTGACATTTTAACTTCCTGTCCTTTTTATATTATTTTCATTTAGATTTTGTTGTTTTTATCATATAATGGAAATCTAAACTGATTTTATCCATTCAAACAAAAAAAAAATTGAAATTTATGTAGCGGGTTAATTAATTAATCCACTCTCCTTCGTGCACTACAAATATCTAATGATATCAGTGAAAATTCTCGTTTTTTCAATGGCTACTTACATGGTTTAAAATTGACTGCAGCTTCTAGAAAAATATATACCGTGTTTCTAAAAGTTTCCAACTTTATTTCAAAACTGAAAGTTGGCTAGAATACAGGTATGTAACAACATGTGTTAGAATAATTAAATATATATAATTACAGAATATAGAGAAGTATGAGTAGTATACTGGTGGATATGGTATCGACTAACTAAATTCTAACAATTCTAGTACACAACTGACCTGGGGAATTTTTGAAAAGCAGTTAAATGGTTTGGGGGGGGGGGGGGGGTTTGATTTCCCAAGTGGAAGTATTCCCACAGATGCAGGTACAAAAAGGATTTCTGTATTTAGGTGTAAAACTGGATAAATGATTTATATGATGTATATTAATGTAAATGTATATTATTGGTTTGAATGTATAAAATTGGAATAACAGGTGTTGAGATTTAGAACGATTTTTTGTTCATTTACGCGATTTTTAAATTTTTCAATGGTTATCATTTCTTTTAAAATTATTTTGTTCATGGTGAACAATTTTGGGGAAATCAAATTTAAAAGAATGTTTTGTTTGCCGGTGATGTGTGGTGAGAACTGTTTGGTCAGGTTTATTCGTTTTTTATTTATAGACGTGTAACTGTATTTATGTTGATAAACACATCGTTTGAGATATTTTTCCGATTTACTGAAATAGGACTTCTTTGGGAATCTCCCCCCAAACCTTTTTAACCAAAATTTCCCCAGGTCAGTTGTGTACTAGAATTGTTACAATTTAGTTAGTCGATGCCATATCCACTAGTAACATTGTAAGTAGTTTCATACTCCTCTACACTCTGTAATTATATATATTTAATTATTCTACCACATCTTGTTATATACTTATATTGTAGCTAACTTTATATTTTGAAATAAATTGTATAACTTATATAATTTTATTTTAACCATTTTTCACTGTAGGGCATGATTATGAGAACAATATAGTCCGAAACGTCGCCTATATATATATATATATATATATATATATATATATATATATATATATATATATATATATATATATATATATATATATATATATATATATATATATATATATATATATATAGATAGATAGATAGATAGATAGATAGATAGATAGATAGATAGATAGATAGATAGATAGATAGATAGATAGATAGATAGATAGATATTTCTTTATACAAAGGACCAACGTCACACAGACATGAATTGATAGAGAAAGGAGTCGAAAAGCCTCACCAAGTAAGAGAACATAAGACTACAGCCTGTTGCCAATTAACACACTCTCTTCTGTCAATTAACAGAGAGCCTATTGTCAGATGTCAATTGGTTACCCTTTGACGAATTGGTTCCGCACTTCGATCCGTTCCACTGTCCCACCTCATTCTTGTCTCATTAGCTGACAATTGTTAGAAGGCAAAGTATAAATTGTGTAATGAATGAATCTTTAAATTGATAGTTATTAGAATAGTATTAGGGAAATAATTTATTACACATTCTTGTAAAAATATTATTTTAAAATAAATAAATTAAAATTTTTTTAATATTTTCAAATCACTTAGGTTGTTCTAACTTTCTTATATTCGTGTTCGTGTTTTTCAAATGAAAATACTTAAGTGTGTCACTTTTGGATTTAACAACAGAGCTATGAGGGTTTCAATAGAAATTAGGGAATCAGAATTTTAAAATAAAAACTCAATTTCTCCCTGAAAGAGAATAACAATAGATAATATTCTATCTATAATCTACCATTTTTTTCAATTTATATTTTAGAATTAAAAGTACCAAATTACTTTAATGATAATTAAAGTTGAGAGAAACGTGACATTTTTCATTCAAACCAATAAGCTCATAAACGGTTGGTCCTAGAGTGACATTTTTTTCATGGTTCAACCATTTATAGCAACAGAGTTTGTACACAACAGCAAAATGCGATCGTAACAGTATATCGTAGCGACTAATGTTAAGTAACAAAAATATTTTCCATTAAATTTCTTATATGGAAACTACTGTCAAATTTTTGTTCCTAGCAACATTAACTGAGCTAGAGCGTGTCAAAATATTACATTTTCGATTGTGAAATAGACGTTACATTAAAAACGTATAGACCCCAGCCAATAGACATATACATGTTAAAATTTTCCAAACAAGTTATGAAAGTAATGAGGGAATGAATGGTACAATATTCGATTGGTTTTACTAGCTCTATTTTTCACCTATCTGTCTATATTACCATCACAACATATAATTGTTCCCAAATAGCAGGAGAAAGCTATTCTTACCATCATCATAGTCATTCCTCATTGAACTGCTTAAGCATAGTTCTATAGAACCTTCTCCAGCTCAGTCGGTCGGTTACTAGCTATTTTATGCAGTTCCATTCAAGTCCTTTTTTTCGGATGTCCTTTTTAACTTCGTCCTCCCATTTAGTACTAGGACGGCCTCTTCCTCGCTTTCCTTCTACTTTTGCCCTATAGACTTCATTAGAAACTCTGTTCTGATCCATTTGTAGGAAGTCTCCAAGCCATCTCAAACGGTTTTCCTCTACCAATGTGGTGATTGAGTTTGAGGTTTGATCTGATAGTGGTGTTACGTATTGGTATCTTGTTTTCCCACCTATCTTTCGAAGAAATCTCATTTCAGCAGCTTGAATTCTGGATTGATGTTTTTTTGTTTGCGTCCATGATTCCGAAGAGTACCTTAGAATATGGAGAAATCTACATTTGAATACAGCCACTTTTGTTTTCCTTTCCACATATCGCCTATTAAGAAAGCCTCTCTTAACCGCTTCAAACATCCTGCTCGCTGCTGTGATTCGTTCATTAACCTCTGAGTTCATGTAACCGTTTTCATTTGAAGTTTTTCACCTGTTCCAGAACTTTATCTTCAGCATTGATTGTACGCATTATCCTCCTTAGTTTCTTCCCAACCCTCATTACCTTTGTTTTTGTGGGGTTTATAACCATATTGATCTTGAGGAGTTCATCTTTCTATCTGTTATGTATTGCAGATCTGTCATTGTCTGAAACATTGTAACCAATTACTATCGATTAATCATTTGCTGAATGCAACTAGCATAGAATTGAGAAATACGATACCTGGAAGAAAAGAATTCTAATGAATCAGATACTAACAGGTAGGAGCTATTCTGTCACTAGGGACAATATCAATATCAGTAGAAGTAAAATGTTTAATAAACTCGCAAGCTGTGTTATCAGTAGAACATAATAGTAATACGCTTCAGCTATTTTTATTTTAATATTTTATGTTAATAAATCGGGATAGTAATTCCACTAACTTCCGCAAAAAAAAAAAAAGATTTATTTTGCCCATTCCTCGTTTCCCAAAAACCTATTAAATTCAAATATAACCAGTAAGATATAAGATATTACGAATACCATGCCTTATATTTTAGGTTATTCGGAGTTCTGCAACACTTATATGTGTAAAAGTTAAAATCAAAGCCCCGAAAAAGTAAAAAGGTTCCGCAACACAGAGAACCCCCCCCCCTCCTCTCAGCCTTTCAGCGATTGGCTGAGGCACAAAGTGACGTAATCTCATTACACGTATGAACAGGCCTGGGCGTCACAGAATGTGCGAAACGAATTCGAAATTTACCATAAATTCCACTCCAGGAAAACAGCAGAATATATTCCAACTTGACGATTTAAATTTCACCCTTTAGTCAAAATTATAAGATAGATATTAAAAAAAAATTATAATAAAATTAGCTCAATCTTGTTTTTAATTACATTTTTTACATAGTACTTTGAAAGTAATACAATGATTATATACATGAATGGAAAGAGGAAAATATCTCATTGTTCCAACAATTCAAATCATTCGAAATGAAGCATAAATTCAACTCTTCAATGGGTTGAATATACCCTTTATTGATGAAAAAAAAATTGCTTTTTATATGATTCATTAATTAAAAGAATTTTTTTGGTAAATAAAAACAAATTCCAACATCTTTGAATGTGGTTTGCTAAATGTTCTCAACAAAAAATGTTTTTTAGAGTTATTGCTACTCATGCCCTGAACATATGTGGCTGTAGTGCTCCCACTCAGCCTCCACTGGATATTACCAGTGATGCAGGTGAGAGAGCAGCGCTAGATCTCTTAAGTTCTGCTCTTGACTCACAATAAGTGGGGGAATATGCTTGATTCAGGGTTCCCCAGGCTGAGTATGTCTGTATTGTACATAGAGTAAGAATGTATCTTTTTATTTATTTATTTTTTTTTTTATTTTATGTTTTTTACTTGATTTTTATTATTTCATTTTATTTTTGATAATTGAATTATTAGTTTTATCTTTATAATTATTAACTTTGTGTGTATGTGTACTTGTATATATTATATGAATGAATACATCTTTAGCACTTTCACCTATTGCCCTTCATAAAAAAAAAAAAAAAAAAAAAAAAAAAAAAAAAAAAAAAAAAAAAAAAAAAAAAAAAAAAAAAAAAAAAAAAAAAAAAAAAAAAAAATTGTTGAGTTATTGATCTTAAAAGGGACTATGGTTTTTCAGTATATCACTTTTCGAACTCGATTTATTAAACTAGTTATAAAATAAGAGTTTTAACATTTTTCTTTCTCAACCCCATCATGTGAAACTACAGTAAATATCAATTCATTTTTGTGTCTCGATAGTCCTGAATCCCTTTTAAGAATCGTATTTAACTTTTATAAGTTAAGGCTACAATAACAATATATTAATGATGTGATCTAGAAATTATAATAATGCTAGTAATAAATAAACGATGTTATAGTAATAAATAAACTAAGTCACTCAATGTTATTTTATATTATTATGTTATAATATTTTAATGTTATGTTATTTTGTATTACTATTTTATAAAGTTTAAATTATAAATCAGTAATCTAAATTTGAATTATTAAGTTGGAGGAATTTTCAAATTTTCGTCAATCTGAAAATAGTAAAAAAAAAAAAAAAAAAAAAAAAAAAAAAATCGCATCTGATTCTTTAAAAAGTGTATATTCTTTTTATTTTTCCTTTTGCATATTCAGAGCTCAAAATAATCTCGTAATCCTTCTTACTGTTATTAAGTATCAAATTTATATTAATTAAATCAAATTTAAAATCAAGTCCTCACCTAACTTATGCCAAGCTAAATTGGCAACGATCTCTATTGTGCGTTTCAATTGACTGGTGCTGCCATCTAGCTGTGGGTTCCTGACCTGAGCTTCATCTCCAGGCAGATTGTTGACGGCCGAAGGGCTTTTTTGGCCACTTTCCATCCCGACAAATTAGTTTTAGTCCTTTTGAAAATTCATTAAATTTTTTTATTTATTTTTTTTCTTTTTAAGGACACTCTCTCATCCCGTTTATTTTTTTTCTTAAGACACTCAAGGATACAATTGTGAGATCTGATAGCATCTAACGATCTATGACGGTCTTAGCATATTCCGCCATTGTTGTCCTTTTAGAAAATTTAGTTGATTTTTACGTTTTTTAGAAAGAACACTCTCTGTTTCCGTTAAATTCTTTAAATTTTGTTTGTTTTTTTGGACCTTGCCTAACACATTCTAAAGATACTGTACTCAAGATTGCAATTACCAACAGAGTGTTCAAGAAAATAAGAGGCTCTAAAAAAAAAAAAAAAATAATAATAATAATAGAATAATAAATAAAAAAATGAGTTTCATATTTTAGTTATATTTAAATAATTTTAGTATTGGAATACCTAAATTTTAACAAGACAGAAGCTATAAGGTGTCCATAAATTACAAAATACCACACGACATTAATCAGACCTATTTGGAAATACTATTTGAATCTAGCGAGCTATGGAATTCGCATAACCATTCAGTTAGTCTCTTATAATTACAATACAAAATCCTTGAAAAAATCCTCAATGATGTTCAGAATGTCCACATTAACTTACTTATAATGTTCTTAATGTCATGAATCTTGCTGATTTAGCCTAAGTTTGGAATATCATTACTTACATAATTAATCCTAAACTACTCGAACCCATTAGCTCCTCAACTCCTTTGTAATTTGATTCTAAATGATACTCCAGGTGTTACTATAGAGTACATATTTTATAGGTAATTGCCAAGTCATCGGGGTCCATATCGAACCTCGGGGCTCAATAAAGCTTATTACTATTAGTCATAATGCAGAAGAGAAAAGGCATGAAATAAAAAAAAAAGGTAGTTGTAGTATTTTATTGTGACGTGGGCTGTTATTATTGATGAAATATGGGAGTTTGTTGTATACAAAATGTTGTTTATTGCCCTGCCGCTAGGAGAAGAAGCGGCGATACAACAGTGATTTGTGTAATTAGGGCCGCCGGATCACGCTATCCCCCTCCCCCCTCCTCCTAGCAGACCACTCATGTTTCTCATTTGTATTTCAGATCTAGATAGATAGCGCCAGGGCTGGGCGGTATTTTACCTCTTTTTGAGAAGTGTCGGCCTCTTTTCTATTGTTTAAGGCTATTTTCGTAATCAACCATAAGAGCTCTTGGCTGAGGCAAAGAAATAAAAGTCAAAGATTGTGATATATACAATATATCTGTTTATTGAAAAATATATTATAAATCTATTATATATTAAAATCTACGTAAATCTACAACTTCCTGCCTAACAATACCCTTTAATAATATTTCACTGATTCGTGGAATCTCCTTTGAAAAGATCCGCCACCTAGGCATTCATCCGGACAAACTTACTTGGAATCCACATACTCGATTTAAAAAACCAAGAAATTACTCTGTAGTTATCGATTATTACTTTTTATTTGAAGCTTAACGTCGCTATGGACTCTAACTTGGACATGAAGGACGGGTCATCCTACAGGTTGCCACAAATCCAATTTTTATTTTTAGCTCATTTTCTCTTTAACTCCTAAAAAATGTGTCTGACCCTTAATTTATTTTTTTCATATTAAAGCTACTTAAATTATCTATCAGCTTCTGTATATAAAAATGTTATTAAATTCCGTTCAATAGCCATACCAACACGCTAAATGTGTATGTTTTGGAAAAACATGACAGTTCTGATATGTTCAGTGGGCTGGAGTAGGTATTACACGGAAGTTAATCAAAGTTTGATTTAACGAATCTGTAGCAGCAAATTTAATCAACTTTAAGATTTAAAAACGAAATTCAGGATCGAACTGATTGTTTTCGAGTTATAACGAAAAATGTGCCAAAAAAAATTTAATTTCACAACAATACACGGAATTTAGTGGAATGGATATTACACGGAATTTAACTAAAACTTGATATATAGGATCTGATAGTAAATTTAACCAGCTTTGAGATGGAAAGGATAAATACGGAAACAGAAAATTAGTTTCGGAGTTATAGCCAAAAGAGTACAGATTAACGTGTTTTCTGGGAAAAGTGCGACTTAGCAAATTTTTCGTCCTTCACAGCTCTAAAAATATTGACCGGAGTAAAAAAATTAATAGAACCAAATTTATTGAAAATTTCCTCAGCTTTATCTCAGCACTCAGCACCACACAAAATGTGGTGAAGGTAACGGTTCCCGAGTTACTGTATCTAACTGCTAAAAACATATACTTTTCAACACTTTTCCCTCTCCCCTGCCCAAACCGGATGCTAGTTCGAGAAAATCTTTTTACCACATTTACAGCTAAGATTGATGAACAATTTCCAGCAGCCAGACCTTTTTATTTTTGGTTCCATTTCAAGTTTCGAATGCTAATTACCATTTATTATAATAAACATATTAGCTTTAACAACAAATATTTTATTTTTAGCAATAACCATTTTATTAATAATAATAAACTATTCATTTGTAACAATAAACATTTCAATTTTAACAATAAACATATAATTCTTAACAACTAAAACAATTTAAATATTCCTTATTCCTTCCTCTATATCTGCTTTAGCCTTGATCCAAGGAAGAAAATGTATAGAATCTTTTTTGTAATGAATTTTATGTTAATTAATTTAGTACATAAACACATTTTCACTAGAGGCTAGAGTCTTCGAATTATTAACAAAAAACTAAAAAAAAAAAAAAGACCTTTAGAGGTCCATAGACCACTCCATTCCCGATTATCCGAGACGTCTGAAAAGAAGATGGCCTAGAGACCTTTTAGTGTAGATTTTTATTGGAGTGCTACTAATGAGTAGTTCTTCACAAGTTATTTACATGCCATTGTATTCACTATCAACACATTTACTTGATGTATATTATTTTGTACAGTTGTAAATATCAATAAATGAAGTGAAAACAAAAATAATTATGCGTTTCCAACTACTCAAACATTTACTAGGTAAGCATTCAAAGCTTCCAATAAATTAAAAAATTCTTATTTACTTGACAGTGACTAGACCCATGTGACATACAAAGTTGAGCTTTGGGTCCCCACTAAACCATCCAATTTGTCTCGTATCAAGTCTTGTAAACTAAAATCCTCAATGATCCTTATTATGTCACAGATAAACTTATCTATAACGATCTGAAAGTCCTATATATCGCAGGTTAGGCCCAAAGGAAATACCTATCCTTCCACGACAAGCTTCTTGCCCACTCGCATCCACTAGTCTCCCAACTTGTTTCTTGCTTGATTCCCGATAACCCTCCGAGGCGTCTGAAAAGAAAATGGCTTACGGACATTCTAGTGTAGGACATTTATTGATGTACTACTTATTTTATTTTTTTTAGGAAAGTACTTGGCAAGTAAAAATAGATAATCTTCCAATCTATTTAAAGGATTATAACCAATATTAATAATGTTAATAGATTAGTTTAGTTTAGTTTAGTGTTACATTTTCTATGAGTAAGGACCTCGGAAATACACTACGTCAAAATAAGATTTACGTAAAATTTATTTTTACGAGTTCAAAATCGTTCAGTGTGGCCCAAACCGCGTAACTTCGATGTTATTTGCGGTTAAAAAAGCATCAGTGAATGTATATTTCAGCCATAGTTCCAAAACTTTCGTCTTAGAGATATTGATTTTGAAGACAAGGTAAGCCGTGGTAGGAATTCTGTTCTCGATGACTATGACTATTAGTTGAGTCAATGAGTGCTGAAATAAGGTGAGTAGATTGAATGAAATATGCGATAACTTTTTACTTCGCAGCTTCGTTAGAAGTAGTTAGAAGGCAAAATTCTAAAAGTCCGCACCCCTGGGGGGATGGGCTTACAGTGGGAGGGGAAGGGGAGGTGGTCCCAGGTTTCGGTTTTTCGATTATATCTCGAAAAAGGTGGACTCTAGGAAAATATGCTACAGATTAGAACGTATATAATAAAGTAAATTTAATGCTCTACAACTATGATTCCTCCATTTTTTCTGAAAAACGATCGTGAAAGGAGGTAAAAATTATTTTTTTGCGAAAATTATCGATTTTCAATAACGTATATAAAAAATCTTTGGGAGTTCGACGAATATGTACAGAACTAATTTTATAGGAAATCAAAAAAAAAAAAAAAAACCTGTACCACTTACAACCCATGAAGGGTCTCGGGTTCAGTACTTAGGTAGGCTGTACTGTTTCTAAGCCAACGGTTGTGAAAGGAGGTGATTTGGCCAGAATTCACGCTCAACCACCAGGTTTTTCCCCAATTAAGGGTACCCACTTTTTAAGAGGCTTTAAGATAGGATAGGAAATCAAATGATATTTAATTTTTATCTTAAACAGGAGTCCACTGTTTTCGAGATATGATCGAAAAACCTAAAAATGGGAACTCCCCCCCCCCCCCCCCCGTAAGCTCACCTCCCAGGGGCGGGGACTTTTAGCATGTTTATCTTTTAACTACTCCTAACGAAGGTATGAAGTCAAAAATAATATTTCATGCACTATACTATATGTATATTTAAATGGACTATACCTGAAGAGTTTGGAAGAAGAAAATCTTCGAGAAACCACTCGGGACATTAATTAGTTAATTTTGACAAGACAAATTATAATACTTTTTTTTTTGCCAGATATAAACCTGCGTTATTTCGCACCTACCCAATCATATTCTCTAAAGTGAGTTATAACTTTAAAATGATAAAAAATTATGAAGACGAAACTACAGGAAAATAGATTTGATAAAGTTGTACACGATTCTCAACTTTTTCTATTGTGAGGAGAGGTATAAGAGAAAGCGAGCCGTGAAAATGTAAAACTAGGCTGAGAGAGCTCTCGTGTCGACTTGAATATTTTATTGACGTCAGAGACAGCTCTTTTGTTAAAGTAACACCGCCCTCTTGTGTTCCTTATTCTCTCTATGTCCTTTTTTCACGTTATGGTGGAATTGATATTTCAAAACAGGGTGATTCGAAATTCAAAAACTTGCATTGAGAAACAATAAAATTGTATCAGAATATATGTTTCTTATGGCGATAACTGCTAAAAGGTTAAATTTCACTGGTTTCGTGCAATTACAATCAATGTCAAATAAACGATTTTTACTGTATCTTTCAATAGGATACTTCATAGGCCATTATTAGACATCTTACCAGGTGCTGCGAAAGTTCGATTAGACTATCGACTATCGATTACAGTGGTCTTAAAGATTTGAAGCAAAACACAAATTAAAAGTATGATAATTATATGTCTAACGTTTGACCGAAGAATGACATGGGATCCGCATATTAAAAAAAAGAAAAAAAAAAAAGCCCTACCAAAAGCTGACTTTTATATTCACTCCACTCCAACCGTTCAACCCTACAACTTAAACAAAAAATAGTCACTTATAATTACTGAAAGCTGTTTGGACATAGGATTCGCAGATATACGAAACAGCTAAAAAGACACATATTAACAAACTCCAAATCTTCCGGGTAAAAACATTCAGGACAATCACAAAAGCACCATGGTACGCAAGCAACATAACTTTACATACTGACCTACGCATGTCAACAGTAAACGAACAAATAAGAACTTTCTACAAACGATTCCAAAAAAATCGTGACATTGCCACAATACATATTCCTGACAACATCCAAAGAAAGCTAAAAAGGAACTGGATGAGAGACCGCCTTGAGTAAAAAATAAAAAATAAAGACTGGAGGTGTCTCTGGGTTCTCTAAAATAATTAACCGAATTAAATCAAGAACAATGTGAAAAGAATAAAAATATTTTTAAAAAATAATTAAAATCAATTATAAGTATATAAAGTGGCGCGGTAACTCAATAGATAACTACACAGTGCTCGTGGTCCCGAATTCTTGTCCGAATGAAGAATTATTATTTTATCTTTGGGTCGACTTTAAAGTCGGAATACCCTTTTAGGACACCCCTATCCTCTTAATAGGGAACACTTGGCGGTTAAGCGTGATTTCAGACCACTACTCTCCTTCACAACCGTTCATGTTACATTACTCACTAGCCAAAGTACTGAACCCAAGATCCTGGGTTTTAGTAGTAAAGATTTTATTTTGATATTTTTATTTTATTTTTTAATAATTAAAGAATATTTTTTAAAAAGTTTAAAATTTATTTAAAGAAAAAAGATAGTTTTACGAAGAAACTCATATATATTTGTGTGTAGTAAAACTTCCTAAACAAATGAAACATACGGTTTACTATACGCCATGTAATTCCTATGGAGACTCTAGAAAATTATGTTTATGTAAGGAAACTCAAATACAACCAATAACGGATTTATTTGAGAACCTTGACCAGTAAAGTTGTAAATAGAATGCTCCACAAATCGCCTTTAATTTTGCTCTCTATAATTTCAAATATTATTCTCAATCTTAATTTTCATTTAGTTGTTCATTTTTGTTTATTTGATATATTTATAGAAATATTTTTGGCTTTGGCTTGGAAAGATTTTCTTAAAAATGATTTCAGATTAGAAAATAACAAAAAAAAATTACCTGCCGAAACTGACGCACCAACGAAACAAATACTGCTGGATAAATGCACTGTTTTACTATACTTTTTCATTCTTTTATGGAATATGAAGGGCCTCAGCACGCTCTTTACTGAACGTCATGAGTTCAAACTCCACCTGGACAGGTTAAAATTTATTTTGTAGTGGACCCACGAAATGAATCTTGACCTTCCCACCATGGCTAGAATAAAATGCAAACCTGTAGGAAACCACATCCTTTCTCCGTTAGTTGGAGGACTTTTTTTTATTATCGAATTTGATGACCTTAGGTCATATACCGAGACACAATACATTGGACCGCCAGTATTTCCGGTCTTCACAATACCCTTCCCGTAATCCTCTCGCCGCCATTACCTCCTCAACTACTTGAACCCATGTTTTCCTTGGGCGGCCTCTTTTTTACCTTTCTTCCGGAACATAGTTGAATATCTTCTTTCGCCATCTTTCCCATTCTGATGATCATACCACAGCAGCTGTTTGGTGTGAATGGTGTGAACTATTGTGTTTTCCGCCTTAACGATATTTCGTATGGCAGAATTAGTTACCCGTTGATCCCTGGAAATGCAACAGGATACCCTGAATTCAAACCGAGTCCACCAGGTAGGGGTTGAGAAATGGGCCAGCACCCCGTGTCTCGTAAAAACAACACACCGATTTCAGACCTAAACAAAAGATAAAGTGGAGGGCGTTAAGCCGCAAAAATAAAAATAAATAAATAAATAAAAAAAAATGTGAATTTGCTAACTTAAAGTGTGCTTCATTTTAATTATTTTTCAAATTGCTTAGTATTCCAGTGATTGATATTTATTTTTTATTATAATTGATATTATTATTTTTGTTGTATTTATATACAAACTTTGTTTTAATATTAAGTAATTATTTTATTATTAACACCAGATGTTAAGTTGTATAATAACCACATAACTTCATAACATAACACTACTGACATATCAATAATATCAATTAAAAGCTTATATATATAGATAGAATATCATGTTAAGAAAAAATAATTAAGCAAGGTACGATTCTCTTCCTCAAGCAGGAGATAACAAAAACTGGAAATACAATTCAATAACCGAACGTAAAAAAAAAAAACCTCAGTTACTGCTTTTGACTTTTTCATAATTTTCCACACCGCTGTACCCGAAACAATGGTCAGAGGATAGAGATAAAAAAAAAAATTAGATGGTAAAAAAGAAGAAAAATAGCGTGGGATTAATGAGAGACAGAGAGGGGCGGAGCGTGTGAGGGCACAATTAGAGGGAGCCGGAGCAGCGATAGAATTACCTGCTAATTCCAGCCCTGGATTTCCCTCAGGACTCAAGCAACCTCTCCATGATTACTCTCTCATAAAGAGCGGTGAGCTGTTTACTCTTTTCCAGCAATAAAATGTTTTATCTTCCGGCAAGTTCTTAATTTCTTTATTATTTTCCCTGATAGAACCTGGAGGTGGAGAGGTAATACATCTTTCTAGCCGAAAACAAAAAGTTTACTGTAGTAATAAATAATAAATAATTTGAGGAAAAACAATTAACCTGAGGTATCTTGTAAATTTAGTTATTTGATGGTTCTTCCTTGAAATAAATTAAAATAGGATTCGTATTATCAAAGTGCTCTTAAATTGTAATTAAATAAGTCTTCTCCATAGAATTTCTATATAAAATAGGTTTTCTATAATAAATAAATTTAAAAAAATTACATGTGTGCATTTACTCAAATGAGATGGAAGGTAGGTAGGTATATTGTTTATGGGCACTCAACACCAATGGTATTGAGTGTCCTGTTCCTTAGTTAAGGAAAGTTTTGTATATATTTCTTCCATACATGATGAAATTACGAAATTTTTTTTCAGCGTGATTGAATTCCAAAATTTAAATGTTAAAATGTAACTTTTTTTATTCAAACCAATTATATATTACAAGGACATTTGAGGAAAATTATTACAATATATCAATACATGTAAAAAAAACTACTCACACTAGTACCTCTGCAATAGTTGCACATTAGAAGGTTCCGTGGCCAGATTTTTTTCAAATGTCTTGAAAGATTTTCGCGAATTAAATGTGAGCAAGAGAGTCTAGTGGATTCAGGTGGAAACGAATTTACTATGAAAGGATGGGTATCTATCAGTAGCATATGGAACATTTAGATATTTATTAATAAGTTTGTTTGTGACTTAATAAGGAACTTTGAGAATTTTACTAAGGATTTTGGAATGTAAGGATTGGATACGAGAAGAATAGGTAGGTTTAGTGGATTCCCAGAGTTCAGCTTAGTATGTCTAATTACTGTCAGGTTAATATGTTTTTTTGTGATTAATTTGGAGCTTTGAATACTTGTCTAGGACTGTTGGACTAGTCGGAAACGACAGTCTGTCATGTGTTTTATAATAGTTTTCTGTAAAAAATATGGTATGGTGTAAAATATTAAAAATATGATCTGGCCCATTCTTCCTCTTGTACTCTTCAATATCTATATCAACTTGAGCTAAAGACCCTCCTGGATTTCAATAATTAATTCTGAGAGATGGGCCTACTAAGTTTATTCATTTATATTAAAAAAGATAAGACAGAAGAGTATAATACACAGCTGATGATGGTAATATTTCCGAGGCAACAGGTAGCCTATTAGTTGATTACAGGTGATGTCTCGGCGGGATCAGCTCTACTGTGGCAGGGGCTGGGGGAGGGGGGGTAAGGTCGGTACTTAGCAGTTGGCCTGGGCCTCGTTAGGGTTCCGCCGAAGTGTCTTACAGGATAAGTCCAAGGAGGAGATTCCAGGGAAACAATACTTTCGGTAAAGTCCCCCTAAACGCAAGGTTTTCTGGGAATAGGATAATATTGGTGACAATTTTTTCAAGATAATAGTATATTTTTTATACTGCTGTTGAGTCTAGAAGTAATATCGTAAAAACTTTATTACTCTAGCAATTAAAACTTCACGTAAAATTCAAAGATTTTTTTTTCTTATTGAAAAATTTCAATACACATCCGGTTTTAGTATAAGTATACTATAGTGGTTCATTGGTGGTCACTATATATATACACATACACTGTTTATCAGATCTGCCAGGATCTGACGATTGTTGGCGGCTGAAGGACATCCTTCGCCAATCTCCTCCCCCACATAGAATTAGTTTTAGTCCTTAAGGATACTTTGTTAAGATAGCGGAGGGATATCTTTTTGCCACATGTATATTGTTTTTTGACCTTAAGGACATTATTTTGAAATATTCCAGGATTAAACGGTTTTCAAGATGGTGGAAGGATATTCCGTCATTGTTGTCCTTAAGGATCAATCAACTATTTTATTGAAGGAGGTTTAATTTTTATTTCTTTTAAAGGCATAACTCCTATTAATCTTTTGTTATCTTGACATGTTTCGGAGTACATTGATCCATCTTCAGAATCTACAACTCAAATTATATGCATGTGCAATACTATCCATTATACAATCCTATATCATTTAATTTTGCTTAAATTTCTACTTACAACTGTGATTCCCTTCACATAGTCATTTGTGCTAGTCCCTATTGACCCTCAACTGAGCAATGTTCACTCTTTTTTATTATTTGTCTAATTCATTTACTTTATGACAATTTAATTTGGTTCTTACACATTCTATTTTTATTCTCTTACTGAATTGTTACCCATATTTACATTTTTTATATCTAATTACTATTTATATTTATGGGTATTTGATTTAATTATATTTCTAATCTATTTATTAAGTTAAGTTATTAAGTTAAGTTAATAACTAGTCCCTATTTTATGAATATCAGTTTTATAATTTACCGCTTGGTCTATTGTTTTATTTATGTAGATTGCTTCCATTATCTTGGGTCAATCCATTTCAAATCGCCCAGGCAGTGTTGCTCAACATTTTTAATTTTCCTGATTCTTTTATCATGGGTTCCCTATGGGTATACATTAACAAAACTTCAATTGAAAAAAATTTGCAAGCCATAGTTTTTATTTGGCAACCATTTTAAAATGATGATTTAGTGAATTTTATGAAAAAAATAAGTTTGCGGAAAATTTAATTACGATGTCATTTTTAAAGATATAAGAATAATTTAAAAACTAGTGTGTTCAGCGTGGAGTAGCCTTCAAAAAGACATTAATTTAATTCCGCTATCATGCAAGAAAGTGGGTCAAAACCATTCTCTAAAAACCCTTAAAAAAATTTAAAATCGTTACTTTTTAAGACCATAATTTTTTAGGAAGGAGAAGAGACTCACAAATAATATTTTATTTCTGTGTTGAGTACTCATGATACTACCAGCAGCATAAGTTTTAGTCTTGAGAATGCACTCCTTTTTCTTCTACGGCTATTCAAAAATGGCTAAAATCACGTTAATGCCAATTTTCGTTGGTCAATATCTGAAAAGGGACCAAATGAAAACAAGTGAAAATTTCATGAAATGTTCTTCATACTAATAAAAATACTCCACAAAAAAATTATGACTGAGACTCAACTACGTTTTGAGTTATAGATCTATGAATTTCAATAAAAGCGCTACCTTTTTAATACACTCGTGCCATGCTAAATTAGCAACTATTGACTTAAAATTACCTTAAATCTATCAATTATTATCTAGAGTATTAAAATAATCGATTTAGACTGTATTAATATGCAATACTCGAGTTAAAAATGTCCATTTATTAAAAAAAAATTGTAAGTATATTATACAAGTATGTTTGTAACTTAAAACCCTTCGTTAAATGTCAACTGACCCAGCAGTTCACATGTTGCATGTGTTGGCGGAACAACAAAGCGAGAAGTAACACGAGCATCCCTCCAAAGGCCTTATACAGATCAAATCTTGACTCCACAAGACATGTTTAAATACTGTCGGGACAACATCACTGGAATCAAATATATTTTTGTTCCTTCAGCTGAAATTGAGGAAATGGAAACAAAACTGACCGAAATTTAAATACTGTTTACCAGTGAAAGGTACAAGAGGCTATCACAGATACGTTCCCTTAAGTAACAATCAAATAAGGTGTTTTGTTACTTCCAAAGGATCGAGCTTTGATGATGATCAGACTTAAATATTATTTACAAATGTATCATCTCTCACGAATAATGACTTTGTTGCCTGTATATACGATGAGGAGTTAAGGCTTGGAAAAGTTGAAAATAAATGTGAAGATAACAATGAAACTTTGGTGCATTTCTTTCATCCTTCTAGACCGAAAACTGCCTTTTAACTGTCAAAGAATGATACTGCGTGGGTACCTGCAAAGAATATAGTACGTAAAGTGACTCCATTGGAACTCACTACATTAATACAGTCTAAATCGATTATTTTAATACTCTAGATAATAATTGATAGATTTAAGGTAATTTTAAGCCAATAGTTGCTAATTTAGCATGGCACGAGTGTATTAAAAAGGTAGCGCTTTTATTGAAATTCATAGATCTATAACTCAAAACGTAGTTGAGTCTCAGTCATAATTTTTTTGTGTAGTATTTTTATTAGTATGAAGAACATTTCATGAAATTTTCACTTGTTTTCATTCAGTCCCTTTTCAGATATTGACCAACGAAAATTGGCATTAACGTGATTTTAGCCATTTTTGAATAGCCGTAGAAGAAAAAGGAGTGCATTCTCAAGACTAAAACTTATGCTGCTGGTAGTATCATGAGTACTCAACACAGAAATAAAATATTATTTGTGAGCCTCTTCTCCTTCCTAAAAAATTATGGTCTTAAAAAGTAACGATTTTTAATTTTTTTTAAGGGTTTTTAGAGAATGGTTTTGACCCACTTTCTTGCATGATAGCGGAATTAAATTAATGTCTTTTTGAAGGCTACTCCACGCTGAACACACTAGTTTTTAAATTATTCTTATATCTTTAAAAATGACATCGTAATTAAATTTTCCGCAAACTTATTTTTTTCATAAAATTCACTAAATCATCATTTTAAAATGGTTGCCAAATAAAAACTATGGCTTGCAAATTTTTTTCAATTGAAGTTTTGTTAATGTATACCCATAGGGAACCCATGATAAAAGAATCAGGAAAATTAAAAATGTTGAGCAACAAATTATATTTATATTGGGCGATTTGAAATGGATTGACCCTCTTTCTATTTTTTGGTTTATTTTCGTGATTTAAAATCTTTGAATATTTGAAGCAATGTACTCCCAAACATGTCAAGATAATAAAAGATTAATAGGAGTTATGCCTTTAAAAGAAATTAAGTCTTTAAGGATATTATTTTGAAATATTCCAGGATTTAAGAGTAAAACTATGATAGGACCCCCCCCCCCATGAGGCACCCTTCTTGGGCCTCTTACTAAATTCCAATGGACAATTAAAATCTAAACTAGGTTAGGTAAATATTAAAGAAAACACTAAACTTAATAAATTAAAACTAAATATGAAAATTAAAACTATAAAAAAAGAAAAAAATGAAAAGTCAAAAGTTGAGTTCAAAAACTTTAAATTACGTAGAACTATGATTAGAAGCGGCAATACAGAACGCCTAATGTAATTGCAACTTCCATAACAAGTGTTATTTCTGGCGGATGTTTCTAGGAACGAGCAAACCTCCCTACTCCGTTTGTTGTTATCAATGCAGAATGCAGTATGGTTACTGTCACTGAACAGTCCAATTATAATCATAGTGTGTATTATATTAGTGCCAAGTTTATAAATGATGTAGAAAAATATATTGGATAGCTTTATCATTAGAACGAAACGTACCCAGATAATATAGAATAATCCCACTTTTTTCCAGGAATAATTTTTTTAAAGGATATATTCAGCATGCAATTTAAATGTGAGTCTACTATCCATGATTATACCTAAATATATAAAAGACTCTAATTAAATTTAGCTATTCATTTTAGTATGTTCTTACTTTTTTTGGGTGGATCCGCTAGCGTGCTCCCTCTAATAAATGTGCAATGCTAATATATAACGTGTACTGATAGGTAGGAGGAAGAGCAGTTAAACAGTACCTACTAGCATGATAATATGATCGATGATGCGAAGAAATAAAGAATATGATAAATGGAAATAATAGTTATTATTAATAAACATTATATAGGTGGATTTCTTTGTTTCTTCATAGAGTTATTTATTTAGTTATGTAAGTAGATTTATTTATTTAATTATGCAATTAATTAATAATATTAATTTTATGCACAGCAATATTGTGTATTGCTGTGGGTGGACGGAGGTGTGTGTGTGTGTGTGTGTGTGTGTGTGTGTGTGTGTGTGTGTGTGTGTGTGTGTGTATGTGTAGATAATAAGTGCATATGTAAATATCTATTATGTAAAACGTTGATACCTATTATTCTCATAAAGAATTTAGATCATGTATTTTGTTCCAATAAATATTCATTGGTATAATGTAAACAAAATATTGTTATGTAAGGATTTGTTTAATAGCACTAGACTCGTACTATGGATCTATTGTATATTATTAATAATATTATTATATGTACAAGACTCTGGCTTTAACAAATAAAGAGCTTTCATTCATTCATATATAAGTAGATTTCTCATTCAGCTACATTTTAGCATTTTAGGAGAGTTCCAGTGTGTCAGTCCTTGCCATGTCTTTAATGAATAAGTAATGTTATAAATAACGTGTAAGTACGTATATGCTTATTAACTGTATATATCATGTGTATTAGCATATGCAAATCATTGTGAGGTGTGTGTTTAGTTACGTACCAGGATGATTCTGTGGATAGTCTTACTGATGTATTTATTTAAACTCATTGAGTATAATGAGAATACATTTCATGTCTAAAGTAGAATTCAAATAATAATATATTATACTTACGTGTGTAGTATACATCAAGTTGAACATATAAAAATCTCGTCTTGTCTAGATTCTGCAGTTTTTGTTTTCCACTAATTTTATCATTGCAAAAAGCGAGGGTTAGACCGAGAAGTAGAGAGGATGGTTGCGTGAGAGCTAATCTTGTGATTTGGATTTTGATGGGGAGGTTTGGAGGGATGTTTTGTCTTGGAAGCCTTCCTACTCTTTTATTTTGTTCTCTCTTCCATTTCTTCTTTATTTAATCCATTTTTTTATTTCTTCATGCACCTTCTGAAGTCAATTGGATTTGCCTTTTAATCTTTCAAAATGTTGTACAATTTTTCTTGTTAATCTTCCAGCGGGCGCGCGGTTGAGACTCACGCCAACGGCGCGCGGCGGCATTTTGGCCACCTCCGAGTTTGTTCACTTTTCATGTATATAAATGGTGTGTTTGTATTACTTATCGCTGTTTTTTTAACAGAGACATTAGGAAGACACCATTACAATATTTAATTTTTTTTTAAAAATTCTTTATTAATATTTTTTTTTATGCGAATAAAAAACCTAAATAACGATATACAGTATTTTGGCTATCTTATGGCATTCTTATTAATCCAATACATATAAAAAATAATTTTAAATCAAAATGAACTAGGTTCAGTTCAGTACATGAAGTTTTTACTAATTTTGTAGAGTTTTTGTGAATTTGTAGATTTTTTGATTGATTTTTGAGCAAAAAAAATATTATTAAACTAAACTATTTGACGACCATTCATAATATTACAATGAATATGCGATTTAATTGGAAAAATAGATTCTTACATTTTGGTTGGATGGCAAGAAAAAACAGTTCACGAAGAAGCGCGCGGCGGCAATCTGGCCGCCCTGACACTCCTGACCAGACGTACTCAACTTTGGAACTGACTGACAGACTGTTTTCGAAGAAGAGGTATTGCCGACCCGCTTCTTGTTGCCTAATGTACTTGTATAGGAATACCGGTGGGCCTCGCTGTGCTACACTGGCTTATTGACAGTATATTAAAGATTTTTTAAAAAGGCGGCCAAATTGCCGGCCGCGCGCCCGATGGAAGGTTAATCTGCTTGGACTCATTCTTTGCACGTGCCCGTAGAACATTAGTCTCCTTTTCCTAATTTCATCTGTTATTTTTTCTACATTTTTGTATCCTTCTGTGTTACTTCTTAATTTGGAAGTTTCTCCCAGTGTTCTGTTTCCTAATGACTTCCACACAATCATTCTGATTTCTGCATATTCCTAATCAGCGTTTCAGCTGCATATGGACATTCTGGCCAATTTACTGTCTTGTAATGACGAATTCTCAAGTTTCCGGACATTGATTTTTTATTGTAAACATCATTAGTTGAGTGGAATGCTAAGTCCGTCTTTTGCAATCTCGTTTGGAATGTTTCTTTCTCCCCCCCCCCTCCTCCATTAGGCTGGATGATTTCTCCTAGATACTTAAATTTGTTCGTTCTTCTTATATTTTCGTACTTCATGCTTATAGATAATTATAAGATAATTTTTAATTTATTAATTAGTTGAACTACCTTCTCTCCGGTCTATTTCGTTGGTCAAACAGTACTTACAAAGCAACTGGAGTTACTTGAAGACAAGATCCGGAATAACTTCTCTTCAATCAAGACTCATATTATTATTTTGGTCTGTACAAGAAGTCTTCTTTTAACATACACAGCGACTTATCTATAACTTTATATCTACTGAAACTCACTTCGTGGATCAGTAAACCTCGTAAACCTTTGTCATAACACTCGTCCAAAGTTAATAGAAAACATTTCAATCTTCTACTCAAAATTACTCTAATCCACTTACCCAATCACTCTATAGTGCCTAATAAAATATTTTAAATTCGCATTCTATTTATGTAAACATCATTAGTTGAGTCGGACTTAGCATTCTACTCAACTAATGATGTTTACAATAAAAACTCTCATCATAACTTTGGGGTTAATGCAGTTTTTGTAATTAAAAAAAAAAAAAAAAAAAAAAAAAAAAAAAAGAAGAAAATAAGGGCGATGAAAACCTTCTTATAGTAGATATATATCTATAATCTAAACAGCTACTCTATGTATACTCTTCTGAGTATTGTTTAAAGCTAAATCATCTTCCTTATCAACCGACTTCATTAAAATGATAAGGTATTTCAATAGATTAGTATTATGATTTATTCCTATATAAATCTTAGATCCAAATTGCTTTCTTTTGCGATGGATTTCATTTTTTGTTAAATTATACAAACACCTAGATACTTCTAACAGAAAGTATTGAAATAATAAAAAATGCATAATAATTTTAATAAAGAAGATGATCTAATTTTTTAATACGTTATATTGGATTTTTAGGGAGAACAATTCTAAAGGTTTTCATCGCTCTTATTTTACTATTTTTAATTACAGAAACTGTATTAACTCCAAAGTTATGATGAGAGTTTATATACGATTGAAAATTCCTATATTTTTAGTGAAGTTAATTGTTTGAGAAAGAAGATTTAGGCATTATTCTAATGCTAACATTAATCAAAAAGGAATTCGTTATTCAGTTAATACTCCTCATAGGACAGTCTGCACATGGAAATTACATTATTATCAGATAGTAAAATACTATTATTAATTAACTCCCGAACTTGGCTGTTAATTTTTTTAGCGGGATTTTGATAATGGGGAAGCTGTTTTTGCAATGCAATAATAAATTTTATTTTTATATAAATATTTGTCTATAATAACTGCAGTGTTTCCTTTGTCCGCTTTTATGACTATGAGATCGTTTTTTAATATTTTAGTTGATAATGCGCGTGATGTATTTATCTTCAAGTTCTGGACTTTTTCTATTTCTGATTTTTGTATGTTTGCGCATATTGATTTCGAGAGTGGAACGAAAGTAGTACGAAAAATCCTTTATTCAAAATTAGCTCAACACATCATATACTGTTATCAGTATGTTGATGACATAATTTGCCTATGGTCTAGGACGAACAGACAAATCATTGGTTTCTTAATAGAAATTCGCCCTTCAGTTTAATTCACTCTGGAGTTAGAGAACAATAAAACTTTAAATTTTTTAGACATTGAAATCTCTAAAAAAAAATAAACAACATGAATTTAGTATAAGAGGAAACCCACATACACCGATGTAGTTATAGACAATAATGCCAGGATACCACTAACACATAAACTCGCTGCCTTTAATTGCATAATCTACTGCCTTTTAAAAATACCGATAAATGAACTAAATTATAACAAAGGAATCCAAACAATATACACTATAGCGGATACAGTGAAATAACTATCGATAATAGTTTAAGAAAACTAATACATAAAAAACTATGAATAATATCATGGAATAATATCCACTAAAGCCGGAAAGGAATTTAAAAAAATAGTTTTAAACCCTGCATTTAAAATACATAAACCATTGTCACCATACTTCCCTTCACCTCTTCATGACACAAAACTCCAATTTCGCTATCCATCTAAATGAAAATAACCACAAATTTAATAAAGACTCGGGAGTAAAAATACTAGATCAAGTATAAAATAGCCTAAAATTAAATTTTTGTCAATTATTGCAATAGAAATAATAAAATCGTTTAAAACCGATCCAGATTTTTGTTTAGATAAACATATCCAATAGTCTAATTTTAAATTTGCTTCCCATAGGAACAGAAAAATCCAATGAGTCATAAGGAAAATCCCATAAAAAATAAAAAACATTTAACCTACCTGCACCCTTCCACTTCTCCTGAATTCAGTGAGAAGTACATTTCTATTTCAGTTATCTCTTAGATCTCCTAAGGTGCGTACTGATGTTTGATTTCTTGTCTTACATTTTTAAAAACTTTAGTGTATATAATCTATATAACATAGTGCTGATGTGTTGAAAATTTTTGTATATTTTGGGACTGAAGATGAATGTTTAGCATTCGAAACTGGTTTTCTAATAAAATAATCCCAATAGAAGCGGCAATTAATTCATTGATCCTTCCTCAAAAATTATTATTAGTTCACTAAAAAATGACTGATAGATTTAATCATTATTAAATTATGTCCTTGATTCCAGGAAATTAGTTGTCAAATAGAAATGATTAAATTTTGCCCAACTCTGCTCTGGAGAGATAAGCTACAGATATAAATACCCACAGAAGAATTTTGAAAACTACAATAGGCCCCATTAATTTACAGTTATTTAGTTGTTTTGTTTTTTTACTTAATTCAACTACATTTTATTTCATTAATGTTTTGCCTTATTTCTAATTCTTACTCAAAAAGTACGCGGAAATGATAACTAATTGATTAAAAATCGGTTTTAATATTGAAAGCTGGCCAGTTTTTAATCCCTCAAATATATATGGTCAAATACAAATCGGCTTTTAAGAGGCAATAAGTGAATTACTAAAACAACACAAAATGAAACATATTAAAACATTTCGGGTTGTCGAAATTTTCCACGAATTCCAGGATATTTTGATTGCTTTTCAAGCACTTATATTATATTATTTAATTCTCTTGAATTCTAGTTCTGTTATGATTAGTGAAGCTTCATTAAATTGGGAATCCTATAATACCGTACCGGAAATCCTTTAACAACAGCGTTATTGATTCTCCCTATTTTAAGCGAGGTACAGAGGTCATGAAGGTCACAGAAAAAACGATACTAGTTTAAGAGTACTTTCTTTGGCATATATTTGAGAAAACATGACAGATCAGAAGAAACATGGAATTATTATTCTAATTATTTTATTAATATATTAAAAAAAAAAATTGATATATTAAAATTTACAAATTTATACAATAAGATAAAAATACATAAATACGAAAATAATACTCATAATGGCATGTCATTTGCTTATTACCCAGCATTTTAAAAAAAGTTATATATCAGAAGCTCCTGATTTCTGTGGGCCACTTTGCACTCAAAACTTCACAAACTATTCGCAGTAAAGGTTTCAGTCCACTGCTCGATTCTAAAAAACAAGCTTCCCAAGTCAAAACACCACTTTTTTCACAAACTGATTAAGCATACCCAAGTGAAGCAATACTATGATTTAAACTGTTACTCGAGGAGATCTCTCATCCAGCTTCTCTTCAGCCAACGCCGTGTTACATTAGGGATTTATTTAATTGCTATATTTCGTACCAGTCGGTTTATGCGTCAATTTTATTTGAAATAAATTTTTTTGTGGTGCTACTAAATGTCACTCGTGACAGTCAGGTTACCTAAGTATGTTTGAAAAATATCGTTAGAAACGTAGGGAGGGTAATCCGTTATTAGTCTTTACAATTTTAATTGAAATCTTTAAATTATCTGAATGTGTCTTTTTGGTGGGTCGTAAATCTGGCATACGTGAGCATTATGGGTTTAAGTAAACATGTGTAAACGTTGCGTTCCTGTCTGAGTGGTAATTTCGAAAGCCAGTTTGGTATCAATTATAATAGTCTTACATTAGTCGAAAGTGAAGCGATTTACTTTTTGTACTGAAATGTGTCCCCTACGTCATGTGCAAAAAGAACTCCTATCAAAAGCTAGGGTCACAAAACTAATTGTATTAATTTTGAAATAATGATCTGTAATTGAAAAAAATTCGAAGCTGTTTAGTTTATCATAAAGGGAAAATATTCAAATAATAAATAATTGTTTATTCAGAGCTTAAAATACACTATTTTAATTTAATATTCTTTTCATTCCTTGAAAATAATAATGCTTTTTTTTTTAACTCTCTTAATATGTCTTCAAAATAAATAAACATTTCTTCATTCCAATAATTTTCTGAACGGTCTATCTACTATCAAAACTACGTCAGAAACAGTTATTGCATAAGACCATCTTAGAAGTGGAAAAGGGAAGACAATTTCGTTTCAGGTAATTCCAGACGGGAGGACTACCTGGAATCCCCATTTGGAACGGATTGCCCATGCTCTCACCAAATTAGAATGTGAAAAAGAGGGAAAAGTTTTCGGATAAAATTCTGGCTCCTTCATTGTGCCAGAACTCTTGGAGATTAGCTTTCGACCGTTCCTTCCTCTGAGGATAACAAATTACTTCCAGGGTCTTTCCCTCCTTCGGGGATATTGATAAATCTGTACAAAATAAAGAATAAAAACAAAAGAAGGTAATTGCTAAAACTTCAAACTCATAAATAAAATTGAACAATTAAATCAAATTATCATTCTTTAAATGATTTTCAGAAATATAAAGTTATATACTTAGCCCAGAGTATTTTTGTTATTCATAACAATAGCATGTACAATGAAATATGAACTCTTTACTTAGTTTATATTTACTTACCATCCATTTTTAATAGAAGATAATGTCTCCATAAGGCTTAGCCTGCTAACAAAAATCCCTTTACAAATAGGACCTTTCTTTTTAGTATAATAATGAAAATCAGACAGTTAATTCAAATAATTAAAAAATATCTAATGAGAGACCTTGGAGGCCAGGCTTATTTGAAATTTATTTCGTGGTCGACCCACGGATTAAAACTCGACCTTAATAACTTTGCCGTATTAGGTTAGTTGCTTTTGGGATAACATGTCATCCCTATCCTAGTTAAACAACTTAAATTATAAAATAAAATTTAAAAAAAGTAATAATTGGTGTTCCTAAAGTTTAATTAGTACATACATATAAATTTTTCCAATATTAACTGGTTTGATTAGCTCATATATGTCACATCATATATGAATGCAGACTACTCACTGACTAAAGAACTATACTACAGACAAAAACAGTACAGAGACTAAGACATTAGCAGCTGGATGGGCAATGTTTGATGAACGATATGAAGAACTTTTTTTTAATCAAACTTTTTTTTTTTATTCAATTCAAAAAATTCAAGATATGAAATTGAAATACTATTAACATATCCATAATTTATATATTGGATAAATTATTCTTAATCAAATATTATTTAACTATTTATCACGCTACAGTATATGTGTAGCTTAGTTTTGTTTTTAATTTTTTGTATAATCTTTATTTTATTGTATTTTTGGTTTCATTTATTTCATTAATTTTTCGAGGTTATATTCGAGTTTATTTTTATGAATTCGACAATTTTTTTAATATTTGTTAATTATTTGTTAGGGTGGAGAAACACTTTATTAAGCGGTGCTGCCCATTTCAAATGGACTGCTAAATACGCAGCATACTTTATAAATCTAAGTTAGAAATCTGACAATATTCAATACAAAATAAATATAGGACAAAAAAAACAAACAAAAAAACCCGTAATAGTCATTATTATAACGACCGATCACATGCGGATTATAAAATTACAATTAAAAAAAATGTAAATATTAAAAAGACAACATATAATCTTATTAATAAAAATAATATTATAAATAAAATATAACTGTACAAAATAAGTATAATTAAGAATTAATAAGAGAATTAAATGCAATAATTAGTAGGTTTTTGACGTGGATATATCTATTGGTTAGGGGTCCATAGTTTTTTTTTCACCCTCAAAAATGTAAAATTTTGACACACTATAGCTCTGTTACTGTTGCTTAGATCGAAAATTTTACGAAATTCCCTCACCAGAGATTTAATTAGGAATATTTTTAGTTATATAGCTTTTGTAGCTAGGATCTAACCTTTAGGAGTTATATTGGTTTAAATAAAAAATGTCAGGCTTTCGCTATATTTTTTTACTTATCAGAAATCCCAGTCAGAGAGGAATTGAGTTGATTTTTTTATTATCTTTACATCCAGTAATCCACCATTTTTGTAATTCCGGCATCTCTCTTGTCCCTTTTGTGTCAGATTTAAGAAACTTTAATTATTTATTTTTTAGTAATAATAAATACTATAATTATATTATAGTGCACTTTAAATAATATACGATTAAGCAATAGACGATGCAGAACCTCATACGATACTCACGAAGACTTCATACTTTATCAACTGCGATACGTAAATCGATGACACTAGGCAATCGGATTACTGAGAGACGGTTCATAAAAAAAATCCCCGGGGCCTTTGGACATCCCCAGGGATAGGGGATATCCCCGATCGTGGGGCATTAGCCCAACCCCGGCACCGTCAAAGGGGCCACCCGACCGAGGCAAACTCGATCCCTCGCTAAACATATTAATTCACAACTTTCTCTCAGTTCTTTATCTCTATCTCTCTTCAGTTTTACGAGGAGTGTTTAGTTTACTTCACGATTGTTTAACTTAATTTATAATTTGCATACACTATATAATTCTGGTTTACACTTTACACGATCGTCATTTAATTGTTTTAACTTAAATTATGATAGTCTTTCTCATATTTCCCAGGCCAAACCCTCATTAATTTAATTTTGTAAAAAATTAAAACACTTACAAATTCATTCATACGGTTATCCATGAAACAAATTTTTATTTTTAACTTTTTGACAAGGCTTTTGGCTAAAGGTCTATATATTTTTGAAGTAACGTTTTATCAGCCTAAAAAATGAAACATTTTGTCGTACTCTAGCTCTTTTGATGTTGCTCAAATCGAAAAATTGCCGAAAGTATCCTATCAGAAATATAATGGAAAATATGTTTTGTTTTATAACAGAAGTCACAAGGAGCTACCGTTTAGGAGCAATATTAGTTTGAATAAAAAAAGTCAAGTTTTGGCTACATTTTTTATGTTTTGGGTCTCTTTTGACACACTCTGTAGGTGTTGCTCGGACCAAAAATTTGCCGACAGATTCATAATCAGAAATTTAGTGGAGAATATATTTTTATTTATGACAGATCGTTAAAACCTACCGTTTAGGAGCTATATTGGTTTGAACAATAAAAATCCACGTTTGAATTCCTTAGTTTCTCTCAATATTTTTTATTTCGAATAATAATTGATTGTTAAATCAATTTAATTATTATGCTAAGTAATATGATTCTTTCAATTCTAAAATGTAAATTAAGAAAAACAGTAGTTTGTAGATAGATGTATTTATGATCTATTATTTTGTCCATTCATAGAGAAATTGGTTTTAAATCATTGTTTTTTTTTGTGTTTGTTCAATTTTTCCTTTACCAAACGTATAAAACATAGTTTTAATAATTTTCACGATTTTTCATCTTAAACTTTTTCGGGTTAGCAGATTTCACAGTACAGGAAGGTTGTGCTTTTTGATGTCACGTTGTGTGCTATTTCTGAAAACCCCTGCATTTTAAACTCTTGACAATGTTGACCTTAGGCTGTCACTCATTTAATTAAAAATACGAAGGTAGAGTTTGTTCTATTTAAGATCAGACCAAAGAAAATCCCAAACCTGATTCAGTTTTTATTTTGTCTACTGTTAATCACAGAGAGTAAAGAAATAAAATAACCATATTGAAAAAATGTAACGGGTGTTATAAACATAATGTAACTATGAAAAACTCGCTTACAAATTTTTCAGTCACACAGAACATTGAAAATGGGAATACTCAAATTGGATTTGTTTGTTAGAATGCGCCTGTTTTATTTAATCTATATTTATTTATTTATATAATTTATTTAACTTGCACTAGAGAGTCACACTGCAAAACGCCTGATTTTATTTTTAAAAAGGATGATACGCCTGATTTCAATTTGTTATTTTAGTCATATTGTATTCTTTTGATGTAATTAAAAATAATTAGGAAAACTTCCTATTTTAACTTGTTACCAAAGCCCATGTAACTTTAGATTATTATATAAAAAAAAAACTTTACATCATTTTAATTTCCCTACTTTTAAACTGGAAAAAGTTGAAACCTGAGAAAAAAATAGCTGCTTGGTGGTGTTTTTGTTTTCTTATTGGATCGGTGGTATTTGAAGTATATTGAATGTTAATTAAAATAAAATTTCGGTTTAGGTCAGGAAGAGGAGATATTTACAAACTGTGGCCATTGGGTTTTTTATATAATAATAATAATAAAATAATAATTTTTTTATTATTATAACCATCTGCAGAGTTTCCCCTTTGTATCTATTGAATGGGATATTTTTTCAATAATCATGCTTTTGATGTTTTGATTTTATTTATTTATTTATTTATTTTGTTTTGATGAATTGTTTTTAATAATTCACTTTAACAAATATTTTTATTAATTTAAAAATAACATTTTCGAATTAATATTATTTATAATATTACGTTCCCGCTTCAAGGTCACACTAGAGTCTATGTAATGTAATGTAAATAAATATTAATATTATTAATCGTAGATCCAGAAAACCGTCAACCAAGGCACCAGGATCTACGATAGCAACAAATCTTAACAAACAGCTGAGAAGGCAACAGAAGATCGTTCGAATCTAATTATTATTTGTTTGTTTTATTAAATGGAGGATAAAAAAAGAAAAAATATTAATAATAATATGATATCATTATTATTAATAATATTATTCGAGTGTGACAAAAAAATAACTGAAATTCCTGTACAACATGTAGTGCTTCTTCTATTCATTTGGTGTTTGCACGTAATATTAACCTCACCAGTAAGAATTACATTACCTACTGTACTTATCATTAACCTATATTAGTGATAACCGAAAAATGATTGTACATACTAATGTAAATATATACCGATCCGATAAACATGTACCATGTATCCTTGGTTTGATCCTTGGTGTAAACTGAGATAGTCCGGGGGTCTGAGGTTGTTCTCCAGAAGTCATAATGCATGTGCCATGATAAACACAAATCACAGGCGGCAATATCTTTTTTTAAATGTACTTCATGAATTGGATTCTTTTGAAAGCTAGTTTATCGATAATTCCAGTATTATATACGAATCTGACAAATGAAAACGCTTTTCAGGAATTTCACAGACGATAAGTTTTCAATCTGGAAAAAATATCAGAGGCAGTGAAAGGGAATGGACAGAGAGCTCTCTATTATACCTGGCTCAAACAGAAGAGTGAGTAGTCGGGAGTAGAGCGCTATTCGTCGCAGACCCGCAGCCAATCAGCTGATAGATTATCTCCTCCAGTATCTCACTACGAAAAATGTTTCTATTCCCTCTGGAAAACTTTATTCGAATTTCTAGGGTTACTTTTTGAAAATTTTTTTAGTTCTATTATATATATTTTTTGTCTAAAGAAATTAACTATTATATTCAAAACTACTTAACAAAAAGTGTCGAAAGTCATAAAGAGGTTTTAATGAGTAATAACCCGTTAATTTTTTCATTTGTTTTACATCTATTCGACTGATCCTTATAGATTAGATCTACTACATATGGACGAACGACTTACTTGGAATCCACATGCGAAACTTAATACTCAAGAAACCACGTCCTTTACGACTACTCCAAAATTTACTTGACAAGCGTTCAAAGTTCCCAATTAATTACTTATTCTTCTTTCTCTTCCTCCATAGTGCCTTTCAGCGTGGAGGTGCCTCTGTCCAGGCAAACCAATCCTCCCTATCCCGAGCTAGCTCCCTCGTGGCATTCCAGTCTTTGCCCCTCTTCGCTCCCACCTTGGAGATGTAGTCCATCCATTGAGTTCTGGGTCTTCCTCTGGGACGTTTTCCTGTTGGTCTGGCCTCAGTACATACTTTCTCGGGTCCCGGTCCTCATTCATCCGGCAGAGATGTCCGCACCATCTAAGTTGCCTCTTTTCAAGGGTATCCTTTAGAGAGACAACCCCTAGATCCTCTCTAGTCCTATCATTCCTGATACAATCCCTTCTGGTTCGACCCGCTACTTTCCGGAGGTACCCTATTTCCGCTGCAGTAACTCTGCTTAGGTGCTTACCTAATGGACCCAACTTTGAGAAGGGTAGGCAGGTAAACAGCTTTGAAGATTTGTAACTTAACATTTTTCTTAACAATTAAATTACAAAAGACTTATTTATACGATCGTAATGAGACTTATCTGGATATTAACCAGTTAATTTTTGACTTTTTAAAATTACGATGTAGCCCCGTAATACACCCAAGCCAGCACGCAGAATATGTATGTTTTGGCAAAATATGACGATTGTGACATTTTCAATGGACTGGCTTGGATGTTCTACGGGACTTAATCAAAATTTCATATACAGGGTCCAATACTAAATTTAACCAGAGCTTAGTAGAAAAAAGTTTCAGATCGGAAAAATAGTTTGGAATAATAGTGAAAAATGTGCCAAAAAAAAACATGTATTTCAAATGAGTAATTGGTTTTTAGCATGGGTATTTCACGGGATCTGATCGAAATATTATATATAGATTCTAATATATAGTAAATTTAACCAGCTTCCAAATAGGAAATTGAAATTTTGGATTGAACAATTAGTTTTGGAGTTACAGCTAAAAGAGTACCGACAAACGTTTTGTCCCGGAGAAGTGCGACTCTAGCCAAAGAGTGCTGAAATGAGGGGTGTAGAGTGCATGAAATATGCGATAATTATTGACTCCAATGCTTCGTTAAGAGTTGTTAGAATGTAAACATACTAAAAGTCCCCGTCCATGAGGGGGTGAGCTAACGGTGAGGAGGTCCCATTTTTGGTTTCCTCGATTATATCACGAAAACGGTGGACTCCAGAAAGATATGATACCGATCCTATAACCTATAAAATTTTGTCCATACATATTTGTCGAACTTTTGACGTTTTTCAAGGTATACGTTATTAAAAATAGATAATTTTCGAGAAAAAAAAATATTTACTTCACATTTTGTAAAAAATTTGCTTCAAGTACCAAAAACGTATATATGAAATTAAAATTAATTTAAAAAAAAAAAAAAAAAAAAAAGCGAATCGGGTCAGACATTAGCTATTGATTTCAAGGTTGGTAAATCAACAATAACGAGAATCACAAATAGTTCTAAATCAATCATCAGGTACCCACTAATCTTTACCGTGAGACAGGGAGTTTGAGTCGTAAATAAGCGAAATGTAAACTGTTATAAGATGCTGTTTACACATCATAACTTTTTTTTATGAATTTCCAACCCTGGCAATATTAGTTATTAGGTACTCTGGCAAATTGACGCTCTAGTGTATAATTGAAAAATCCAAAACTGGGACCTTCTCCCCCCCCCCCCCCCACTGTTAGCTCACAACCCAAGGGCGGGGACTATTACTATGTTTATCTTCTAACTACTAACGAAACCCTTAGGTCAAAAATAATCGCATATTTCATGGATTCTACACACCTCTCATTTATCAGCGCTCAATGATTGGGCTAAATACGGAGTTGAACTTTAGGATACACCAAACATTCCAATTCTTCTCATATCCAATCCTTAGAACCCAAAATTACATGTTATTGTCAAGTCATTGTATTCGTTATCCTTAAATTTACTTGATACCCGTAAAACGGCCTGAATTTGCACCAGTGTAGTTAACTTTGCACCAAGCTCACAAAAAAGTTTTAGTAGAAGAAAAATGGTTTTGCTGTTGTCTAAATGAAGGATATTTTATATTTCTTACTTATTTATGACAATATTGATTGGGTCTATGAAATTTTCACGCTGATACTAGTTACCTTTTATAACAGTTAATTGATTGTAGTGTTTCAACAGGTGTGATTCCTTTGTGGGATAAAGTCCTGCTTTCAACAACTAAATATTTCTCAAATCGATTAGGTTTTGCATTAATTTTATTCTATAACTAGCTGAAAGCACCCTGCTCCGCAACGGTTTAATATCATTAGGATTAAGGGCAACTTAAATTAGTAAAAGTTAGGCTTAACGATAATAATTATTATTACTTAAATAATGCTAAAGAATTCAATTCTTAGAATTTCAATAATTTCAATAAGTAAATTTGATAATTTGCAAAAGTTAATTTTATATTATTTTAACAGTCCTCCAGCGAAGCTTCGAGGCAGCACTACTATTGTACCCAGCTCTGATACCAGGCCATCAGCTTTTCTTATGGTATACTTTAAGTGAATATAGTCTTTTTCTCAACTTTTTTGATTTTTTCGAATAAAGTTTAGTCTTACTGTTTCTATTTTTGCGTACATATCAAGCATAAATTGGTTGAGGACATTACAAAATTAAAGTAAATAAGGTTCTTCACCTCCTCGCTCCATCAACATATAAGCGTAAAAATCAGCTGCAGACACAATTTTCTTAAGTGGTGTATTTGTGTTTGGGTCAAGCTGAGGGATGTTAATACTGTACCCATCTTCTCCATGGCAGAACATAAGACGATACTGAAGATAATCACTGAATCTGTGAATTATTTCCTACGTTGTTTACTTTTAGATTGATGAGTTTACTTCAATGTTGCAATAGGCTCATCTGAACTGAGAAAAGGGTAGATTATAGGTTCAAGGAAAGCCGATTTGAAGATGACCAATTATAGTTCAGAACAATTATCTTGTGACCGGAAAGCTGAAGGAAGAGTAGTTGGGGGACGAAGCTGCTGGTGAAGCAAGGTTAGTGGGTTGCTCGTAAGGAATATGTACATAGAACTGGCCTTACATGCCATTATCAGAGAACATAAGTCTTTTAACCTCCTTTTTAACATAAGTCTTTTAACCTCCTCTTTAACTTAAGTCTTTTAATAGTTATCGTGACGAAACAACTCAAACTTGTAAGGGTACACCTCCGCAGCCACCATGAGTTCACAGAAAGTACCATATTATAAGGTTTCGACATCGATCGTATTTTTGTTTGTTTACAACTATAAGGAACTTAATTTGTGACCAAAGTGTGCGGCCTAAGCATCTAACCTGTTTTCTAACTTATTTCCATATACCATTTGACAATTAATCTATTGTTATTCACCCAATAAAAATTTTAATCGCATTTTATTAGCCGCGATCCAGGCCGATTTTTTAAAATTCCTTTCTTAGCGAGCACCTATGGCCCTAGAGGAAGCTACAATTCGAATTTCATTCCAATCCGTTCGGTGGTTTCTGAGATTTCGTGTTTAATGAGTAAGTGGTATTTGACAAATATATAGTAGATTATTGTAATTTAGATGTATGGTATTCATTTTGCTCAAAATATTTGCCAAACGTCATGGTATTTGAAAATAAAATAGAATGGATATGAATTAGGAATGACTTTGTACCAGTATATTATTTTGCAAAGTGTTCTTCCTGTGGGAAGAAGTCTTAGCTAGCAATGCTCCTCCTAAACAAACCAATAAACGAGGATATTTTAAAGTTAAGGAGTTATTAGGCTGGTTACAATCCAAATTATTTGGGATAGCGTTTTGCTTCTTGCTAATAAGGTTTTTGCCATCTATGTGTAAGTGTATTGACAAATGCTGTAAATTTTTTCAAGCCATAGTGTTCATTTTTATATTTTAACAAAATTTTGTCTAACTATTGTAGATTGAAAAGTGTTTTTATATGAATCTGTGTGCAATTTATTTTGTATCGTTTTGTTCCTTTTTTGCCAAAATTATAGTTGATTACGTTATTAGGCATGTTTTAAGTAGTTATTTTGTTTCAACATAATATTTTGTTGGTATGATCTTATATTTTCTATCGTTCCTTAATAATCCTTTAAAAATCGTGCAATTTTCTTTCTCATTTCAATGAAAACATTTTAATTTACAATCGTTTCCTTTAATAAAATCCTTACGAACAGAGAAAAAAATCAGTAGGCTAATATCCAAACACTATCAAAAAAAGAATTGCATCTCATAACTACTATTAAGCTTTGAATTTGTTCCAGGATACGTTTCTAATGCTGTTTTAATTGAAAAAATATGGTGGTGCAAAGTCACGGGTATCCGGTTGACTTTGTACCAAAGTTTAAAAACAATAAAATTAATTATATGTTTTATAAATTTTGCGATACAAAAATTATGCGATGAATCAACAACATTTTTAAGGTAATTATCCTAAGCAAATATTTTAATACATGCATTTTAAACATTATTGATAGTTAGTTAACGAATGAAGTTCAACAAAAATGGTGCAAAGTCAGGCCGTTTTATGGTATAATATATTCAGTTGTAAATATCTATAAAAGTTAAAAAAAAAAAAAAAAGTTAAAAAAAATTCCGTAGATATTGTGCGAAGGGATTCATAACCACGAATATTACATATTATTCTTGAACAAATAAAATATTTTAACCAACTAATTTAGATAAATAATGGTAACTTGAAAAGAACGGAAACAAAATAAATAATCTAAGAAATTCTAGCCTCACTTGAAGTTAATAAAACTTGTATTTAGTTTTAAAAAAAAGTGATTGAAAGAGCTCCTGGCGAAACAATATATTTCTATTTAAATATACGGAAGGTACTCGTAGCAACTGCTCACTTACTTTGAGTGACAAGCCGCAGTTTTCCCCTCACATTCACTTAATGTCACTTATTTTTTGGCAGGCGTGAATTTATTATTAAAATAGGAACCCATTCTATATTCAAGCTTCGTTTAACCTGTTATTGAGTTACCTCACAATAAATCATTTAGCATTGTGAATAGTTTAAAAAAAAATATGTCATTTTCTTCTAAAAGTAAATTCATGAAATAGAGACGATATTACATGGGAAAAACATAAATAAAACTATCATTGTAAAATTGTAAATAATCAATTAGAATATATAAATCAATATTTTGGTGTGCAAAAAGTGGAAAAAAAAATTCTAGCTTGTAGAAATTATCTAAAACTTTTTTTTTTGTTTTATTGAATCAATCTGCACAATTATAATCTGCCTCAATTAAGGACAGTTAGTAACAAGAATGATCTATTCAAGCAATATTTACAACAAAACAAATATAAATAATCTGATTAAACAATAGCGAAACACTTTATTAAGAAGTGCTGCCCATTTTATATGGGTTGTTAAATACACAGCGTACTTTATCAATCTAAGTTAGGCATCTGACATTATTATCTTTATAAATAAACTAAGCACACAAAAAACCCGTAATAGTCATTTTTTTTTTCAAATATAAAAATCGACATGTTAAAATGATCGATCCCATGCTAATCGTAAAATTATAGTAAAAAAAAAAATCGATAATATTAGAAAGATGACATATAACCTTATAGAAAACTATACAAATTAAATATAAAACTATGTATATATATAATTATACAGCTAGGACAATCATGCAACATACATATGTACATACATTTCTTCCCCTTCTTTTCTTTTACGTTTCCCAAACTATAGTACATACCGACGCATTTATTTATACGTGCTCATAGAAAGAACAACGTTATATTCGCTTACAGAGGTATACAAAGTTTTTTAAAAAAAGACTCAAAATAAACGAAAACAAAATGCATGATATCATCCCAGAAGAGCACGTATCTTCAATGATAGGGGTACATAGTTTCGAAAGAGTGACAAAATTTAAATATAACGTCACAACCTTCACTTTAAATAGAACAAGAGATATAAGGAAGAATTCAAATAAGCAACAAATGCAATCTGTCAATCAAGAAAAGTTTCCTAAATCGAGACGTTTCCCTAGAGATCTAGTTTAGAATATAAAAGGAATCATTTAGCCAGTAGTAATTTATTGCAGTAAGGCGTAGACTATAATTTCTAATTACATGGAAGAGAAAAATTCAAAGAATTTAGTCTGAAGTAGAAAACTGATAGTGCATAAAGACAAACAGGAAACTAAGGGATCTGCACAAGGACTCAGAATTAGCCTCGAGTAGTAAGAAAAGAAGGAAAAGATAAGGTTGAGACATGTGCATTCCATGAACCAGGAAAGACTCCCAAGGAATAACGCATATATGGTGGAAGAGTAAGAAAAGACCTTGAAAACGGTGGATGGAAAATATGAGGCTGACCTCCGGCTCCAAGGAGTGACACGATGAAACGATCTGCAGATGATCGGTCTGAGTAAATAAAAGTTCTTGAGGACCAAGGTCATTCATGATCTGGCAAAGGTAGGTATTGATATAATATAAATTAAAATAAAAATTAAATAAACAAGAATGAAAAGAGATTTTTTTTTTTTACTATTTACTGACATTTACTACTGTACACAATATAAAAAATTAAATAAAACCTGTACCACTACAACCCATGAAGGGTCTTGAGTTCAGTACTTAGGTAAGGGTTTATTCAATATACTTCAAGTAAATTTGAGGAAATTGATTATAAACACTTTTAAAGAACAACTCACTAGTAGCACTTCAATAAACGTTCTAAACTAGAAGGTCTCTTGGACACGTTCCTTTCAGACGCCTGGGAATGTTATCAGGAATCGAGTTTGAAGCAAGTCGGGAGACTAATAGATTCGAGTGAGAGTGCAGTTTACTATGAAAGGATTGGTATCTGGCTAGTGCTAAATCAGCAACATATGGAACAACATGGTCTTCATGGATAACTTTATTCGTGACTAAGTAGAGTTAAGGATTTTGGATTGGATGGAATGGATACGAGAAGAATTGGTTGGTTTAGTGGAGCCCCAAAGCTCAACTCCGTATGTCCAAATAAGTCTAATAACAGTCATACAAATGAGTACTTTATAATTTATTGGAAGCTTTGAACGTTTGTCTAGTGAATGTTGGAATAGTATACATTGTCGTTTTAGTCTTGAGTAAGATATTTGTCCAAATGGAGTAATAGGTAGAGGATTTGTTCAACAGGAGTTAGAGGAATATCAATATAATTAATTAAACTCATACTATTTATAAAAACACTTAGCCTGGGAACCCTGAACCAATCCTTTCCTCTTCTTATAGTAGACAAGAAAGGTTCAGAGAGATTTAAGCGCCGCTTTCACAGCAGCGTCAATGGTATCAAAACCCTGTGGAGGCAGAGAACGCTTAAAGCCGCCGACACCTTAGTCCTGTTGCTAAAATCCTTGAAACAAAGTTAGATCTCACGGCTAAACTATTTTAATTTTGTTTCATTCCATTTCCTGATTTTCTGATCGCATTCATCATCGAACCAATTATTAAGATATTTATTTTTATCTACGCACTTTCAGAATGGTTCAAGTACATCATGATAAACCTCTATCTCTTTTCACATCCTGGTCATAAACCATCTCGTGAAACTTCTCCGCAACCCTTTTTCTATCTTTAGACATTCCAGTGCTCATTCAGGAGTAGTCATTTACTTTTTAAGAACTGTATTATTTAGATGAGTTTGAGAACAATTATAAATAAATGAAACAATAAACATGAATACTTTAATTGATCTGTTATTTAAAAAAAAAAAAGATATGAGAGAGAGAGAGAGAGAGAGAGAGAGAGAGAGAGAGAGAGAGAGAGAGAGAGAGAGAGAGAGAGAGAGAGAGAGAGAGAGAGAGAGAGAGAGAGAGAGAGAGAGAGAGAGAGGGGGGGGGGGGGGAGAGAGAGAGAGAGAGAGAGAGAGAGAGAGAGAGAGAGAGAGAGAGAGAGAGAGAGAGAGAGAGAGAAAGTGATTTTAACATAATAACACATAGATGTTGATAGTGCTTGATCTTGAATTAAGATTCAAAATAAAATAATGCATCAATAAAACGAAGTTATGTCAGTTGATAAATACAATCAACAGATTTCCACAGATTCGTGCCAGACAACGTATCAATTTAATCTTTCGTGCAGAGAGAAACAGGATAAAAAGACGGGATGAAAAATGTCATATGACAAATGATGAAAAGGGGTGAGATTTAGCAACAGTTACTGGGACAGGAGCAACTTAATGTAAAGAATGAACCAGCACACCATTTGTTATTCAATGTAACCACCTTAGCAACTGTCCAAATTATTCTTTCTATATAAATATTTAATAATGTATTAACCAGTCGAGGAAAATTATGAATTCCATGATGTACACATGAAAATTATAAATACCGTTTCATAATCACGCAATGTGTTTTTGTTCACTTAATTTTAAAAATAGATTCTTCACAATTGTAGCAGAAAAATAAATACATTTCAATAACATAGTGACTAGATTTTTTAGATTTATACACGATTCGGAGATAAACAAGATTTAGTCAACTATAATTAATTCTAGGACAACTAAGAAGGACCGACCGCTATCTCTCAATAGACAATAATATAGTCTTTCACTAATCATGTTAGGATTTTAATTTTTAATAAAACCATAGATGTTTGTATTAAAACCTTTAATGAAGCGGGAACCAAATTAATTCTTCCTTTATTTTAAAGTTTAAACAATTTAGTTAAGTTTGGAATAAGATACAGTTCAATTTTTCTCCACGGGATCGTTGACACCACACACTGACACCCGTTCCCTTCAATTTCTGATCACTCTATTCAATTATTCCGGCTGAATTTCGCCAATAACGTGACAAATATTCTTTTCTAAGTGATCCAAAGAGTGTTTATTTATTGGTATAGATTTGTGCTTTCACATTGTCCCAAAGAAAATAACCCAGATGAGATGATCCAATAGTTACACACCTCAGCAAAGCTCAAATCTCTAAGCGAGAGCATTCGGCTTTAGTTTTTGAGTCAATATTACTTTATAAGGATGCAACCTGAGATCCTTACTTAATATTTTTCAAATTGACGTCTGAGAAAGCCCCGGTTGTTGCACTTCTAAATATCAGAAGGTCCCGAGGCCATCTCCTTTTCAGACGCCTCGGAGGGTTGTCTGCAATAAAATGGGAAGTAAGTTAAGATAATAGTGGATTTAATTGACTATGGAGTTTACCTGGTTTGGGCTAAGCCAGCAATATATGAAACAATAAGTTCTTTATAGATAAGTATATTTGTGACAAAGTAAGGAGTATTGAGAATTTATTGAAGGATTTTGGATCGTAAAGATTGGACACGAGATGAATTGTATGGTTTAGTGGAGCCAAAAAGCTCAACTCCGTATGTCCAAATAGGTCTAATCACGGTGTGTGAGTCTTTTGTAATTGTTTGGGAGCTTTGAACATTTGTCTACTAATTGTTGAGGTTGTCTGTAACGACGGGCAGTTTCATATTGTTATAGTCTGAGGATTAATTAGTTAAGTAGAGCACACCCACCAAACAAAAAAATAATAATAAATAAATAAAAACATTCTGTAGATATTGTGTGAAGGGATTCATAACCATCTATTTTTCTGGAACACATTGTAATTATCACATAAGCATGTAATTATTATATCATCATATTGTTATAATTATTATTTATTTTCTCTCTCTTCTTTTTCTTATTTATATATTTATACCAAAAGTGCTATTTTCAATTGTATACACACATATTACCTTTTATTCATATTATTATCATCGTTTGAAACTAAGATAGCCAGACTATTGTACATCTTATTTTACATGTCTGTTATTCTTAGGGGACAATATGTCCCAGAATAAAGATTATTTTTTCATTCCATCTATATTAAATACTCTTCTTGAGTCATGCATACTATAAAATATATTCATTTGAAAACAAATATAATATTTTTATGTATATCTTGCAATTAAATATTTTAAAATTAGCATATTAATATTGATTGGATACCGTATTAAGAATATACATTTAGAAAACAATAAACAACATATACGAAAATATCTGTAATTCCAAAAAAAAAAATTATTTCAACTTATAAAAGTTAAAAAAATCGTATATTCAATTAAATTATAAACGAATAACTCACATTTATTCCATATTGACTTTTAAAGAAAGGCATGTGTGATGTGTATGTGTTTGTGTAATACACGTGTATATTACCTAATTTACTCATTCAAAGCAGGAAAAAATGACAGAGGACAATGTACAGAATAGAGGGTGAAAAGTGGAGAGGCTAGAGCAATTATCCTGACTACAAACAGGAGACTGCTAGTGTCATCTAATTTGCGTCTAGTACCTCCCCTCCCCCTGGCCTCCAGGACCCCAGGACACGAGGGCCCCAGGACCCCAGGCCCTACAGTGTCCTTCATTAGTGTCCTTTATGTCCTCGCTGTACTTCCCTCTCTCACTTAAATAATTAACACAAATAGTCATATCACACGCTCTGCTGTCCCAGATAAGTTAGGAAGGAAATTGAAAGATAGGGGCTCGTTCATTCAGTGATTACCTATTGTAGGCTTTGTTCCTGGGCTACAAGAATATAGTAAATTACGCTCATAATGTTCTTATTTATTTATATATATAAAAATAAATAAGATATGAAATAAAAAAATTAAGTGATTATAAAAATTAGTTATTTACTAAGAAGTAGATTGGGGTCAGTCATAAAAAAGATGTAAGCAATATTTGAAAATTATCAATCTTATTTAGAGTACGCATTTTTGATAGGTACATTATAGATAGTGTACTCACCTCTTTTGCGTTTAGGAGCGGCAGTATCTTCTTTTGATTTTGAAGTGCTTGGAATAGCGTCCTCTATATTTACAATATTCCTCGATGGGGCATTCTTTTTGTAACTATTGAGTTCAATTATATTAAAATTCACTTCGATTAACACACCGAAAAATAATTCTAAAGTAGTAAAACTTTATTTTATTTTATTTGTCAAGGTTTATTTTTAACATTTTTAAAAATAAAAAATGAATAAACAAAAAACGTTATTTATTTAATCTTGGACCTTAAGCCCCTTAATAATAAAAAAAAGATGACGTACAATCAAGGGCCTTCAGAGCCTTCAAATAAAGTAATATTTTTAGAACAAAATAACATATAGTAATAAAAAAAGATTAATAAAAAGTAACAGAAAATTTAAATTCAATTTTTTTACAAAAACAATAAAATTATAATGATAAATATAATGACTGATTGTTTGAGTTCATTAAAAGGGTTAAAAAACATGTACTCAAATCATCCCATAGTCCTAAAAGTTCATCGATATCTCTCTACGTTGCAAGATATAGGCAAGTCGGTGTACTTTATATGGATTCCGAGCCACGTGTGGATAGTTGGGAATGAGCTCGCAGACCGGGCCGCCAAGTAAGCACTCATACTCCCTGGCCGAGGTACTGCCATTTTAACACCCCTGGAAATAGTTGTTCATCTGAAAAGAGAAATATCGGATGCCTGGCAATCCATGTGGGATGAAAGTCCACCAAGCAAATTAAAAAATATTAAAAGAACTGGCAAACCATGGACCACATCAGATCGCTCTAGTCACAGAGAAGTTGCACTGGCCAGACTTAGAATCGGATATACAAATCTGACACACTCATACCTGATGAGGAAAGAACTACCACCAAAATGTCAACACTGTGACAACTCTCTCACAGTCAGTCACATCTTACAAGACTGTCCATTTTACATATTTAATTTTAATAGATTAGGACTCCAACCAGAAATTACCGTTTTTTTTTTTTAAATAATGACGAATCAAATATAAAATCCGTACTTAATTTCCTTAAAACTCACAATCTGTTAAATAAAATATAGAGCTGAGCAATGTTAAAGAGAAGATATGTATAAAATATATTATATAGTTTTTTTTGTTTTGTTTTTTTTTAATAACAAATAACAACGAAAGAATTTCAGGCGTTGATGACCATGGCGGTTTTACGCCTTAAAACCCTAACAAACAAATACTGGCAAGTATTGGAAAAAAAATAAGAAGTCATAAAAAAAAAAAAAAAAAAAAAAAATCAAAAAAAAAAAAAAAAAATCGTTGTATAAAAAGAACTAAGCAGTTAATTAGGAGGACGATCTCTTTTCATAGTTTAGTCAAGCTTAAGAGTAGTTAGAGGGCATGAATTATGCAACAAGTTTGAGGGGAAACATTGAAGAAAGAAATTATAATTGGGATAATTAAACGGTTTACTACTACTTTCCTTAATTATTCTTTTGGAATTAGTTTCATTGTTAGTTTAGTTTTTTTATTCTTGTTTATTAATTTTTAAATATTACAAAATAGGACTGAAGAAGAAATCTCCTGTTGTTTCCTACTTGTTCAATATCTACGAAATAAACGTTTAAACTTTCCGGTTAATTACTTAAGTCTCATTTATTTGACAGTAATTAGACCCATTTGTACATACGGGGTTTAGCTCAAGGGCTCTACAGAACCATCTAATTCATCTCGTATTCAATCCATACAATCCAAAACCCTTCGTAGAATCCTCAATGATCCGTAATATGTCACAAATAAGCTTATCCATAACGATCAAGATGTAATATATGTTGCATATTTGGACTAAACAAGATTTTATCCTTCCATGGCAAGCAATATACCCTCTCAAATCCATTAGTCTCCCAACTTGCTTCTCACTCAACTCCTGACCAAGGCGTCTGAAAAGAAGATGGTCTAGGGACTTTGTAATGTAGAACAGTTATTGAAGTGCTACTAATGAGTGGTTCTTTACATGTCATTGTAATCGTTATCAGCTCATTTACTTGATGTACATATTGGTATAGTTGTAAATTTCAATAAATTGATATATAAAAAAAAAATAAATAAAAGAATATTCATTTAGAAAACAATAAACAACATATATGAAAATATCTGTCATTGTAACAAATTCCTCAAATTTACTTATTGTATTAAGCCATTTGTAAATATCAATAAATAGTTATACTTATCGTAAAAGATCTTAATGTTTCATACGTTGTTGAAATGGCACAAACCAGATATCTATCCTTTCATAGTAAACTCCATAACCTACCAAATTCACTAGTATCTCAACTTGCTTCCGATTATATTTCAGACACCGAAAAAGGCGCCTGAACATAAAAAATAGCCTCAGGGTAAGAATCAGATATGTCAGGTGTATTTAAAAGTTGGCTAATGTGTCACTAGGGACTATACCAGATATTAGTAAAGTATTATAAATTATAAAATCCTAAGCTGTGGAGCAGCATAGCAATACGGTGTGTGGGCTTTACGAAATTCTTTCATATTTGGCGCTGTGAACTGATTATAAAAAATACAACTAATTTTTCATAAGTTTTCAACTACATAGTGGTGATGTTTCAGACTACAGTTATTTTGTTTTTTTAAACTACTTACGACTAGTAAATGATTACGATGACATTCAAAGAACTTCTCACAAGTAGCACTTCAATAGTTCTACATTAGAAAGTCTCTTTGCCATCTTCTTTTCAGGTGCCTCTGAGGATTTTCAGGAATTGAGTGTGAGGCAAGTCGAGTGAGTATGGAGTTTCCTATGAAAGAATAGGTGTCTGGTTTGAACCAAATAAGCAGCATATGGAATATTAAGATTTTTTTAGATAGGTTTGTTAGGGGCATTATCAGGAGCAGTAGACATTTTAAATTCTAAGGATTGGATACGAGAAGAATTGGAAGGTTTAGTGGAGGCCCGTGTTAAATGTTTAAATTTATACTCGAAGTAGAGTAGAAAATAGCCTCGGGAACTTCTTTTTTTTTACAGTTATTTTTTATTATAAGAGTCAAGTTTCTGTTTAGTTGTAAATAATTTTTATTAACAAGCAATAGCCCTGGAATTAGTTTAGAATTATCCCAATGAGGTCAAGGTTATTTATTATAGAATAGAATAGGATAGAAAAACAAATTTTATTCTGGGACAAAGTCCCTTAAGAATAATAGTCACATGACAGAACTAGTTATATCTGGCCTAGAGATTATAAATTAGATAATAAAATAAAATAATTAAAAGTAAATACAATTTTACAATAAAATAAGTAATAAAATGAAACAAAAATCTATACGCATATATAAACACATACACGCTACATACATACATACATAAACTATATTTACAATCAGTAAAAGAAAAAATAATATATAAGAAATTGATTAAACAATATATTTCTGATGTTGAATCTAGTAAAGGATGAAGAAAAGAAAATGATGAAAAAAGAATAAAAATGAAAATTATTTCAATGATAGACAAAACATTATCATATGAAGATTGTTTAAACAGGCTAAACTTTTATATCTGATATCCTTGGGTGAAGTTCATTAAAGCATCTATATAATTAGATAGCATCCGACTGGAGGGAGGAAAGGTGGGGGAAGAGGAGTGTTTCCCAAGGAGGATGCATTACGAATAAAAGGAGGAAGAGAATTCCAAAGAATAGCGGAGCGGGCAAGAAAGGGACGTTGGAAAGCTATAGTTCTGTAGGATGGGATGTAGAGATCGGAGAGACGGGGCCTTGTATGCAATGATTGGATTGAGGAATTGAAATGTAGGATACTGTGAATAGACGGAGGGTTATGTGTGTTAATAACTTAGAAGAGGAATGAACCAAGGAAGTAATCTCTACGGAAGGAAGGCGATAGCCAATTTAATTCGGTTTAAAGATGAAACACATGAGAGCGTCTCGAGGTTCCAAAAACAAATCTTATGAAACAGTTCATGATACGCTTTAGTCTATCTTCAAGAACCATAGAGAGTCCACCATAAATCACACATCCATAGTCAAATTGGGGGAATATAAGGGAGGATACCAGGAGTTTACGTGTGGATGGAGGTAGTAGGTGTCGGGAACGGTGGAATAATTTTAGGATGCCAATCGATCGTCGGGAGATTCTAGATTCTAGATTATAGATTAAACTGTCTGGGTAAAATGTTACTAGATTGTTAGAGATTGGCATGTAATATTGTAACATGGCGCATAACAATCTATAAATGGTTGTTTAAAGAAGAGATGGAAGGGGACCGTTACCGAAGGAAAAATTGAAAAATAAATTGTATACAAGGCCGTTATTTGCTACTGAAAGATCCCATGATTTTTCCTCATCTAAGGAACACAGGGTATCGGGAACTAGGTTAAAAAGCAATATTTTTATCCTTCAGCTGTTATTCTTGAGTCAGTGTTCTATCGTTCAATTAGTGTAATGAAAATTTACCAACCCCTTGAAATTTATTAAATGAATTATTCATAGGCCGATATTCCCTTAAGGGCAGGGCAACCCTCGGCTTTAGGGAAACTAATTAATCTCTTGGAAAATGGCTTTCAATTTTTTAAGAAGATTTTTCTTTTTTTTTTTTTTTTTTACTATTTTCTAGAAAAAGAAAAATGTTTTAAGTCATTTCAATCAGAAAATGTTGTAGGGTTTAAAAAAGTCGTTTTGATTTAAAAACTTTTTCACTTGAAATCCTCATACAAGACTGAAATAAGAATAGTATTTTTACAATAATTTACTATACAACCATTGAGTGCATCTAATAATTAAAAATATTTTTATCTGCATGGTTATAACTTTATTTTTTTTAATCTGACTAATACAATAATCCGCCAGTGTTATAGACCATGAGTACATACCCTTGCCTTTTTTACAAGAAAACAAAAAAATAATAAAATATAATTCAATTGTGGTAATATAAAATTAAATAAATGATCCAAAAGAATATTTAGTTTATACGTTCATACATATGTAAACTCAGGCTCAAGTCTCCTTTCCTCCTCCACTGTGTAAGATATTAAGAAGAACCTCAGGAGTCTTCTTTCGCAACGTCACTGGTTCATCAGCTAATTTATGTTAAATGATAGCGCTTAAACCCTAAACATTAACAGCATGAGAGGATAATCTGGAAATTGCCAGAACTTCAGTCCGAATTTTACAAAAGATCTCAAGGCCACTGCAGTTTAAACTTAATAAGGAAATGATAATAGGGGTTAGGATTGAGTAATTAGAAAGGTTTTGATGATTTTTATAATTACTTGTCGAATTGAATAGATTCCAGGATAAATGGAAATTAAGTATTATACATGGTTTAGACTTCTTGAGCAATGTTTTTGAGCTCCAATAAACCAACAATTCAAACTCTTAGAAAAATTGTGAATGACAAACATGCATAATGAACTAAATGTTCCATATGTTGCCAAATTAGCTGAATCAGATACATATCCTTTCATAGTAAGGTCAATTAAATCCTGAAATCTTACTCAAATTGTATGCCGTTAAATTATCCGTTATAAATAATTTCTATAATCTTAATAGATAATGTAACCTATAACTGGTAATTTGATTAAACTACTTCCTAAATTAAATGCAAAGCTACAGTCGAACCTGGATAAGTGGAATGCCTATAAACTGGTACAAAAAAGTTTTGTATGTGAATTTGAAAGTATAAAGTTAAGGAATGAGATCGCAAAACAGTACGATGTGCCAAAAGCAACATTGTGCCAGATATTGAAAAGGAGAAACAAAATTGGACATGATTGTTCCGAAGGGCATGGAAAAATAAAGAGATTTCAAGCTTGTGGATACCCAGAGTTAGCAACAGTGCTTTAGAAAAATATTCCAATTGGTGGGACGTTGATAAAACAAAAGGCCTAGTGTTCCGCACTAGGCGAAATAAAAAGTAATAAATTTATACAACTATAGCAATTACAAGTTGTTTAAAACCTCTTTTAATGGTACATGGAACCTTAATGACCTGGATAAGTAAAACCTTGTTTAATTGGAATAACTTTTTTAAGTGGGATTGATTTCCTGTCACCAAAAGATTCCATTTATCCAGGTTCGATTGTATTTCTGAATCTAAAAACCAAACTAAACTAAAATCAATAATCTACATATTACGGGAATTTCCAGGTAAACTGTAGGTGACACTATATAGAATAAATATAAAAAATTCAGCTTCAATATATTTCTATAAGAACTACTTTGTAGGTAATCACAATGGCGGAGATATGTAAAAATTTTAATATTTTATTGAGTGAGAGTTGTAAAACTTATGAAATTATTTTATAACGAACTTTTTTCTTTAATTTTTTTAAAGTCACATCTGTTACTGATAAAGACAATGAGCAGATGCGATAATAATATGAAATATAACTGTCACGCTAGACCATGGTGAAGTTCAGAACCCAGCCGTACTTATAACATGATCTTTAATTAATTTTATGCAAGTAGATCCTTTTATTCGAACTTCTTATTGCATTTTTCGGGTATTTGTTTTGCTGGTATCTCGAGGCCATAGAGTTTTTCACAAAATCTTATGCTTATGTATGGATCTTGAATCATGTGTATGAGTGAGTCGGTGTGTAATGTTTTGTTATTGATATAGAAGAATGGTTATTTAATGACCCTTAACGTTTTTAACTATAAAACCTGTATTTTTTCAATGTGTGTCTTTTTTAGCTGTCCCTTATATTTGTGGTACTTACATAGTGGTTTTAGTAAGTCAATATAAATATTAAGTTTTTGCATGATTTTCAATGAATTCAAGTTCAACATTTTTTATTATATTAGGGAATAAATATTTTGTTAGTTTTAAAAAATAATAAATTAAAAGGGGGATAGTTGATAAATCACATAAGTACTTAGAGGACCATTGGATCAAAAAAAAAAAAAAAATTCTTTAATCTGTCCCCTACCGTTACAGGTAGCTTAGTTCAAGGAGAAAAACAAACATGAAATAATTAACATGGACACAAAGAGAAACATGGCGAGCTATGTAGTAGAAGGCTAACATTCTTCAAGCTGACAGAGATGGAATTCCTTGCCAGGGCCGATATTCCTGCTAAGGAACTCGAGGTCGTAAAGGGGATAAATGCCCCGACGCCAGGTGGTTAATGAATTTAAAAATACCTTTGGAACACCCCGTCCGTGAAATTAAAGCTCCTTATTCAACATTGCCTTTTCTTTTGTCTTCTCTCCTTTCGATTGTTTTAGCTTTTAGGCTCTAGAATAATTTATGTCGCACGGCTAAAATGTCTATCAAGGTGCTGTAAATGATATACTTTCATCGTTAATAATAATTCAGTTTCATTTAGTGATGTGTGGGTAGTATAATTTTTTGATTCTCCATACAGACGGTTTCGTCAGATTTTCACCACCGCTACACATTGCAATGTGCGGCAAACCGGGAGAAAATGCCAAAATCCAACATTGGATGTAGCAGTTCTCTTTACAATTTGTGTTGTATTTAAATCTTGAATGGCCGAAGATTTAACCCGGCGTCAGTCGCTAGGTGAGCATTTCCCTCACCCTTCTATAAAATATTTAATAAATCCGTCAGAACTTAACTTATAGCTGAGTTTAGGACATTTGCGAATAAGAATATTTGGTTTCTAAGTAAAACGGATGCAGGTGGCCTGGATATTGGTTGATTTGTACTGAAAATTGCCATGTCCACACTCCTCAGTATCAGCTTTTCTCTCGTGCAGTTTATTTGTGACATTTTACTGAGCGAGTTTTCTAATTTATTTCGATTGATTAATGATTATTTGGGTTAAAAATGAGTCGTGGATCTAAAATGCTTGAATTTTTTTTTCTAAAAAGCCAGTTGGGAAGTAAGTAATTAGTTGATAAATCGTAGTGAATTGTATTTATATTATTTTTCAATAATTTACTAGGAATCTGAAATTTTTATTACTCCAGATTCTTATTCCTGGCTGCTCGCGGCAATACAAAAACGTGTGCCCAAGAAAAAAAAAAAGAAAAAAAGAAAAACGAAATAAAATTGTAACAAGTGTTATGTTTCAATTGACAATGAACATACTACATATACTTGTAATAATTGTATAGAAATAGAAGAAAATGATTTAGCTGATGAAAAACACATTATTATGTAAATAGTAACATATATAATTTTGTTTTGGTTTTTTGTTGTTTTACAATAAATCTTTGTACAAATATGTTTATAATCCTTATACTCCATACTATAATTATTGATACATATTCATTATTATTATTGATGACATTTATTTACTATTTATAACTACATATTTAGCAACATACAACTGCATTTTTTATGAAAATTAAATAAGTGAGGGAAATGCTCATCTAGCGACTAACGGTGTGTCAGATTGGCTTGAGACAAACGGCGGGTTAATAAATATTTTTCTTAAAATTTTTTATTTTCTTAATTTTTTTTTAAAGCTGAAAATTTAGATATATTTCGTTGTCAATTTAATCGAATATTTTTTATAATATAATTTTATACTTGTTGTACTTGTAATATTTTATAACATTTATGTATATATGTAGGCGTTATATTAGTCACCGGATATAAACCATTAAAAAAAAAAAAAACCCTTAACAAGTTGAATAACAAAGTTGAAGCAAGATTATAAAATCCGTATTAACCCACGTTAAGTTGTCTTATTGTATTATTATCGGAATTTATCAGAGAAAATATTCCTATAAATTCATCTACATATTCTTGCATATTTTATAGTTATTGTAATTTTTGTGAAGTTGTCAGTACCATGAAATTGTTTTTATCTAATAAAAGCTAACAAAACTAATACAGTTTACCTAAGTTAGTTTTAAAAATACAAAAAAATTAAGTCGATTTGCTCCATTATTTTGAGTTTAATAATTGTATCAATTCATTTTCTATTCAAGTTTATTTTTTCTATTATTTCTATTTATCCTCGATTTGAATTTTGTTTTTAATAAATGAATTTTCTCGGTTAAATCTCTTTTTTTTTTTTTTTTTTTTTTTTTTTTTTAATTTAATAGGGAGACTGCTGAATAACTCAATTAAACTGATCTCGAAAATTACTGAATAAAATCAACGCAATTTACCGCATCTTAGAAATAACAATAAAATTATGATTTTAAAGTGATTTTTTTTTTTTTTTTTTTTTTTTTTTTTTTTTTTCCAATTTTGCTTCGTCTTTTATTGATGTTTTTTACGGGGTAACATTCCAATCTAATCTTCCATTCTGAATTGAATGAGACTAACTGTAAGTCGATAGGATTATTAGTTTAAAAATATATATATATATATATATATATATATATATATATATATATATATATATATATATTTTTTTTTTTTTTTTTGCTTTTTGGCCATTTAGCCCCAATGTACTGGTCTGTAAAATATCAGGAGCTGTCTAATCATCACGCCGTCGACATATCACTGACCACCTTGTAACAAGTGTCTATTTAATTGTTGTTTTATCGTATTATAAATTGTGTGTGTGAATTCAAGAACAAAATCTTGCATTATTGTTATTTTGACGTAGATTAAAAAACGAAATAGCATTCCTTTTGGTGTTCCTATCTTTGAAGGTGCCAGTTTTATCCCAGAGCATACGCCTTTCTTGTATAAAATTAATTTAATAATTCATTGTCAATTACATCCACTTTGGCAATGATGAAATCACATTACACCACTCTCAACACATCCACAATAGCGACTGCGGTTGACTGGAATACTAGTGTGTAACCGCTCATTTAGTCACTATTCTGGGGGAACGATAAAAAATCCGTCGATGGTAGTGTCAGTGGGTGGCTGAATCACTGCTGTCGGCGTTGAATAATTTTATCGTCCATTTCTCCGCAAAATGTGTTCGGTCCAATACTATTTAACGCGCCACTACTAGTACCGCGGAAAGGGCAGATAATTCGATTGGAAAAAAGTTTGCTCCAAGCCATTCTCGGATACCGATACCTCTGTTAAAAATGAAATTGCTATTGTAAAAACTTATCAATATGAGAATTAAAACTGATATTATCATTATACAAGCCACTCAATACTTCAACACGTTGCGGGTGTAAAAAAATAAAAAATAAAACTAAATTATGACAAAACTACGTATAACTAGGTTTGATAAATTAATTGCCACTTCTATTGAGATTATTTTATTAGAAAACTAGTTTCGAATGCTAAACATTCATCTTCAGTTCTAAAACATATCAGTTTTTCAACACATCAGTACTACGTATGTTACATAGATTATATATACTAAAGTTTTGACCTGCCCCCTGCCCCCTTCTACTTCTCACGAATTCAGTGAGAAGTCCATTTCTGTTTTAGTTACCTCTAAGGTGAGTGCCAATGTTTGATTTATTATCTTATCTTTTTAAAAACTTCAGTATATATAATCTATATAACATAGTACTGATCAGTTGAAAAAAAACTGTGTATGTTTTAGAACTGAAGATGAATGTTTAGGATTCGAAACTAGTTTTCTAATAAAATAATCTCAATAGAAGTGGCAATTAATTCATCAATTCTATTTGTATTGATCCTTCTATACCTTCATGCGTACCTCAAGTGACTACGTATAACATTTAATCTATGAAGAGACATTTGCTTGCCTATTTATACTGACAATTAACCTTTATATTAAACTGAGAAAGTGATATACTTAGGACTTATAGACACATAGCCCAAATGTTAAGATAAAAAGCAGAGATTACAGCTAACACTGCAACTGCTATACTCTATACTTCAAAGTCACTCAAAATTATCCTTAAAACAGAAACGTATCATTTATAATTACTTGTTACAACTCATCTGAACTTAAAAATCGAAATTTGAGGACCTGCAAAAAAAATTCCATCTTCGAAAAAATCATTTTAATTTCTTAACAGTGATAAGAGACTCACCTCCTTATGTATGAAACGAAACACCAACTAAAGACTTAAATTTACATCAACTGTTACAGTTGAGCTAAGTTATTCCAATTTCGACCTGTAACAGTATTTTTAATCATCTCCATTTGTTCGGATTTTTTTTTTTTTTTTTTTTTTTTTTTTTCTCCCTGCCGCTGGGGTCTGCTCCCCCTCATGTCTTTCACACCATTTTCTTTCTCACAACAGATTCACTGGTTGTTTAATTGTAATTGAGAGGGGCGAATAAATATATAATGTAAAAAAAAAAATAAGAAATATGTAATAATGATGGAGGGTCATTCCATGTCAAATCAACCAATGGTTTGGACCTTGACCTCTCCGATTTCTATGATTTTTGATATAGCAGCTGTACTTACCAAGAATAGTAAAAAATGTAAAATATTACATTTTTCTGATTTTTGGTTTCAGATTTATAAGCTTTTAAAAATTCAAAAAACTACTGTTTTCGGTCCTCATTTAGTGTATTCAAAATTACGCTATTAAAAAACTTTTGCTCCCAGAGAGCTCAAATCTGCGGCATTCTTTTCTATTTTAAATGCTCTTTAATATGATATGTCACTTGATATATTTTCGGTTCATGTTTCATTTTTTCGAAACATCCAAAAACGGTTTTCGTAATTCCCAAAATACGTACTCTTCGATTTTAAAAAAAAATATATATGTGATTTATACTATTACTGAATACATGTAGACAAAATTTTAGGATGGGACGGAAATGGGTTCTTGATAAAAAAAACTATTTTGTCTTTTTTTTAATGGACAGTTAGTCCAGTCAATGAAGTATTATAGAATGCGTTTTCTGTAATCCAAGGTTTTTCTTTGGAAACTTGTTCAGGGTAGTTAGCAAGTAAACATACCATAAGTCCTGGAGTTTTCAGGTCTGGGAACAAGAAGGGAGGGGGCGCGAAAGATCTCTTTTGTTGGTTTTGGGCTCATATCTTGAAAACTGTGCATCGTAAGCAAAACATGACTATTTACTAAATTAAAGAAACTAAATTCTCTACAACCTTTATTCTATACACATTTTTCATATTCTGTACCATTCCCGTGGCAAATGTAAAGGACTTTTAGTTTGTTTATTTTACCAAGAAAAGTTAAAATTTATGTAACTTTTGACAAGTTGAAAATAAATTAGAATATATATGTAAGAAAAATGTAATATTTTAAATTTTTACTACTCTTGGTAAGTACAGCTGCTATACCAAAAATAATAGAAATCGGAGAGGTCAAGGTCCAAATCTAATGTAGAACTGGTTGATTTGCCATGGAATGACCCTGGACTGGCTGACCATCAAATGAGGGCGGCCTCCCAGGCTTACAGGAGGGTGTGGCGTAGGTTTGAACACCCTAATCACTTATTCTTTTGTTCAAAAAAACAAACAGTCATGGTAGTAAACAAGATTTTTTTTTTTTTTTTTTTAAATCACTTTGCCTGTATGTAACGGAATATTTCATCGTAATTTTCACTAATTTCCAGCAATCAGACCAACTTAAAAATTTGCACACGTTTCAAGGGCTTTGCAAATTTATTCAGGTGTTCTTACTTAGTCTATTTAAGTTACCCTGAAAATGAGGTTTGCCTAGCAAAAGGTGAAGTAGATCAAAATATCAAAATTGAAACTAAATTTGATAAAGGGAAAGTGTTTGGGGATTAAAAAACACGAACTTTTTTCAGATTTTGGAAAAAATATATAGAAAAGTGTTTTATTTACAAAATTAAACTTTACTAAATTGTGCGTTTAAAGACACCCCTTAAACTGAATTTGATTTGGGCTCTAACTAACAATCGATTGTCAAACATCGAAGAATTTTGCCAACTTTAAAAAGTTGAATTTGGTCATGTTTAAGACTCTATAACCCAGAAATGGCTAATTCAATTCAAAAATGTTATATACTAAAAGTTGTAGATCATTACATTTTGAACAAGATAGGATTTTTGATGTAAAAAAGTAAAAATTGGCTATTTATATTCTGAGATTTGTCAAAAAATTTTTTTTATAATTTTTGTTGATTTTGGATAAACTGTGTTAAAAATGCCAACAAATCACGAATATTGCAGTGAAATTAGCTTCGCACCTTGAACTCAAAAATTAATATGTCTGACTGCTGCAAATTGTTCACTACACTTAGCTTTTTATTTAGGTTTGCTATAAAAGCGTGTTTTTCTAGTTTTTTTTAAACTATATTTTTTTAATAGGGACATTTAAGAAGATATTTCTAGATCAACCACAAAACAAAAACAAAAAAAAAAAATAATAATTTGAGTAAGCAGTAGAAAAACCAAACCATAATGTCAAAAATACATAAAACGATACCGCATGCACTTTGCTTTAAGTATCAAAAGATCGACATTACAAAGATTTTTTTTAAATCAAACGTAGTTTTAACATTACCTCCAAGATCTTTCAAATTCAATTTTTTCTGAAATAAATTATAAATGATTTCATATTTTTATTTTTTCACGGAAAAACCTATATAAGTTTCTCAATGAATTGGATTAGAATCATATTTTTGTTTTCCACAAAATGGTAGTAAAGAGGTTTATTTTTTTAATCAAACATTTTACTGTTATTCAAATTTTTACAGGAAAAAGTTTATTTTCATTGACCTAAGTGCTCAATTCTCAGAACCTGGCTACTGAAATAGAAAGCCTGAGGGTACCGGGAGAGAACACCAAAGCCGCAGAGGTCTGGAACTTCAATCGCGTCAATCTTACTTAATAATTAGCCCAATCTTAATTATTTCAAAAGGTCTCGGAGTCACCACCTTTTCAACCCTTGAGGGCATTGTAAGGAAAATTAATTTTAAACAGAAGGCTAGAGAATAAGGCCAAATGGAAAATTTCTGATCTGATGAACATCAAATGTAGAAAATATAGATCGAGATCTGGTGTGTTGTTAGCTTTTGTCAGGATTAAATAATAAATAAATAAAATAAACTAATTAGCAGTGAATATCAACCATTATCATTAATAAACTCATAGATCAGCATCACATATAAAAAAAAACAAAAAACAAATACACACAATTATTTACACATTTGTACTACATAAGAAAAAATAATTTTCACAGCGTTCAATAAAAACAACCCAATCTACTTGTATTTCTGACTTGTGCAAAAATCTATGAAATCGGATTAAACCTATCTGCCCCAGAGATCTATTATTAGATTAACTTCTATTTCATTTTATTTACTTATTACCTTAATTTTGTTTAGTTTAATATTTTATAAATTTAATTTTAAAGAGTTTGAAGAAAAAATCGAAAAAAATACTTAAATTAATTTTGGAAATTCCCATCCCTAACCTTTTCTTTAGAAAATCCCCCGTTCAGTTGTATACTAGAATTGTTATATGTAGTAGTAGATACCAATAGCAAATCCACCAGTAACCTTGTATATAGTTTCATACTCCTCCATATTTTGTAATTATACACAGTATACACAGTTTAAAACTGTTCTGAAATAACAAGTGTAACTTAATATTTTATTGTAACCTGTTTTTCACTGTAGGGCATAATTATGAGACTAAATATAGTCTCGAAACATTCGCCAAAATTGTTTTATTTATTGACTAAACCTCAAGAACCGTATTAAACTTAATAGTAACAGCCAAGAAATATATTATATATATATATATATATATATATATATATATATATATATATATATATATATATATATATATATATAAAATATATATATATAAAATTATTAGCAAATTTACAGCATTTTAAGAGTGAAAAAAGGATTCCCTCCTCCACTATAACCAAGCTAAAATGTGGAAGATATAATGTAAAGGATCGAATTTGGCAAACTATTTAGCATAGGTAATTTCCTATCCTCTTCTCCTTCCCCCTCTCCCGCCTGGAGCAAAATATTCCCCCTAAGTCTCCTGGAGTACAGGAGTTATGAATTTACTTTGGAACTTGTAACAAGGGTTGTTATGGTAAATTATCTCCGCTCCGCTCACCCTTGAATTTAAGGACTGGATTGTGCTCCTGTAACTAAAAATTAGGAATACGTAACGAAAGTCTAATCTTAGTCCTTCAAACTATAAAACTCTTGTCACTTCTTATCTAAGGCTGAGAGTGCGAATGTCTTTAATCTAAAAAAAGAAAACTGCTAGAAAATTAAGAATTTCTGGTTTTAGGAAATCATATTCAGAATTATTAAGCTAAAGCCTTGAACATAAATTTGATTTCAACTACAATGTCTTATGTTTTTCTGAAAATAAAACCCAAATCAAAATAATAATGGAAGCAATAAATGAATTGTTTAAAATCAAAACCCGTTCATGTTCATATTTCATTTAGGTACAGGAGGATAAAAAAATAACGAAATACTTTTTTTTGGACTTACGAAAAACTTGATCAGATTTTAAATCTATCTCCAATATTGTGTTTGTGAAATTTCATTTTCAATGCTTTTTTGCATTAGCAGAAAATTTTTATGTTGTGTTTGACACAACTGGTTTTGATTTGAGAGTTGGCCCCAAAATTAATTATTCGGAAAGTTTCTGCTCTTTATCAAGTTATAATTTTTATTTATTATAGGTTATGCACATGAAACCCGTGACTTTTCATGTAAGGTAAGGTGGGGTAAGTGCTTTTATAAGGTAAGTGCATTAGTCTGCCATAATTTCTATTGTCATTTTGTTACATCAACTGTCATCTGTTTTATGTAGACAGAACTTCATACCCTCCAAACCTAACATACTAGAGTGCTCTATTGTAGAAGATAACCTCTCTAGGAATTTACATAGTTCAACCTGTTGATCTAGGGGTTATGTAAAGTTGAATGAGTTAAAATTATAAAATTTTATTGTATATATTTTTCTCTATTTTTTTAATTTCAAGGAGTAAAATGATTCCAGGGAGTTGCTTATTTTTGCACCTACCCAATCCAAGAATCAATTCACTACTAAGGAGTTTAAAAGAGATTTATGCACTTACCCGTTTAGGTGGGGCAAGTGCGTAAATGGGACTTAAAATTGATTTTTCTTCGCACTGATAATAATTTTTAGAATATCAGGAAAATCAACTATATTGCTGAAAATATTATAGTTCAATGTTTGCAATATAACAAAAAATATTATCCTAGCATTAATAGCTGATTATTTACGTTAAGTTAAAGTTGAACTTTGCACTCCATATGACGCACTTGCCCCACTTCACCTTATATGATCTATGTAGAAAAGTGCTGATGTTTAATGTTTAACATTCGAAACTTGGTTTCAAATTAAAAAGATCCCAATAGAAGGGAATCAAGAAACCCACGTCAAATTTCCGATCTGAACAACACCAACAGAGCTAGAGCGTGTCAAAATGAATAAAAATGAATAAAACGTTACGCAAAAAAATATATCTCTCCAGCCGAAAGACATATCCGTTTAAATAAAAAGATTATTTTTTCTTTTCTATAAAATAATGCCCGATCTCAAAAACAACTCTAAGACTCAATGTATTGTGGTGATCCGTTTACATAATGTTTTCATCAAGATATTAAAATTTATTATCAAACATAAAACAAGGAAAAACAAGTTGGAAATAAAAAACGAGCAAATAATAAAATAATTCATATATGTAAGTGTTCATACCAAATTAGAAAAGGAAAAAACATTGTTAATTGTACTAGAATTTGACATATTGAGGAGGTAGAATAGGACTAAGGATCCTGGTAATGTTATGAATAGGGCGGTTGAAGAGATAAATGATTCAGGACGAGGAAGGAGTTGAGGTTACCATAAGGACTAGCCCTCGTAAATCTTTCCTACTCCTTGAATCTTTCAAGGCAGCCAGCGCTTTTTCCTCAAGTAAACATTGCATAAGGAGAAAAAGCTGGCAAAGAATATTAACGAATCACAAGGGGAGAGTTACCAACACCACATTCTTCTATTTATGAACTCGTTGAGACCAACTCCTCCGGGGCTCCCGACATGCTCCGAGAATATGAAATTTTGAAAGGAAGTGGGGGGGGGGGAGAAACTTTTCTGAAAGCCTAATTTATTTTTTGAACTTGTCATAGACATAGTTTATTTAATAAGATTAGAAGTTTTTTTTTTTTTTATATAAAGTAATTAATGACAGTATCATAGTTCCTAAGCTTGACTAGTTTGTTTATTTCGTTTAACGTCACTTTATGCTGCTATGGCTAATCGGACGATGCTACGGTGGGAGTCCTAAATTTTGCCTATCCAGGTATAATTAGGATAGGGATCATTAACGAGTACCTGACATCGCACAAGCTCGGGACCTCCATTTTACGTCCCTTCCGAAGGACGGCATAGCTAAGGATTTTTTACTCCCTTTAAAAGATCCTAAGGTCATCTGCCGGGCTGCGAACCCGCGATCTTGGGTTTTGTAGGTTGCTGTGCTAACCACTACACCACAGGTGACCCCGCATTACCAGTTTAAAATAGCTGTATGTAAAGGATATTAATTTTCTATTTATTATGTGAATACTGTTTTATTAAAATCTGTCACAAAACAAACTACAGTACTACCTTACTTATCCGACCCTTCCGCGGATTCTAAGGGCGGGGGGATATTTTCGAGGAATCCTTAAAAGTCCAATAAAATCGTACAATTCGGTTTGCAAATTGTCAAGGTCGGGTATTTTTGATTTAGTTATATATTTTTAATGGTGTGCTTGTGTGCAAAAATCCAAGCTTTGGAGCTTAAAGTTCCATTGCTCGCTAATTGGTAGTGTAATTGAAAGCAACAAAACTTTCGACCATTTTTACGTTTCACCACCATAATAACTGCTGCATGGTTGGTTCCATAGAAAAGCATTTTTTGTTTGTTTATTAAGACTTAACGTCCTTATGTACTCCGACTTGGGCAGGAAGGACGGGTTATCCTATAGGTTACCAACCTATTATAGTGTAGGGTGGGAAGGTCAAGATTTATTCGTGGGTTTGCCACGATATAGATGTTAACCCGCCCAGGTGGGATTCGAACCCACGACATTTGATACCTCTCACCCCAATTCACTTATTCATGATCTATTGTCTTTCTCAGGCAGGGAAAAACTTGATTTTTTTTTCTCTGTATTTGTGTTTAATGGACTTAATTATTATGCTATTACAGAGATGAATACTAATTTGTGATTTTTTTTCATTTGTAAAGTGCAGAAGTATTGAGTAGCATATATGTAATATAATCAGAATATATTAAAACGACTAGAAAAGGAGATATAAAGAAGATGAATGGGCTATGTATCATTATCCTGCTAAAGGAAAATGTAAAAAATAAAACTTTATAAATTTCTCAATTTTATGTTTCATTACATAACCCTTTAATTTTCCAAACTCTTTATTTAAGTTTAAATATGGACAATAATTTCCATCGGCGGTTATTTTTTCCTAAAAACCAAACAACCACCACCCGCAACAACCAGTATACTAACCAGCCGATACCAGTATACTAACCAGCCGATACCAGTATACTAACCAGCCGATACCAGTATACTAACCAGCCGATACCAGTATACTATACTTTATATAAGGATAATTTTTTTTTACTTTAATCGAAATTTATCTAAACTAGATTTTCTACAATTTGAAATAAAAATAATATCTGTAGCTTAATAGGAGATTAAGATACTTGCTTTCAAATTTTCAGAATCATCTCAAATAGTGCAGCTATTGTGATTGTTTACAGTGTTGATCTATAAGTCCTTAAAAACGACGTTTGCAATCAATTAAGAATATTGCAGTTGAACTACGGCCAATGCTTCTATATTTAAAAAATATCTATGCAAGCATTTATTTTACTTAATTTAGTATAGTTGACTGATAAGATGAATAAAGATGAAGATAATCAGTGGTGCAGTCAAATAGTAATAACACGTCCAAGTAAAAATACTATAATTGGAACTCGTTTCGACTTACCTTGGAGGTCTTTTTCAGGGCCACCAAACCAAACTAGAGAGGTGACAAACGATGATTGATCAATTGTGCTAATCAGCCATCGTTCTTCTCCTCTGAAGATGACCTGTAAGGCAGGTCGAAACGTCGGCACAAAATTATAGTATTTTTACTAGGACGTGTTGTTTCTGGTTGATTGCATCCCTGTTATTCTTCTTCGTTATTTACTTTTAATTTGCTTTCATTATTATGTTAAACATTCAAAATACATACAAACAATGTCGAAATTTGATCACGTTGCTAAGAACAAGAAATCCAAAATGTGGATATTCTCCTTTTTTTTGCTTGATTTTTTGCCGTCCCTACTTAAATAGAATTCAAAATAGGTCTTCTCAAAAATAGATTTTTCAGTACTGAAAATAACCAATTTGTCATAGGGAAAATCAAAAGGACAAAACGATTCCTAGTTAGCGATGAGATGAACTGCTTCAATCAGATATTAAAGCTTACTACAATTATAATCTACTTTTGTGAATCTATGAGGACTGGATCGATGGTATATATATATATATATATATATATATATATATATATATATATATATATATATATATGAAGACAGACTAAAGTTGTGTATTGTAGGCAGGTAGGGGCAAGGTAACGAGGAATAAAGGTTAAAGACTTTATTAGTTTAGGAAAGGACGAGATGCGACTGTTAACTCCTTCCAACAATTAATTTAGCAAGGACTGCTGTCTTCGATCCTATAACACGATTAGCAGGATCTACCGCTAATGTTTGCTCCTCTCCTTAAGGCTCCGGATAGCAACGTCAGTATATTATTTAAAAAAATATATAGAAAAATACCAACAACAAAAAAAAGTACATCACTTTCATTTTTTTTTTTTTTTTCTGTTTCGAAATTTTCAAATAATTTATAGGGATGTTAATTATTTTTTTTATTGTTCGTTGATATAAACGAAATAATAAGTAAATGTATATTTGTTTTTTGTTTTTTTTTTAACCAGTTAGACCGCTGTTTCTTTCGTATAGAGGATATTTTCCCTGTTGTCAATACAGCATAATTGTTGTAATCAATATAAAGTATAAGATGAATTTAAATAGTAGTATTTATAAAGAAATGATCAACATTGCTGAAGTCTGTAACGACAGAAGCTTTAACTTAAAATCGTAATTATTAGAGCTGAAATAGTAAATCTGTAGGAATCATTAGGATTCCAGGAATAAATGTGATTACTCCGGTCTTCTCTTAAACTTCTCTTAAATTGTTGAACCATGTATTTATTGCTATTTTGGTAAAAAATAGTAAATTTCTATTATCAATTTCAAGCTCTTTATAAAACCGTATCTTTGTAACCTCTCATGTAGAATATCAATTTTCAAACGTAACTGTTATCCACACTATGAAAGGATAGGTATCTGGTTTGGACTAAATCAGCAACATATGGAACATTAAGATCTTTATGGATAAGTTTATTGGGGACCAAGTAAGGAGCATTGGGGATTTTTTGAAGGATTTTATATTGTAAAGATTGGATATTAAAATATAACAATAGGAACATATCTATTTGTGTTTCTTCAATGTTTTAATTTCAAATTTAGAATAGATAAGCTTGATTACAACTAATCCCAAATCTGTATAAGATATTTACAAGCTCAAAAAATGGGCAGTATATTTTCTCTTCCTCATTGGATTTTTCAAAGGATCAGACCACCCAAAGAAGATCTAGATGGCCTGGGTGTTAGGAGTCAAAAAGCCATTCCCTGTTTTCGGTTCATTGTATTCTAAAAGGACGGGGAGATAATGGCTGGAGGGAGTCATAGCGAAGGAACGACATTACGAAATGAGCCGTGGCCTGATGGATTGGATAATCAGGTAGGCGAACCATTCAGGGCGCGCGGTAGCCTTGTCGATCCGCTGCCACTTTGTGGGAAAAGGAGCTGGCTACGGGGTCTTTCTTCTTTACTTGACAAGTTGAAAAGAAAATTTGACTGCCATTTCCCTCTTTATTTTCCATTCTCAATCAATTTTAGAGAAATATAGGTAGTAGAAATGTGCTTTCATTATTTCTCTTAAAAACAATTTATTGATCTTTACAACTGTATACATTATATACAAGATGTAAATTATTACTCACTGGTACTAGCACTTCAATAAAAAATCTGCATTAGAAGGTTTCTTAGTCTTTTTTTTTTTTTTTTCAGTCACCTCGGAGGATTATTGGGAATTGAGTGTGAGCTAAGTTGGGAAAGTAGTGAATACGAGTGGGTTCGGAGTTAACAATAGAAGGATAGGTATCTGGTTAAGGCCAAATCAGCACCATATGGAACATTAAGACCTCTATGAATAAGTTTGTTCGTGACATAATAATGTATTTATTGAACAATATAATATATACATACATGTACTTCTAGTAGTAATAGTAGTACTATAAAGACTACTCTTGGCATTTGCCATCAGAGGAGTCTTTGGGTGGTGTTTGACTTTAATGGCTTTACTTTTTAAGTATACCATACTAATGAGTAGAGAAAACTTAAATACAATATAAATCATTGAAAACAAAATTAAATTTTTTTGTTAGATTAAAAAAATACAGCACTATGAAAACAAAACAATAATTGGAAAATAACATTTTACTTATTAACATTTTTTACATTTTAAACAATAAAAAAAAAAAAAAAAACCTGTACCACTTACAACCCATGAAGGGTCTCGGGTTCAGTACTTGGGTAGCCTTTACTGTTTCTAAGCCAACGGTTGTGAAAGGAGGTGATTTGGCAAGAATTCATGCTCAACCGCCAGGTTTTTTCCCCATTTAAGGGTACCCAATTTTTTAAGAGGCTGAGTATGCCCCAGGAGGGTCTCCCGACCCTTAATATAATACAATACTTAACTATAATTAAATTCTGGGACTAAACTATAACGGTACTTCCATGCTACTTGACAATACCTTGATAAATACAGCCAACATTTTCCATTTAAAATATTCAATGCCTCAGCTCCATTGAGGAACGGTTTTCCCAGAAAGTTTACTCTGAATTCCCTCAAGATAGGACATACCGCTAGCAAATGATATACATCTTCTCTCTTCCCCCCCTGAATCTGATGATCCAACAAATATCTAATGTTAACCTACTCATCACCAGTTTAGAGTAATACTTGTAAAAATAATTACAGAAAACTGGAAGTCATTCAAAATATTTGTATGAGAATCATAAACAACTACCCCAGATACACAAAAATATACACTATGCTCACCGATCTCAATTTACCCACAGTCAAACAACTCATTCATTCACAAACTTTTTTTTTTTTATTCGTTCTATTTCATTTTATTCATTCACAAACTAATTTTTTTTTTATCAAATGCTATATCTGAAAACCCCAAAATCCAAGAAATAGGAAATTACAACAAGCAAACTTTAAAAAGAAACAAACACAAACGAACAAAACAGATATTACTTGAAGATTGAATCAAATTTCTTTAAATTACACACTAGAACACACATTACAATAGTGTAAATATCTTATTTACACTATACAGTTAATTATAGTTATAATATTAATTATAATTATTAACTATACTGTTTTTAGTTTATTTTTGTATTACACCACAAAAGAGCTTTATTTTCATTTTTTTTTGTATTACTATATAAACAGTATATTATTATTTGTAATAATTTGGCTTGAATCATAGTTTAACAATGATTTATTATTACTCGCACTAGTATTGCTCATTTGTTGTGTAGTTTTTCCAACTGGTTTTATCTCTTTATTTATGCTTTTTGCGTTCTCACATTTGTCTATAAATTCTTTCTTATTACTTAGTATATGAGATGGATGTGTGTCCAGACATATGCCCATGTTATTATTAGCCTAGTTCGGCTTTATGTAATTTATTTTCAATAAAGAATACAAAAAAAAAAATAAATAAATAAATAAATTGTAGGGCACTATTAATATAACTGTTGCTGGTAAGGTTATGATTCAAGTTTTTATATAAAACAGAGGAAGTGGATCTTGTAGTCTTCAAAACTTGTTCTGATTTGAAATTTAGTATTGTTTGTGAAAGAATAAGCAGCATTGAAAATTTTATGGAGGACCTTGGATTGTAAGGTATGTGTCTTTTATGTATGTGAATTGACAATTTAAATATTAATACTCCTTTAGTATAAATTATTATAGACATATTTTCATGAAAAAAATAAACTAAAAAATTTTATTTAAAACTACTTTTTAATTAATCAATATTACAATATGGATTTGAACGAATCCATATATGTAATATGTTAATCGATAATTAATAAACATGCTCAAACAATAAAATTAAAAGTAAAAAAAAAAAAATTGTTTATTCTTGGGGTTAACTAACGTCCTTATACACTCCAACTACTCCTACTAGGGCAGGAAGAACGGATTATCCTACAGGTTATCCTCCCAAGCCAGGGTGGGAGGATCAAGATTTATTTAATGGTAACTTCACGAAATAATCCAGGATTTTCTGTACCAAGTGCGACAAGACTCGCTGCATTGCGCTCGGACAAAAAAGTAAAAAGTAAATTAAAATACAATCATAGTATATATATATATATATATATATATATATATATATATATATATATATATATATATATATAATGTATATACATGCTTGATTTTTCTTTATAACTAACTGATTTAATTATACGACTTCCTGTCCTTCAGTGTCCTTTTACTATGTTCCATTAATCTCTGTTAAATAGATCCCCTACACCGGACTCCAATTGGACAAACGTCTTACTTGGAAACCACATACAAGACTAAAAAGACAAGAAACTGACAATGGTTTCTGGCTACTTCAAAAATTAACAGACAAACGTTCAAAGCTCCCAACTAATTACAAAAGAATTATTTAAATGACTGTGATTAGACTAATTTGGACATACGGAGTTGAGCTTTTCACTAAAACATCCAATTCATCTCGTATCCAATCTTTACAATCCAAACTCCTTCGTAAAATCCTCAATGCTCCTTACTTTGTCACCAATAAACTTATCCATAAAGATCTTAATGTTCCATATGTTGCTGATTTGGCCCAAACCAGATAGCTTATTTCAGACATTCATACATTTCATTGTAAGCACCATAACAACTAAAATTCACTAATTTCTCAACTTGCTTCCTTACTCTATTCCCGGTAATCCTCCAAGGCATCTGAAAAGCCATATTTATTTTAAATTTGGGGTTTACTTTATTTTTGTTTATTCTTATAGGTGGTAATCAACAATAATTAATTAATAAACAAATTTAAAAAAAAAATATTTGGACAAACATAATAATGATAAAGATGATTTAAAATAGAGCTAAAGCTGAACCAAGGCCCCAATTTTTGGAAAAGTACTTATGAAGATAAAAGCATTTTCACGAGAAACGGAATACCACTGGAATTAATCTTATTTTTCAGAAGAGAAAACATGATAAAAAAATATTTCCAGGAACCCATTCTTCCTTGGAGATATTTCTTTGTTCACCAATTTCAATATTATTTTCCCTCTTGATGTATTTTTATAAATCTCCGTTTCAAAAAACTGGTCTTGTCTATGTGTTCACATTTTGTCTTTAGATGTTAAGATCTCTCAACGCGTCTGGCCTTGACTCCCAATAAGTGGTAAAAAGTTCGATTCGGGGTTCCCCAGGCTGAGTGTGTTTGCATTGTATATAAAGTATGAATGAATAATAATTTGTGTATTTTAATTTTAATTTAATTTTGTTTTATTTTTGGTTATTGTAAATAATTATTAGTTTTATTTTTATGAATATATTTATTTTATTTTATTTCTTATTATTATTATGTGGGTGTGTGCATTTGTAAATATGGTATGAATGAATAAAATTATCTCTGTACCTATTGCCCTTTAATGAGGCAGATTGTACAATTATTTCAATAAAATATATGATTAATTTAAAAAAAAAGATGTTAAGAATTGCCAGCCAATGCGATCTTACTACTATACATTTGAGAAAATAGCTGTTTGGTGTTTGTGTTATTAAATAAATAAAAAATGTCTTTATTTATTCTGGGATCTTAGGAATAAAACATAATTTACCGTCAAGGGCATTCAGAGCAATGAGCAAGAGTGTACAAATCCGATTGGTGGGCATATTGGTTTTGAAAGAAAAAGAACTGCTAACGATTATAATTATCAATATATCTGAACTAGATAGTTATTTTTAAGTCTAAATACTGTAATAATAATCAATTTAAAGTTGAATTATTTAAATAATAAAAAAAGTCAAGTTAAATAAATAAAATAATTTTTTTTCTGTAGAAAGCTGTTATTTATTGTTAGTATATTTTTCTTTATTATTATGAAAGCATCTCTCACAAAGGATTATTGCCTTTCTGGATGATTATGATTACAGCTATTTGGAAAACCAGAACTTTTTTTATTTAAAATCAGTCACCAGAGCTTGAGTTGAGAAGCTGAGGACTCCATGTCGAAATATACAGTCAGGGTCATAGAAATTGCATCACTTAAAAATAATGGAAGATCTCTTTTAACCAATGTTGTTCTTAACTTTCGATAATTTTAAAATGTTTTGCAAAGAAAAAGAGTATGTTATTTGGCATGAAAAATGGTTAAAACCCAAACAAAAAATAAAAGATATTCATAAAATGATAAATAAAATTTTTAGTGTTTACGAGGAATTTAAGAAAACAATTTTTTTTTTTACGTACTCATATAAATTGATTTAAAAAAATTGTATAAAAACATTAAAAATACATTTATTGAAATATTAATATAAACTAGTATTTTGTCGAATCGCTATTAGCCCTGATAACTGAGTCGATCAATTTTTTTATGATTTCTTCACTAATCTCCTCATTCCACACCTTTTCGATTGCCAGTTTTACCTCATCTTTATTCTTAGGCTTGCAATATTAATTTTTTTTTCCATGATCTTCCACAAGTTTTCTATAGGATTTTTTTTTTTTTTACTTTTCAATCTTTTATTAATTGAAATTTACAACTGTATTAGAAAATACATCCAGTAAATGTGCTGTATACAATACAATATGATAACATGATTAAGTCTTGTAGAGAAACTACCCATTGGTAGTACTCTAATGAAATTTACAAAAGAAGAAAATCCCGAGGCCATCTTCTTTTCAGGCGCCTCGGAGGATTCCCAGGGATGGAATGGGAAGCAAGTTGTGCAACAAGTGGATTTGGATGCGGAGTAAGTTTATTATGAAAGGAGAGGTATCTGGTTCGAGCCAAATCAGCGACATAAGGGATATTAAGGTCATTGTGGATTACTTCATTTGTGACAAAGTAAGGAGCATTAAGGATTTTTCGAAGGATTTTGGATTGGAGTGATTGGATGCGGGAAGAATTCGATGGTTTGGTGGATCCCCATAACTCTATACCGTATGTCCAAATAGGTCTGATAATCGTCATATAGATTAGTTTCTTATAGTGAATCGGGAGGTTTGAACGTTTGTCAAGTAAGTGTTGTAGCAGTCGAAATCGACGTGCAGCTTCTTGTCTTTTCAATCTAGTATGAGGGTTCCAGGTAAGTCTCTTGTCCAGATGAAATCCAAGGTATCGTATTTGTTCCACATTATTTAGCGGTACACTATTAAAGGATACAGGAGGACAGGATGAGGTAGGTTTTCGACGGAGGGTAAAGGTTATTTGTTGGGATTTGCTAGGATTTATCTTAACTCTCCAGTTATGACACCATTCTTCAAGAGAAGTGATGTGTGACTGGAGTGTCTGGGATGCAGCAAATGGATCTTCATTGACTGATAACACGCTGGTGTCATCAGCATAGGTTGTGAGGATAGTGTTAGGATGTGTTGGGATATCAGCTGTATACACTGTATAAAGGATGGGACCCAGGATACTACCTTGAGGAATACCAGCGGTCTGGGGAAAGATAGATGAGTATTAAGAATTGTGATTAACTCTAAATACTCTATCAGAAAGGTAGGAACGGAGGATGAGGAAATATGTAGATGGAAGGAAGTGGCGAAGTTTATAAAGCAGTCCTGAATGCCATACCCGATCAAAGGCCTGTTCAACATCTAGAAAGGCACCCGTGCAATACATCTTGCGCTCCAATGCAGATGAGATAACATCCACCACACGATGGCACTGCTGGGTTGTGGAGTGAAACTGACGAAATCCAAACTGATGGTCAGGAATAATGTGATTGGAATCGAGGAAGGGATAAAGGCGTTTCAAAAGGAGCTTTTCAAGGATTTTTCCCATGATAGGTAGGAGAGAGATAGGTCTGTATGAGGAAGGATTTTCTGGTGGTTTTTTAGGTTTTGGAATCATTTTAATAATTGATAATTTCCAGGAATCGGGAAAATATGTAGTACGGAGGATAGCGTTATAAATATAAGTTAGGAGTAATACTGCTTTCTTTGGAAGACATTTGAGGATTCTTGAGGTAATAAGGTCATGTCCAGGAGCTTTGTTGGAGGGCAATCTACGGATTATGGATATTATATCTGATGGGTGGAAGGCTTTAGGGGGAAGGGTCATTTGGAGAGGAATAGTCAGTTCTGCTTCAATACGTTCTACAGGGTTAGGATTTAGGATGTCAGGATGAGGTTTAAAAGTGTTATGTAATTGTTCACCAAATACCTGCGATTTTTCTGAATCAGATTTGGTCCAGGTTTGAGCTGGAGTGAGGAGAGGATGATTGAAGGTTTTGAATTTTAAAAGTTTTTTTTGGTCGTGGTCCATAATGATTTGTCGGAAACAGATAGTTGTTCAGTTTGTTTCTGTAAATTTTCAAATTTTAGTTTTTTTAAGTTCTGTTTTAAGTTTGTTGGTTAATTTGGTATAATTGGTTTTGTCAGATGGGTATCGAGTTCTATGCCATTTGGCTCTAGCTCGTCGTTTTTTTCGACTAGTAAGACCCGAATATATTGAGGTAAGACCATGCCTTCTGAGCGTATTATTCTATTTTTTAAGGTATTTTCTGCTATGCTGGTTTGTATTGATTTAGTAAGGTGTTCTATTGCCGTGTCTATTTGTTGAGATGTTTTTAGAGGAGTTTTTAAGTCTATATGGTTTTCTAAAGTCGACCGGAATTTGTCCCAGTCTACTCGTCCAGTTATTAAGGATGGAGGAGAAGGTTTGATAATAGGAGTAGAATGTAATGTAAGCAAAACTGGGCTATGATCAGAGGAAAGGTCATCTAAGGAATCTATTGTAGTTTGGGAAGTAGGTATTTGAGAGGTGACGAATATGTCGAGAATATCTGGGCGTTTTTTTTTAAGGGATGTAGGCCAGTAGGTAGGATTGTTAGGTGAAAGGATAGGGTAATTGTTTAAGGATGATACACGGGAAAGTACACTACCTCGGGAATTGGATGTTCTACAGCCCCATCGCTGGTGTTTAGCGTTGTAATCCCCACCTGCAATGAAGCGCCGCCCAAAGGATTGGAATAAGGAAAGCAGAATATTATGGAAAAGGCTATTTCCTGGAGGACAATATACAGCTGAAAGAGTAAGGTTAAATGGAAGAGAGGATAGGATCAGTGCGGTAGACTGAATGGTGTCAGTTGGAGAGGAAGGAATCAGGGTGTGGGTTAGTGATCTATGGATTAGGATACAAGTACCACCATGGGCTGTTTTGTCGGGGTGGTCAGATCTGTAAGTGATGTAGTCTTTGATGTGGAAATAAGAAGTAGGCGTCAAGTGGGTCTCGGTAATTAGGGCAACGTGAATGTTATTGTCGTGTAAGAATATGTCTAGTTCATTTCTGTGATTGAGCAAACCATTTGCGTTCCATAAAAGAACTGCCAAGGAGTTTTGGATCATCGAGGAACAGTAGATGTGATTTCTGTCAGGGCTCTTGTGAGAAGGGTAATTAAAGGTCTGATGGTTTCTTGGAGTTCACGGAGGAAGGAGGAGAGAATCGATGAAATATCACCAAAAACCTTGGGAGGAAATAGGATAGGATTCTGATATTTGAGGCGGAAGGTTAAACTGTCTTGACGACGGTAACTGGAATGGGATTTGGCTTGGATTTTGTTGACGTGTGATTTGCTCATAAGTTTGTAGTGGAGTCTTGGTCTGTTGGTTTACTTGTTGTGGAGTCTGTTGGGTTGTTGATGGGGAAAAGTTGGTTATTTTAGGAGGTCGGGATGGAAGGGAGGATTGAGACGCCTGATTCTGTGGCCGTCGATTTCTTCGTTCAACCGTCGTGAATTCATGAGTTGGTTGATGAAGTTGAGATGACACCGCTGCTGAGGTTGATGGCTGGGGTTCTGCAAGTTGAACGGCTGGAGTGATGGGTTGTTGATTCAGAGGTTGTTGGGCTTTTGATGTTGATGGCAGTGGAGGAAAGTGTCTAGAAAAATTGTTGACTGAAATATTCTGTTGATTCTGGATGGAAGTTACTATTGTTTCGGATGTTTCAGGAGCAGGATTTCTATTTGTGGTGGAGTTGGAGGCTCTTTGCTTCTGCCTGTATTTGTATACCTGGCAGCCCTTATAGTTAGCAGGGTGACTCTCACCACAGAGGACACACAAGGCTGGCGTATCTCTTGTTTTTAAGCATGTTGCTGTTAAATGTGCAGGGCCACATTTAACACATCTTGCCTGACGATTACAATACGTTTTCGTGTGGCCTAAGTTTTGACATCTAGTACATTGTACAATCTCTTTTTTAACTCGAGGTGCTTCAAATTTTACCACGGAGTACACCAGTCTTTTGATGTCGAAAACCTCCACATTGTTATCTGCTGGCTCCAGATCCACAAAGAACAATGGGAGTGGGCGTTTTTCAGTGCGGTGGAGTACGTTGGATACATGCCTGACGCTATGGCCTAGCTGCTCCAGGTCTCTTTTGATGAAATCAGGAGGCACTGATTGGTGAAGTCCCCGAAGTACTACCCTGTAGGCCTTGTCTTCTTTTAATTGATAGCAATGGAACTGAATGTTTTGAGTTTTTAAGTGGGCTACCAATGATTTATAGTGGTCTTTTGTCTCGGTGTTTATTTTTATGTCGTGGTATCTGGATTGACATTGGAAGATTGTTTGACCAATTAATTCTGAAATCTGTTGACAAAATTGGATGTAGTTATCTACGCCCGTAACGTAGATAGGAGGTGGCTTTATATCGGTTTGAGGTTTTGGTGGTTGTTGTACTGAGCTTTCTGAAGGCATGTTAGACAATGGCTGAAATCTGTTTGCTATTTCTATGGGTGTAACTGATGTGATGACAGCTTTACTGCGTGTTTGTGATGGAGTGGGAGGTTGATTCGTTTTTTTTTTTCCTTTTGTTTCTTTTTTTCTTTTTTTTTTTGTCCGGAGAGTTCCCAGGGGGCTCAAGAGCAGTATTTCTTTGTCTTTTTGACAAAGTTCTACCCTTAAGGAACTTCGAGTCCGATTCGCTGAAGTCGGAACACGGCATTTCTTCATCGGAGTCAAAGCAGGATGATTTTTCACACTCCATGGTATAAATAATTATTTTTGCTAATAGTTATTAAACAAGAATATTATTTAAAGAGAGAAAAAAATAATTAAAAACAATGTACATATATAAATAAAAACACATCTATAAAATAAAATTAAAAAAAAAAAAAAAAAAAAAAAAAAATCTTTAACGAGCTACGAACTCGGGTGCTCTAGAATAGGAGCCGAGCGCTCTACTGAATACGCCACCTAGGATGATAGATTCAGGTAGGCCTAAGTAAGTGATACCCAGTCACAGCCGTCTGCAGGTCGAAACTCTACCTACGTCGTGCCCAACTATCCCCTCACACACCTAATGTCCACCTTTATAAATTAGTTTCTAGGGACTCACCTAGCCGGAAAACTTCACTAATTGTTCAATTATGTATATACACAATATTTGCAAAGAGCCAAGCTGATACGTGAGCTAATACCACTGGTATTACTTGAGTAAACAGGGAGCTGTTTTAGTTAGCTGCATAGCAGTAGCGGCCATGTTCCTTCCTATAGGATTTAAATCTTGTTTTCTGTTAAAAACTGCTTTACCTATCCAAAAACGTAATGTTAAAGGCAATAAAAAATAATGTATCTGACAGTTAATACATTTTTTTAAATAAATAAATAATTAACTTACCGATTTGGCTCTATGGCATGGAGCAGAATCATCTTGAAAAATGAAGTCTCGGCAGTTTGTAAGATGGGAATTCATTGAGGGAATCAAACTCTCTTCCAAATTTTTTCGGTACTTGCTATCTCATGGGTAGAACGTCCAGCTTCAGCAAATGTCACTATTTTAACTTTTTCCGCAATAGACATTTGATTGAAACTCAGACTATTGGACATAATAATACAAAATACGTGCTTAATTTTAGATACTCTGGGCACAACTAAACTATAAGTCACTGATTCTCTCTCTCTCTAATACTAGTAGGTAAACACATACAATCCCACAATTTGTTTACACATTTAGGATCAAAAATATAATAATCTTAGGTGATGCAATTTCTATGAACACGACTGTACAATAGACCTTGAGGTCTTTTTAAGATGGAAGGATTATAGGGAATTGGATGATTAGAGAAATGTTATATTGGTTAAAGGAAAAAGGGCATTAAAATGTAATTAAACGATGTCATGTTAAACAAATAGTAAATTTAAGTTTTATTTGAACTTATATTTGAATTGATGTTTAAGATTGAATGAATTGATATTTGAATCGAATTTTTCTAAAAACCTTATCAATTACCAATTTATTATCAATTACCAAAAATGAATATGACGCTTTTTAAAGGGAGGAAAATAATTGTTCAAACTGATATAGGGAGGTGTCACGTCATAATGCGTCTGTGCTTGAAATGCTTGAATGCATAGGATGCCATCAGTGGAATTGCGTCACAGATGAAGCGACTATTGCCTCACAATTGCTAACATGATCATTGACGCAATAGGTTTTCCAATAAGACAAACCCCCTTCCATATATTAATTTAATGGGTTACCCGGAAAGTAATTTATTTTTAAAAATTTGTTTAATTTGACATTAATAAAATAAATGATTAGAAACTATTTTAGTGATCAAAATACGCTTCATTTCTCACAACACATACTCCTATGTATGGAATTTTAAATCCATACTATTAGGAATTTAATATTCAATAAATTTTTTATAGTGGAGTAGTTCAGGTCTTTCAAAAATGTTAGACGGTAGACAAGAGGTCTGGAGAAAAGGGCGGTTGTAGCAGAGACTAAGTTCAACGACAAAAACTTTCGTGTAGATGAGAGATTTCACCGCTTCACCACCAGATCCACGTAGTACCTACCTAAAAATAATAAAAATTAATACTTTACTTTATAAGTGAAATGAGCTTAATTCAAGTTAATGTCTCCTAACATTTGTAAGCATACGGGCGACGTTTGCCATTTTTTCAAGCCTTAAAAAACATAGATAATAATATAATAAAAACTGTAATATTACAATCATAACAATTGTTTATATATTTATAAATTTATATATAATACTAGTATCCCCCGTCGTTGCTTCGCCCGCTCTCATAAGTAAGGACTTAGATAATTTTAACTAATAATTGAAATCTTGTATTGAACAATACAATTGAGCATTAGGTTTTCAATGATATTTTCTCCCCTTATCAGCAATTTTTAACCTCGTAAACATTGCACTGATTAGGTGTTTTAAGATTACGTAAAAGCGTGATTGGACATTTTTAATTGTTTTGGACAATTTTTAATTTTAATATATGAGTTGTTAATCTAGACAGACGGAAATTATTGAAAAACTCTTGGGGATAATGGACTGCATTATCACTGCTAACGACTAAAGGCCCATGGATCATATTTTGGATCATATTTAGCGAAAGATCAATTTGATATGTTAATAATTTTTTACATTCGAAACAACTGTATCGATTTCATCTGATTGGATTTTAATTTCTAACCTTAAAAGCTAATTACAGCGTGACAAACCTCGCTTCTTCCACTTAACACTGAACATTCAAATTATTATTATGGTAAACTTTAGTACTGTAACTCTTCCTAGAACGATGAAGACGATATAGTTGAAATTTGGTTCAGATAGGTTCATTAGTTTTCTAAAAACTCTGTTGCTGACTGGCGCTAGCTACACATCGTTCAATTTTTAAACTTAACTGCAAACCAAACGCCATATTACATATTTATAGCTTTCTTAATAACAATTTAATAAAAATAAGTAAATTCTTATCAAATTCTAACTCTATATAACACCTTATCTTTGTAACCTCTTTTGAATGACGCTCGCCACCTATTGGTCAATTTTCAAACTTCACTGTGCACATATTTATAGCTTTTTTTGCATCAATTTAATAAAAAATTATATACATTTTATTATTGCTAAACCTTCCTTGAACTGTGAAGATAATGTAGTTAAAATTTGGTACAGATTAGTTTTGTAGTTTTCGCAGTTCGTGATCACAAACGAAAAATGGCTTGTCCTTTTATATAATAGTATATATACATATATATATATATATATATATATATATATATATATATATATATATAATATATATCATTCTGTATTACCTTATATTTACTTCATAGTTAATAATTTTTGTTTTCCAATAAATGTATCCTCACTCCTTATTAAAAGCATATTTCTGCAAACAATATATAAAGTCATTAATTATACATATTATTATTACCATGGTTGCAAAATTTATTATTTTTTTTAATTATTGTTATATGTGTACAGTGATATTTTATATTTACCTCATTTAACAGAATATTTGAAGTAATATCATATAAAGGGCTATCATATTATGTGATGCTTCTTACGGCCTATCCATATTTAAACTGATTTATATATCTGTATACTTTACATAATGGGTGCAAAGGTTGGTTATCATATTATGTTTAGTTTATCTTTAAAATGTTTCTCTCTATTCTATTTCTTTTTATTTATTATATATTTAGTTTGTTAATTAATAGTGCATAAAGTGCTACAATTTTTGTAATATCTGTTTTAAAATTTACTGCTTTGTGTATATTTATTGTGATGAAAATTGACTCTAAAATTTCTCTTTTTTTTAATATTGTTTGCATATAATAATATATTAGTTGTTTTTTTTAATTAAATGAGTGATTGTTATTTATGTGCTTAGAAAAAATTATTATGATTGTTATAATACAGTTTTTGTTATGTTATTATCTATGTTTTTAGGTCTTAAAGCATATTTTCATGAAAGCAAAGCCATGAAACTTGGCCCATATGATTATAAATATAATTTTTGAATAATAAAATTAATGTTGGAAGTTATCATTGCTTATTTTTCTTATAAATATCTTAATCTCCTCATATATTGATACATATTTAATACTTAACTCTAAACCCCTCTATTTCATAACAATATACAACATTTTAAAAAATATATTCCTAATGGGGAAACATTTCAATTGGATTGTCCGGTAGATTTTTATATAAAACTATAAAATAAACAAGGGCGTTAGGCAAGAAGGGGAAATGTCCAGTAACCATTGTTCTCAATTAATCCCAAAAGTAAATTACAAATATTGTTCTATTCTTTCCTATTGGGAACGGGTTCTTAAACTCCAAAATATTTTAAAATCCTCTTTCTAGCCTCCATGAGACCACCCTAAGTGATAGAACATGTGAAATGCTGGCAGGTGGCGTTGAAATCTGTTTCGATTTTTTAGGAAATTCTCCCTTCTAGCCTAACACCCTTCAAATGTGGAAGTTAAACTGAATAAAATAGCCTTTAAAGTGTAAATGAGTTCCAGATACATGTGGAAAGCCCTCTCAATCTAGGTTGCTATTATTCGGAGAAATTACTGGTTTATTTTTATACATAATGTAAAACAAATTACTTTACTATAAAATCCTTGAGGCAATAAAGTTAAACTAAAAAAAAAAAATTTGTTTAGCTAAGGGAAATTGAAACAAGTTCCGTGTGTGGCCTAAATGAGACTAACACGAGAAAAAACCAACTCGAGGACGCTAACACCGTGAGTAGTCGCTATGCCCGGCTTATCGGAATTAATTTCGTTGGGAACTCATTTTAGCAAATGAAAGGTGACTGCCCCCTCCACAAAACTACAAAACCTAATACGGGGGGGGGGCGTCGGAACGGAAATTAACTGCTCTACCCCCTCCCCTTCACAGCCCAAATTGCAATACCTTCTCTCCTCGCCTCTGCAGCTATTTTTTTTTTTCATTCCGTTTTAAACCTTTTAGTCGTGCACATTTTTTAACAAGTTGTTTCTATGCAATAATTAAAAAAAAAAATTAAAAAATCGAACGACGGTTCCCCGAAGCTGGATATATACTTACATAAAACAATAAGAAATGCCATCAGAAACCAGGACAGAAAAAGAAGTTTTGCTACTTTTTTATTAAATTTCAATTAGGAATTAAATTTTCACCCCATGACACAATACCGGAACTGAGATTCTTAAAATAGTAGGTCACTTAAGATATCCCCCCTCTGGGATATCCTCCTCCAATCTCCTTGTCTTCGTCCTCTCCTCCTTTTTCTCAGGGGGTTCCATCTTCTCACCATTTTAGGCAATCTTCCAAGAGTTAGCGACGCTCATCGAGTTCTCCTTAATTTCCATTTTCTTCCTTATTTCTTCATTTCTTACCCGATCTGGTCTAGTTTTGAAGTTACACCTCCACCAGTTGTCCATCACAAGCACTTTTAACCTATCTCTAATCCTCTTGGTAAAGGATCACGGTTCAGCTCCATGTCGCCTGCTTGGAGGTAAAAGTCATTAAGGAACAAAATGATTTTCCGTTTCAATATTCAAACGTGAATATACTCTTTAAACGTTTCTCAGATAGATATATAGTGAATTTTTTCATTCTCTAATGTGCATATACATATAGCAGTTATATTCACATAGTGACTTTTTATACTTATGTGAAATGATAATATCTACACACAATAACATTTAGTTGAATTTAGGAAAAAAAAAAATGCATTTAGTGACTTTTACTTCCAAATAGACGATATAAGGATACCTTCAATGAATAGATGATAAATCATTTTATTATTTTTGGATATGTCATGCTCCATAAAACCAATGCAATATATGTATTGCCTTCCTAGCTATTCCACATCTACTATGCGTTTTCCTTTCACATTATCATACCCCCTGCAGAAGCTAGTCCAAATATTTAAATTCTTCAAACTTTCTACTTTAATATGGAGCATTGCTTTTTTGGGACTAGGGACTTGAATCCTACACGAAAATCGGCATTCAAAACGCAATGTCTTATGCATGTATAAAAAGCTGAACGTACGCTGATTCTTGTAATGCTATTGCAATCATAATCGGTTGAACACGGCAGTTTTTATTTTATTTATTATTTTAAAGGAAATTTTGTCCAAGAAAGGAAATTTTGTCCAGGTAATTTCAAATTCTCGTCGTTTCTTCTTCTTTTTTTTTTTTTATTGAAAGGGAGTAATTAAAAAAATCAATGAACCAATAACTATTCAATAACTTTATTCATTAAAATAATTTCCATTGCAACTAATAACTTAATCCCATTGTAATGCAAGGACCCGAATACCGTTTTAAAATAATAATTGATCTTTGCATGTAAAAAATTGATTTAATTCCTAATCTAGGCTTTGCTCGTTATCAGGACATTTCTGCCAGAGACAATGTTCTAGAGATCTAAAAGGGGACAGTCAGTAAGTGAAAGGTCGGGAGAATCTGGTAGGAGCGGAATTGTTTCCCTTCCATTTTCCATAAATGCAACTTGACATAAATCAACTTTGCAGCATTTGATCTAGCATTGTATTGAAATAGTAAGGGTTCAGTTCTGTTTACCAAATTTGGATCAAATTTTCAAAGTTTAGACTGACAGTGGTCTAATACCGCGCAATAGGACTCTCCAGTAATAGTTTGCCCTCGGCTTGAGAGCTCATAGTGCACAATGTTTTGGCTTGTCCAAAAAAACAATCAGCAATACTTTTTTTCGGATGAAGATCAGGTTTTTGAAATTGTTTTGGATTTTCCTCAGCTGATAGCCATTGGTATGATCACCGAATATTCTTGTACAATACCCACTTTTCATCAGAAGGGATAATTCTGTCAAAAAATGGGTCATTTTATAATCCGTAATCTAAAAATGAAGCTGTTGTCAGTCGAATAATCTTATTCGCCTCTGATTACTTATTAGGGCTCTTTTATCCTTTTTTTTTTTTCATTTTTCCCATATGATGTAGGTTTCTCTAGGCTGTTGCTTGGATAACATTTAACAATATTAACTTTTCCTTTTTTTACAATTTTAACTTTTAAATTACAATTTAAATTTTTAATTTACATTTAATGAGACGTATTGCCCCCTCTGGCTTGAATGATTGATTCCGCTCTTTTTTGCATACTTTTTGAAGAAAATCTTGGGGTATGCTGTCCCACCGCTCTAATACAGCTGCCTTTAACATTTCAAGAGTAGTAGGAGGTGAAGCTAGTGACCCAACGTTTCTGTTAAATTATCCAAAACGTACTCACTTGGGTTAAGGTCAGGACTTCTTGCTGGCCAATCAATCGTTTGAACAATTGGTGGTGTTCAGGTACCTTGCCTTGTGAGAACGGGCATTATCATGCATGAGCAAAGATTCAGAGCTTATGAATGGCATTAAAGGTATTATATAATTGTTAAGTATCATTCTACATATCTCAAAGCTTTCAAGGCCCCTTCTTTGATTGGCATAAACTCGGTACGTGCCTCCAAAGATATGCCACCCCAGAACATGAAAAATGACCGGATTTGAATTTCAACAACTTGAGGTACGCAGGATGGAATAGAAGGATCAATACAATTTTTTTAATGTAAAAAAGATAAAAATAAGTATGTGATTTTGTAGTTAGGTTTAGAGTGTTTTTTGTGTACTGTAACTATTCCATGCTCTGTTTGTTTCCATTGTATATATTCCACATTTATAATATACGTATATAAGTACATAAAAACAGTTTTATTTCCTGTACTGTACTTCAGATCTGTATTATTATTATGTATTATTATTTATGCGGCATTTCTAGGTTATGTTCGCAAATCCGAACAAATCGGTAATCCGAACTACATGGTCGAAATACTACTGTCCCAATTGGTTCGGATTTTCGACGCTCTACTGTATCTGACCTTTTGAAAAGTAGTTATCTCTCAAAACAAACTATAATTTATCTAGGCTTTCTAGGTCAATAGAACCAAGCTGTTTTGCTACAATTAGGATTGGTGAATTAATTGCAACTTCTATTGGGATTATTTCATTAGAAAACTAGTTTCGAATGATAAACATTCATCTTCAGATCTAAAACATGCAAATTTTTTCAACACATCAGTACAATGTTACATAGATTATACACACTAAAGTTTTTAAAAATGTAAGACGAGAAATCAAACATCAGTAATAACCTTATGGGTTCTGAGAGGTAACTGAAATAGAAATGGACTTCTCACTGAATTCGTTACAAGTGGAACTGCCTCCTTCCACTTAGTAGTTTAAATTTTTGTGATTTACTATAAGATTTCCCTTATGACTCATTGGATTTTTCCGTTCCTATGGAAAACAAATTTAAAATGAGGCTATTGGATATGTTTATCTGATCATTTAAACAAAAATCTGGATCATTCATATGAAAATAACCACAAATTTAATAAAGACTCGGGAGTAAAAATACTTAATCAAGTAGAAAATAACCTAAAATTAAATATTTTAGAATCATTAGAAATAATAAAATCGTTTAAAACCGATCGAGATTTTTGTTTGAATGATCAGATAAACATATGCAATCGCCCCATTTATTTATTTTTTTTTTCTATAGGAACGGAAAAATCCAATGAGTCATAAGGGAAATCCCATAGTAAATCGCAAAAAATTAACCTACCTGCCCCCTTCCACTTCTCCGAATTCAGTGAAAAGTACATTTCTATTTCAGTATTACATTTTTAAAAACTTTAGTGTATATAATCTATGTAACATAGTACTGATGTATTGAAAAAATTGTATGTTTTAGAACTTAAGATGAATGTTTATCAGTCGAAACTAGTTTTCTAATAAAATAATGCAATAGAAGTAGCAATTAATTCATCAATCCTAATTGAATTTCAACACTCACCACTTTAATATATTTCTTTAAAAGTTTAGTTGCCACTGAATTAAAAGTAATCCCTATTTCAAAGACGGGAAACATTATTTTTGTAGATTTGAAATGGTCGAATTAAAAATTGAATTATAACGAAGACGGTATAGACTAATAAATCTTAATTAGTGAAAAAACGACAGGACTTCTGAAACGCCTTGGTATGATACCGATAGCTCATACCAAAGTAATGCTCATATTCATGATAAGCCCAGACTATAAACCTAAAAGAAACATTGTATTAATAAAGTAAGAGGTTTGAGGGGACTCTAGCGTTAATACAGAGCGGATGGCTGGCGGTGGCTGGGATTTGTGGCGGGGCAACGAGGGCTTTGCTTTACGAGTCGGATCTTATTGCCCGGTTTACGGCTCCGCTTTTATTCAATCATTCCCTCGCGCCTAGCTGTTTCTATTCTCACCTAACACAAGCGCCTTCTTCTTTTCCTCTTTGTTCCAGCTTTATTTGTCTCAGATATCTTCTTTATATGAGTTCAGTACTGGGAGAGATTGAAAATCAACATTGACAGAAAATAGTTCAATAATGTCGTGTATTATAGGCTATGCTGAACAAGTTACAGAATTCCATATGCTAAGTTGTAACTTAGTTGCAGATTACATATTTTAAATATTGTTAAATAATATTTATCGAAGTAGAAATCTATTGGTCTTAATTACTTTTTGTCACCGGTTGTATTTAATGCCTATAGCATTCCTTTGGTTTTGATGCAAAGGACTCTTCAGATTTGCATGCCTTATTTTCATATATCTGACCTTTTGAAACGTAGTTATCGCTCTAAACAAACTATTATTTTTTTAGCTATCCATGTCAATGAAACCAAGCTATTTTGCTACAATTAGGATTGACGAATAAACTTATTAGAATACTAATAACGGATTTATTTATTAGAATACTATTTTCGAATGCTAAAGACTTTCTTGTATATAATCTATATAAGGTAGTACTGATGTTTTGAAAACTTTTGAATGTTTTAGAACTGAAAATGAATGTTTAGCAAGCGAAACTAGTATTCTAATGAAATAATCCCAATAGAAGTGGCAATTAATTCATCAATCCTAATTGTATTGATACTTCTATACCATAATGCGTACCTCAAGTGCTTTTTCTTTCTCTTTCTCCTCCGTGGCTCTCAGCGAGGAGGTGCCTCGATTCAAGCGTTGCTACTATCCCGGTCCTTCGCCAATGTCTTGTTGGAATCCTATCGCTTTCCTCTTTTCTCTCCTATTCTAGCCACATTATCCAACCATGACATTCTTGGCCAGCCTCTTGGTCTTTTGCCAGTTGGTCTAGCTTCGAAGAACTTCTTCGATCTTCATCCATTCGGCACACATGTCCAAAACACTTTAGCTGCCTCTTCTCTATAATTTCTGTTACTGCTTTCACCCCTAGCTCCTCTCTTATTCTGCTATTCCTGATATGTTCCTTACGTATTCGGCCGGCAGCTCTTCTCAGATATTTCATTTCTGAAGCTGTGATTCTGCTCTTTATTCTGTCGAGAAGGACCCACTTCCGTATAGTAGATTGGGAAAATAACTGTGCAGTATTACCTTTTTGTCAACTTCACGTTCCTAAACAACAGTATTGACAACTAGTTTCCAATGATTAACATTTATCATGGATTATATATACTATTTTTTTTTTCAAAAATGTAAACAAAGAAATCAAATATATTGTACAAATTTATTCACCTAAGGTGATTAAACGAATTAGTAATGACATGTTAATTGCTTAATTGCAAAGCAATTACACATCGGTACCACTTATAAAAATTCTATATAATATAATAAAAGTCTTTATTATCCATCTTCTTTTCAGAGCTGGAATAAAATTGAAAGCAAGTTAAGATACTAGTGGATTTGAATGGTTATAGAGTTTTTCAAAATTCAAACAAAAACGATTTGCAAGATCATTGTCTTGTATAAAAATACAATTGAGGTACACATGATAGTATAGAAGGATCAATGCAATTAAGATTGACTAACCTCAGAAATTATTTAGGTTAGTTGAAATATATTTATTCTAACTATGACAACTTTAAATTAAATCTTGTATCACTACAACCCATTTTTTTGGGTTTAGTCTTAGATAACCAGATACGTATCCTGTACGTCCATAACCAATCAAATCCACTAGTATCTCAACTTGCTCCTAATTTTATTCCGGAAACCGAAATAAAATTAAAAGCAAGCTGAAATACTAGTGGAGTTTAATTAAAAAGGATAGGTATCTGGTTATCTAAGACTGAACCCAAAACAATGGGATTTAGTGATACCAGATTTAATTTAGAAACGACATAATGGTAACATACTAAGAATAAATATATATCAATTAACCAATGGAGTTATAGACAAGTGGAGGGGCCTTACCTTCCAATCCCTGAGACTATAACTGACAAGAAGCAGTCATTTTGAATCGCACTATATAGTCAGCATACTAGCCGTTTTTCAGTTCAAATTTTGGTTTCTTAGGCTTTATTCTGGACTTTTATTAAATAATTTATTATATAATATTTATTTTATTTTATAATTTAATAATGAGGAAACACGCTAGTCGAAATGGAATGCAAGTTACCAGTTGGGCAAAGTGGGCGTGGCCGGTTGTTGTTTTGGTTTCACCGCTGACTGAAGAAAATACGGGAAGGGCCTCTCCATATGTTTATATGTTTATGAATTAACCTGAATAACATATAAATGTTGTGAACATATAAATGAATTAACCTGAGGTTGTGATACTGACAAATAATTCATCAATTCTAATTATATTGATCCTTCAATACACTCATGCATACTGTAACGAAATAAGAACTACCCCCTTTGCTAGGTGACCTAGACTAGCCAAGCAATATTTTACTCGTTGCTAAGTGATATATTAATAACAAGATGGAAGGTAATTAGCGTGGTTATGTTTGTTAGTGCAGTGTGGTATGTGTTCTAGTTAGTTCTAGTGTTGCTTGGCCTGTTCTATGTGTACGTAATTGTTTTCTGTCATATTTCTTTGTAAATAAATCGTTTTTTCAGAAACCACCTGTTTATTACAATACTTTTTTTCATGGATTATATATACTAATTTTATTTCAGAAATGTAAGAAATGAAATCATCAGATCATCAGACGGATCAGTAATTACATGTTGATTGCTCGATTGCAAAGCAACTAGTCATTGGTATCACTTATATAGGTTCAATATAATTATAGGAAAACTTTCCAATTTTACGAAGCAATCACTGAAAAAAAAAAAAAAAAAAAAAAAAAAAAAGTTAAATTAAGAAAGGTTAATTATTTCAGCGATGAAGAGATAAAAAAACAACAAATATTTCTGAAACAGCTGGTGCCTATTAAGTCTCACTTGAATTATTTTTAAGTGTACATTCATCTTGAAAATATTTCTTTCCGTTTGACCTTATTAAAAATTACAGGAACTAATTAAGTAATCTTTTATTCACTTTGCCCTCTTCAATTCACGTTCTCTTTGTAATCTAATTATTTTCTTAATAATATAAAAATTTTGTATTTTCTTGAGGACCCGAATGATAAAATCTTAATAATGAATGTTCATTATTCATCCCGGAAATGAGGAGGTGGATGGAGCAGCAAGAGAAGCCCATCAATTAGAAACTATTATACCCACTTTCTCGTCCGCGGCAGAGATGTTTCGATCACTCCACATGAAGATTTTGGGTGAATGGCAGAGTGCATATTCGGCATCGGAAGGTAATCAATTAAAATAAATCAAACCGAACATGGTGGCTGGGCCTCATCCTCCAGACAATGAAGAAGGAAGGAAGTCATAATCACACGGCTAAGAATTTGACATTATCGTTTAACGCATGACTACCTGATGGCAAAGAGAGATCTTCCTGTGTCAACTCTGCAGAGTTGCTCTAACTGTGAGGCATATCTTCGAGGAGTGTCCTCAGTATAGGAGAGATATGGATAAATGTGGTGTACCTCGTCAGCTCTGTAAGGCCTTGGACGATAGTGAACAGTAAATTTCTAGTACTATCGAATTTATAAAGAAAATTAAGTTATATAATTGTATTGAATGTTAGTTACTTTATTCATTACTATTTTTTTTTTTTTTTTTTTTTTTTTTTTTTTTTTGAAATCGTATCTATGGTCTATGGAGATTATTATAATTTTATTAGAAATTTATTATCGTTATTGTCATTGTTGCAATGCAGGTGGTATAGTAAAGTTCGGGTATATGGGCAATTATAACCACAGCAGTTTTTTGCCCTTAAAAAACAAACAACAACAACAATGAATGTTCAAAGATTTGAAGTATAAAAATACACGTAAAATGGTATTTATGTTAGAGCGATAAATACGGTCTAAAACTATGTCAGATGGGGTAGACTAGTGAGAAATTACTTTAAAAAATAAAAATGCCTTACGGTAGCAAGAGGATTACCCAAGTCCGAATTCAGTTGTTAAATGTTGGTATTTGTTGCTAAGGAAATTTAACTGGTCCTCCTCTCGGCCAAGAACAATTCATGTTGTTGAACCAGCAGGAAAAGATAAAATAAGGTTTAATAATGTTTTCATGTTACAGTGTGTGTGATAAATTTTTTTTTTTTCTTCTATTTGCAGTACATTCATTGTTTTTATTTATAGTAAAATATGAATCAATTTCTACAGAAGATAATTTCTTTCTACTCTATTGAATAGTGAAGTAGAATTCATTTATTATTACTTTTTGTTTTTTATTATTATTTTATTTATTTATTTTTTTTTTTTTGCTTGAAATACTGTAGATATTAAAATTATTTTCAAATTATTTTTCATAAAATTATTTTTCTTTTAAATTAAACTTCTTTATACGATTCAGAATCATGGCAAAAACTATATTCTCGGGAAAGGAAAGTAATGAAAACCTTGATTGAATAATGAACTCACCACCAGGTTTACACATGGAATGAAATCCGATTGAATATAAATATATAATGCTAAAAATATACTTCTCAGACTCGATGTATTTTGGATTTAGAACAATATTTATTAACTATGTTTTTCCAATAAATTTTATATTTCACTCTGTTAAACATCTTTTAAGTTGATAAATTTTAATTGAAGCAGTTAATCTTGCAATAACTGTATGCGCCAACGCAACTATGGGACTTGTTCAATTTAACTACATTTAGGTTTAATTTACTAATATTTGATCGACAGGATAGGCAAATACTAATAGGAGACTCCACATTTTAACATGTTAAACAATTCATTGATTTAGGGACTCGAGTGAACTCCGACAACAACATGCAGCAAGGAATAGATGGAAGATAAATTGCTACAAACAAGTGTTGTTTTGGAATCCTGAAGCACTTTAGAAGTAGAAACCTCTCACGCAAAACCAAAGAGGATGTGTTGTCCATCTTGGAAGTGAGGAACAACAGAAACACACCGAGATGACTGGCGTTTGATGCTAAAGGAGGTCTTGACTCAATATGAGTTCTAGCGCTGATTTATAAATATATAAAATATAAACTATATATATATATATATATATATATATATATATATAATATAATATAATATATATATATACAATATATATATATTTTTAAAATTATTTTCATATTTATTTATATCTCCAGAAAAAGAAAATATATATGGTTGACTGCTTATTTGGGCCTAGTTACTATGGTTACCTGCATGATATGGCAGCAGTCGACTGGAGAAAAATAACGACTTGATTGTTCAATGAAAAATAGGAGGGGTGTTTGCCAACTTTTCATACATTTCTGAAAGAAAAAAAAACAAAAAAAACAAAAACTGCTGGGTTTGTAACTTCGTATCGATTCGTATCTGTGACCCAAAGCAGTAAATTTCCTTTTCCCCTATCCCACCTATTGCACAGACTAATTGCAATTATAAATAATATGTTTTATTTTATCTATTTTTTTTTTATTAAATGTTAATTATATTATTTTTTTTTATAAGTTTAACTTTTATCTCTTGAAATTCTTCTATTTCGTTGTTAATAACACAATCTCTATGGATTCAATTTATTAATTAATGTTTTGTTATTGTCCTTGGATTGCCTAAACATCAACTATGGAGAAACCAATGTATGTCGACACAGAAAGATGAGCTGAGCGACACTTTTGACAAAGCGAACTAGGGTCCAACAATCCTCTATAGGAACAATGTTTGAAGTAGAAGAGCGAGAGGGAAGGTAAAAAAAAAAAAAAAAAAAAGGACGGAAAAGGATAGGTATATTGAATTCAGTTCTCTGAAGGGAAAACATTTATACGGAAGAAAAATCGCAAGGAAAAAGATTCCTGGATGTGGAGGTCGATGTTTAATGGAGGTCGGTCAAAATCTAAAGTTTAGCATAGTTAATTTTAAGAAAAATTAAATTTAATGTTTAACTCGCATAGTTTTAAATTTTTTTTTTTTTTTAAATATTCTCTTTACCCAAATAACCGTTCAACTTTAATCAAATTTCAAAACCAAAAAATAATTCTTAATGCCCCAGAAGTAACAAGGCATCATCAAACTGCTTATTGTTTGCGGGAAAAACAATGTAATCCATTCCTTATTTGTTTGTGACAAGTAAATAGAAAAGTCGTGGGGAAAAACCATGGTAGTCCAGCCTAGCCATTAAGTGGGAATAAGGCGTAATGTGCGTAATGCAGGGGCTATCTTTGAATTCCGCCTTGAATCCATCTCCAACCTTCCGAACAATATATTAGACATTGACTAAAACTGCCCAAATCCAAAGAATTAAGCGGAAAGAAAGGATTTACTTTTAAAAAACAAAAATATATAATCAATTTTAAATAGAAAAACAATGACGGAATACAATTCGCCCGTCAATGATCGTTAGATTCAGGCAGATCTCAGAATAGTATCTCTTAATGTCCAGTGAAAAGAATCAAACAGGAAGTGAGAGTGTCCTTTGTACAGGTCTTACTAATTAATCCTAAAGATACTGGCGAAAACTCGTATCCTCCTGTAGCTTTGAGTTGGACAATCAGGAGTTCGGCTGTTTCCCCCTTTTTGCTTCTTTTTTTTTATCGATTTTATGTGGATTACGGTTTTTTTTTTTATTGATAATAATATATATGAAAATAAAGTACACTTCCTTTCCTATCACATTGCTTCTCTAGTTTACAATCAACAAAAGTGGACTACCACAGTTTTTCCCCTCACCCTTCATATGATAAAAAAGTACACTTTGATTAACTTAATTTAATGATTAATCTATCACTAATTCCTCTTCGAGTCTATTGGAAAAAAATTATGGTACAGACACAAGTAAATATATACCTCGATTAAATCTATGAGGTTCTATTTTCCTTTAGAGCTAGGCCACTGATATAACCATTACGCTATCCAATGCCCCCGTTTGGCCCTTATCTCGACAAATTCTAAATTGGTATAGAGTGATCGGGGAGCAGTTGCCATAATCTTGAACCGGCCGACACTAGCCAGGGTTGGCCTGAGGCTAAACTACAACACGTAAACTGGCGGGAAAAGGTATTCAATTTCCGGGGCCCCTCGTGTAAGTGCCCGTGTATATTGTTTCCTCTAGGCGGCCATTTTCTTGTTAAGGTTTTATGTCAGCCTAAAAGATCTTCCGGGCCAAGGGGTGTTACACCATTAACACGTGAAAGAAGCGGTAAGAAAATTCTTTTTATTTTCGTCACTTAATTAACACTAAAGTAAGATTTTATTCATAAATTAACTTTTGCTTTATTCGTTTAAAAAACACTACGTTACTTACTTACGCCTTTGTAACTCCTCAAACAACGCATAATTGTAAATTACTTTGTTTATAAACTTTGCAGTATTTATATTATAGTGGCTGAAATTAATGCCATCAGCGTGGCTTTACGATACTCCTTGAGCTCGCCCATTGAATTTGTTTTACTGGTGTCAGATTCACTCAGTGCTTTAAATAACACTACGTTACACTAAGGGCCGTTTGTAAAAAAAACAACAAAAAAAAACAGACGAAAAATATAAGATAAACAAAAACCTATAGCTATATGTTCAGACGAATATAAAGCCATAAACGAAGCGGCTTATTGCCGATGTCACCCGGATTCCACCGGAAGCAATGATCGGGTAGTAATTAGTCGGCCGAAGTCACAGTCGGTCAATCTCTACTTTGTATTCTTCAGAGGGAAGGAAAGAATCGTATTGACGTGATTGGATTACTTTACTTGTCCACCGACATCTATCCCGTGGCCAGCCGATTCTGTTGCCCTTAAAATTAATTAGAGGAGACTAAAAAATAAAAGAATAAAGAAATCGTATTTAAAGAAAAGAAAATTTTCAGTCTATTAAAATATTTCATTTAATTATGTGAATAATAAAAAAAAATTGAAAATTGTTTTGTTGATACGTTTTGATTATCGATAACGTCACCGATTCTTGACAAAAATACCTCGTTTTAGAAACAAAGCAGCAGTCGAACCATAGAAAAGTTTACAGAACTTCATGGGTTTGAACTCCTGCCTCATCCAACATATAGTCCAGACCTCGCACCTTCGGATTACTACTTGTTTCGATCCATGGCCCATTTTCTTCAAGTGAAATAATTTATAATTTTGCGGAATTTGAAAAAGCTGTCTAAGAGTTCTTTGACAGCCATCCCAAGGATAACAATGGATTATACTTTGAGTATTAATTGTATTTTATATCAAAGAAATAATAATACAAATATTTGTTTCAAAAACGGTCATTTTTTTTTATGCACACCATTATTTAGCATGCACTGGGCCGTCACGTTTTCACGTTCTCAAAGAGGTACCCTTCGGAAAATGTAATTCTTTGGGGAACTATTAGTTCGACATGCATAATTCTCAGATATGACCTACAAATCAATATTCCAAGCAACTTCAGTGAGTTTTTGAGTAATTGAAAAATGTTCAATCCTATGACCGTTCTCCGCTAGGTGCGTCATATTATCCTATTCTCCTATAGATCCTAACATTTATACCTTTAATTTAGGGACCAATATACTAAATTATATTAAAAAAATATAAAAAATACAGTTTCTTTTCTGACAAAATTATTATTTTAACTATTTTAATTTAATTAATCCAGGAAAAATTACTTAATTTTGATTTATCTCTTTAATTTCCTAAGTTATGCTTTTATTACCATCACATATGAATAAATGAAACATCCTGAGTCGAATATATACAGGGGGCATATGCCTGGAATTTATAATAAAAACAATATAAGGTAATGTAAGTAAGAAAGCATGTAGAAATACAGGGGAGAAATATAAGAGAATGCAGCCCGGAAAAGAAAAGCTACTAGGAGCCTTTTTATAAGGTTTATTACTAGGAAGGTCTAGCTGAGTTAGGGGCAAAAGGCAGCTGTGATTCGTTTAATTTTAGAACGGCGTCATAAAAGAACAAAGACGAAAGCTGTAAAACTGAGATGCGCAAACTTTTATAGTCTCCAGTCCGACTCCTGTTAGGAATATCAACCCCCCCCCCCCCCCCCCCCCGGGCTTACAATAAAATCCCAGGAATATGATTATCAAAAATAAGGAAAAAATATTTTTATTAATATCCCTTACTATGTTTGTATGTAATAATGCAAACTTATTTCCATCCGCTCTTTATGGAACTTATAAAGCAAGAAAAAAAGGAAGAAAATTTCATCTCTTTTCTCCTTTTTTTTTCCTGAGGATAAAAATGTAATAGAATTAACCCCCTCTCCTCCTCTCCCTTCCCTATACAAATGGTAAAACCAAAAGAGCTGAAATGATTTTGAAGATACAAAATTGTTCTTTTATTTTTATTTTTTTTAATTGTTATTAAATTAATAAGCAGTTGTTCGGAAATTAATAGAGGCTTTCATATTTTTATTAAATCACCTCTATAGATAATAAACTGTTTACGTTTGATAGTTTTCTTTGTATGAATGTCTCCATTTACAGAGGTTAAGTAAATGGAGACATTCATACAAAAAAAAATGTGGCTCGTAGACACATTTACGAATTCTGGGTTGATGGCTGTGTGAGAAACGAAAGCTCCAGGACAAATGATTGCAAACTTGCAGAGAATCTCTAAAATCGAAAGGCAAAAAAGATCAAAACTTAATATACCGAAGGATAACTCATTAACTGACCGCCAATGGCTAAGGTATGACCTCAAAAAAATTGTTTGCCTCATCCTCCATACCCTGCTTGGCGAGAACACAACTGACTGACTTTTTTTTTTCTTGACAGTTAAAAAATAAAAAATGCGTTTTTAGAAATTGATAATACCAAAGACTGAGACTTATTAAAAAAATTATTATTTGATGTTGAGCAAGATTATTAACAAAAAAACTTTCTAGATCCTTTATTTTATTTTTCATATTTTCTTTTTATTTTTTATTATTATTTCTTTTTTTTTTATCCGTTTATTGAAATTGACAACTGTAAAAAATATATACATCAAGTAAATGTATTAATAACGATTACAACAGCATATCAAAACTTGAAAAGAATTACTCATCAGTAGTTCTCCAATAAAAATTCTGCACTAGGTGTATAGGTTATCTTCATGGTGTCTGGACACCAGGGAGTGGGAAGCAAGTTGAGAAACTAGTGGATTTGAGTGATTGTGGAGTTTACTAGGGTAAACCAGACAGTTATTAACACTGCAGGAAATTTGAGATAGATAATGTTCGGAAATATTCGCACTAAAATTATAGAAAGGATAGTTCAATAAAGTTGAAATTTGCAGTAATTTTTCCTTAATAACTATATTTTAAGCTAATCAAAAAAGTTCACAACAGACATCTTCCTGAAATATATATATTTTTAATATATATATATTCCTGTCACTATATTTTACACTATATATAATAAAATATTTAAAATCAGTTATAGGCACCCAATGGATATCCTTGAAAATACGACCAGAAACGAAAGTACTTCTGAATAGTTGAGTTGTAGAATTATAAAAGGAATTTTATGATTTCTTTTTTTGAGCTAAATAATTTTTTTTTCTAATTTTTAAGATATTTCATCAAAAACATTCGCATCATCCTAATCCACTAGCACAATCCCTATCCAGTTCCACCCACCCCTATAATCCTCATCGCAGGTTAAAAAGGCAGTGGCCTCGTGATCTATTATATAATTCGACATGGAGTCCTGGTAATGACTAACTTCTACACTCTTGCTCTGAGTGACCCTAATATAGCGCTCTCACTCAGCCTCCACTGGTATTATCTGCACCAGTGACGCAGCTGAGAGAGAAGCGCTGGGATCTCTCAGGACTTTGCTTGTCTCTCCATAAGTGGAGGGACAAGTCTCGTTGGGGGACCTCTCGGATGTTTACATATTGTAAATAAAGAATGAATGTATTTTTAAGATTTGATTTAATTTTAATTTAAAACTTTTTTTTATTTTTTTATAATATATTTTTATTTTTAATATTATTATTTTGTATCACTTTATGTATTGTATAGTTTGAGGTACTTTGTTTATTTAATTTTTATTGTATTACATATTATGAGATTCTTTACTTATTTTTATATATTATTCACTTTTATTTATTGTTCACTTTCTTTGTTTTTATTTCTTATTGTACATATTGTGTGAATGGATCCATATTACTTATTGCCCACATTGAGGCTGATTGTAATACTTTCTTTAAATAAATACATTTAAGATAGGGTGTCTGGTTTACGGTATAAAGGATAGATATCTGGTTTGGGCTAAATTAGCAACATATGGAACATTAAGTTTATTGGTGACAAAGTAAGGAGTATTGAAGAGTTTTCGAAGCATTTTGGATTGTAAGGATAGGATACGAGATGAATTGGATGACTTTGTGGAGCCCTAAAACTCAACTCTGTATGTCCAAATAGGTCTAAGTATCCCAAGTAAACTTTGATTTTGTCTAGTAAATGTTGTTTTAGTCTTATTTTCATATTTTAAAAACCATAAACCCACAATAATTTCTGGACAACACAATAACAACGTAAAGCATTATTGAGCTAACTTTCATCTAAATCTTCTTTCACCAACCGTTAAGGAGTTACATTTTTTTTTTTTTTTTTTAGTTATATAAATATATTTGGCTTCCATTATCCATCTTACTTTGGATTTTCTACCAGTAATTTAGAATTGTATACTAACATATCGTTGACATTGCCTACATTGTTGAAAAATGTCTATTTTATTTATCAATCATTAAAATGATGTAATATTTTTAAAGCTACATGTATATACAAAAAAAATTATCATTGAATTTATCTTCTCTTAACGCCGAAACTTAATAAAACATTATTTACAGTATCAATAAACCGTTCGTTTTTCGAGACTTTTAACTACTTCTAAAGTTGTATCATAAACAGTCCGTAAGTTTAGGAGAAAGAATATTTTAATTTATAACTGTTTTAGCCTAAAAGGACCTTAATGTAAATTAATGATACTCCGTTGAACCTAAAGTGTTCGGAGAAGCCAAATAACAAAATGATCTGGATTTAGGAAAGAAGAGAGGGGTCATTGGAGAGGTTTTAATAATTCTTATTTGCTACTTGGAAGAGATAATCTTTTTGCCTTTTTGTTCCGCCAGAGTATTTTCCTCTCTGTAACTCTTGTGTTTCACCTTTTAATTGTCACCTTTGTGATACCCAACACCTCCTCGCCCAGTAGCCCTTTTGACATCTTATATCCTTTCTTCTCCTTCCTTCACAGGCGAATCATTCACGGATATGAAAAATAAGCTTTTATTTTCCCCCTATATACTTTCTAATATTTATTTCATATATATCCTACAAAGTGTGCCTTAAATTTAAAAACTTTCAAAAAATACAGTTCAGACAATTTTAAGCCATATTCATTTGTTTATATAATAAAGGGAAACATATATGTATAAATATACATATATACATAGAATTTCTTTTTCTATAGTTTTTGTTGTTTTGTTGCTTAGATAGAAAACAATATAAAAAATTTAACTATTCTGTTTAAAAACCTCGACCATTTCTTCATATTTTTTATGTTTTAATACTTTACCTTGGTTTAAACGTAACTGACCTGAAGATCTGCTTTCAAATTATTATTTTATTTTTAATACATTTTTTTTTTTTTTTGGATTTCATCAGTTTTTGTTTCTGTGGTCTAGAGAATAAGTTTTAAGTTGAAACTTCCTAGAAATGATCGAATGCATTTATCTCGTATTACTTCTTACTTTGTGTGTTTGTCAATTCATTGTTTTAATTATTCTTATTTGAGCGATAACTACATTAACACTTTTTTTTTAACTGAATGAATGAATACACATATATATATATATATTCTTTTTCTCGAGAATGGTTAGTCCTATCGAGATGAAAATAGTCTCATTCGATTCAGAATAAAAAAATACATTGGAATTGTAACTAATTTGAAAAACTATATCATTTTATTCTTTAATTGGATTGACAACGCAAGTAGCAGATATTTTAAATTATTTTGTAAAATTTAATTTAACATAATTTTATTCTTATTTAACTTCATTTCATTAAAATTTTGGTTCTATTTTTCGGTTTTCGTATTTTTATGTCGATTGCTTATAATAAGCTGGTTCAGAATTCATCATTTACCTATATAGTGGAAAGACTGATGATACGGCTCACATTATCAATTAGAGTGCTTTGTTAATGATGGTAAGGTGTTTATTTTTTAGCTTCAGGCCTCATGTATGCTACGTAGGAATCTGAAGATTTTGGCAGCTTACAAAACACACCCTAGTTCATTGCTGTACGGGAACATTTCCTAGTAAACTGTATTAATTTAAAGTGTATTATAGTACTTAAGTTCATAACTAATTCATCGCTAACTTGAGTTATTTAGGCAGTTAAAGAAGGATTTCGGAAAAATATTTTTGATATAAAAGTATTTCCCGTGTTACTGGAACCGTATCCCTGCTATAAAAAATTATCCGTAATTCAGTTATAGACCGTTTTTTTATTAGTTCCTTTGCGGCTTCTTTTACTGGGATAGCACTTTTTCTAGTTCTCCAACGGTGGAATTCTAGTATACAGCCACATACTATTCTAGTAATGAAGAATTCCACCACATATTCCATAACTTTAAGTCTAACATGAAGTAGAAAAATCCCCAACTTAACTGCTTCTTCTTTTCGACACTTAAGTTAACTTATCCCTATTAAATTAAAACAAATTTTAATTTTTGTTTGTAAACAGGAAAGAACACTTATTAATTGTACCATTCATTGAAGTTAGACAAGCATTAGATACCAAAGTATACTTCCCGAAAATAAAAACTAAAGTTTTTAATAATCCGTCACTAGAAACTACCTTACATACATCGGAATATTTTATTTTATTAGTCTCTATAATGAGAATATCCATGTTCATACCCATTGAGAAGAAAGCAGACTGTTAACTATTTAATAACTGATAAACAAAAATGGAAACCACGAACGTACTAATCCAAACTTTGTAAACAATCCTTGTTTTTATGTACAGTTGTCATCAGTTGTCAATGAAATTTATAGGAATATTAAGCAGTAGTATAAGGCTCATGAAAATGGTAATTTTTTACCGGAGCTCAGCGGAGCTTTTTTTTGTAGAACCACACATGTTAAAAAACTCTGGTTACTTTTTCCCTCTCTCTCTCTAGTATATTTTTTGATAATATATTCCATACATTGGACCAATCTAATATTTCCACTATTCTTTAGTGTTAGAACTACGAATTTGTCAAGTTTCATAGGTTTCTTTCAAAATTAATCCACAGTGACCCAAATTGTCAATAGAAATAGGCCATTTTGGGGTAGAGTAATATTGTCCAACTTCAGAAGGCCTCAGAGTCGTAAATAAAAATGAAATTGAAAAAAACAAACTGGAAATATTTGCAACAACTAATAATGAATAGAATAGCCCATCAAACAAGACAAAAATAATAAAGTCATTTTTAGGTTTTTTTCCATGTTTGCCCCACTGTGCGCCGTTAGGAAGATCTCCCACAGTGTTGGTTTCCATTTAATAGAGAAAATATTTTTCATGTGGTGTCAACAAGTATTTTATAAATTGGATGTTTTTTCGATGTAATTTTTGGGATTTTGAAGATATTTGTTTTTGATTTTGCCAGTTATAATAGATAAAATAGATTTGCTATTTGTTATTTTTTCTAAAATCATAATAAAGTCGTTATTAGTTTTTATTGATGATGCACTAAGGAAATTATTACTAGAAGGCTAGATATATTAGCATATATATTAATCCGCGGTAGATTTCCTCTTCGGAATTGAATTTCAAGTTAAGAAGAGGCCGGCCGGGCAGCCCCGCGGCTTCCATTGAGAATATGTTTGAAGTTTGTTAATATTACATGAGGTGGGGGGGGGGGCTGCCATAAATATGCTAAAGCAGCCCCGATGTGTGATGATGCTGCGCCCTCCCTTTACTGCAGGTTACCTCATCCATGAGGGTCATCATTGAAGATATGAGATCATTCGAATCGATTGGAAGTATATCATGGAAGGAGTTAATAAGGTATTATATTTCGTGAAAGTTGTTTAATGTGATTTGAATTTCACATCCTAATTCTTTTTTACTTTATTTCTTACCGGCCTTGTAATTGTAGCTAATGACTATTGTTTGTCAGAAAAAAATCTTTCATTGCAATCATTCACTCTAATCCCATATCATAAAACTTTGTAAATGTTGTCAAAAACGGAAAAATTAAAGAAAAAAAAAATCTCATCAAAGAATCTTTCCCCCCAATCGTAAATCTACGACTTCGAGACCTACAGTATCCTTTAATAATATTTTTTAATTACGAGAAAAAAAAAAAACAAGAAACTGCTTGTCATTTTCGACTACACCAGCATTTGCTAGACAACCGTTCAAAGCTCCCAATAAATTATAATAAGATTATTTGCATGACAGTAATCAGGCTGTTTTTCAGAACTCTGCAATACGTGATGAGTATTAGCCATCAAAACAAGCTTTCTCCCATCCAAAATTAGTAAACAAAATCAGGGTTTTAAACAAAGAGTATTTTGTCTATAGCCTGTTTTTAGTTCAAACCATGTTTTGTCCACTAAACCAATGGGAACGCTACATTATTGACGATAATGACATTGACAATAATCGCTTACACTGGTACAAGGTTGTACTTTTTGACTCTCCAAGTGTTGAAAATGTTGTGGAAGAGGATGAAAGTTGTGGCCGTTTAGAAAATGAAAGATGTGAACTGCATATTTAAAAACTAGTGACTGTTAACAAAATGAAAATATTCCCCGAAAATTATGAGTGTCATTAATATACACCATCTACTACTAATTATAATTTTTTATTTTGTGTACGTTTGAGCAAACAGTGACTTCTGTAAAATAAAACATAGCCAATTCAAACAGTGTTTTGTCCCTTTGTTATTTCATCAAACTGTGTTCCTTCAAAACATGTTTTGTCCATATTTAAAATTAAAAATGCTAATTTTATGAGTAAAGAATATTTCTGATCCTTGTTGTGATGTGTTTTTTAGGTGCTATAAGTTTAATTAGGATTTTTTTGTTTCTGAAGGGTAATTACATCTCATAATACACGTTTTTTGTTATTGCTGAAAAGTGGCATTCCTGTGACAAAACTCGTTTTTTAAAGTTACCTCCTCATACATAGATATATGGGTGGTAGGAATAGCGTTGCGTGTTTGATTATATAATAATATATAATCAGAATATAATATAATAAGTAAATTCTAATTTTCTAACGTTTAATGTAGTTTTGGGATATCATACGTATGGCCATTTATCATTTAGGTAATTCAGAGGGATCAGTAAATGGGATTAAAAAATTAGCGAAATAATGAAAATAAGAACGTGATCTAATAACAGTAACATTTGTCAAGATGATAAAATGCTAACTGAATGACATAGAACAATAATAAATATGTACGCTAAATTATATAATGATAAAGACAATAAGAATGGTTAAGAATTTGATGCCTGGTTATTTAGTTCGATTCCAACTCAACAAAATGCCTTAGTTTACGCTATACAACTCTGAATCTTTTCAATTGAGTATCTTTTTATGTTTTCAGATGTATCTAAACGAAGCTCGGAATAGCAAAATTTGTTTGAAATTTGCTAATTCAACTCTTTATGCTCGTGAATTTCTCTTTGTCCACCTTTGAGCTTTAGGATGGGAAAAAAGTAAAAATAAAAAAAAAAAAAAAAAAAAAAAAAAAAAAAAAAAAAAAAAAAAAAAAAAAAAAAAAAAAAAAAAAAAAAAAAAAAAAAAAAAAAAAAAAAATTATATCAATGAAACATTAAACTACAACTTTTAAAACAAACACTGACAGAATAGTTACAAACTATATCATAATTATTAATAAATTAAAAATATAAAATATTTAAATGGTATAATAAAAATTGTCCGATAGTTAATATTAATTAAAACAATAAAAATCAATAAAGAGCGTGATTTAGGCCAAATCTGCTCCTTTCACAGCCGTTGGCTTAGTAAAAGTATATATTGTTTATGAGGGGAGGGTTAATTTGTAGGGGAGGGGGATTTTCTCTTTTGAAAACAATCACCGCCACAAATGAGAGCTGGTAAAAAATTATTATTAGCTGAACGATGCTCAATTGTAATTAGAGAAACAAAAATATTACCGATATGTTGTATATGAAAACTAGGAATCCTGAAATAAACAAATCATTAAAAAAACCAGTTATTGAAGAACTCCACTAATAAAATAAGTGGTGAGAAAAAAAGTAATAGGTATAAAACTATAAATAAAGAAAATTTCCTATAGTGCATACAATATAAATATACCTTTAAAAAAAAAAAAATGTGGTGAAAAAAAAAATATGAAATTAGAAACAAAAAAAATCTCCTGTAATTATTAACATAAATTAAAATTAAACTCTAGAACTAAAACTAAAAAAGAATTATGTTTCATGGATGAAGCAAAGAAGAGTTTTTGGGTCAAGTTACGTAGTAGAATGCAGAATACTTAAAATACATCTTTTAACTGGTGACACCGTTCTCGAAATTTGGTGTAAAGTCAGTGGTGAGAAAGATTGCACTCAGTGGGGGAAAATCGCGCAAAGGTTAGAGAAGATACCTTTACTCTGCGTAAATAGCGCTTCTAACTTTCTTCCAGGGAGCTCTGGACCAGACTGCACTTTGCGTCTCTAACGATGCTCATATGTTTTTTTTTAAAACAGCTGTCATATTTTAATACGTAACTTGAACCCGTGTATAGATAATACATAACCTGCACCATTAGGTACTTATTGTATGTTGTATTTATTATAAAGTATAACATAATGTCTGTCTCACTACGGGATATGATGTAAAGAAAAAATAATATAAGATATTAAATGATCGGGCTTCGGCTAAATTATTCATATTTTTCTATATTTATTGGTAATTGTTAGTATATTAATTGTTTTAGAATGTTTGATCCTAAAGATATGAAAAACTATAGTTTTCGAAATATGTTAATGTATTACATTTTAGGAAGTCCAATAGGAAATTGAAAGTACCTATAAGTGGCAAGAATACATTTTCTGTGTGCAATGAAAGGGAATACATCATTGGATATAACCGAAGCCAATTGGAATCGAAATGAAATATACGGCGATGTATCAATTATTCATTTCCAATAGCGGGCAGGGCACTCACTGGATAAATTAGAAAACAGTAAAGGAATGGAAGTACGCACTACGTTAGACCAATACTCTTATACGCTACTTATATACGACCAATTGGAAAAATGTACCATGACATCAATTTATTCACTCATCTAGTAAGTGATGAGAAGAAGTATTTCTAATATTAATTTTTATATATTTATAACAATTTTCATTAATTAGTGATCTCTAGAACACGTTACTTGCCAATATTCTGAGCTTGGGTGGCTTTTTCCTAAATTCCGACGGCAATACTTTCTAGATACTTTCCTATTCTAATCTCTAAAAACCAAAAACCCACCTCCTAAACCCTAGATCTCAACCTTTTAACCTGTATATCACCTCACATAAAACGCCCTCCTTTTTACAAATCCTTCATCATTCGTGCTACCTCCTTCTGGAATTCTCTAACCACTTCTATTCGTAAAGCAGCTTCCCTAACTTCCTTTAAAAATAATTTTTTTTTTTGTACCTTTTAAACAATCAATCTTCCGCAAATATTCAAATAATTAAATAAATACTTAAAATTACTTTAAATTCATCTCGTATCCAATCCTTACAATCCAAACTCCTTCAAAAATCCTCAATGCTCCTTACTTTGTGACCAATAAACTTATCCATAAAGATCTTAATGTTCCATATGGTTCTGACTTAGCCCAAACCAGATACCTATCCTTCCATAGTAAGCTCCATAACCACTCCAATCCACTACTCTCCCAACTTGCTTCCTCCTCCATCTCTGATAATCCTCCGAGGCGTCTGAAAAGAAGATGGCCTAGAGACCTTTTAGTGTAGATTTTATTAAAGTGCCACTAGTGAGTAGTTCTTCACAAGTTATTTGCATGCCATTGTATTCAATGTCAACACATTTACTTGTATATTATTTTGTACAGTTGTAAATATCAACAAATGAAAAAAAAAAAAAAAAAAAAAAAAAAACTTTTTTCTCTCTCTCTCTCTCTCTCTCTCTCTCTCTCTCTCTCTCTCTCTCTCTCTCTCTCTATATATATATATATATATATATATATATATATATATATATATATATATATATATATATATATATATATACGATGGTATTTTATGTTATTATTATTACTTAATTTATATTTAATGTTTAATGTCAAAATGTTACATTTTTTAAGGGTTAAGAAACGTTACAAACAAAAAAACTAATAAAAATAAACTTAGATCTCCTGATTTTTCCATTAAATTTCTGATAGGGAAAGTGTCGACAATTTTTCGATCCGAACAACACTAACAGAGCTAGAGAGAGTCAAAAAAACTACAACACTTGTCAAATTTAGGCGAAACTTGACTTTTTTCATTCAAGCCAACACAGATCTTAAATCGACAAATTTTATACAACAAAAACTATTTCTATTAAATTTTCGATTTGAGAAACACAACAGAGTAAGAGCCTGTCAAATTGTTAAATTTTTAATTGGTGAAAAAAACGTTGCACCAAACAAGGATAGACGCCCAGCTAAAAGACAAATCTATGTAAAAAAAGTATTTTTATGTAGGGAAAGCAAGTAAAAGGATGCCAAATAGTGTTCTTATAGACCTTTCATGAATAGTAATTATTAATTAAAAATATTTATTAAATATAAAAAAATATTCCTGAGAGACAAAACCTTTTCTTTCGAAGTGGTAATGAATTGGAATAAAAATTTCATTTTTTTTAGGTGATTTAAAGCCTACAGATAATATAAAAATGTTTTTAGCGTCATGGATACAAAAACAAACTAAACAAAAAAAAATACAAACTAATATTCTTATATGTAGTTACTAAAATCATGAAAGAAATATGTTAGCTAATTTTAAAAGAAAAACAACCAGTTGTGCAGGGTTTTTTTTTATACTTGTGGTTATTGATAATACCTGATCATTGCAAATAAATGGTTCACCTTTTACGCATTCTTAGTGAAAAAACAAAAGACTGAGCTGTACAGTGCATTATTCAGCATGCCAGGACTGGAGAGAGAGAGAGAGAGAGAGAATGAGAGAGTGAGGAAAGTACCTTTGTATAAATAAAGTGCTCACTTTTAAAGGGAATTTTTAACGTTTATTGATTTTCCCTTAGCAATTCTTTGTTAAATACTTTTTTTCAAAGACCCTTGGGATAATGTATTACCGGCGTTAGTCATTGAGAATAATTGATTTTTGTTTATCATCTGTCAATTTATTTGATTGTACTTTACTTTGATAAATAATTCGCAACAATAAAAATACAATAAATAAATTAGGAAAAAAAAAACCCATAAAACTTTAGCTTGAACAGAAAGTAGTGGAAAATTGATTGACTGGAGCACTAATTGTACGCAACTGAAGTATTTCTGGATGTTGCTTAAGCTTTTGACTGAGTCTGACATCAAGGACTAAAGACGATACGCCCACTGACGTACCATCTTATCCTGTAACCCTTTCTTTAATACATTATTAATAGGAACTATGAATACCAACTAACGATAACATAAAAACACTTCAACAGACTTCTAAGGTCTATAAGTATATACTCTATAACTCTATAACCTGTCATGCACTCAATAGCACAGTGATCAACTCATAGTTACAGAAACACACTGATTACACAGGTCGGCGACTAAAAAACTGCAGGGGATTTTTTAACATATTTTTATATTTTTTGACCTCCCAAAAACAGGAACAATATTCAAAAAATTCAATCACATAGGTTTTATGTGTTTTGTGGTATTATGTTTATTATTATATGTATGTTACTGACGATGCTTTTGGGTTAGCCGGCAGGCAATACTAAATACCCATGATAGTAGAGCCAGAAAACAGTACTGGACCAAAAGTGATTTGCCACCCCGAGAAACTTTAAAACTTGGAGAGAAAAATGTTATCAATACTACTTTGATAGCACCAGAAAAGGTTTTGTTTCCCCTCTCCATATCAAATTGGGGTTGATGAAACAAGTTGTAAAACCGTTAAAAGAGGATGGAGACTGTTTTAAATATATATGTACAAAATTCCCGAATAAACGAGTGATTTTTACCAATTTTTTGTGTTTGAATTAGCAAAAAACACTTATGTGATAGAAAAAAACAGACACCACTTCCTAAATCAGCGCATTTTAAAACATATAATTCAGTTAAAAAATCTCATGCAGCTGACAAAAAAATTTGTTTGCAGATTTGTGTTATTAGAGTAGTCTATTTACACATTTTCCCGATATTGTCCAGAGAAGGCTAAATAGGAGCTGGATAAGAGACCTCCTGGACTATAATAAAATAAAAATAAAGACTGGAGGTGCCGCTGGGTTCTGCTCCCCCTCATGCCTTTCACGCCATTTTCTTTTTCACTACAGATTCACTAATTGTCTGTATTGTAATTTACAGGTGTGAATAAAAATATAATTAAAAAAAAAAAAAAGAAAGAAAGATATTTGGAGTGTAAGAACAGGATACTGTAAGAGTGAGACAATACTAGAGGGTTACCTAGAACTTATCAGGTTGTTAACGCACATTTTACTTAGAAAGTAAGGAAAAAGAAGATAATTAATTTCCCCTTGACTGGGAAAAACTACAGATCATGGAAATGTCTATGTATAATCTACTGCTTCTAAAAAGTAATTCTGTAGGAAAATTTTGTTCCGCGCAACATTAAGCTGAAGCATGTCAAAAAGCCCCAACACATAAAGAATGACGAAAAAACGTTTCAATTCATTTTTCAAACCAATATAGCTCCTAAACAGAAATTCCTAGCCACAAATCTTGTATAGAAAAAAATATTTTCCATTAGAATTCTGATTGGGAATTAGTTGTCAAACTTTTGATCTGACCAACACCAACAGAGCTAAGCCGTATCAAAATGTTACATTTTTTAGCGTAAAATAAACGTTACGTTACACTCTAGTTGTCATGAAGACGCTTTGCCATATACAAGAAAATTATATACACCAGTCAAACTGAAAAACGAAATTACATACTGTTTGAGCAAGTGTGGCCCGGGACTCAACAAATAATTATCACCAAATAGATCACTTGTGAAAAATACTTTCAACGTTTGACAATTAGAAGCTTAAAGACCAAAAATACAATTTAAATTATTTAGGGGTTAAATATATGTTTATGCAATGTGATCTTTATTCTAAATAACTATTGAGTTGTGAAGTAAAGAATTAGCATTCTTAGAAACTATAACATATTTTCATGATATTAGTGATATATTGGCAGTTTGGTAGGCCTTGTTTTGTAAAAAAGACAGGAGTTGATTCTAAAAGTCTATAAGAGCTGGTTGTTATTCATCTTCTATTTTCAATTAACCAACAAATCACCATCAGTTATGGAATAATAAATACCAATTCTAACTTCAACATGAATAAAATCTTCCTAGGTTTACCTCAACTAAGTTACTTTGAGAACCCAATAAAATCCGATAGAACAGAATTTCTTAAATCTCACATATATCCAGAAATATGAACAAAGACAGGTTTGTTGACAGTTATTCCAAAATTATGGATTCACCATAAATAAATTAATCTTTAAATATCAACAAACCTTTTCTATTAGCGTTACCAAGAAATATTTAAAGGTTATTGATGTTCAAGGATTTAAAAAAAAACTGTGATTAAGATTTGTTTTCGGAATAAAAGGGTTCCCCCGTTTCTGAAGGTTACATAAACATCAAAAGATTTTCCAATGGTGGCAGCTCAATCGAAGAGGGTTTTACAGATTGGGATTTGAGATCTTATATTCAAAGTGTGGCTGGTTGTGGGATGTGAAAGGGTTGGTATACAGGTTAAGCGGATCAAGGATATTGAGGTTTTTGGTTCATACCGATTGGAAGAAAAGAACACCAATGAAATATTTACGTCGCAAAGATGAATAAAGCTACTGGATACATCAATAAGAAACTTTTACCTCTTTAGGTGTATTATTATTTTTTTTTTACTTGAGGTACGTATGATAGCACAGAACAGTCAATAAAATTGTGATTAATGAATAGTTTGTCTCTTCTATAAAAATATTATTATTTTAAAACTAGTTTCCTATGTTGAACTTTCATCATCAGTTTTGAAAACATTTACCGCCTTTAAACATGCCAATAAATAAACAAAATTATAATGAATAAATTCAAACTGTAAATTCAATACAATGCGGCAAAATCATGATGATCGCCTAGCAGTAGATGCAGTCAGAAGAAGATCGGTGCTGTGTATGAGAGAAGAGAGAGGACCATTTTGAACAATTATTGTTAATTGAGTATGTAAAAGTTTTAATTAAATTATCTTAAAAGTTTCTTAAATTGCAAATATTAGAATAAGATAATTAGGTGATTGTGATTAAATTACTTGGCTATTAATAAAACATAATAAAACTATTTAACATTTCTGAGCATTCTCTCAGTATTTCCCAAAACGCCGATGCTGCAACTCCCTGTTTTTTGTAATTAATAAGCGATTTCAGTACCAATTTTAAAAATTATCTAAATTCCTACCATTCGAAAGATGTTTGTTTGTAGAATTTTTTTTTGAGTAGTGCACGTTTATAACATATGTTATGTTTTTGAGAAAATGCAGTCAAAGATTTGGAACGAAATTTGAAACTTGCTATTTCTTATGTTTGGATCTAAAAGTTAAATACAGGATGCGGCTATCTTGAAGTTTAAAAAAGCTTATTTTAAAGGAAATTTAATCTTCTTTCTACTGATGATATTGATATAAATTTAATAATTCGGAAAATATAGACAATTATTTGTCAAAAAGTAGAAATTTCTTGAAAAAACATAAAATTAAAAATATCTATAAAACAGATGAGGATCGAGCTATAGTTTATATGGAATTATTTGCTGAAAACGATGCTTAGAATCGCCTCCCGAAGTTATTGCATTCTTATGTTGAACACACTGTATAGCATTATTTTTTATTTTATTTATTTTAATATTTTATGTATTTTTATTTTATTTAGTATTTTTTTAACATTCTATTATAATAATACACAATTTTTGCGCTTAATATACTTTTCACAGGTACAAATATCGGATAAATGAAAAAGTAAATTGTTTCCCTATGACAGTTATAGCAGTATTTCATTGCCCCTCTGATTCTAAATAGCTTTCAGGCCTTCGGCTCTGCTTGACAGAACGTCTCCTATAATTGGAAGGGGAGTTTGCACAGGAAGATCAGGACTCTCTTGGCATCCAGAGAGAAGATCCCAAGGGATGGGAATTGTTTGTGCGGGGAGGGGGAGAGAAGGGGAAGCCATGACACCGTTAAATTGACTCTAGCTGACCCGAGGGTAAACATATTGGGTGACTATGGCCGCTGTAAACAAGGCCTGGTGTCGTGCCCGCTGCTTCCGCCCGGGCTCGAATCTGTCCCCTCCTTCCGAGGTGTCTCCGATCGTCAAATAATTGTCCAACTGAAACGGGACCTAACCTCAAATATTTTTCACTCCTCAACTCATTTAAATCATAGAGATCAAAATATCATTAATTTCAATGAATAACAAAAATGATTCATTGAATTCATTCATTCATGACGTGTGTTAGAAACACAAAACTAAGATGTATATTATATGTTTTACTATTTTATTTAAACGAAACATATTTTTAATAGGGCGTATAAAAAAAAATGACCGTTTTATCAAATTCCAGAGTTCAAAAGTCTGTAAATATCTTAATACTAGTTATTATTTACCAATACTTAATAATCCCTTTAGAGCATTCTCTAAGCTTGTTTACTAACACTGCACTTCTTCAAAAAAAGCCTCAGTTCAGTTATTTATTTCAAAGGAGAAACATGATAGAGTCCTACGAAATTCTTGTAATTTTAAGACATTACTGGAAAAAAAATTTCACAGCCGCTGAAGCAACTCGTGAAATTATTAAATATGAAGGGGAAGGTGTCCTATGAGAGCGCACTGCGCAGCGTTGGTTTAAAAAATTTAGTGGAGATGCGACGTTGGAGGACGTTGGCTCCGGGCGGCCATTACCAACTTACACCTCAACAATCAGCAGAAAAGTTTACAGAAATTTATGGGTTTGAACTCCTGCCTAATCCACCATATAGTCCAGACCTCGCACCTTCGGATTACTACTTGTTTGGATCCATGGCCCATTTTCTTCGAGAGAAAAAAATTGATAATTTTGCGGAAGTTGAAAATGCTGACCAAGAGTTCTTTGACAGCCATCCCAAGGAATGGTATCAGCGTGTCATCGAGTAATTAGCTAGCAGATGGGTTATGACGGTAGATAACAATGGACTATACTTTGAGCATTAATTGTATTTTATATTAAAGAAATAATAATTCAAATATTTGTTCCAAAAACGGTAATTTTTTTTATACGCCCCATTAATATAAATTCTATAATAACTTTAGTTAATTTATTACATGTCTCGTTCTAAACCATTATTTAATTTTATTACGAATCTCAGAAAATCCACTGATAAATAGTCGCTAACCCAATAATAAATCGCTTTGAGACAGTTTTGAATAAGATAATTAAAACAAAAAGGAGCATTTTTTATTATGCTCACAATCAGATTCGGTGGTGCAAAGCAAACCTTGGCAAAACAGATCTGCCTATAATATGATATAAAAAAACAAGCAATTTTTCGTTTGTTATCATTTACAACAAAAACTATTGAACCAATCTGTACCAAATTTTAGCTACATTATTTTTATAGAACAAGGAAGGTTTAGCAATAATGAAATCTAATGATTTTTCAATTAGATTGTTATTAAAAAGGCGATCTGGATGTGGATAGCAGTGAAGTTTAAAAGGTGACCGATAGGTGGCGAGCGCCACACTAGAGGTTACAATATTACAGTGTTATAGAGAGCTTGAAATTGATGAAATTTAATTTTATTTAATTAAATTATTAAAAAAGATATGAATATGAGATGTAAAATGTGGAGTTTGAGATACATAATTTTCATAGGTTTCCCTATCGAAACAGTCAGGGTCTGTTATTTTCAGTATCTTAGCTTCTTCCTTCATCTGTATGATTTTATTTGAAAATATATCTCCTATAGAAAACTAAATCACAAGTTAGAGAAAGAAAAGATATCGTAGGTGAGATTACCACCTCCGTTATGTGTATTTTAGCACCTTTTATGTCATTAAAAACAAAATGTGCTTTGATGCACATGTGTTACTATTTTTTGGATAAAATTACAAAAGTGTTTTGTCAAAACCTGGTCCAAGCTGATTTGCGTATTCAAGTTATTACATTAGTCGCGGAATTTCTTTTAAAACGATACCTGAAAAAAATAAAAACATAAACCGAAAAAATGCAAATAACGATATGACTATCATTGACGGTCAAGAAGGCATACCCTAAAACATGCACTGTGTTATTATTTGTTTAGCTTACAGGCTCAAGGAGGCCAGTTATTTTTACTCCCGATTATTTATAATGAAAATCTCGGCGATTTGTAACATACCTTGGGTCTTTGTGATTAAGAATTATCGGTATTGTACTAGGGTTGGGCGATAGTCGATAGTTACTATTAGGCATGACCTATCGATCTCTTTTACTACCTCAAGTTTTGAAACTCTCGGAATTATGCTGATCTGTCTCTGTCCAGTGTCGAGTTCTTTTGAAATTTAATTCGGAATTCCTAGAGCTCAAGGGTTCACTCAAAGAAAAGGGTTAAGCCAAAGGAAAGCAGAAATACTAGTTTTTCTTTCGGGAAATGTGGCTCAAGGAGCACACTTGACTCTTGAAATTTACTATTTCGTTATTTTTCTTTTCTTAAGATTTGATTTTTTGATTATTATTGTAACCATGTAAATTGTAAATACTTTTTTTAAATTCAAATAAATTAGTTTTTTCTCTTTTTCTCATCTTTTTTTTTTTTTTTTTTTTTTTTTTTTTTTTACACGTAACGGCCACTCAGGACCACACCGAATATCATTGGTTAAGCCCTAATACAGGTGAGATTTTTCAGTGTCTTCCTGTACGTGTCCCTCATTTGCTTCGTATATCCTACCATACTTTTGTTGCACCTACAAGATTTCCAGGTAGTTATCAGTGCTGACAAAAAGCCTTGACAAAGTGCTCACTGAGGACGTTACAATACTCCTACTACTAACGAAGTTGCTGTCTTGATTGTTGGCCAGGTGTTTGAAAAGTGAGACATTGTTCTCCACAGCAGGGATAAAAAACTGATAAGAATCAGTGAGTTCTATCAAGCGTTTTATTCTCTTCGGTATCGTCTCAGGTTCTGCCAGTGAGAAGGTGGGTACAGCATTAACATGCCAGACACCAATCTACCACTTAAGAAATCTGTGTCTGCAGCTGATTTTTACGCATATATGTTGATGGAGTGAGGAGGTAAAGAGCCGTATTTACTTCAATTTCGTAATCTCCTCAACCAATTTATGCTTGATATGTACGCCAAAATAGAAATAGAAAGACTAAACATTATTCGAAGAAATCAAAAAAGTTGAGACTATATTCACTTAAAGTATGCCACATAAGAAAAGCTGATGGTCTGGTATCAGAGCTGGGTAAAATGGTAGCGCTGTCTCGAAGCTTCACTGGAGGACTGTTAAAATAATATAAAATTAACTTTTGCAAATTGTCAAATTTACTTATTGAAATTATTCTAAGAATGGAATTCTTTAGGTTTATTTAAGTAATAATAATTATTAACGCTAAACTTAACCTTTACTAATTTAAGTTTTTATTAACCCTAATGATATTAAACCATAGCAGAGCAGGGTACTTTCAGCTAGTAATGTATAATCCTGCAAATTTCAAATAGTAAGTAGATAATTTAATTTAATTAAATTAGTTGAAAGTTTTTATTGAATACCTTTAGAAAAAAAGGAAGCAACTATCGAAAAACTATGGATAGCAATCGATGGTTCTCAACCGATAGTATCGGCTTATCGATAGTGTTAACTATCGACTATCGCCCAACCCTAGATTGTACTGTATTAGATAGTTGATATATCCGTAGGGTTTCTTCTGAAATATTTCGCCTGAGGTCTGGAATGGATCTTGTACCATGGGTATGAGTAAGTTAAAAGTTATGTTATTGACGTACCGTGGTGATTGTGATTAATGGATAATTATAAGATATATATCTTGAAATTTGATAATATTGAATGCAAATTACACTCGATAAATAAAAATACCATCCTGAATTGATTGATGGTACTGAGGATTGCCATTGTTACGAGAACTAAGTTGATAATTGCCCAGCCGCAGCTGCGGGTAGAGACAGCGGCTTATTAGGACGAGCGGGAACAGCTGATTGGAGGGTTCGAGACCAGCAATTTGAGCAACTGGTTCCAATAGCCCGGATTCCAGTTTGGCAATAATTCACAAAATGAGATAGCTCGAATGCCACCATCCCTGAGCTCCTTATATTGGGCCTTCGTCTTTCCTCACATGTTTTAATTCTCTTCTCCTTTTATATTTCTTGTTAAATTCTTTCAAAGCCCACTATGTCCCAGGATCGCCATTAATGAAGATCAGATAAACAGGGCATGATGAATTCCATCCCAAATAATATTCTCGAAGGATTATTATTATATTAGACCTTTTATGAATGGAAACCATACTTCTTAGTTTATAAATTACTTTACTGTCTTTATTCTTAATCTTTGAAAGTAGAACTTCGAAAGAAACCACATACATACACTTAATAACTGAAGCTCTTATGACGACAGCCTTGCAGTTATGCGGTTAAAATAAACTCACTAATAAAACACAATTTTTTTTAATCTAAAGTTTTAAAAATTAATAACAAGCGAGTAGGTAAACAACAAAAGTCTAAATACCGACTTAAATCAACCACTGATAGATCACTTTACAGTGTAATCTCGGTAATTCGGTCTGAAACTCCCAGTAATCCGGTCCACTCGAAAATATCAATTAAATGACAAAAGGGACTTCCGTATTTTTGTACCTCTATCCAGGAATACCACCAGTTATGGAAATACCGACCCTCTTAATTCATACCTTTTTCCAAAATTACCCAGGTCAGTTGTGTACTAGAATTGTCATAATTCAGTAGTAGGTACCAATAGCATATCCACCAGTAACATTGTAAGTAGTTTCCAAATCCTCCATATTTTGAAATTATATGTAGTTAATTATTCTAACGCATGTTTTTACATATTTATATTGTAGCTAACTTTATGTTTTTAAATAACTTGTATAACTGATATAATTTTATTGCAATCTGTTTTTTCATAGTAGGGCATGATTATGAGAACAATACTTGATCAACACTTGGAGTAACCACATTTCCCAAATTACCAGGTAATCTATCATGATCCTCAAACAGCTCCAAAGAAATCGTGACTCCTTTCCCCGAAGTACCCACCAACTTCTGGTATCCTCTCATTTTTTTTCTCCACATTGATTACGGGTGCTTGGAGTATGGGTGGCTGTCTGTTGAGCTAGAGATGAGACTAACGAGACCTATGAATTGCTTCCAAAGATTTATCTTTGGGGTCGACAGACGGTCTCACGTATATCGCCGGTACAATGAGTTAGGGTGGGTTTTCCCAGATTTTCGACTGCAATACTTTCTTGGCACTTTCCTATTCCAATCATTAAAAACCAATAAACCTTCCTATATTCTAGACCTACTTACTCTACGTTCCTCCATTCACCACCTGAATACAAGATCCCAACCTTCCAACCTATATACCCTCACATAGAACTACCTCCTTGGAAAAATCCTTCGTCATCCGTGCTACCTCTTTTTGGAATTCCTTACCTATTCATATTCGCAAAGCCTCTTCCTTAACATCTTTTAAACATCTTTTATTTATCCATCTCCTCGATCTTCAATCTTCCACAAGAATGTAAATAATATATTATAAATGTAAGTAAGTGTGTTAAAATTTTTACTGTTGATTGTTTATTTTATTTTATTTTATTTTATTTTTTAATTTTATTTTCTTTGTTTCTTCTCTCTTCTTTTTTTTCTCATAATATAATTTGTAATACTGATGTGCTGATTTGTAACTAATCTCAGCCAGACAACTGTACCTTTTTATTGTGCACTTTAATTATTCTCAGGGGACAGTCTGTCCCAGAATAAAGTTTATTTTTTATTTCATTTCATTTCAATATAGTCTCGAAACATCACCAAAATAGTTGGTTTTTTTTAGTGACTGAACCTCAAGAACCTTATTAAACATCTAATAGTAACAGTCAAGAAACATATCCATATATATCTTATAAGTTGTTTGAAAGATGTGAGAATATTTCATTTCCTATTGAACTTGGTGGAATAATAAAAAAAAAAAAAATATAAGATATTATAATTAGTACAATATGGGGAAGTAGAGTTTTTAGGAAAAGATATATACAGAGGGAGTATATGATGACCAGGCTTTAAAACGAAGAGACTACTAAAGAGGAAGGCTATTCATGGAAAGAGGACAAGCACTAAAAGCAGTAAAAGAGCTGACGCAGTTTAAGAACCATCAGCCGCTGAGTTACGGCACTTCGGTGTACCTTAATACAGTCATAAATGTATGCGCCCTCGGGGTACTGCGTGCCTCGGGGTATGGCTACGGTAATACATTTTCTACCGCCCCCCCCCATCTTCTTCTCTCCTTTTAATATATATAATGCTGCGGCAACTATTAATTCGAGTATAACCATGTACATATATTCACTCAAAATTATGCTTCAGCCCATATTTTCACCTAAATGCATGATCGTAAAGTATTCCAGTATATTATATAATGAATAGTGAAAAGATTATATACTTGCTATATTCGTTAAAAATAATTTCTCCTCATTCCAGTTTTCTTAAAATTGTCAACTATTTATATAAAATAAACTAGAAAAGAAAAATTAATTTATTCTGGGACTAAGTCCATTAAGAATGACAAATAAGTACATCTGGTCAAAAACATAATAAAATGAAAAAATAAATAAATAAATAAAAATCATACCATAACAATAACAATGCATACAACAACAACAACCACAATGGCGCTATAGTCCATGCAGAGTCTTGGCCTCTTCCACGATTCGCCTCCATTTATTCTGGTCACCAGCGGCTCTCTTTCACTATCTCGTATCTCGTATCTCACATCAAGGGTATTTGGGTCCGCTTCAGTGTCTTCCCTCCTTCCTCTCTCTTCTCTCCTTCGGGAAGCCCATTCAAGATGATTTTTGGCATTCTGTATGAGCTCATTCTATGTACATGGTCTAGCCATCTTGATCGTTTTTGCTTAATTGTAGCAACAAAATTGAAAAATTCTTAGACCGATCTTATGGTGTGGGAGTGAAACCTGGACGCTCACTGCGAAGAATGAAGACATTCAAAATATATGTGAGAGGAAATTTTTGAGAAAGATATGGCCCTTCTAAAGGTGGAGATATATGGAGGATAAGAAGCAACCAGGAGCTAAGCGACTGTACAAAGCTCCAGATTTTGTTGCTACAATTAACAATATATACATAGATATACACTTATATTGGCAAAAACTCCTCTTTATTATATTTCAATCAAATAACATGTTTCGGGACTTTTGTCCCATCATCAGACTGAAAACAGTATATCATATGGTTACACAACTATTCTATTAAAATATCAATCAATACACTCAAAGATTAATTTGCCCTTAACATATCATTATAAATTTTACCTTTAATAGTATTCCTTCATGGTGTTATTACACCGTGTCTGTCCTTTCATATATTAAAACAACAATACTTCTACCTAATGGGTACAAGGGTCAATCTCAAACAATTGTTTATAGTCCATAGTTGGTCAATCTATAATGTTAATTTATTAATTATTCCTGCATACACTGCTCCTATTTTATCTGTGTCTGTTTTGTAGTTAACAGTATTATTAATTGTTTTATTGATGTAGATTGCCTCTTTTATTTTTCTACTATGTGTTTTGCTTTCATGTTGAAGTATTTTTACTTTTTCAAAATTAAATCTGTGGTTTAGTTTCTGTGCATGTTCTGCTAAAGCTGTTTTATTATTGTTAGATTTACTTATTTTTTTCGTGTCATATTTATGTTGATTTATTCTTTTATATAGATTTTGCTTGGTTTCACCTATACAGGGTGAGTATCTCTTAGCGTAAAAAAAAAAATTGGGTGAAACTAGATCAAAAGTGTAGCCAAATGCCGCAGACCTCACCTTTCTATTCCAATCCGTTGCAGATATATGGTAAATAAACGATTTTTTTGGAGGAAAGCATGTTTTTTACGATAAAAGCTGTAATATCTCCATTTTGTTTAAATATTTTTCAAATATTGATCACATTTTCGGATTTAGCAATAAATTTCCTATAAGATCGGAGTAATTTAACCTTGAATTTTACAAACTTGGGACCTAAAAAATATCTTTATCTTCACCTAATTTAGGGAAGTTACAATTTCTTATAATACTTCAGCGCTCACTGCTTTTCATAAAAACAATCCACAAAACTGCAAAGCTCTCAAAAACTTACAAATTTAATAAGCTTTCAAATGATATGTTAAACGTAATGATTTTGTTTTAATTTCATGGAGAAATTTACTTTTGAAACCGAAAAAACATGGTGTTCTCATTTAGCATACAAATCAGGTACTTTGGTAAATAAGACATTATGATAATCGCTTGATGAAAATCTGTATTTTAAATAAAAGAAACACTTCATTAGAATAAAAAGCAAAGAAAAAATATAATATTTATTGACATAAATTTTAGGCCAGTTCAGGTATTCATAATAACAACAGCGACTTTGACCTCTCTCAGTACTAAGCACATTATCGCTATTTCATAGTTATTTTCCTGTTTATTTTGAAATGGGAGGGGATTATTGTTTATTATTTTATTTTTATTTTGATATAATGATTGAAAGTTTGATTTGGAAATTAAGAAGCTACAGAGATAAAAGTGTCACTATCATTAGAAAGACCCTTGCTAATATTGCTTATCCTTAGCTTGAGGGCCCATTTTATTTATTGGGATTATTTTTTTTCTGTTTGGCAATACACCTGCGAAGATGGCAACGTTCACAAATGGTGAGTACGCTGACATACATTTTTTGTATGGTTTTTGTAATGGAAACGCGAGTGCAGCGCGGCGGGAGTACCAACTTAGGTTTCCAGATAGGCGCCTCCCCTCTACGATAGTGTTTTCACGAACTCATCAACGTTTATCTGAAACAGGTTCCGTTCATAAGTTACGTCAAGAATTGGGACAAGTTCCTCATGATGTTGAACTCGAAGAGGAAATTATTGATATAGTAAATGAAAATCCCAGTGTTTCATCAAGAGACTTGGCCCGTGAAATTGGTATCTCCCAAAGGTCAGTTATCAACATTTTGCACCGAGAACATTTTCACCCATATCATTTCACACAAGTACAAGGGCTAGAACCTAATGATCATGTACATAGAATACAATTTTGCCGCTGGCTTTTAAATAGAGACATTCAAGAACACCAGTTTCTGAGGAAAATTTTATGGACAGATGAGTCTCTTTTTACAAGGGAAGGAATTTTTAACGTCCACAACCGGCACTACTGGGCAGCTGAAAACCCACATATGGTTCAAGAAGCATCTTTCCAGCATCGTTTTACAGTGAATGTGTGGGCTGGGATAAGAGGGGACCGACTCATTGGGCCACATTTTTTGCCCAGCAGATTGAATGGAGAAAGTTATTTGGATTTTTTACAAAATATTCTACCACAACTTATTCACGACATTCCACTTGATGTTCAGCAAAACATAATATTCCAACACGATGGTGCTCCTCCACATCATTCGGCAGCAGTACGGGAATGGCTGAACCAACGATATTCGACCTGGATAGGTAGAAATGGTGTGATACATTGGCCAGCTAGGTCACCTGACTTAGCTCCAATGGACTTTTATGTGTGGGGCTACATAAAAAGCGAGGTATATGCCAGAGAAGTGACCAGCATTGAGGTCCTAAAGACGAGAATTCTGGAGGCCGGAGCCAAATTGCAACAGCGTCTGACTTTAGCAGTGACCGTAGGGGCTGTGAGAAAGAGAGCAAGAAGCTGCATTCGAAATAATGGAGGACATTTTGAAAATTTAATAAAATAACGGACTCTGGCGGCGCTTTATTGACAGTGATTCTTTTATTTTCAAATTAACAAATTTTTTTTTCTTTGCTTTTTATTCTAATGAAGTGTTTCTTTTATTTAAAATACAGATTTTCATCAAGCGATTATCATAATGTCTTATTTACCAAAGTACCTGATTTGTATGCTAAATGAGAACACCATGTTTTTTTCGGTTTCAAAAGTAAATTTCTCCATGAAATTAAAACAAAATCATTACTTTTAACATATCATTTGAAAGCTTATTAAATTTGTAAGTTTTTGAGAGCTTTGCAGTTTTGTGGATTGTTTTTATGAAAAGCAGTGAGCGCTGAAGTATTATAAGAAATTGTAACTTCCCTAAATTAGGTGAAGATAAAGATATTTTTTAGGTCCCAAGTTTGTAAAATTCAAGGTTAAATTACTCCGATCTTATAGGAAATTTATTGCTAAATCCGAAAATGTGATCAATATTTGAAAAATATTTAAACAAAATGGAGATATTACAGCTTTTATCGTAAAAAACATGCTTTCCTCCAAAAAATCGTTTATTTACCATATATCTGCAACGGATTGGAATAGAAAGGTGAGGTCTGCGGCATTTGGCTACACTTTTGATCTAGTTTCACCCAATTTTTTTTTTTACGCTAAGAGATACTCACCCTGTATAGTGTTTATTGCAATCTAAACAGTCAATTCTGTATATGATGTCTTTTTTATTCAAATGTTCTATTTCGTTTTTAGTTATTATATTTTTTATTTTATTTGTGTTGTATAATGCTACATCTATTTTAAAATTTTCATTTTTTAATTTCTTAATTACTTTTTGTGTTAATTCTGGTATATATTTTATTTTTTTATATTTTTAATATATGTTGTATTGTTTATACCATTTGTTAATTGATCACTATTTTTAACACTTTGTTCCATGTCTTCAATATTATTTTCCTTATCAACTACATTATTATAATATTCTGTTATTTTCATTTGTTTTATTATTCTCGTGATTTTATTATTTTCTGTGTTTGGTTTCTGTTTATTATTATCCTTTATATCATTTTTGAATGTTTGTTTTTTATTATTTACATTTGTTTGATTATTTATTACAATATGTACATTCTTGAAATATAATAAAGAGGAGTTTTTGCCAATATAAGTGTATATCTATAATTGTTGGCTCCTTAATTGAAGAATTGAATATACACAGATATTGTTTAAATTTGTAGAGAGGAAAATAAAAGAACACACTGCTAATAAAATGAGAAATAAGATCTTTTGGATTGTGCTTAGTGTTGTACAGGCCTGCATTTATGATAGATAACTACTAGGATAGACTGGTCATTGCCCAGGACGGAATCTGAAGTGTGCAGCTGTCTGAAGAAGACGAAAAAAATCTTGACCATCCCTGTAACAAACTGTTCCATCGAACGTGATTTTCGGTTCTGTCCAGAATTACAAACGCATATCGGACAACCCTGCAGGAAGAAAAGTTGAATTCATTGTTCATGATGTACACAGAAAGAGACTTAACACAAAAACTGAACTTTGAAAAAGCGGTGAATGATTTTACAGTAAAGAAAGTCGTTATGTTAGTGAAATGTTTTGGTGTCGGCTTTTGTATAAATAAAGAATTTTACGTTCAAGAACGTCTTTGTTTCCTAAAACCTGCAGTTTTTTTTTATCAACTGTACTTTTTTTTTTAATCAAACTGTATTTGACTATACCAAAACAAGCAAGAAAGTTTGGCCTCCATGGCTTTGCTCCTCTGAGGAAGAATACCCCTCCCAACTCAAACAATTCTGTATTTTTTGGAGTTGTTGGGGGGGGGGGGGGGGGGGGGGGGAGCAAATAATATCTGCCCATGGCGGCAAAATCCGGGCCGCATTGAATATACAATAAAAATATCTAAATTTTAAATGCATAGTAACAAAAGATTGTATTAAATGCAATCGAAATCATGCAAATTGTTGTTGATAGGATCATACAAATGCAAGAGCATGATATCATTTAATTAAGTAGGTAGATTGTTTGCAAGCGTCAGCCTGGATAAGAATGAGGTACCTATTAAAAATAGAGGAATTTAAACGTTTTCAGGGATTTTGCTCATCTGATATGAGAAGGAATAGAATTAAAGAGGACTGTTGAGCGGAAGAGGAAGGAGCGTTGGAATGCAGTAGTTCTATAGGACTTAGTATACAGATCAGTAAGGCGGAATCTAATGTGCATTGCATTGACTGCAGGTTTGAACTGAAGCATATTGTAAATATAGGGAGGATGAAGGGTGCTGATAATTTATTGATGTATTGATAAATTTTAGCATTTTATGTAAAATTTATTAGATCAACATCAAAGCACTGAATCAATCAAAAACCAAATATTATTTATAATAAGAAAATAATGGTAATAGATCCTTCTATCCTTGGAAAATAAACTGGGGTATTATATTAATGTATTTATATATTTAATAAAACATTTACAACGAGTCCTTCCTGCTAGAAAAGTAGAAATTACGTCATAACCACCGTTTTATACCTAGGAAGAACCCATTATAGCCCGCACATAACTATATTTTTAAAATAACTTATGATTTGTGGCAGAAGTGGTAATAGAATATGATATATAAAATATATTAGAAATATATAAGGAAGGGATCTAGGAAAGAAATAAAAGTGCTATTGAAAGCTTAAAAACGCTTTATACTATACACACCACGTTTTTGAGAGTAACGGTTTTATGAGATAAATTTATTTTCATTATTATTGCAGTAATAAAATTATTATTTTCCTCGTAGTTTAAAGCTGGATCTAAAGGGAATATCATTCAGCCCTGTAGGATGTGACTGATTTTGATAATTTACTTCGAAGGTTTTCAAAATCGAATCTTTTCCCTTAATTTAATATTTTTTATTTTTTTTATATTTAAATATTTGCAGTCCTTCCTTTATTATTATAACATCCTGGACTTTCCTTATTGAATATTTTATCTAAATTTTAAGTCTTAAATGATTCATTTTTTCCGTTGAAAAATGAACGAGGTTTCTACGTTTTCCATTTTCTTTTAAATCTCCCGGTTTGACCTCAACCGGAGAGTAAAATAAATTAATAACTTTATGAAATAATTTAATAACGAAGTAGAATTCTGTTATTAATAAATATAAGTAAATATATTTATTGAGGCTAATCCGTGGTTGACCTGTGGCTGTCGATTACTTTATGTATAGCGCTGTCTAATCGGAACCAAATTAATTTTCCGCCATTGCTTTAACTTGGAGCTGATATTATCGTTTGCTGCTTTGTTCAGGATTCGTTAGCAGATGGAATCCAGATAAAAAAGCAATATTCATTAGGCTTATTACTAAGTCCTTAGAAACGTTTCATTTTATTGGGTAAAATATGTTTTTGAAATTTATGAATGAAATGAAACGGAATAAAAAATAAACATTATTCAGGGTATAATTGCCTCCTAAGAATAATAAAAAGGCACAATGACATGTTACTGTTGTCTGGCTACATTAATTTTGAGCTAAACATCTCTTCTAAATATAATAGAAGAGAGTTGATTTATAAAAATTTATAATTTAGAAAACTAAAAAAACACGCTTTAATAGCAAACCAAATTAAATCTACGTTAGACAAAATCAAAGGATCTACGACTGTTAGTATATAACATTTCTTAATTGGATTAGCCATTTTTGTGTTATAGGCTCTTAAACATGACCAAAACTAACTTTTTGAAAAAGTTGGGGAAATTCGTCGATTTTTGATAATCGATTGTGACTAAGCGCTTAGATCAAATTCAGCTTAAGAGATCTCTTTAGACGCGCAAATTAATAAACTTTAATTTTGTCAGTAATATTTTTCATTTAAAAACATTTTTGTATATGTTTTTTACAAAATCTGAAAAATGTCTTGTCTTTGCCCCCTAATCAAATGTAGTCACACATTTGATACATATTTTATTATCAGAACCCACCTGGACCAAACTGAATCATAAAACCTACTACTCCACCTTTCGCAAGGCAGAGCCCCTTTTTGACAATGCAATAATTACACAAAACAAAGTTGTGTAATTACTGTATTGTCATTGGTCCTTGACACTTGTGCAAATTTTCAAGATTATCAGATAGTTGTAAATTGGTGAAAATTGCGATGTAAGATTCCGTTACATACAGGTGAAGTTAATAAAAGCGAATTTAAAAGTAGTGAAATGAAAAAAGTTTTGCATGTATACAAACATACCAAAGAAAATTTGCTAGTAACTAAGTTTACATAAGACAATAACAGGGATAAATAATAAAAAATTATATTCTAATACGTAATATTCTCAACATACTATAAGCTAAAATATAGGAATGTATAAAATAAACTAACTTTTAATCGTTTAGCCAATTCATTAGTTTCAAATATAACTGAATTACAGAAAATTGAACAGAATCAATTTTGCTAAATAATTTCCCATTAGTAAGCGTCTGATTAGATTTTGAGTAGGTTTAAGAATAGGAGGAAAACAGTGTACGATTTGGGGTTTTTGCCAACAGATGGTTATCTCTATTACATAAATTTATATTAAACTCACAAAACAGAAAAATTAAAGTTTATACCAGAATGAATTTCACTCTTGCCTCTTCTTAGATAACGTAAATTCTAGACAAGAAGTATAACCTGATTCGACATCCGATAAGTTTTAAAGTGTCTTTCAAAAATCATTCACAGACCGTAAAAGACATGATGTTAATAATTTCAATTATTGAAAACATTTCTTTTAATAACCGTGAACGATGATCAGGAACGTTATCTTGATGAAATATCAATTTAAATCGATTTATAATCAATCAAATGGTTCGTATTTAGCTTCAGTGTCAATATACCATTTTCAGGAACCAGCTCTAAGTGCAAATATCCCTCGAAATTTTATGAAATACAGAACATGATATTTTATTATTTTATTTTTTACCTCTTGTTCCGAGAACCAAAACGCTCCTTTGGTTATGCTTTCGCGGCTGTTCCACTTAATACTACCCGAATTCCCTCGTCTGCTACCGACGCATTTTTCAATGTTATCTCAATACTTTACGATTTTTTTTTCTTTCAACATATTTGGAGATATTTATACAACGGAATAAAACGCAAATACTGTCGATATACACAGTTATCAAAAATAGTAGTCAAAGTAAACTGTTATGGTCTTACAACAGCTTGGGGTTACTTAAATCTTTTTAACTTTACATACAAAGATCTTGTCCCTAGTGACAAAATTAATGTCTGATCTATTTGAGTCTGTCTATTGTGTTAAATGAATCTATATTAAATAGTAGCCATCTATACGATTATATAAAAGGAAAAGCTATTTTTCGTTTGTGAATATCGAAGATAATGTAGAAATGTAACTATTTTTTTATTCTGCAGATGAATAAACCTTTCTTATTAATAAGAGTTCTCAGGTACCTCTGAGATAGAATAAAACAATCTATGACACCTGAGTCCTTATAAGTTTTCTTTTTTTTTTTTTTAAACTGGTAGGAATTGTCATTTTGTAGTTAATTAATATTTATGAAAAAACCAAAAAGAAATTTATAACGATGTAGTTTAAGAATTTGGAAAAATAGATAAGTACAGAAATAAATAAAATTATATATGGTCTTAATACCAATTAATAAAGATAGAAATAATAATGAAACCATTAACATAAATGTTTATTAAATATATACATACATCAAGAAATAAAAATCATAAAATAAATCTCCACAAATGAAGTAAAAAGAAATTTCCTAAACACAACGCTTAATTGAGTTCAAAATATCTCAGAAATAATAACCAATAGTTTCTAAGTAGAATCTAAATCAATAAAAGTAGCTATTTTTTTTTAGAAATGTAACAATTTGGGGAATTATTTTTATTGGTTAAGTCGATAGCGATTGTCTATTTGGATAAGGATAAAGACCTGTAGAAAAAGGTATTTTAATCGGCAAAGGTAATGAGCTTGTCTGATAACTAGGAAGAAAATTCCAGATATGGATCAGCGATAAAAAAAAAAAAAATAAAAAAATAAAAAATAAAAAAGGGTCCAAAGCAGATCTGTGTGATAGGTGTATATGTGGGAAAGATATTGTATGCTTTAAATGGAATGAAGACCTGAATTAAAGAAAATATAAGTTAATTTACTTAAATAATCGAAAAAATCTATCTTCATACTATAGTATCAAATCAAGAGTGATGTAATACATAAACATATACATACTATAGTATGTATACATAAATATCTAATGTAAACGTGTTTTTAGATCTTCTTCATGCCTTATCCTTAATAATCGTTATATCCTAGGACACCCTTTCCTGGAATTGAGATCTATTTCTGTCATCCTTCAGGAGACCAACAAGTTACCGTTGTAATAATAATAATATTTCTCAAACAAGCTACACTGCGTTTTCTGTTATATCTTCTTATATATTTCACTCTTCTTATTTGATAGGTATCTAGGATTTCATGGAAGGATAGGTATCTTGTTCGGAGCTAATCTTAAACAGAGTCATTTAGTGTTATATTAATTCGTATGAACATTAATAAGGAGACATAGTAAGGAGCACTGAGTTTTATACGAAATATTTTGAATTATAAGGATTCGATACGAGAAGAATTGGAAGTTTGTATGGAGCTCCTATGGTCAACATCCGTTATTAACACAAATACACAAATTCAGGCTGTCACGGTCTCAAAGTCCTAAATGTTGATTTAGGTTAATTTATTCATGTTGTTTTATGTCATTCATCTGTTAAATGTCAGGTCGGAATCCTGCTCTATATCAAGCCGAGGAATATTGACGTTTAAGAGGAAAATGTAAGCAAAGTTTCAAGTTGAAGGATTTAATTTAGGCCCTCAAAGTTAGCCTTGGTTGAGTCGAATCACAATAAATTAATATCATATTATATTCAACGAACATTGCTTCGCCACATTCAGCTTACAAAATTTATTTTTTTTTTTTTTTTAACAATATAGGTAATTCGTTTTATTTTATTTGTATTTTATTTATTTTTTTTGTCAAACATGTACAAAATGTGTCTGACCTTTAAATTTTCAAAATAAAATACATCTTCTATGTTTTTATTTTATTATTTTTATCTATTTTTTTTTTTTTTTTTTTTTGAGATATTTATATAATGGAATAAAACGCAAATACAGTGGGTACACACAATTATAAAGAATAGTGGTCAAAGTAAACTGCTATGTTGTTACCAAAGCTTGGGGATTTATTTAATCTTTTTACCGTTACTCACATACATCTTGTCCCTAAATATAAAATCGATGCCTATTTGACTTCTGTCTATTGTGTTAAATGAATCTTTATTAAGTAGTAGCAATTAGGTAATGATTAATTATTAATGTTGATAAATATATTTTATTTAGTAGTGCAGTATATTCTCTATATATTAATAGAATGATAATTAAAAGTATTAATATATGGATAACATTTTGACAAATTCATGTGTGATGGGGTTCATGGGTACTTTTCATTCGTTAATATAATAAAATAATTTCTTCTCCATCGACTTCTCAGCAATATATTTACAATATTTACTAGTATTTTTTTTTTTCGTTTTTCAAGAATAGTAATAAAATTGAATATTCAAATATTGTAATATTTTTTTGGTAATGCCTCACCCAGTCTTCCTTATTCCTAAGGAAGGCTGGGTGAGGCATGTGAGATGCGTGATCCAAGCGCAGTGGGAAGATTCATGGAAAACAAATAGATTTAAATTGTTAGGTGTAAAGTCGAACTGCTCAGCAAAGTGGCTAACAAGTTACAGGATGTCCAGAAAGGTGGAAATAATTTTGAGCCGCCTGATAATCGGACACTGAATTCTCCCATGGCTACCTTCTTCGTGGCTTGGTGCCCCCTACCTGCGTCAACTGTCAGAAACACAGGACAGTAAAACACTTATTAGCTGATTGTCCACAGTTTTCATCTCTAAAGGAAAGATTTAAAATTTCATATACACTGAAGGAAATGCTACAAGATGATGAAAAATCAGTGAAATTATGGTTGGGGTTCCTGAAGGCTATCAGGTTTTATGGACGGATATAGAGAATAAATGACCCTGAAGAGTAGAGGCAAACCAAAATAAATAAATTTATATTTTTTAAGTTAATTATTTCATGTTATTTTGGTATAAAACATCCATACTATTCACCTAAATTTTGAATTTTTTTTTCCTTTTACTTTTTTATAAGTAGGCTACTCCATACCGTTTAGATCGGTTTGGAAATAACGATCGTGCTGCAACATACAGAAATATTAGGACAGAGTAATACAACGGATTATTAAAAATTAATAAACACGAATTAATAAAAAAAACCTGAATTGCTATTACCCAAGAAAGGGTCTTAGCTGAACCGAAGACCGACCCAACTATTGAAGTACTAGGTAAAGAACCTGAAATCTGATCTACCAACTCATCCAAGCCAATATAACTACCCTACCACATTTGTTTATCTATGGCATGGCTTTTTTTCTATGGCATCATTATTTTCAGACTTAAATATTTACAATATGGCTCAGTCAATTTTTTTCTCAAATCCTAATATTAATAACAAACATATAATCTTTTTACTGGCTAAACACAGTTGATCTAGGATTCTTACAATGTTAATGTTGAACTAATAGAATGTAAAATGATAATTTGAAATGCTACTTGTGAGTAGTTCTTCGCAAGTTATTGACATGTCATTGTTATAAAATTTTCCTCAAATTTGCTTGTTGTATATATCGAATACAGTTGTAAATATCTAAAAAGAAAATATAAAATTCCTATTATATGTATTAAATGTGTAAAGTATTATTTTGTCGATTTCAATACCAAACAGATGATTTTTTAAGTTTTGGATTCATATCATTAATTAAGAGTGTTGGAAATATCTTAAAGCCCCTAAGTTGTACTTTAACGGCAGTTTTAATGTAATTATACCGTATTGTTGTAAAATCAGATAGCTATTTGATATTACTTGTATATCAATGATATCAATGATATGGTATATCACCATTAAGGTATAGAACGATCAATACAATTAGGATTGATCAATTAATTGTCACTTCTATTGGAATTATTTATTAGAAAAACTAGTTTCGATTTCTAAACATTCATTTTTAGTTCAAAAACATACAAAACTTTCAACACAGCACTACAAATTTAAAATGTGGCTATTGGAGACGCCCCCATTTTAAATTTGTTTCCGATTGGAGCGGAAAAATCTAATGATTCATAGGGGAAATCCCAAGGTAAACTCTAAAAATTTAACCTATCTTTAATTTTAACCTTTCTCCCTTCCGCGACGGATATATTTCAGATATCTGTTAGATCTCCTCAGGTAAGTACCAATATTTCATTTCTTAAAACTTTAGTGTATATAACCGATGTAGCATAGTGTTGATGTGTTGAAAATTTCGTACGTTTTAGAACTGAATATGAAGGTTCAGCATTCAAAACTTGTTTTCTAAGAAAATAATTCCAGTAAAAGTAAAAAAATAATTCATCTAAGCTATTTGATTAAATGATAAAGTATGAATAGATTAAATAATCCTTCTGAATCCATTTTTAAAATTTCAATAAATCAATTTACCATTATTTTTAATATATTTTATAAAGCATGAAGTATGTTACTTTCTATTATTACATATAAGCTTGTGAAGAGGAAAAAACATAGATTTATATTATAATAAATATGTATTGTTTGTTTCGGGGATTTTTTTTCTTTATTACCATTCCGTTAAAAGAACGTTTTTAGATTACATTGAGATCTTTCAGTTTAATCCCAAGTTCTAGCTAACTTAGGACCTAACTCTATAACCTAGCGAATTCCAAATTTTCAAAATAGTAGAGCCTCGAAACGAGAGCGTTGGATCCAATTTATTTGGCTCACGTCCTCAACTTCTTAGCGGAGGGAGTTTATCAGTTGCCGGACGAGACGAGGGATGTTATTGCAGATTTATGCCGCTAGGAGGAGCACCTGTAACCGGCTAGGGGAAGGACCAACTTGAAATGGATGTCTTAAGTTGGCCTGGCTCACAGCGGAGCCTCCATCACATTCCGATCATTTGAGCTCTCTTCCAGGCTCCCGTCTCTTCGTCTAAGCCGGGAGTAATGGTGTAAATATTATACTACATTATATATGTTTTATGTGTCATAATATAACTGTTTCTACCCTAAAGTGGTTATGTACATCAGTTAGGTATAGTTTAAATTTTTGTTTAGATATTCTCTAAGCACAACATAGATACTTATACTTTATTTTTGATCAACAGCTGATAGGTTACGAATCAGATTTAAACATTTTGAAACGATACTCCTATCCTATTATATATGAATACAAATATTTGTTTATAGTGAATCACGGAGCATTTAACAAAAACGATGTAATGAAAAATCAAACGAAAAAGCGTTGCCAGCTGAATTTAATATAGGTTACCTACGTTCTCGACAATAGTTTTAAACGTGTGGTTCGATGGAGACCCAGAAGAAGACCTGCAAGGCAGGTCGAAACGTTGGCACTTATTAAAGTATTTCTACTTAGACGTGGTGTTCCTCTTTGACTGCATCCCTGATCATCCTCTTCTCCACGTAAGTAATGTTTATATATTATCATGCATTTTGTTATTTAAAATCAAAAGGTAGCGTACGTATTTTACAATACGTACTTCTAAACATCACTATAAACACAATGCTACTCAAAACACCTTATTTCTTTTATTTAAAAAAAGTGTTTGCAGATTTTTTATTCATTTTTAGGGAATTTTGCTGTATATTTTGTTATTAAATTGTGTACTTTTAGGTACAAAAATCTAGGGTGTTTTTACGTTGAAATGACTGGATGTTTTTTTTGTTGTTTTTTCGGTTCTAACAGGAAAAAAAATTTAAAATGGAACTATTGAAAATATTTATCTCTTTATTTAAACAAAAATCAGGATACGTATTGTCCGATTTTATTATTTTTAATCATTCATTAACATTTTATTTTCTCTGAGCTGTTATAGTTTCAATCCCGATTCTTTGTTAATTTATGGCTATTTTTATTCAAATTGATATCGAAGTTGGAATTCTAATGCATTATATATTAAATGCCCTTATATGAAGTAAGGGCAATTCTTATAAGACTTCCCCATTTACAAAAGCTTACTTTTCAGGTTTTATAGGACAACTTTTACTCAAGAGTGTGAAGCAGCCTAGGAGAGTGTATTGCTATTTTAAGCGAAAAGGCTAGACATAGCTGAGAGTGACTGAGGTCCTTGAGTGACCAGAGGCTTATGGTTGTCCCCTCGAACAAGAGAGACCTCAAACATTTCAAGTACCGGCCCCCTTAGTTCAAGTACCTTGGCTACATTCAATTAATACGATACAATGTGTGTCGCATGCGTTATTAATTTTTATCCGTTTAATAAAATGTTTAACGGACTTCAAAAGAAAGTAGGACTTCAATTCGGCTGTATTTTTTTTTATTTTTTGTATGTTACGCGATCATTTCGTCAATTATGAATTGATTTTGATCGGTAGGTTATACTTCAGAGGTGGTCTCATTAAAATTTTATTGAAAACAACTCAACGCTTTTTAAGAAAAATTAACAAAATCAATTAATAAGCTAAAAATTCTACATTCGGAAAACACTTATCAGTGTCATATAACCTCCCACTATAAACATCATGGGGTACAGACAAGTGGAGGGGGCTTACCTCTCAATTGCTGAGGCAGTAACTGACTAGAGGTAGCATTTTGATTTGCACTATATAGTCAGCATATTGGCAGTTTTTCAGTTCAAATTTTGGTTTCTTAGGCTTTATTCTGGGATTTTATTATATTTAATGTTCTATTTTTCCATTTAATAATGGGGAAATACCCTAGCCCGAATGAAATGCTAGTCGCATCAAGTTGAGGCAAAGTGGGCGTGGCCGGTTGGTGTTCTGGCCTCATCCCTCACAGAAGAAAATACGGGAAAAGCCTCTCCATATGTTTTATAACTCCATGATAAATATTTCACTTGTAGAGAAATTACCCATTGGTAACAATTCAATAATAGTTCTATATTAGAAGGCACCAATAATAGAATGCCATCTCCTTTTGAGGCACCTCGGATGGTAATCCGAAATGGAATAGGAAGCATGTTATGAGACTAGTGGATTAGAATGGTTATAGAGTTAACTATGAAAGGATAGGTATCTGGTTTGGGCTAAAGCAGCACCATATGGATCACTAAGTTGTGAGTTAATTAGTGATAATGTAACTAGCACTTTGGATTTTTCGGAGGATTTCATATTGGAAGGATTGGCTACGAAATAAATTAAATGGTTTAATGAAGCTTAAGTTTTTTTGTCCAAATACCGTCATGAAAACGAGTCTTTTGTGATTGATCGAAATCTTTGAGCGTTTGTCTAATAAATGTTGAAGAAGTCGAAAAAGACGAGCAGTTAGTTCCACGTGCATGGATCAGTGCAATATTTTTAAAGCCTACTTTAGGACAGAAAGTCGTACATATTTGCGACAAAGTTAAAAGGTTATTTGATAGTTTTTTTAAATATTAAATGCTATAATGATCACCTCACCAAATGACCTTTACCCTTCTTCGTAAATGACTTCCTGTCCTACTGTATCCTTTAACAATATTCCACCGATCTCTGTTAAACAGATCCGCTATCTAGGACTTCAACTAGACAAACGTTTAACTTGGAATTCTCAAATAAGAGTAAAACGAGAGGAAACTGATCGTCGTATTGGACTTCTTCAACATTTACTAGACAAATGTTCAAAACTATTTGGACATACGGAGTTGAGTCTGGGGCACAAATAGCCTTCTAATTCTTCTCGTATCCAATCCTTACTGTCCAAAATCCTTAATGCTCCTTACTTTGTGACAAATAAACTTATCAATAAAGATCTTATTGTTTCATTTGTTGCTGATTTAGCCCAAACCAGATACCTATTCTTCCATAGTAAGCTCCATAACCACTCCAATCCCCTAGTCTCCCAACTTGCTTCCTACTCCATTCCTGATAATCCTCCGAGGCGTCTGAAAATAAGATAACCTAGAGACCTTTTTATTTTTATTAACATGTTATGCCTTTGTATTCATTTTCAATACATTTACTCGATATAAATATTTTGTACAGTTGTAAATTTCAGTAAATTTATATTAGAAAAAAAAAATCAATAATGAGTTGATGTTGACAATAATGTTATAACTATCATACTCTTTTATCAATTTCTCTATATATCTAGTCATCCTTATTACATACTGCTTACTATACCTGCTGCCACCGCTTTCCTGTTAGGTGTAGTGAGAATGGAACTTGAGTCATCTCTTACACATTGCTCTAGTTTGGTTAATTTACTTACCTAGAAGTAATTTAATAGAAATTTCACTCCACCTCATTGGAGTCACGTGCCTGGCCCGACCTAATATTCCGAACTTTATATACTCGACTATATTATATTCATTACACTAGATATAAAACGCCTACATTCTTGTAATCTCACTTTTCCCCGGGCCTTGTGTACGCAGCAAAAATATTTCCTTGACGTTTAAAAAAATAAATAAAATAATTTGTTTTAGAATCCTTTAAACCCCGAACAGGAAACAGTAGCAAAATTGTGGAAAAATTTAATACTAAAAATTCTGAGGTCGCAAAGATCGTTAAAAGAAAAACAAATTTAAAAATTCCAACTTTTATGAATCGCTAAGCAAACTTTTAAGTCAAAGGGTTTGAAATGTCAATGTGAATGAAAATAATGAAAATAAATTTTATTCTGGGGCCTTTGCCCCTTAAGAATAATTACAACGAACAATTAATGGCTACCTAGCATACCGTATATATAATTAAGAAATATGATAAAAGCCAAGAAAATATAATAAAATTAAATTAGGAATTTAAACGAAATTCAAATTACAATATAAAAGTATTGTTACATATTTTCAAATATCACAAAAAAAGCAAATTATATCTTGAGGTTAGAATCTAAGATAAGTTACCAAAACAAAAATAGAGAAAATTAAACAAAACTTAATGAAATCAAATACAATAATCAAAGCAAATATAAATTATCTGGAAAGATAATGTGTCTCATCTGATAAATAATATAAATTATGCCAAAACCAATTCAGTGCAATAGCATTAGACTAATACTGTAAAAATCAATATTACATTCTGAATGTTCATATCTCATTTTAAGAGATATTTTCTACATCTATATGACTATTAGACTGAATATCTAACAGGTAACTGAAAAGTCGGGATTTGAAGCTGTTATGAGAGGAGGAATGGCGAATTATGGAAGGGAGGGAATTCCAGAAGTTGGAAGCTCTGGATATAAAGGAACGTTTGAAGGATGTTGTGTTGAAAGGAGTTAGGTAGAGGTCTGAGGAACGGGCTCTGGTTTTGCGGGAACTCACTGACGATTTTAATGTTAAAGCTTTCAGGATATAGGAAGGAGACTGTGAGGAAAGAGATTTGTAAAGGAACGAACCAAGAAAGTACTGTCGACGGAAGGAAGGGAATAACCATTTTAATTTGGTGTAGTGGTGGGAAATATGTTCGTGCCGTGGTATTCTCAGAACGAATCTCAGACAGCAGTTCATTATTTTCTTTAGTCTTGCCTCTTGAGATTTCGAGATACCTCCATACACCACACTACCATAATCAAAATGGGGGAATATGAGGGATGTAATTAACAGTTGGCGGATTGACTGTGGAAGGAAATTACGGGATCGGTTTAGGAGTCGAAGGGAGGAGATTGATCGTCGGGTAATAAGGGAAATATGGTCTTTCAGGAAAGGGTTTGGTCTAGGACAATGCCAAGGTTCGTAACGGATGGATAGAAGTTTATGGGATAGGAATCTATGGAAAAGTTAGGAATTGAGGGCAGGGAGTTAAGAAGGACTTTAGAACCCAACACAATAGCCTTTGATTTGTCTGCGTTTAATTTCAATTTATTATTAGAGGCCCAAGAGGCTATCGTGTCAAGATCTGCTTGGATATTTGTGATGGCGGTTTGTAGTTCATTGGGGAAAAAAGAAAAGTAAATTTGGGAATCATCGGCGTAGAAGTGAGAGGAACAATGTTTAATGAGGGGATAAAGGTCATTAATGTATGCGCTAAATAGTGAGGGTGATATAGAGGAGCCCTGAACTACACCAGAGTTGATTGGAAGAGGAGAGGAAGGCGGAAGGTTAGGGATTTGGACTACTTGAGTGCGGTCAGAAATAAATGATTGGATCCATCTAATCGCACTATTGGAAAAAGAAAAGTTGGATAGTTTAGATAGTTTAGATAGGAGTAGATTGTGATCGATGGTGTTGAAGGCTTTACTGAAATCAAGGAGAATGAGAATGGTAATTTTGTGATGGTCCATGGCAAGGTGGATATCTGAAGTAATTTTTGCAAGGGCTGATTGAGTGGAATAGCCAGTCCTAAACCCAGACTAAACCGGCGTTGGTCAAGGAAAGAGGATATCTGGACTTGAGTTAGGTGTTCTAAGGGTTTGGAAAGGTTAGATAATTGGGAGATAGGTCGGAAGTCTCTTTCGAAGGATGGGTTAGGGACTTTATTTAAAGGAAGGACGCGAGCTTTTTTCCAGGCAGATGGGAATATTGAGTTCTGCAGGGAGAAGTTATAGATGTGGAGTAGAGGTGCTAGGATTATTGGAAGACACAACTTAATAAAACTTGCTGGGATTCCATCAGGTCCCAAAGATTTAGAACGTGATTTCATCACAGCTTCTATTAGCTGGGAGGGCTCGATATTGGAAAGGAAGAATTTATCAGGATCAAAGTCATTATTATTCGGATTGTAAGCTGGGAATGAGGAGTGTGAATCGGATGAAGTAAAATACTTGTTAAGTTCGTCTGGAGTAATATGATAGGAGGGAGATGATTTAGATTGTAAGGAGGGGATTTGGCGGAGGAGTTTCCATTTTTGGCGAGAGTCTGAGTGCTCGGAAAAGGTTTTCTGGTAATATAGGAATTTGGATCGACGGATGGTTGATTGGGTTCGGTTCTGGGGGGATTTAAAGGTTATTAGGTCTTCGGGATGTTTAGTTCGGATATATTTTCTTCTGGCAGCGTCTCTGGTTCTCATCAACTCTCTGATTTCTCGCGTTATCCATGGTGCTGGAGGACGGCGCATTGTTACATTTTTTTGTGGAGCATGTTTATTTAGGATGGATAGAAGATTGGAAGTTAAGGATTAGACCATGGGATCTAAGGACGGTATGGAGTAGAAGGCGTTCCAGTCTATAGATTCGAGATCGGATTGGATCATTTCGAAAGTTATGGAATCTATATTGCGGTATGTTATGGTTCTAGGAGTGAAGGAAGGAACAGGGATATCATAGGAAATTGCTATTAAGAGAGGGTATTGGGTGTTGGGAGTGAGTCAGCATTTTTGCGGGACCGTCAATAATATGTAAATCGTGCCAAGTATCCGAGTGGGAAAGGTGATGGGTGGCAGAATAGGGAACTATGAAGAGACCTAGGGATTGAAAGAGGTTATTAAAGTAATGTTTGTCGGGATTATCGGTTAAAAAATTTGCATTGAAATCTCCGGCGATGATAATGTGGTTATAAGATGGAACTATGGAGAATAGGAAGGATTCAAGACTTGGATCGAAGGGTACTTGTGGTGGGCGGTATATGACTGCGTACAGGATAGTTTGGGTGTTGACTATAATTTCCGTAAATAGGTATTCTATGTGAGGAGAACCTGGATTGGTCGAGGAGTGGAGGACACGGGATCTGAGTGATTCATGAATGTAGAGTGCAACTCCACCGCCAACTCGGTTAGCCCGATCATAGCGGAGGAGGTTATAGTGAGGTAATTGGACTGAGGACGAGGGAATAAAAGGTTTGAGCCATGTTTCGGAAACCGCAATTACATGGTAAAAGTTCTGCTGGAAATGGAGTAGGAATTCATCATAATGGGCAGGGATAGATTGTGCATTAACATGGCATGCCGTGAGTATATTATTCATAGTAAGGTTTACGGAAGGATAGGGTCAATACAGGTTTAGTGGTAAGGGTGATTATAGGATTCGGTTTGGATAGGGCTATTAGTGGTAACTTCACAATTATGTGGTAATAAAGGATGTTGCAATAAGGGAAACACTGTATCTAATATAACAAATATAGATGGATAATCCAAAAAATAATAATAAAAATAGAATAATAAAAAATACAATTTAAAATAAGCGATGTCCTGGAAAAAGTTTTTAAGAATTCAAAAATGGATAAGAACAATCTTGTGAAGTAAAGGATAAAAATAACAATTTGAAACCAAAAAGGAAAAATAAATAAAAAAACGTTTCTTAAATAAATTTTCGATTTGATAGTGAGGATACTTAATCTGAGATATCGATGGTAACAGAGTAGTTTTTCTCAAGAGAAAACATCTAAGTCCTCTTCCTGGTCAATCAGGACGACAGGGTGCCCGTTGTCTCGACGACATCGAACTCTGCCTCCGGCAAACCACACGAATTTCAACTTGCCGGCGGCCCTCTTCTGCCTCGCCAGCCAGTATAAGTGGCGGTTAACAGGAGTCATTTCTTCGCCCAGGAATAATATTTTTTTTCGTCACTTTCCCATCCTAGGTGTCTAGTCGAGAAGTCTCTTTTTATTTTTCGGAGACAAATAAACTCATTCCTGACCACCTGGCGGACAAAACGTACTACAATCGGTCCCGGTCTGGGGTCTTCATCTCTAGATCTCTTTCTTTCCGCGAAATCTATGTCATCTGCTTTGAGTTTTATCCCCAGAGCTGAGCCTATGGTACAAATTATACTCTCTGCTGTTTCTCCTGACTTCTGGGGCACACCCCTAATTTCTAACGAATTACTTAATTGTTTCTGCTCTACTTTGTTTAATCAAGTCTCGAGCTTAGTAATTTTCGTTTTCAGAGACTTATTTTCCGCTAGTAACTCTTCTATTAACCTTTCTTGATTTTTAGCGTGATCTTCCAATTTTTTTTAATTTTTCCGAGTTTTCAAAGGACAAGTCGACCTGTTTATTAAGTGTTTCCTTGACTTCTCTGAATTCTCCCGATACCTTACTTATTTCTAGGATGCACTCCCCACTCCTCATTAAATTCACATTCATAAATCTCTCGTGTAATTTACAGGTTGGGAGTCTCATATTTTCTATTGCGTTTGTTTCTCTTCTAAAACTAGGAAATAAGTCTTCAATATAAATTAAATAATCCAGTGTAAAGAATTGCTAACGATTAGACTATCTATTTGTTTAGAAAAACTGCCTACAGAAAACCTAAAACGATATTTGTGACCTCAAGATGATATGAATTCAGAATGTAAAATTTACAAAACTTTTTCATCACTTGACCGTGTATCAGGGACACTCAAGTTTTGTATATATATTTTTTTTTTTTACTCCACCCTACTGTAAATGCATGTCTAAATGGTGTATTAGAAATTATTAATAAAGAAAAAGGTGTAAATACGGGCACCCTCTTTTGTTTTTGATTTAAAGTTACTTATAACTTGAAAAATTCTAGATCTTTGTCCTTCATTAACAATAACTAGTTTCATAAATGCGAGAAGGCAAAACAATGAATAACATCAATTATTTCATAAGAACAAGATACAAAAACGATTTCACATGTCTCTCAAAAGTTTACAATCCAGAATTAATACCAATTTGCAAAAGAAAGAACCAAGAACTGAAGTTGAAAGAATAGTTCCAACTGCTCACTGCTGTCTTATATTAGCAAATGGCTCAATAGGTATTCCTCGCCACCAGTCTTCAATATCTCCCTTAGCTAGTAGGGAGGGGTGCCCATATTTACACCAGTGCCCGTTTTTACAACTTTTCCTCTACTATTAAAAATATTCAACTAATTGAAAATGAACATGCAATAAAACATTATACAGTTTAAGTTTAAGGACGTTAAGGATAAAAAAAATAATAAATCAATTTCTCACTGACGCACAGAATGACGAAACAGTGTTTTTTCTAGACAATTTGAACCTCTAAAAATATTTGCATCGACTTCAAATTTCATATGGATATGTTTTCGAGGGTGTAGAATTTGAATCTGAAGTCTGCTTTTGCATATCATTTCAAGATTTTGCTCTGTTAACCAATAGTGTGTCCAAAAAATCCAATTTTTGTTTGTTCGTGTTTTGATTCGAGGGATATTATTTTCTATGATTTTTGATGTGCTCTATCGAATTAAAAAAAATCTGCAAATCAATCAGTTTACCCTTATGTGAGTTGATACGTGTTGTATGCCTTTTTCGTCGATCGGACTTTTTAAATATTTAGGAAATCGGGGTTTGTCGACATTTAAATGAAAAAAAAAACAACTAACCTGCTATAATTAATTAACCCCGACTTCCCGCGAAAATTAAATAAGTGATGTTTTAAAAAAACGTTGACGGCTTCTAAAGTTGACTAAACTGTCGATATAATTTTACCTACTCCTAATAATATATAATTTTTTCTTCTTCTATTTTTTCCCTTTTTTATTCATTTGTATATTTTTTTATTCAATTATTTTTTTTTCCAATCTTTAGTCTATTCTTCAATTAGCGTATAAATCCATTTGATAATTATTGCTTAAATTTCATCTTAACTTAATTATTTTAAAATAAAGTTAAATTATTTTAGTATGATTCTAAAAATATTTTATCTATTATTATAAAAATAGAATGTATAAATATTTATTTAAGTGTACGTTATGTCGAGAAATATATGCATGAGAACGCGTAGAAATATATGGACCTATTGCTGGGCGCCTATTACCATTACTGCAATGTAGAAAAACGTAAGAAAAGAAAATAACTAAGACTAAACATTTTGAAATTAACAAAATACAATTCTACACTAAAAATTACAAATATTGTTTTGTTTTTCATAACTGGGAAAGGTACAAATAAAAATAAAGAAAGGTTGATGGTTTAATGAGGTCGAATTACAACATTAGAAATATATAAACTATGCTTAACCACGGGTTAATTCGGCCATATTCGGAAAATAATGGAACGTATTTATCTCATTAAATACCTAAGGTAAAAGTCTATAAAGTCAATTTTTTGGACAAATTTGGACGTTTTCTTCAACACGCAATAATGTACTCGAAACCTGAAAGTTACTCCACATGTAATTGTTTTTTATAATCCTAGCTCTTTCTAATAATAAAACCATGACTTCTAATTTTTTTTTAATTTGAATAGACTAGTACGAAATAGAAAGTAATTTTTTATTTGTGATTATGAGGTATAATTATCAGTAAAATTTAAAAAGTTACAGGAACAATAATAATCACTAAATACGATTTCGTGTATTTTTATGTCAATTTTCATTACCTATTTATTTTAAAAACAGCATTTTCACTATGTATTTCTGAAAAATTTCCACATTTTCTTATTCCTAAGATGTTAGAAGATGGTGCAAAGTGGTCGGAGATTGCAATAAAGTAGTTTCAATTTTTAGTGCATGTCTGGAAATTAGGGCCATTCGTCCCACTGTGTGACGGGAAAAAATAGATCATGGATATGTCTATCTATAATCTGCTGCTTTTAATTTACATTTTCATATTAAAATTAATAATTACAATTAACTAAAAATAAATGATTATTCGAAATAAACAGGTTGAGTGTAAATAAGGGTTTCAAACATGACTTTTTTCATTTAAACAAATTCTACCGCTTCTTAACGGTAGGTGGTCCAAGCGGGGAATGAAATAACATAAAATATTTTCCATTAAATTTCTAATAAGAAAACTTTTGGATAGATACGGGCGAGACCAACAGAGCTAGAGCGTGTCAAAATATTACATTTTTGAATGTAAAAGAAAGTTATAAAAAAAATGAATAGAGCCTCAGCCAAAAGACAAATGCATGTCAAAGCAGCTGAAATATATAATATGTGTGAAAATCTCTTATTTTAAAAATTGTATTTAAATGTAGTTTTATACTGTGTTATTGATTGCTTTGATGGGCCTTAGGGTACAGGAATAGAAAGAGGAAATAGAGGAACTGAAATTGATAATTAATAAATACTGAAAGCCTTTATCGAAGAGATAATCGCTTGATCTATTCCCGGCAAGAAATAAATACCATCAAGCATACTAAGAGAATGAATGAACCTAGAAAAAATAAATGATAGATTACCTCCTTTGAGTGCCATCACGTTATTATTTATAATAATTATGATAATTTAATAAAAAGAACAATTTAAATAGGTATTTAGGGTTGAAGCAGCCGTGGAGTTAGATTTCGTTACTGAACTTTTATTGTAATCATAAGAAAATAATCAGAGACGCAGTCAGGTAGAAAAATATATATATATATTTATAATGTGCCAACGTTTCGACCTGCCTTTCCCCTATTTTTTCTCTCTCATTCCCATGTCTTCATATTTTCATATAATTATTGGGTTTGTGCAAAAATAATGCAGGTTTTTATATGTTAAAAAAAAAAAAATTATTATGATATTTAGTGTTCAATACTAACTTCTCTCGCAACATCCTGAGTAGATTTTCGAGGGTTTTCTTCTACCAAATCCTGCAGATGGTCGTGGTCAACAATATAAGACCTACACTATCTTAAAGATCAAAATCTCCAAGACAAAATTTATGGAACCATCTGCACCGTACGTTCACTTATGCTTCTCTCACCCCAAATAACGTTAATGTTGTTTCCGTTGTGGGCACAATTCGACCATGTATGAACTCGTAAAAATAAATTTGACATATTTCACTTATTATGGCATCATTCCTCTTTATTATTCATCTATTAAGTTACATGTTTCGGGAAAACTATGTCCCATCCTCAGACTTTAACAGTTATTTCTCATTGGTGTGATAAATCATTTTAGATATGTAAAGGAACAGACACGGTGTGTTAATACCAAGGAGAAATAACTGTTAAAGTCTGAGGATGGGACATAGTTTTCCCGAAACATGTAACTTAATAGATGAATAATAAAGAGGAGTGATGCCATAATAAGTGAAATATTTCAATAATTGTTAACTCCTTCATTGAAGAATTTAATAAATTTGACAAAAATCTTGTTTTGACATGATCAGTTTCAGTGCTCTTTACTTATAAGAATGGTATCACAAACTAAACTAATATTAGAGGAAAAACAACATTAATAACAATTTTTTATAATCCATTAACTAGATTGGAGGACTATCTTTGTTTACATAGTAAGCACTTGTCTAAATAAAATGAATATTCAAAACCTCCATTCCTTTTGCACCTAACCAATATAACCATTTAGTTTTTTGTTCATGATATTCCTCTAATCCCTGTTGCACAGATTCCATTTCTTCAAGAATCGGCCCGTCGTTATGTCTTTTTCACTTATCCATCTCTGTCATCCTATTAATCATACAACATTTTGGCTATTTAGACATCCATTTGTCATTAGTTTATCTGTTCGCTATTTTTTGGCTCATTTAGTTTTTTGTTCATGATATTCCTCTAATCCCTGTTGCACAGATCCACTACCTAGATTCCATTTGGACAAACGTCTCAATTGGAATCGACATACAAGACTAAAACGACAAGAATCGGCCCGTCGTTATAGACTACTCCAACATTTACTAGAGAAACGTCCAAAACTTTTGATGTACTAAAAAAGAGTGGTTTACATGTCATTATAATCATTTCTTCAAATTTACTCGACGTATATTGTATACAGTTGTAAATATATAAATAATTAAATAGTTAATATAAACAGTTAAAAAAAAGAAGGAATATTTTGTTCATTTAAGCTCTGTAGAAGACATTCTACCTGACTGTATCTCTGACCACCTTCTTTTAATATTAGTTATCTGTCAACTGCATATTTATTTTTATTATAAACATATAATTTTTAATATTATTGGAAATTTTTAAAACATTTTTATAAAAATTAATCGGTAAAGCAATTTTCAAATAAATAGACCAAGGAGGCATTCCCGACTCAACTAGCTTTCAGGCCTTTTCTTCTAAAAACTATTTCCAAACTTTTTCTAGATGGAATCTCAAACTGCTTGCACGGGATTAGGGGAGCGTTTAAAATTCTTCCATTGGCTGTAGAAAGGAGATTAAAGTAGCCCCAACGATCGGGCGGTGGAAAGCCCTTACAATATTAGAACTGGCCGCCTTAGAGGAGGAGAGAAGAAGCACAAACAGCTACACCCAAATCTCATTTTCGCAGAATTGAATGGGAGAGTACAATGGGACTCGGCAACTTCCGGACCATCCCTCTTTGTTGTAATAATAAACCCTAAGAAATTAAATTTAAACTTAGTTTCAAAAGGATTGGCGCCCTTCCCCAGCGCCATCTATTGAGGGTGGCTTAATTAAGATGTACCTTTTCCCTTCACATAGGCCAACTTATAATTTCTTCAATCCGTTTTAAAGTCTCCAAGACTTTAACCTTCAGGCTCTATTGTTCCTCGTGGAAATAAGCTTTCGAGCATTTTCGTAAATAGGAGAGAGCGGGATTAGCCAATCGGAATCGAAGGAATTTCTTAGAACTATTAACTTCATCTCCGAGAACTGGAATGGTGGAGATAAAGAAATTTTGTCATTTACACAACATCCTCAAAATTATAATTGAATTATTTGCCACTTTTGGTGGAAATTTTTTATTTAAAGACCAGTATCCAATTTTAAACTTTCATCATCAGCAGGGAGAGCCGCCAAAGCTGATCATTGCTTCCGTTTGAATTTGGGTGACAACGGCAACGTTTTTTTTTATTTTTAAAACTGACCTGTAAATAATGGATTACTTTTTCCTAAAATAAAGCAAAATTCAGTAATTTACTTTACTTATAATGTAGTTAATTTTGAAATTTAGAATTTAATCAACCTGGAAAAGATATAGCGTTTATAGTCTTAAGTAACTATAAAATGTCTTATATGTGATTTTAAATAAAAAAGTAGGTTTATTACTAATATCAGGGCCGCTAAAAGGGAGGGGGCATGGGGGGGGGGGAAACCCCCGGGGCCCGAGCTCTTGAGAGGGGAGGGCTCCTAGCTAAAGTGATCACTCACAAGTGTAACCTTATATAACCCATTGTATGGCGATATTGGATTAGGAAATCAAACAAATTTAAGTTAAATTTAAGTGAGGAGGCCCCAGCAGATATAATAAATTCCTTTTCGCGTTCCAACTTTTATATCACATTTGAGGCGTGGAGATGCAAAAGGGGGTAAATCCAATTTTTATCATTTTTAATTTTTTTAGTAAGCGTCATCAGTAAGGTGGTAAATCGTCCACCCTTCAAAGTTTGGGTTGAGTGTAAGTGTATGTGTATGTGTGTTTCGAAGACATCATGGGTTCAAACTTTGAAGGGTGGATGATTTATCACCTTATTGATGACGCTAACTAAAAAAAATTAAAACTGATAAAAAGTGTATTTACTCTCTTTTGCATCTCCACGCCTCATAATTAATTAATATTTCTCAATTATGAAGCAAAACCATAACTGTGATTTAAAAAAACAAAGATTAGGTTATGTAATTTCTTTATTCAGTATTATAGAAATTATCAAATTTATTTCTTTAATATCACAATCTTTCTTCAATTTTGATAATTTAATTTTTAAAAAAAAAAAAAAAAAAAAAAAAAAAAAAAAAAAAAAAAAAAAAAAAAAAAAAAAAAAAAAAAAAAAAAAAAAAAAAAAAAAAAAAAAAAAAAAAAAAAAAGATCTTATTCATAAAATAAATAACAAACTATAAATATGAAACTAAAATTAGAATTATAGTCAATGTAGTCCATGTTTTCATTTCAATCAACCTATTTTTAAGCGTAGAAATATAAATGAATATAATGGCCGACAAGTTGGCCAACCTTAATCATCATTTATACATATATAATATATTTTAATTTTCCAAAAGCAAATTTGACGTTTGCCTTACAGTAAACATTTTTGAAGATAGTACGTTTATACTCTGTACCAAGCAGTAATGATAGAGCACATAAAAAATGATATCTTTTATAACTTTTTTTTTTTTTTATCATAAGATAGAAGAATCGATGAATAATAATAAAATTACCAGGTGTTACAAAACTACCGTAAGCCTCGGCGGTATCGATCAGTTCCTTGGAATCGACTTTGAGCATTGACTCGACATAAGGAATCGATATATCTCAAATTAATATCATTATGGGTAAGCTAGTTAGTGACCTAATAAAGGGTTTTCAGGATTTTTCGAAAGATTTTATGTATGTGAATCATATTTTACAAACAACTTATTATCAAGTAATTCACTACACATTAATATTATATGTTAAGAATGTTTTCTGACCTCATCGACATTGTAAAATGAAATCAATACAATTAAGATTCATGAATTATTTGCCACTTCTGTTGGATTTTTTCATTTGAAGACAAGTTTTTAATGTTAAACATTGATTAGCACTTTCCTAAATAGATTATATAAACTAAAATTTCCTAAAATGTAAGACAAGAAATCTAACATGTTGGTACCGGCCTAAGGAGGTTAAATAAAAAGGGCATCTAAAAGATATCAGGATCTAGAGCAAACTAAATTTAAAGTGACGAAAGGACAGAGATGGTTTGTCCTCTTGGTTTTCCTTCTGATTAACTGGGGTTTTTTCCGTTCCAACTGGAAACATATTTAAAATCGGAACTCGATAATCAATGGAATGGGGGAAATAGTTTTAATTTCGAAAACTGTAACTGATCTGACAATTTTTTCAGACCTTTCCTTTCCAACAAACTAATTAATGTCCTTTTGAAAATTTATTTAATTAATTAGTTTTTTAACACTCGCACTGCGGTCGCGGGTCTTTTTAGACCCAATGAATGGCATTTTGGCTATCGTGATGTCAAACATTTATTTTGGGGTGTATCCTTGTAATTATTCCTCAGGTCTTTCTTTAAAGTAAAATAATTTTCTTCTAAAATTTTAAACTGTCATCTATTATTTAATGGACAAAACATAGGACTATTAAGACACATCGACCGCAGACAGCGCTTTTTTTATTACATATCTGCCCAGCTATCCTCGGTCTTATAAAAGACCCAAAGGATGATTTTTTTTCTCACTTGTTGTCATGTCTGGGTCGATGTTTTCTTTTCTTGGATAATGATAATACATATTTTATCGTGTGTGATATCTGCAATAATTTGTGTATAATAAACATTCAACAGCAACAAAAAAAACTCGAATGTGTAGGTAGTGTGGGGGATTCCTTACTAATAAATATGTAAAATAAGACTATTAAAATGTAAATAAAATTTAAGCCGAGAAAAGAAAAAATTAAACAGTTTCTTGTGGTTTTCAGTTAATAATAATATTGAGTCGTCGTCCACGTTTATTCTATACCGCGAGGGTTAAAGGAAACTCTTCCCGTTTAATCCTTTTTACAGGACACTCTCCTTTCTTGTCGACTATTTTAAATTTAGGATCTTTCAGTCAGCTGCTTACATTATTGTCCAGAGGTTTGCGTCCCTCGTCTCTATTGACCCCTATCCGTCAAACTTCGGATAACATTTTGCACGTTGTTCAAACGCTGGAAAAACTGGTTTAAGAAGGACATCTATGTTTATGCACACGAAAATTTTCATTATGTTGTCTATATTTTTGCCGGCCTACTGTACTAGTTAGAAATTACAACTCCCAAACAAATCGAGGACAGGGGAATACTTAGCAAGTTGGCAAAAATGTTGAAAACAAATGGTTGAAAGATATTATGGAGAGAGAAGGAATACTATAGAAATACTTCTTAGCCTTGGACCCCATTCAGCACTACTCAACCAAGAGGTCCTTTTGATACCAGAGCCCCACCTGGGACAATGGCTCCTATTATTTCCGTCTCTTTAGCTTATGAAACTCATTTGTTGAGGACTCAGCCCTAAGCGGTTCACTTATTTCGATTCTTTGACCTGAATCTCCTCGTTCTGATTAACTTTCCTCTCCTCAAAATTTATTTCATGCTGCTAGATTTCATTTTTTTAATAATTAGATTCATCAAATATTTAAAAAAAAGAAAATAAAAAGCAGCCCCCGTCACAATCACATAAGTAAAGAACATTTATAATTTTAACAGATTAACGTTTTATTTTATTATCAATAAAAATCTTTTATTGAAGTGTGCAATCGACGTAATATTTGTTCTATGATATTTTCACGTACATTTGTCATTTTTAACCTGGTACTATTGCACTTCTAAGGCCGTTGGAGATTACGTAAAAACATAATAGGGAAACCAATTTTTAATTTTAATGAAGTTTGTTTAATGAATTGGTAATCCAGATGGACAGAGGCTATTAAGAAACTCTTAATAATGGAATACATTATCAGTGCTTACAAACAAAGGCCCATGAATCATAGTTTTACAAACGATATCAAAAAGCAAAGGATCGGGCAGATCTCGTTTCTGCTACAATGTACATTTAAAATATTATCATAGAAATTATATAATTGTTAAACCTCTCAAGAGTTATGAAAACGGTATAGTTAAAATTCGGAACAGATTGGTTCAATAGTTAACAATTTTTTTTTTTTTTTTGTTATGAGCTGATAACGATTACAATAACATGTCAAAACTTGAAAAGAACTACTCGTCAGTAGCACTTCAATAAAAGTTCTACACTAAAAGATTTCTAGACCATCTTCTTTTCAGATGCCTCGGAGGATTATCGGGAATGGAGTGGTTAGCGAGTTGAGAAACTAATGGATTTGAGTGGTTATGGAGCTTACTATGAAAGGATAGGTATCTAGTTTGGGCCAAATCAGCAACATATGCAACATTATGGATAAGAAAAAGGTCTTTATGGATAAGCTTATTGGTGACAAAGTATGGGGCATTTAGGATTTTTCGAAGGGTTTTCGATTGTAAGGATTGGATACGAGATGAATGAATGGTTTAGTAGATCCTCAAAGCTCAAATCCGTGCGTCCAAATAGGTCTAATCAAAGTCTTGTAAATAAGTCTTCTGTAATGAATTGGTAGTTTTGATCGTTTTTCTAGTAAATGTTGACTTTTTAATTGTTAACTTTATGTCGCACCACATATTTATATGTTTTTTCATAATTTAATTGTAAATAAGTAAATTTTATTATTAATTTCAAGGTCAATAAAATACCGTAATTTTGTAGCGACTCATGCAGAATAGTGCTCGCCATCTATCGGCCAATTTTCAAACTTCGATATTATCCATTTATTATCGCTTTTTTAATAATAAATTAATTGAAAATTAGTATTTTTAATTATCGCTGAACGTTATTGGAACTATAAATATGATGTTGTTAAAATGTGGTACAGATTGGTTATTTATTTTTCATTGTTAGTGATCACTAATAAAAAATAGGTCGTCCTTTTATAAAATAGCATAAAGTAACATATGTTTATAGAAGCAATAACATGACCACTTCTATGGTTTTAGAATATTACATAATTTCATAGAATTTGAAAATAATTTATCGGTTACTAAGTTGTTGATAATGCTTACAAGAAGATCTTTAAAAGAATGTGAAAGGAAAAATATTCCAATAGACCCAAGATTTTCTTTTATTCACTGTTGTCATTATGAATCTCAGTAAAATATACGCCTCTTTCTTTCTGCTAAGTACCCCCCCCCCCCCCCCCACTCTCTCCTCCTTCCAAAAAATATTCCTACCATAAATCGTAATGAATTACAAACAAGCTACAGGTGTAGATAAAAAGAAAACTAAGCCCCGGAACGCTAGCAGTAAATAAGTAACTTGAATGCTCTCGCAATACTTTTTAACAGAATGTTCTTTTTAGCGTTCTCAAAAATGTATAAATAAAGAGAGAAACTTTTGGGTGGGGGGGAGCACTTCTTGGGCCGACTTTAATTGGAGCTTGGTCAAAAAGTTCACTCTCCTCACCTTTCATTATGCAAATTAATTTCCTCGTCTCGGCTAGGATGAAAATTAAATCTGAATCCTTTCGGAAAAGAAAAAGAAAAAAAATTAAAATGAAAATCCTTTCCCAGGGTATGATTGTAAGAGATCAGTAAGGGTGAATAAAACATAAATTTTATAATGTTCCTTCATTTATTTCTTCGATGTTTCGATCTATATTATATATATATATATATCATTATGTTAATATTATTTATAAGAATAAATTATTATTTTTTCATTATAATCTTATTAATCTGTGATTATATATATTACTAGCTGACTCGGTGAACTTTGTACCTGATAGTCAATGAATGTCATATTAACTTCAACTAAAATTAATTATCTATCAACATAAGTAGCTCACTCTACACGCGTTTTCCTGTCTCACCTATAAATGTTCAATTCTAACAGGAATATAAACTAAAATAATAAAATTTATTTCCAAAGCGCGTGTTATCAGTCAATGATGATCCATTTGCTGCATCCCAGACACTCCAGTCACATATCACTTCCCTTAAAGAATGGTGTCATAACTGGAGAGTTAGGATAAATCCTAACAAATCCCAGCAAATAACCTTTACCCCCCATCAAAAACCTACCTCATCCTGTCCTCCTACCTGTACCCTTTAATAGTGTACAGCTAAATAATGTGGAACAAATACGATATCTTGGATATTATCTGGACAAGAAACTTACCTGTAACCCTCATACAAGATTGGAAAGACAAGAACCTGCACGTTTCGACTGCTACAACAGTTACTAGACAATTTCGAATTCGTTCGAATTTCCCCATACACTACAAAAAACTCATCTATATGATGACTTACGGTATAGAGTTATGGGAATACACCAAACCACCGAATTCTTCCCACATCCAATTACCCCAATCCAAAATCTTTCGAAAAATCCTTCATGCTCTTTGTCACAAATGAACTGATACACAATGACCTTAATATCCTTTGTGTCGCTGATATGGCACGAGCCAGTTACCTTTTCTTTCATAATAAACTTACTCCTCATCCAAATCCACATTCATCCCATTCTATTCCTGGCAATCCTCGAAGGCATCTGAAAAGAAGATGGTCTCGGGATCTTCTTCATTTGTAAGTATTTCATTAGGGTACTACTAATAGGTAGTTCCTCTACCAGTTAAAACAATTCCAAAGCACACTGTTTATTGTAATGTACAACAATATTCAATTAATTTTAGTCCATTATGTATGTTTAGTCGTTTTATCGAATAAAATTTGAAAATTCTAGTTGTCCCAGTGCTTATCCAAATTAATCAGTAGGTTTTCTCACGAGTGAGCTGCCCACCTACAGCTGTCCATGGATTTTCAAAAATTCAATCTTAGCAATTGTAGCGATTTTCATTGTGCTATGTTGATCTTTAAATTGGTGTGTTATTTAAAAGTCTTCGAGAGTAACAGTGATAACGGTAAAACCCAGCAATTATATGTTGTAGAAATATAAGCATATCTATTACCTAAGCTGACCGCCACTGAATGACACTCGCGTCGTCTTTTGAAACATAGATTTGCAAACTAAAAAACCTTCACAGGCACGCGTCCAATCATTTATATTGATGTGATATTAATAGGGTTCAGAGACTTTTATATAAAACATGACGTGTTCATTTATTAAATTTATTCTTTTTTTTTTAGCACCCATTCCATCTGTGGTTCCAACTTTTAGTTAATTCTGGAAATTCTGGGAATATTCTATGATCCCTCCTTCAAGGAGCACGAGGGGATTATATTCTTACACAATAACAGTTCCAGGTAATATTGATCAATATTAATTAGCGAATACTAATTTATCTATGTAATATCTGAACGGAGACCATCAGCTAGTATTTGTGCTGCTTTAATCATAGAGATTCTTTTAAAGTAATACGAGTACTTTAATATAAGTTTCAGAATGCTATAACAATTCAATAATCCTTTTTACAACTTTTTACCAAGTTTTTTTTATTTACCCACATACTATATAGATAGGTGAATAAAGGTCGAGAGACTCAAGTTAAATCTTCAACCTCCAAACAAATATGTTAGACAATTACCAAAACATCCAAAATTGAAAGAATCAAACGGGAAGAAATAGTGTCCTTTTGAAATAGGAAAATATTTAATCGATTTCAAATGGACTTCATTGGCGAAACGTCCTTTGATCGTAGAAAATCATTAGATCCAGGCAGATTTCGAAATAGTATACTTTTGTGTACTGTAAAAACGATTTAACGAAACAGGAAGAGAGTGTTTGAATAAAAAGCGAAATAATTAATTCAATTTTATAAAGGACTGCAATGGAGTGGCCAAAGAAAAACCCTCGGATCTCGAAATAGAATTCTGGAGTGTCCTGTGAAAATGATTCAACGGTAAGAGGGAGTGTCTCTCTGTATGATCTCTGATATCTGTTACATCTAATAACTAAAGATAAATGCATTCGAAACTAGTATTCTAATAAAATAATTCCAATAGAAGTGGCAATTAATTCATCAATCCTGATTGTATAGACCCTTCTGTACCATTCGTTCCTTAAGTGATTAATTAAATCATTTCGATTTTAAAAGGACACTCTCCCTTTCCGTTTAATCCTTCTTACAGGACATTAAAGGATGTTCCGCCATTGCTGTCTTTTTGAAAATTGATTAAATATTTTCGTTTTTTTGAAAGGACACTATTTCTTCCGGTTTAATAGTTTGTTTTTTGTTCTTTGGGTCATTGTTTAACATATTGTTCAGGAAGTTGAAGATAGTCTCTAGATCCTATCAACATATATATTATTTAAATAAAAAAAAGCTAAATAAAAAGGATTATTGAATTATTATAGCATTCTGAAATTAAAGCATTAGATATTTTAAAAAATTGTCGACGGAAAAAAAAAAAAATGATGCTATGCAAAAAAACTTTATACATATTTTACGTTCAAATTTGTGATTTTTGTATTTTTCAATTTTATAAAAAAACTAGATGGAATTTTTATGTTGGAAAGTGTTTTTTATTCATATCCTAAATTGAACTAACAAATTTTGTTAAAATATATATTTTTTTTTTAACATGGGTAAATTTTTGTAGTATAAATAGGGGTATATATGAAATGTAAGTAGTTTTACCGTTTTTATGAAAAAGATATTCCATATTATTTTTTTTTAATGACTATATTTAAAAACATTCTTTCCTTAGTGCTTCCAGGTATTCCGAATAACAGGAATGAAATTTTTATCGACGAGCAATAACACATCAAAGGAACGCGGAAAACATTGCCATACCTAAAATGCCCAAATCATTTTTTTGTCATGGATTACATTTTTTTTTTTTTTTTATTTACTTGTTACAAATACAAAAACAACGCTCTAGAAGAAAAAAAAAATTAACAAAACTAAAATCAGTAGCGCTGTGTCAGAGTTGCTTTCAGGATGTAGCTTGTGTCAATGCCAGATCTGAGTGACGGCAGGAACATATTGAGTTCAACGACGCCCTACATCAATGTCACGACAGTAGTGTCACAGTCAGGACAAGTTTTTTCAGTACAATATGTCATTACGAATCTGAAATCACCTTTTAAAAAATTCAGAATTTTGTATATCAAGTGAACCTTTTTTTTTTTTTTTTTTTTTTTTTTTTTTTTCTTTTTTTTTTTTAAATTAATCTCTAAATACTATGTTCAGATAATTATGTCCATAACGTGGAGTATATATTTATTTCGTGTAACGTTTTTTTCAACCTCAAAATGTGTATATTTATAGTGTAAATTTTTTTTCACACTAAAAAATGTAACATTCGACTCTCTAGCTCTGTTGGAGTTGCACAGGTAATTTAACGACGGATTCTTCATCAGGAATTAATTGAAGAATATTTTTTTTTATAACATTTGTCACTACTTCTAGGAAGCTATATTGGTTTTAATGAATAAAAAAGTCACGTTTTGCCTTCATTTTTAAGTGTCGGAACTTTTTTGACACACTCTAGCTCTGTTGGTGTTGATCGAATGGAAAGTTTGGCGACAGTTTCCATTTCAGAACCTGTAGATATTAGAAAAGAAGGCTAAAAATGAGTTGGTTGAGGGATCTACCATTTTATTATTATAGGGATCTACAATTGATTAAATATCATTTTAGAAGTAAGTGCCGCTGATTATTAACCTCCCTTCTGCCTGACATGACAGTTATCTTTAATATCGTGAACACATCTGCTTGAAGTGACAGAGGTGAATTTTGAAACATTAAAGAGAAGAACGAACCATACCCAGAATAAAACGTTCTTTTATCTTCCTCCCACAAACAGATTTATGACCTCAAAAGGTCATGGTAATATTTTAAGTCTTTGTGACGATTTCCTCGTATGCTACTGATATCCATTGAGAACTTAAAACGTGGTATTTTCCTGTTATGATGAATTGGCTGATGCTCAAGAACTAAAATACGAAAGTTAATAACTAACTAAACATAGTTGAAAAATATTTAGAATGTCTACATAAGTTTGTGTAAAGATTAACTATAACAAAAAGCTAGCCGAATCAGGAATACCTCATAACATCTCAAAGGCGCTTGGCAACGACGAAAAAATTATTGAAAAAGTAATAGCCCTCCTATATAGAGAAAAGCTATATTACAAAATATAGATAAATTTCCATCGAGAACAGACGAGCGTTGATGACCAATAAGTTTTACGCTCCAAAACTCTCAAAAAAAAAAAAAAAAAAAAAAAAAAAAAACTGTTGTGAACAAGCATCAAGAATGGAAGTGTTAAGGAATAGGTGAGGGGTCAAGGGTTTGGGAGACGTAAAGGTTTATATGGGTTTTTCTAGACTTTGTAGCTATACACAAAGTCTATAGTTATGGTGTATAAGGACACATATAAAATAATAATTAACAGTGAAGAACATCTGGTTTATAAAATTAAACTGGCAATAATCAAAATAATTAACAGATAAAGAAAATCCTTCTTAAAACTTCGTTCTAAACAAAAAAACTTAATTAGTTAAAAAAATTAGTACTTAATTTTTAAAAAAAATAGTATTTAGTACAAAATAAAAGGACGTATCAAAAAAATTACTGCTTTATCAAATTCCAGAGTTCAAAAGTCTGTAAATATCTTAATGCTATTTATTATTTACCAATATTTAATAATCCCTTTAGAGCATTCTCTAAGCTTGTTTCTAACACTGGACTTCTTCAAAAAAAGCCTCAGTTCAGTTATTTATTTTAAAGAAGAAACATTACAGTGTCCTACGAAATTTTCGTAATTTTAAGACATTACTAAAAAAAAAATTTCACAGCCGCTGAACAACTCGGGAAATTATTAAATATGAAGGGAAGGTGTCCTTGAAGAGCGTAATGCGCGGCGTTGGTTTGAAAAATTAATAAGTGGAGATACGACTTTGGACGACGTTGGAAAGGAAGAAGGGCACCGGGCGGCCATTAATGGATATTGATGAGGTTCTGAAGGAAGCTGTTGATTCAAATCCGTCCACAAGTACTAGCGAACTTGCCAGGGAGTGTGGTGTGTCGAGAGATACTGTTAGTCGCCATCTTCTCTCCATGGGGAAGGTGAAAAAGACCTGTAGACTAGTCCCTCACGAACTTACTCCTCAACAATCAGCAGTCGAAAATGCAAAGTTGAAAATGCTGTCCAAGAGTTCTTTGACAGCTGTCCCAATGAATGATATCAGCGTGGCATCGAGCAATTGGCTAGCAGATGGGTAATGACGGTAGATAATAATGGACTATACTTTGAATACTAATTGTATTTTATATCAATGAAATATTAATAAAAATATTTGTTTAAGAAACGGTCATTTTTTTTTATACACCCCGTTATATCAGAAACAAATTCATGATAGATACTGCTTTCTAGTTTTTAAATAATTTTGTTCGCTCGTCAGTGTCACCAAATTCATGATCCGCTTTGCCAGCTGAACAATTTTATTCAATATTATATTGAATAATAAGTTTGTCTTTAAATAACTAGAATTTCATAAGCCACCATCATCATGCTTTTTCAACAAAAAAAATTTAACTAATACTTTATTGAGGCAGTCAATTGCTGATTGGTAAGTTTAGATTGGTTTCAAAAGAGAGAATATATTTTTGGTTAACATTAAATAAGATAAACATGTTTATCAAACTTTGTTTACTTAAACTCTAAAATATGTATACTACTTTTTTTTTTATAGCCTTGAAAATATATATAAAGCAAAATATAGGATTATATAATATTTTTAACGTTTTTAAAGGTAGAATTTTTCATAAAATTGAGTAGAGAGGAGCAGCCAACACCATCAATCACTAACCGAAGCTTGCTATCGATACAGCCTTGTTGACTTAAAAACCCAGACAGCGAGATCAGATCCAGATTCGACCGAGCGGCATTACAATTGGCCCCCAATTCAATTTAGGGGATGAGTGGGGGGTAGGGGGCCCCTAGGGGGCCAGGCGGAGAGTAAATAACGCCCGCTCAGTAATGAGTCATTCCCCGCCAGAGCCAGCCTTTTATTCAGCGCTCTCAGGGGGCGTGTCTCTCTCATTAACAGCCAATTTTACCGATTCTGGTAAATCACTCTCATAGTGGCGGGCTCCAATAAATATCCTTCAAGTCTGGAGGAAATTACGACACTATTTAGCCGGTTATTGGAAATATTTATTCAATCAGTCTCGGGTCTTGTCAAAGATTCCCTGGTTCAATTTTGTTCAGTAAAACAAAAATATGTTTTAGTAAACATTGGGGAAGGGACGAATAGTCGGTCGACTGCTTTTTTAGTGGGCAAAAAGCAATAATAATGATAAGCATTTCTATTTCTACGCATAAAAATATGTTGTTTAAATTGGAATGCCTTTATTGGTTAGAATTTCAATTTTTTTATATAAATTTATTGAAATTTACAACTATACAATATACATATATACATCAAGTAAATGTATTAACTACGATTATAATAACATATTACCATAAAACTTAAAAACAACTACTCATCAGTAGCGCTTTATTAAAAATTCTACACTAGAAGGTCTCTAGGCCGTCTTTATTTCAGACGCCTCGGAGGATTATCAGGAATGGAGTGGGAAGCAAGTTGGAAAACTAACAGATTTGAGTGTATATGGAGCTTACCATGAAAGGATAGATAGCTGGTGTGGGCTAAATCAGCAACATATGGAACGTTAAGATCTTTATGGATGAGTTTATTGGTGACAAATTAGGGAGCATTGATAATTTTTCGAAGGATTTTGGATTGTAAGGATTGAATACGAGTTGAATTGGAAGGTTTAATGGAGCCCCAAACCTCAATTCCTTACGTCCAAATTGGTCTAATCACAGTCATATATAAGAGTCTTTTGTAATTAATTGGGAGCTTTGAACGTTTGTCAAGTAAATGTTGAAGTAGTCTGCAACGACGAGCAGTTTCTTGTCGTTTTAGTCTTAATTTCGATTTCAGATTCATCTTTACAGTTTTTTTTTAGTATTTTATTATTTTTTTTTTTTTACTTTATATATTTGTTCATACCTTTAAATTACATTAATTATTAATCAATTAATTATAAGACAACCAGTGAATGTGTTATGAGAAATAAAATGGTGTGAAAGACATGAGGGGAAGCAGAACCCAGCGGCGCCTCCAGTCTTCATTTTATTTATGTCCAGGAGGTCTCTCACCCAGCTCCTTTTTAGCCTTCTCTGGGTGTTTTCGGGAATACGTATTATGGCCATGTCGTTTATAAGTGTATTAGGATGTCCCTGTAACTTTTCGTGGAATCGTTTGTTGTAGGTTCGTTAAATCTTGGCATGCTTAGGTCAGTATGTAAAGTAATGTTGCTTACGTAACAGGGACATTTGTGATTGTCCTGAATGTTTTTGCCTTTGGAAGATTTGTAGTTTGTTAATATGTGTCTTTTTAGTTGTCCCGCATATCTGCAAAGCGTATCTCCAAATATGTTTCAGTAAGTGTTCATTTATTGTTTAAGTTGTAGTGTTGAGCTTTTGGGGAAAAACAATATAACATGGATATTTTTATCTATAATCCATTGCGTTTCCCAATTTAAATTTAAGAATTGAAAGGGAATATAGCTTAAATTAATAATTAAATTAAATTAACAATCAATTATAATTCGAAATAAACAAAGTTAATAGTAAATGGGGATTTCAAAACGTGACTTTTTTTCATTCAAATAAATATAGCTCCTTGGTTGGCTTAAGCGACAAATGCTATGAAACAAAAATATTCTCCATTAAGTTTCTAAAAAAAAAAAAAAAAAAAAAAAAAAAAAAAAAAAAAAAAAAAAAAAAAAAAAAAAAAAAAAAAAAAAAAAAAAAAAAAAAAAAAAAAAAAAAAAAAAAAAACTAGCAGCAAATTTTCGATCTGAGCAACACCAACAGACCTGGTGTATTTCAAAATGTTACATTTTTGAGTGTGAAAAAAACCATACGCATTCGAGTGTGAAAAAACATTTCAACCTGATACAAAATATATTTATACTGGTACAAATAGTATTTATTTAAACCAATATAGCTCCTAAACGGCAAGTCCAAGTGTCAAATGATATAAAACAAAAAATATTTTCCATTGAATTTCTCACAAGGTAATCACCGTCAAATTTTCGATCCGAAACACCATTTATTTATATATAAATAGTTTTATTGAATAAATATTACAAGCTGCCTCTTGTAAATGGGCAATGAATAATATGGATGACAAAGAATCCATTCATACACTATGTATAATTAAATAAAATAAAAATAAAAATCCCCTAACTATACAAGATATTTATATTTTAAAATATAAATCATGAAATACAAATATAAATAATAGTAATAATAAAGGAGCAGAAAAAAAAAAAATTAAAAAGCACAATCACACTTTATATACAATGTACACAAACATGCCAGGGAAACCCCAGACCAAGCCTGTCCCCCAACTTATGGGAGGGTAAGCCAGGCCTTACCCTCCCATAAGTTGGGTAATCCCATAAGTAATCCCAACACTCTTCTCTCAGCCGCTTCACCAGAGTGAAAATCTAGTGGATGCTAAGAGGGAGCACCACAGTCGCTCAGGACTTGAGTAAAGAAGCTGGCAATTGCCAGAACTCCAGTAATATATATTTATTATAATAGGTCTCGGGGCCATTGCTGTATTAATCTGCGAGGAGAGTTATAAGGAAAAACAACACCAACAGAGCTAGAGCGTTTCAAAAAAGCCCCAACAATTAAACAAATTAGGTGTTAGGGCACCATAAGGATAACAGAAGTTGCACCCTTGAACAGCTTTTTTTTTCTCTTGCGTACCAACTCTGGAACGCTGGTTCTTAAAGTTAAAGGTTAACTTGACCAATAATTAGTCAATATTAAAAAAAAAAATATTGAATGCCTTTTTTTCTTTTTGAAGCACTTATTTATTAATAGACATTAGTAATATAATTCATTCAATTTCTCTCATATATCACTCTATTTACATTAGTATATATATATATCATATATATCTGCCAATTTCAAAAAAGAAATAATAATATATCAGAACTCTGATTTAACCATAAAATTCAACAAAAAAAAAAATCAACTGCTAATATATATACATATTGTGAAACTAATATTTATCTTTACGACAAAATTACAAAAATAAAAATATGTATATAGCAATATTTAAAAAAAAATAAACTATATAAATATATATATACGTCACCTTACAATAGTCCGTTGTGTGGGCAGTCAAAAAGAAAAGTGAGGAAGGAGTGAGAGAAATATCTGGGGTGGTCGTGTTGGAGTTTTCGAAAACTTAATGAAAAGACGGTATGAGAAGTTATCCCATTCCAAGGTTTGAGGAATACTGGACAGAATAGGGGGATCAACCGTACATTTTAGCACGCTGATTTAAAGGCGGGGTACCACCAACTAAGGATGCACCCCAAAGATCAGTACAAGGACAGCGTTTACTTTCGAGAGGGGCCATTATTGAATGCCTTTTTTTCTTTTGAAGCACTTATTATAATAGACATTATATCTGCCGTAATGTTCAAAAAGAGAAATAATAAAACAAACAGAACTCTGGTTTAACAAAACAAAAAAAAAATTCAACTGCTAATATATATATACATATTTGAAACTAATATTTATCTTTACGACAAAATTACAAAATAAAAATATGTCTAAACCTTTACAATGAAGCAAACATATTCAAAAAAAACAAAAAAAAAAAACTATATAAATATATATATTTCTTGCACAATTCAATTATAAATACCCTGTGAAAAATGTCATCCTTTCGGTCCTGTTAATTACTAAATTTGATTCTTTTCGTCTTGGCCGGCCGCATACGAACTGCTTGACGATGGTCGTGGTCCAGGAGTCCCAATGCTCAATCATCAGGGGCATGTCTAAATTTTTTTTAAAACACTTAATCTTTAACATTACACCAACAGTTTTACAATTATATAGTAACCTGTCATTTACCGCTTAATTTGTGATTATTGAACATTGTCTATTCTCCATGTTATAATCCATCTAAGACAGAATCCTAGTTGAAAGTGATGATGTTAATTTCTGCTATATTTTCTCAAGGGAAGTAGAAATAAGAACATATGAAACCTATGATATACTTTCTCAGATTTATTTTAGATCCCCCCCCCCCCCCCCCCGATAAGTTTTATTGAAATAATATACAATCTGTCTCACTTTAGGCAATATAAATTTATGGATGACAAAGAATGTATTCACTAACTAAGCCATACTGAAATTTTATTACTTAAATTGATACCACACACAAATAAAAGTATATAAAACACCAAATCCCTGTACAAATAAATGTTCTTAAGTTTTGTAACACTTCTACACAGTAAATAAAATAAAGTCCTGAGTTAAGATAAAAAAAAACAACAATATAGGAGCTATACGGCCTCCCAATTGCCGATAACCGAACGTTTGGGTATATCTTTCGGAAATTTAATCGTAATAGTTACGATTAATGATAAAAAATGAAAAATGTTCTAGCGAGACACACAATTAACAAAAAAAACATCGTCCGTGTTACATGACGCTCACTGGTCAACAACCGGCCACCAACTACTACTGCCTTAATACCACGTCTAATACATGATTATGATTATGACAACAAACCGCTGTTATAAACATTTAATATAAGATATAAAAATATCTTGTTATTAACCTTTTTTTAAATAAAGTATTTTTTCTAAAAATATGAAATTGAGAGGTAAAGTTTTAGACTAATTAAATTTAAACCAATTATCAGGAATTGTTTTTAAATATAACATGAACGGCTGAAACATTAGGCATACGTAGTTTTTTTTTTTTTTTTTTAATTTATACCAATATAACTCCTAAACGGTAGGTCTCAGTGACAAATAATGTATAACAAAAAATATTCTGCATTAAATTTCTGATGGGAAAACTTCTGACTAATTTTCGATCCGAGCAATACCAACAGAATTTTTGTTTTTCAAATTGTTACATTTTCGTTTGTGAAAAAAACGTTACACCAAAAATGTATAGACCCCCAGCCAAAAGACACTCCATGTCAAAATATTCGATAACTTCTACAATACTGCACGTAACCTACATTTTTTATTTTTTTTTTTTTTTTTTTTTTTATCAGTTTTGGATTTATATCATAATTACAGCTAACATTCCAACTTATCCTACCACTGTCCTCACCACTTACGCCGATGACACATGTGTGTTATCAGTAAACAATGATCCCTTTATTGCCTCTCAAACACTCCAATCCCATATCCTAAACCTTCAAGAATAGTTTCAAAAATGGAGAATCAAAATAAATCCAAATAAATCCCATCAAATAACCTTTACCCTTCGTCGTAAACCCACCCTACAGTATCCTTTAATGATATTCCACCAATTCCTGTTGAACAGATCCGCTACCTAGGACTCCAATTGGACAAACGACTAACTTGGAATCCACATACAAGACTAAAACGACAAGAAACTGCCCGTCGTTACAGACTACTTCAACATTTACTAGACAAACGTTCAAAGCTCCCAATTAATTACAAAAGACTCATTTACATGACTGTGATTAAACCTATTTGGACGTACGGAGTTGAGATTTGGGGATCTACCAAACCATCCAATTCATCTCGTATCCAATCCTTCGAAAAATCCTCAATGCTCCTTACTTTGTGACCAATAAACTTATCCATAAAGATCTTAATGTTCCATATGTTTCCTATTTAGCCCAAACCAGATACCTATCCTTTCATAGTAAGCTCCATAACCACTCCAATCCACTAGTCTCCCAACTTGCTTCCTCTTCCATCCCTGATAATCCTCCGAGGCATCTGAAAAGAAGATGGCCTAGAGACCTTTTAGTGTAGATTTTATTGAAGTGCTACTAGTGAGTAGTTCTTCACAAGTTATTTGCATGCCATTGAATTCACTGTCAACACATTTACTTGTTGTATATTATTTTGTACAGTTGTAAATATCAATAAATGAAAAAAAAAAAAAAAAAAAAAATTAATTCAAAAAATATAATTACAAACTTTTAAATTGAGCTCAAAAAGGAAACTGCTATTTTAGCAAATTACATTCATGTTTAAGATCAGGAGATCTTGGTGGCCATAGGACTGTCCCACCTCGGCCGATCCACGTTCGAACGAGGAATGCGGAGGCGCACCATCGTGCTGAAAAATTAGGTTTTCCCTCAATCTCCTGATCTTAACCCCATCCCTGTCTGGGGATATCTCAAGGAACAAGTCTATCGCACTGAAGTGACAAACATAGACGATTTGACCGCTGCAGAAAAACTTCGACGTGTTCTCAGTTTTGGTGTGACAGTTTGGAGTATGAGAAAACGGGCACGTTTGTGTATAGCGGAGAACGGCTTCCAATTTGAACATAAATTAAAATGATTAAAAATAAATGAATTTTAAAGATTAATGGTGAGTTTCTATTATATTTGTTTTTTTGTTTTTATCAAATCTAAAATGCAAAACTCTCAAACATTAACAATCCTTGAACCATCATTTTTTCTCTTAATGTCATCGATTTCTTGGTCTCAAAAACACCAAATTAAAAAATGACGAGTGCGTTAGAAGCGCAATCAAATAAGATATTTTCCCTCAAATTTGCTGCCATCTAAGACTAAAATTAAAAACTCTGGATTACTTTAAACATTTTCCGATTCACAAAATTTTTCACTTATTTTGTTGTCCTGGCTGAAATAAAGTACAAAAAAGAGACCCAAATAATTTGCTATGGTAATAATCTTATTGGAAAATTAATGTAGATTTTAACGGTGCTATCAGATTTTCGGAGAAATTTTTAGATTAAAAGATATCACGGTTTTTCTACACTAGGTAGTGGTATCTTTCAAAATCAAGAAAAAACGAAATTATTACGAAATGGTTGAGAATTGGACCATGGTTAATATGAACTTTTTTGTTCATTTTTTGGTGTCAAATCTACTGGTGAAGTTTGTCCCACGAGTAGCAACTCACCCTGTATATAAAGAAAGTTCATAAATAGTTAAACGCATAACAGTTATACAGCTAGATCAGGACATGAAACAAGAAGATAATACCCCGAAAATATTTTTCAGGCACTCTATAAAGCATCATCCCCACATTAAAAGGTTTAATCAGTTCTCTTACTGATTTTTTGGTAGTTTGAGTTTGGAAGTCTTAGGGCGGTTATAAGAAGTATATGGAATCAATTTCTGTTCGACATATGTGTTTACCCAAAATTTTGTGAAGTAAGGGTTTGGTACAAAAAAAACCTCCTTCTTATATCGCCCAGCTGCTGTCTATTTCCGAGAAGAATATCGGATGCTGGGATTTTTTATTAACTTTTAAATTAATTTTTAAAAATTCTGATTGCTAATTAAAAAAAAAAAAAATAATAGAACTAATTAAAATATATATAACAGAAAGTCTGTTAGTGCGTATTGTACATAATAATAATAGTGGAATATATGGTCAGAGTAGAATACACTACAATTATTTATCATCATATCTTGTAAATATTGGAAATTTGTGTTGTAGTCTAACACTAATCGCTCTCAACACTAACTTTTTTTTTTTTTTAAATAATCAATATTATCCATCATTCTTTTCTAAAGAGAATACATAATATAGAAACATGGATATCAAAAAAACGAATGGTAAACATAAAAATAAAAAGTAAGATGAGTTGGGAGACGGCAGAAGTTGAAAGTAAACATTTGCAGAGCTTGTGTACAGTTAAGTATTACGAGTGAAAACAGAGTCCCTTCGATATTAGCACAAACCCTAACCTCTACCTCTATCGGTCTTCTTCCCAAAAAAAATAGATTTTTAATCTGTTGAACGATTCATCTCATACTATTATTTCTGCATTATTTTATCCAAATCACAGCCTATTGATGGGAATACAATAAGGAATAAAATTTAAGATTTATAGAATTTAATGCTGCTAAAATAACTACTGGAAGTACTTATTATATATATTTCGGGAGTCGATTCTGGTCAAAAGCTAATAACAATTTTTATGGCAAACATAAATTACAAATACCTGACCTTGATATTTAATAGATCTGGCCAGTCCTTATAAGTTGACCCTCAGATTCACGCCTTCAGAAAATATATTTTTAAAAATATGTTGAAGAGGGGGCTTTTCTCTTTTGAAAAACAATCACCACCCCAACTGAACGCTGCTAAGAAACATTGCGTTTTTTCCGGTCGTTTTCGCAGAGTTTGGTCTAAATGAAATTTTTCTTGGAATTTTGAAAACAGGTGTCTTTGTGCGCGATCTTATTACGGTTGAGTGGGTCGACCGAAGGCATACTTCCCGTTTTTAATTGTGCCTTCCCCTTTGTGTGAGAATGAACCCGAAACTGTATTCACTTTAAATAATTAAATTGCCAAATGACAAATTTCAAAATGCTAGATATGACCAAAAAATATATAAACAAATATTAATCGAAAGTTACTTATACCAAAAAAAAAAAAAAATAAATGGTAACTAACATGCTCAAATTCCTAAATTTCTTGGTTCAATGTCAGGCAAGCATAAATTAAACTATAATATAGCTGCTGTAATTTAATACATAACTTGATACACATAATAATAATACATAACTTTAACCATTACTTATATGAACTATCTAAGTAAAAATATATATAGCTATTTACAATATTGTATTTATAATAAAGCATAACATAATTTCTATCTGACTGTGGGAGATGATGTAAAAAAAAATTAATACAGAAAAATTAAATTATCGGGCTTTAACACAATTAAAATCTATTTACTATTGGAAGATAAATAATATAAATTAATTTCAATATCACCAATCAGATGTTAATCAAATAAATAGAGATGTGTCAGAAGTATGAACAAGGAGTGGAAATAAAATAATAATAAGGACGAAAAGGACAAAGGGCCAATGAGATTAGTAATGGATCAAATGCACAAAGAGCCGATAGTCAACAAAGAGATAAATGTTCCAATACAGAAAGTCACATTATCAATATTTCAAAACCTGTCACACGCTTGAGTTTACAAGTTCGTTTGCTAACTGCTCAACTCCCAATCGATTGGTGCATTGCAGTTTTTGTTTATTTATTTTTAAACTTGAAATTTAAATTCTGCATTTCCGCATCCAATCACTCCAATCCAAAATCCTTTGAAAAACCCTAAGGAAGATTCTTACTTTTTTTACAAATCAACTGATCCACAATTACCTTAGTATACAATATGGCTGATTTAGATCGAACAAGATACATTTTCCTTTCACAATAAACTAAATCCTCATGCAATCCATTTTGTTATCATTCCGTTTCTAGCAATCCTCCGAAGCGTCTAAAAAGAAGATGGCTTCTGGATTTTCTTCTATAGTAAAACTTTCATTAGAGAGCTAGCAGAGGGTAATCCCTCTAATGATATATATATATATATATATATATATATATATATATATATATATATATATATATATATATATATATATTCCCCTAATGTCATTACCCTTTTTTATATCATTGCTCTGCATTGTAATTACCGTATATTTACTGGGTGTATTTTAGTTGTACAGTTAAAAATTTCTATTAATAAATAAATTTTAAAAAAATTTAAACTTCTCCCTTTAAACAAGTGCCTCTCGTATACTTACAAATGAGTATCGCGACAATTAGGTAAGAAACATTTTACTGCTACTCATTACACATTTTTATGACTATTAATGGCGTGGTGTTTAATGAAAGATGAATTCTACAAGAGAAAATTAGCATACGGTAAGCAGTGATTCAGATATAAATGGGTTCGTAGTACAGGGGTTTCATCAGCCCAATTTTTATGAAAACCGTGTCATGGGAGCTTTATAGACATCCTACGATTATTTAACAAATGATGCCTGATTGCATCGTTTCATGCTAAACCTAATGTTGATTGGAGGTACAGAACCTTTGAGAGAGGAAATACAATTAATGACATATCAATAAAATCCATTACGATAGAAGGGTTATATTGCTACATTCAATTTTAGTCATCTGTTAAAAACAAAAGCCTAAAAACCTATGGTTTCGTGACGTCACGCAGTTTACAAATTAAGTCAGCTTGGATTTAGATTGCATTTGGAATTAACCGCTTATATCAACAGCCTGGAAAAAAATCGCACCACTCAGTTTTAGGTACTTATGTCGAGTTGAAGAGATCGCTCTTGAGGGCTTGGTGATAGTAGCATTGTTGTGCTGGAAAATTGGATACTTCATCAGATAGGAATCAAATGTGGACACCTTCACTTCTATGTAGCTTCAAGGTAGCATTTGACAGATCAATAATATTGCAACAAATTAATTAGTCTTAATTAAAATTGAAATTAAATAGTTTTTTTTTAATTTTATCAACTCGTTAATATTAGATCAAATCATTTTGTTTATTATTATTACAAGCGAATTGACCACTTAGGATCACGCAACAACTTAATTTTTCTTCTTTTTTCCTCTACGTCCACTACTTCTTCATGCTTTCGCTGCTCCTCCGTCCAAAATCTTCCGGTGACTTGAATCCCATCCAAATTATTCAATACATGCCTAAATCTATTTTTGTCCAATAGTTGGACCTCTGAAATGCTTAATCTTTCCAAATCCATTTTTATTACCGTAATCCATGCTGTGGTTTTCTTTTTCCAGAAGTAATCGAATATCCGTTTGGTAAGTCTCTTTTGGTCCATTCTGTACATGTGTCCGAGAAATGTCAACCTGCTCTTCTTCATATTCTCGGAGTTTTTTCTGCTTTCTTATAAACTTCTTTGTTACTTCTATTTTGTTTCATTTGTTAGTTCTTCATTTGTTCATTTGTTGGTTGTTGTTTTTTTTATTTAAATGTTAACTTTTTATTTCTTTATTAATTTTCTATTTTCTTGATTAATTTAATATTTTCAATTTTTTTTCTTCTTTTGTTAATAGATAATTGAATTTTTTTTTTTTTTAAATAATCTGAAAAACTTGTTTTCTTTATGTATGTTTGTTTGTTATTCTTTTGCTCTTCTTTGTCTTCTCTAATTATTTAAATGACGACGCATTAGGACCGTAATAACCGGCTGGCAGCGGAATACAGGTATGTGGACATTTACGGTATTACCCAATTACCCAACACCTTCAATGTATATTTTGAAATATTCCAGGATTTAACGATTTTAAGATGCCGGAAGGATATTCCGCTATCGTTGACCTATTGAAAATCCGTTAATTTTGTCCTGCCATTGCGCCCAAAAGCCAGTGAAGGACACTGGTTTCAGATCTGCCAGGATCTGACGATTTTTACTAAGCCACTCTGCTTCTCGAAAAAATAGTTTTCGTCCTGATTTTTTTAATATGAGGAATATATGTCCAAGAAATCAGGGTTATAAGTTTGAGAATTATTAACTTAATTTAGTGCGACTTGTTTCTGAAATGTTGAATCAAAAATCTTATTATAACCAAAGGTAGAGAAGTCTACGATGGTGTAGTCATTTCAAAAAGAAATCCCCCTTCCCAAAAGCTTCGTTATTACATTCGGGGAAACAGATTTATACATATATGAAGAAAACGTTAGGAAGGGCAAAAGGCAGTTATTGATTCCTCCGAGGCACAATATGAAGGGAACGGGTTCTTCTAGGCATCAGGATGGAAAAGAAGAAGAAAAAAAAACCAATATGGCCAGGGGCGAATGCAAGGGTTTCATATAGGAGAAGATATTCGCTGGATCCTCGCCCACAACACGTATTAACCCCCAAACTGTACGGGATGTGGGGGGAGGGAGGGGGGACGTGTTGGGGTTATTTACTGGGATCGTAAAGAGCTCTATGTCGCTTATCTCCGAGCCGCTAGAATGATTTCCTTGCCCCCTTTGATCGTCCATTGATTCAGCGCCGTTTCCAATTATCTGATAACCATCTACTTTCAGCCAATCAATAACCTATTACACAAATAACTGTTTTGTTTTTTTTCTTTTCTTTTTTTTTTTTTATCCTATGCGTTCCTACGTATTAGGCCCACACATTATCTGAAACGCTATATGGGGCGTTAGAGGCAATTAGGCTTAAGCGTAAAAAAAAAAGCTGCTTGATTAAATATGTAAAGACTTAATAAAATATGATATAATTTTTCTACTATTTTGTTATCCGGAAAATAATAGAGGCTTTTGTTGCTTTCATTAAATTATGCTCCTGCGTGATAAGCTGTTTTATTTATTTTTTTTCACTTGAGGTATGAATGATGGGAAGGATCAATACAATTAGGGTTAATGAATTATTTGCCAATTAATTCTATTGAATTCTTTTTGTTAGCTGCAAATTTTTTTTTATTAGACTTTTTTTTCGAAACTTCTCCAGTCAAGTAAATTTTTAATACCCAAAAGTAGATAAATTGAGGAACTTGGGAGGGATCGCGAAAACAAATCATTTATTTAATTAAAACTTCATTATTACAAGTACAGTAGAGCGTCGATTATCTGGGCTAATGAATGCCATGATAGAACGTATAGCAGTAGGATTGTCACCTTTTTTAGCCTATCAATGATTTTTACTCTATCCTCCAGGTTAGGAACAACAAGCTTTCTTTTTGACATTTTCGAAATTAGTTTCGCAAAACCCTGAATAACCAAACACGAAAACAGGCTTGAAATCAATTTTTTCTCCTCACTTTAATGATTAACTTTGGTGTTAAACCAAACCCTGATGTGTCAAATAGAACGTTCAAAGACAGACTGACAAAACAAATTAAGGGAGTAGAATGAAATGAAAAATTACCGGGAAAATCTAATCCGGGAAAACGGGAAACCATTATGCAAAGACCCATTGAATTAATTCAATGAACTCTTTTTTAATTTTGTAAGTTCGTAAGAATACTGTTGTCCCTGGGCATCAGGAACTGGTGGGCAGCTGCTCGGAATTGAGAAGAATGGAGAGCGATTCTTAAAGCAGCCAGGATTCAGTGATGGATTAATGTGCTCGGGATGATGATGATTGATAGTTGATGATGAAATATGTAAGAAAATAGCATTTTAAAATAAAATTAAGGTTTTAGTCTCTTAACTGGCAGAAACAGAAATATTTTTATTGTGTAAAATTATAAAATAAACCATTAAGTCTTGCAAACCCTTATTTAATTTTCAACTTGCGATAACGTGTCTTCTTCTTCTTCTCCGTGGCGTTACAACCTTTGGTAGGTCCTGGCCTCCTCAATGAGCCGTGGCCATTTGGCTCGATCTTGTGCAGTTGTTCTCCAGCACATGACTTCTAACTGGCTTCGATCATCCGCTGCCACGCCATCGATCCATCTTAATCTTAGCCTACCAGCATGTCGTTTTCTGTACAAGACGGTGTCCATGGCTCTCTTGGGGATCACATCGTCTCTCATTCTTGTTAAGTGGCCAGCCCAACTGAGTCTCCCCAGCTTTATAAATCTGATCACATCTAAATTCTTATACAGATCATAAAGCTCCCTGTTTCTCATAATCCTCCATCAATCTCCATCCATCACTGGACTATTATTCGACGGAGAATCTTCCTTTCGATTGCTAGGAGATCATTTTCATCTCTTCTGGAGATAGTCCATGTCTGGGAAGCGTAGGTAAGAACTGGGCGGACAAGGGTCTTATAGATGGTAAGTTTCGTTCCCCTAGTCACAAGTCTGCTGCGAAATATCTTTAGGAGAGCAAAATAAGCCCTGTTACCTGCCACTAGCCTCTTTTTTATTTCTGCAGATACGTTATTAACTGTTGCGAAAACGTTTAAATTTTGAAATTTATCCGAAACTGTCCGGATAATAGAGGTTCTGGTAAATCGACGTCCAAATAAATGAGGCTCTACTGCAGTTCTTGTTTTACCAAATTTTCTTACATTAGGTCCATTACATTACTTTACCACATTACTTTTTTTTTTAATTTATTAATTAAATGTATTTAACCAATCAATAACTATAACTCTAAACAATTTAGATTTTTTTTTTTATTATTATTAATGCGGTATGTGTTACGAAATGTGATATAATCAAATTTTTATAAATAGAAATATGATATTATATTTTGCAATCCCACGCCTGAAAAATGGCATCATTTTGAGAAATGATTAATAATAGATTAAGCATTAAGGATTCCGCATATTGTGCGCACCTGCCATTCGCCCACACGTGATACAATTAACAACTGCCATTGTCAGTGACGGAACGTCACATCTCCGCTCTCCCGGCACAAATTGACTAACAATCGGCAAAATTTCATATTGCACTTATTTGATAGGAATTCTGTATTTTGTTGCCAGGGCTGGTGGTAATAATGAAAACAATAATGTAATAAAGTCAATACATAGCTTATTTTAATTATACACATATAAGCAAAAAATGCTGGTTATCGTTCACAAAACAAGAATATTTCTATATTAAGAGTCCGAATTGGAACTTTTTATTCTGAAACGTTTGAGATACTTTATGGTTTAAAACAGGGGGGTTCTCATTCTCCTATTATCCTCATCTAGTATTATATGAAGGAAAGGTGTACGGTAAAAGGAAGAGGAAGGGGATATAAAATTCAATATCTTGATTACACTGATAATTTGATACTATCGGATTTGATAACACGCACATAAAAGCCGGTGACAAAATGGGACTAGAGGTTAGCACCATTCTGCAATACAGTTTGAAACTACTAGGTAGCTATTGTGGTTAGCATAGCAACCTACTAAACCCAAGATCGCGGGTTCGCGGCCCGGCAGATGACCTTAGGATTTTTTAAAGGGAGTAAAAAATCATCAGCTATGCCGTCCTTCGGAAGGGACGTAAACTGGGGGTTCCGAGCCAGTGCGATGTCAGGTACTCGTTAAAGATCCGTATCCTAATTATACCTGGATAGGCAAAATTTAGGACTCCCACCGTAGCATCGTCCGATTAGCCCATAGCAGCATAAAGTGACGTTAAACGAAATAAACAAACAAACAAACTAGGTAGTTGTTAATAGTACAGATGTGTTGAATATTTTGTATGTTTTAGAACTGAAGATGAATGTTTAGCATTCAAAACTAGTTTTCTAATAAAATAATCCCAATGGAAGTGGCAATTAATTCATTAATTCTAATAGTTTGTTTCATTATAAATTGGGAATTTGAATTGATTAATCTCTTGATGGACAAATTGAAGAGCTTTTATTACCTGGCTTACTCAGTTTGCTTCGAAACTACTGTAAAACGGCGTGACTGCACCACTTCTTTCTTTTACTGACTATCAATGTTTAAAATGCATGTATTAAAATATTTGCTTTGAATAATTAGCTTAAAAATGCTGTTCATTCATCGCATGATATTGGAATTGCAAAATTTACAAAACTTATAATTAATTTTATTGTTTTTAAACTTTGGTACAAAGTCAACCGGATACCCGTAACTTTGCACCACCACATTTTTTTCAATTAAAAAAGTATTATTAGGCGACAGCCGATTGTAATGAAATTTATTAATTACGTTTCTTTCACACTAACTTACTTTTTTTTAATAGTATTAACAGTTATGTTTTAAGTTGGGGGGGGGGGGGCTTTAAATTTGTACCTTAAGAACGACAGCCGATTTTAATGAAATTTAATAATTACGTTTCTTTCACACTAACTTACTTTTTTTTAAATAGTATTAACAGCTATGCTTTAATTTGGGAGGGCTCTAAATTAGTACCTTAAGAACGATAGCCGATGTTAATGAAATTTAATAATTACGTTTCTTTTACACTAACTTACTTTTTTTTAAATGGTACTAACAGTTATATTTTAATCTTAAGGTACAAATTTAGAGCCCCCCCCAAAAAAAAATTGAAACATTACTGTTAGCACCCTTAATAAAAGGTTAGTTAGTATGAAGGAAATATTATTACCAAAGTTTTTTAAAATCGGCTGTCGTTCTTAAGGCACAAGTTTAGAGCCCCCCCCCCCACCCCCAAATTAAAAAATAACTATTAGCACCCTTAAAAAAAGGTAAGTTAGTGACCATTTCTGGCGGCCGGAGGACATCCTTTGCTACTTTCCTTCCCTACTTTGAATTAGTTTTCGTCCTTAAGGATACAACCTTTTTTTTAATTTTATATTTAATGATTTCTTGGATTTCATTGGTTTTCGTCCTTAAATATACTATTTTAAAATGGCGGAAGGACATCGTTGAGCCACATAAATATTAGTTTTTGTCCTTAAGGATACTATTTTGAAATATTCCAGGATATAACAGTTTTTAAGATGGAGGAAGTATATTCCGTCATTCTTGTCCTTTTAGTTTTTGTCCTTAAGGGTACTAATTTGAAATATTCCACGTTTCAACGATTTTAAGATGGCGGAAGATGACTGAATGCTTATACACATACCGAATACCTTCATATTTATACACGTACTATAAACTGGTTGTGGTGTCTACAATCAAACTTCAATCCGGTCGGCCTTTGAGGCAAAACGAATGAGATTTTGGTATTGCCATTTCGGGGCTACGGGCAACAGGCCTGCAGGGAAACCTCACAGAATTCTCCATCCACACGTAGAGGTTTGCCGGCAGGCCTGGCGCCTCAAAGGCATGCCTTCCGGTTTTCCGTTGCGTGTGGAGCTATATTTGCTAGTGTAAACTCTCAACACTGAGAGGTTTGCCTTCCGGCTTCCCGTTGCGTGTGGAGCCACCTTAACTCACTGCACCACCTAGAATGATCATATTGGCAGGCCTATGTAAGTGATAGCCAGCCAAAGCCGTCAGCAGGTCGAAACTCTACCTACGTCGTGCCCAACTATCCTGTCACACACCTATAGTCCACCTTTATAAATTAGTTTCTAGGGACTCACCTAGCAGGAAAACTTCACTAATTGTTCAATTATGTGTATACACAATATTTGTAAAGTCCTGAGCTGGTACGTGCGCTAATACCACTGGTATTACTTGAGTAAACAGGGAGCTGTTCTAGATAATTGCATAGCAGTAGCGGCCATGTTCCTCACTATAAAAAAAAAAAAAAAATAAATTAAAAAAAAAAATTAAATTTAAGATGTAACTTTTTTAAAATTTAATATCATTAATTTGTGTATAACATTTTTTAAATATTATTTATTGATATTAACAACTGGTTACAATATATACACAAGCAAATATTTGAAATATGTTTATATACTATAATGTGTCAATTACTTACAATGTAAATAACTATTCATTATAGTACTTTCTACATTGGAAGTTCTTTTGGCCATCTTGTTTTTAGATCCTCGGGTGGTTATCGATAATCGAGTGTAAAGCGGGAAGGAATACTAATGGGTTTGAATAGTTATAGAGTTCACATGAATGGAGATGTATCTGATTTGAGCTAAATCAGCAACATATATATATATATATATATAGATCATTAAGATTTTTACGGATAAATTTATTTGTGACAAAGTAAGGGACAATAAGGATTTTTCGAAGGATTTAGGACTGCAAGGATTTGATACGTGATCAATTGGATTGCTTAGTGGAACACCAAATCTTAAATCGTCCAAATAGTCCTAATTACTTTAATGTGTCTCTTGTAATTTGCTCGAAGCTTTCAACGTTTGTCTAATAAATGTTAGAATAGTAGGAAACGAGAAGTTTCTTGTAGTTTTAGCCTTCTATGTGGTTTCCAAGTAAGACGTTTGTCCAAATGGAGTCCCAGGTACAGGCCCGGGTTTAGGGTGAATAGCGCCCTGGGCTGCAAACAGCTTTGGCGCCTCCCCCCCCCTCCCTGCCGAGGGGTCTGGGGGTATGGAATAGCAAAAGCAAGTTTCATGTATAAGACCACCAAAGTTGTGAGCTTTAAAGGTTTATTCAACACCAATAAAAATTGAAGTTAGTATATAGTAAGTACATAAGCTTCAGTAAAGGAATAAGGTTAAATAAACCTTAACAAAACATAAAAAAAATGACAGATTTAAATGAAGGTTTTTTTTTTCTGAAGGTTGGTTTACGAAAACGGGAAAAAGTTATTTGATGATATTTATTTTAATCCTCAATTTTGGACACAATTTTTGCAGGTATATGTGATTGTAGTGTTTGTTATGCAATTAAGTGGTCATGATTTACTAATTGCAAACATGTGTCATCAATGTATGTTGTGAGAATGGAGCAAGGATGAGTCAGGATGTTGACTGTTTACACCGTCTAGAGGACGGGACGTAGGGTACTTCCTTGAAGAATCCCTGCAGGGTAAGTAAAGAGGGATGAATGAGCAAAATTATGTCCTACTCTTAATGTAACACATGTATTGATAATGTAATGTGACACATGAATATGATGGAGGTAGTATTTTGCGGGGGTTTTAAAATAGACCAAATACATATTATTTTATTTTATTTATTTTTTTTGGAATATAAAAATGCGGTTTTTGCATGATGTTTTTTGAGTTGGCAATATTGTAATTTGGATTCGGCATTCCAAATATATATTAAATAATATTTTAAAATCAGTTCTATATTTTTTCTCTTCGTTCATTTTTTTCCGATGGACTATGACCATGTTATAATTCAATTCAATCAGTTCCATTCCATCGATTTTATTTTATAAATACATTTTAAATTATGATAAGTTGGAAGGGACGATGAGAAGCGACCGGAAGGGACGATTTGAGATGTAAATGTTGGAGCAATCCAGTTAACTGTTATCCGAAGGAATTATGCATTCGGGAATGAGGGCTCATTCATCGCCAAGATCCAGGGCATTTCCATTCTATTAGCGGCCCCCGATCAAGTAGGTGTCAATGCCACGCCCTCCTATCTCCATTATCTCGTCGCTTCGAGTCGATAGGTCAAGGTTAGAGTTATAGATTGAAATTTAATATCGATTTTAATTCATCTGAAATATTAATTTAATATTAGATTTTCATGTTTTAACTCCTTAATTATCTCATGTCTAATTTAATTTACTATTTTCAATTATTTGAGTCTTTAGTGGAAGAAACTTGTCATACTGCTATGCTCTTACAGCAGCTTGAGGGTTTATTAAATCTTTTTATTATCACTCATATAAAGTTTGTACTTAACTATAACACATTAAACTTATATCTATCGTTCTAACCAATTCTACTTTAATTAGTGGAACCTAGATGAAAAGTAATTGATAATGTTGCTAAATATATTTTATTTAATGATATATTTATATATTAGTTTTAAAATTGAACAATAAATCAAATTATTATTATATTAAATTTATTATTTTTCTTCTAAAGATTATTTTTTCCTTACCTCCAGTCTTTATTCCCTCTATGGGGATCAAACCTTGCCACCTACCAGGCCTGGGAGGTGGAGCTATCTCAAGAATTCGGTTTGGAAGAATAGAACAAAATTATTTTGTCGGGAATGAGTGACCCAAGAAACCAGTATCCTTCAGTGATCTATGGGAAAGATTAAACCGGAAGAAACTAGTAGTGGCTTTGGCACTCACAAAAGCCCCTTAACGATACTAATTTCAGATCCTCCAGGATCTAACACGTTTTGACTTCCAAAGAATACCCTTGGTGACTCCTTCCCAACAAATTAATTTTCGTCATTTTGAAAATTGATCAAATCTTTTCATTTCTTAAAGAACACTCTGTTTTTCAGTTGAATCCTTTCCACAGGACATTAAAGGATACTATTTTCTACCAGTATAACAGGATCTAATGAACGGCCGAAGGATATTCCACCGATGTTATCCTTTTGAAAACTGGTTAAATATTTTAAAAGGACACTCTTTATTTGGCCGTTTAATCCGATTTGGAGTTTGGAGAATAGTATCTCGATCCTATATATAGTCTAGGTAACTATTGATGATTTTCCAATTAATCTACTCGGTGGTGAGCACAAATTTACATTATACACTTTTATAATGGGCTATATTTGGGACGGTACGCACCGTGGGGCGAAACGGCTAAAAAGCGGAAAATTTCTTTTTCTCGAGAATGGATAGTCCAGAGATTAGAGAAGCAAAGAGTCTCATTCGATTCAGAATGAAAAAATACATTAGAATTGTAACTGATTTTAAACATAATTTCATTTTATTCTTTAATAGGATTGACAACCTAAGTGCAGATATTTAAAATAACTTTGTTCACAAGCTCCGGTTACTTTTTCCCTTTTGCTCTATTATTTTTTATTTTTTTTTTATATATCATAAATTAAACTGTGAACCTGTGATTTTTTCTAAGTTTTGTGGTTATATCTATAAAAATAAACCCACAGTGAGCCGAATTGTAGCTCAATATAAGTAGGCCATTTTCGTGTAGAATAATATTGTCCTACTTCAGAAGGTCACAGAGTCACAAATAAAAATGAAATTGAAAAAAAAAAAAATTTGGAATGTTTTCTCCAACTAATAACGAGCACAGTAGGCCACCAGACACGACTGTGCACCGTACCTCTGATCGGGGAAAAAGTGGAATATATAATTTAACTTTTAGAACTGTGAAATGTTAGTTGCACGTAAAACTCAACTTGGTCTTTGAGTGGACGGTTCTGCTAGCTGTAAGCAATTCCAATCGAAATCAGATTGCTATTTTGTCAATTAATTTAAAGCTATACATAAAAGCATAAAAATATCGTTTCTAAAAATCAATAATAACCCATCTTAGCACAAACCTTCCACTCCTCTTTCATCACCACCCGGTAGCCCAAAGTACCAGATTCTCTTATTTTACAAATCAAACACTGCACTTATTACAAGGTACTGTGGGCTAGATCCTTCTCTATCTTGTCCACATCTTCCATCGTGGTCCGCTTTCTCCTGCGCCTGTCCCTTTAATCATCTTCTTATTTCCAGATCACATCTTAAATAGATTTATATCCCCTCCACCTAACCTTTTTGTTTTTTGTTTTTTTTTTTCCTACCAAGCCTTTTCAGGCATACGGGGTACCCTAGTATAGTATCCTGCTGAAAGTCAAACCTTAGGTGCCACTCACCCTTAAGCTTTTAATGCTCATATTAGAAACAATTGTTCCTCCAGATGTTGCTCCCCATGAAGCTTTCAGTTTATACTAATTATTAATTTGGTATTAATAAAAAAATGGCAATACCTTCACTAAAATTCATTAAATTTGGAGTTGTAGAAAGCATAAAGTGTATTATAGTTCTGTTTGTATAATCTTACAAATAAATACGCAACTTGCCTACATATATGTCACAAAACCAATCAATCAATGACTTCTCATTTCCATTTGTATTCGAGAGTGTTTTAATATAATTTCCCACGAGTACAGAAAATATCAAGCTTTTCGATAAATATAAATAATGAAACAATCATTTCTGAGATATAACATTCTTTAAAAAAGCTTGTAAAAACGAACTTCCCCCCTGTTTCCAAAGTTTCCTTATTGGTCATACAAAAAAAAAAAAAAAAAAATGTATATAGATGTATAGATGTACGATAATACATAATGCATACATATTTTCACTAAGCGATTATCATAATGTCTTATTTATGTACACTAGTAACTGATTTTTAAGCCAAATGAAAACACGATGTTAAGAAATTAAATTTCTTTATTAATCGATACGAAATCATTTGATCATACCATATGAAAGCTGGTTAAATCTGCAAGTTTTTGTGAGATTTGCAGTTTTGTGAATAGTTTTTTCGAAAAACGGTGAGCGGCGTTTTTCTTCATTCTTGAACTAGTTTCACCCAATATTTTTTTATTTTTTTTTTACTAAGAGGGACTTACCTTATATATTGTGATTGTGCACTTTTTAATTTTTAATGTTTTTTTTTTTGTTCATTTTTTTCTCTTTATTATAATTATTGTTCAAAGTTATACATTAATATTTTACGATATTGTTTATATTTTTATTTTCAGATTTATCTTCTTTCAAGTTCGGTCACCTGTGGACCATGTTTAACAATCATTCCTTGCTCTTCCGTTCTTTCCAATATTTCTTCATTGCCTCTGCCTGATTTTTTCTCCTTTCATCTGACCATCGTCTATTAATTTGTGTTTTAACCATTTCCGGAAATTTGATCTTGTTAACTGCTGTCGGGAATTGGTCTCTGTCCAACATTCCACTTTATATTTGCCACCATCATATCTTCTTTCACCATCCGTATTCTTTTTATGTTTTTGGAGGCTGTGTTGAAAAATTTTCTTTGTCAGTCTTCTCTCATCCATTCTCATCAAATGTCTATAAAATGTCAATCTACGTTTTTCTGATTTATGTTATGTTAGTATTTACTGTATTTTGTATCTTGTATAGTAGATGTGATTCTTTGTCATCCATATAATTGCATTGCACTTTAGAAAGGCAACTTGTAATATTTATTCAATAAAACAACTGTTTAAAAAAAAAATTGCATCTCTTCACTACTGTAAAGCTATATAAAAACACCACGAACATTTCTGGCGTTACTAAACTTCCAAGTTGTAAGTTACAACTGAAGCAATGATCGTCTGGTTCCTAGCCGGTATATGTCATAGTCGGCCCTTCTGTATTTCCGTGTCCAGAATAGCCTGATTTTCTAGAAGCTATATTCATTCATAATATGTAAAATATATCACGGTGACATAGTTAGGTATATCTATTAGACCTTGAGGCCCACTTGAAAACGGGAGTGGAATACTGTGAGGAAGGGGATATACCTTGGAAGGCGCTCCCCAATAGGGACCTGGGGACTAGGACGAAGGAGATAGGGGAGAGCTAGGGCACTAGGAAGGGCAGATAAAGGCCCTTCATGTATCGAGCAGGTCGTTAGGGCCAGATTGGGACTTTTGTCCCTTACTGCCTCCACCCGATGGGGATTGAAATCCGGGATTAGCCTGAGTAACAACTGTCTTTGTCACCTTTAGCAGATCCTGGCGTTACGATTTGTGTATATACCTCTAAGTGTGTGTGTTTATATATGTATGGATATATTTCTTGACTCTTTCTTGATGTTTGATAAAATTCTTGAGGTTCAGTCAATAAATAAAAACAACTATTTGGCGACGTTTCGAGACTATGTTGTGAAACAAAAGGTTACAATAAAATATAAAAGTCACACTAGTTGTTTCAAAACTTAAAGTGAGCTACAATATAAGTATATAAAAACATGCGTTAGAATATATACTATTTATTGCTCATTTGCTGCAACAACAAAATAACTCAAAAACTTCAATTTTGCACAAGGACAGTCTTGTGTATAAAGTACAGGATGATCTGTAGACATACAATGGTGACATATCCTGCTCTCTCTTAGTGAATAGTTGATGCTCAAATATACCGTTCTACCGACTAAAACTACATAGGTGAATGGTTCATTATACAGTCAAAAGCTCCGCATAACACAAAAGCTTGTTTTTGGGTTAGGTTGCTCTTGCAGCAAATGAGCGATATAATTACTTTTTTTATTTTTTATTTTATTGAAATTTAAAAATGTACATACAATCAAGTAAATACGATGATAATGATAAAAATGACGCCACTTGTTCTTAAAGCAATTACCCATTGGTAGCACTTATAAAGGTTCTTTATAATGAGGTACTATTTTAGAAGGTCTCGAGCCCATCTTTTTTTCAGACGCCTCGGAAAAAAAAGGTCTGGAATGGAATGAGAAGCAAGTTGTAGATGGATTTGAATGGTTGTGGAGTTTGCTATGATAGTATAGATATCTGGTTTGAGCTAAATCAGAAACGTAAGGTATATAAAGATCTTTGTGGATAAGTTTGTTTGTGACGAAGTAAGGAGCATTTAGATTCTACACACAAGATTCCAAGTAAGACGTTTGTTCAGATGGAGTCCTAGGTAGCGGATCTGTTCAACGGGGATTAGTGGGACATTATTAAAGGATACTGAAGGACAGGAAGTCATAGGTTTACGACGAAGGGTAAAGATTATTTGATGGGATTTATTTTGATTCTCTATTTTTGATACCATTCTTGAAGGATTATGATATGGGATTGGAGTGTCTGTGATGCAATAAATGGATCATTGTTTACTGATAACACACAAGTGTGATGGTGCTAGAGATGTCATGCGTAGAGATGTCAGCTGTATACACCGTGTAGAGGATTGGACCTAGGATACTTCCTTGAGGAAATCCTGCTGATTGGTTAGAGAGAAAGGAATAGGAAAAGTTATGATTAGCTTTAAAAGTTGTATCACTGAGATAGGAGTGGATAATAAGGAAATATGTATAAGGTAGGAATTTACGGAGTTCGTAAAGCAGTTCCGGGTGCCGACTCGGTCAAATGCTTGTTCTACATCGATGAAAGCTACCGTGCAGTACATTCCGCGCTCCATTGCGGAGAAGATGATATTGCTGGATTGTGGAATGAGATGCTCCAAATCCAAACTGGTGACCAAGGATTATGTGATAGGAATTTAGGATAGGATATAATTACAAAATATGGAGGAGTATGAAACTACTTACAATGTTACTGCTGGATATGGTATTGGTATCTACTACTACAAATAACAATTCTATTATACAACTGAACTGGGAATTTCTGATAAAAAAGGATAGGAATGGGAATTTCCAAAAGGTTTCCCGCGGTGCAAGTTGATGGAATTTCCGTATTTCTGTGTGAATATAAAAGGATAAATGTTTATTGGTTTATGCTGTATATTATTATAAATGTATTGTATTAGTCTGAATGTATTAAATTGGAATAACAGGTGTTGAGATTTAGGACGCCTGATTTTTTGTTTATTGCGCGATGTGTGGTGATTAAATTTAAAGTTTATATTATCTCCACAAAGGTTAGTTTGGTTGTTTTACAATTTATATTATTAATGATCTCTGAAATTCTCTTTATCAAATTAGACTTTCATTAAATTTATTTTTACGAGCTCAAACTTGGTCGAAGTGCGGCCCAAACAGCTGTGTTGTTTAGTTTGAAGGAAACATCATTGAATGTACAGTGCAACGGTGGTTCCAAAAACTTCTTGGAGGTCTTTATCCCGAAGACAACGAAGATGGTTGTAGGCCTTCTGTTGTTGATCACGACCATCTGAGGGCTTTGGTAAAGAAAACCCTCATACAATTACAATATTTTTTTTTGTCACATATAAAAACCTGCATTATTTTTGGGCCAATCAATATTCCTAAAATAAAGAAAATATATATATTATTAGTAATTTTTCTAATGTTTTTCCACTAATGTTCTTGGATTTTACCCATTTCAAGTTGATAGTAACGTGCTATCGATTACTTAGCTTTAAACCCTGATTATTGATAATTAAATTAAAAAGTTGACAATACATTAGGAGACAATAGACTAGTACAATACAGGGACAATACCTTCATGGACTGCCGCCGTATTTCAATGGAGCGATTATCGCCTTGTCACCTCCAGTTAATAAATCATACAGATACTGATTTCCTGTCAATAGCCATTCCAATACATATCTATCTCTCTTCATTCGGATAAAATTTATTTAATGAGTAGTTGGACTGAATTTGAAATTATTTTAATATTTTTTTTTTTATTAATGATATCTTGATTATTCTTATCATTGTTTTTGTACTTCGAATCATCTTAATGTGAGAGACTCTCATATCATTCTCTCTCAACATTAAATCATTTTAAGTTAAGGTAGTTGGAGTTTGAACTCATGGAAACACAATTAAAATATTGATTTATTTTACCGACGCTTCGCCCCACAGTGTAAGTCTTCATCAGGGCTAGAAGGAAAAAATAAAAATATATGAAATAAGGTAAATTTACAAAACCAGAACTTAAAAATTAAGTATAAAACAAAACAAGAAAGAAAAAAGTTGTAATAAATAAACTAAATATTTTGTTTTAATAAAGATAAAAAGTACATATTACGATAAAAGATGAGTGGATGTAGTTGATAAACAAATACATAAAGTATAACAATAATATATAATAAGCTGGAATAGCCTAGAGAGAAGAGCAATGGAATCTAGAAGAAATAAAGTTGAACTGGCCTTCCAACTCACCAAAAACACCTACACCAAAAAGTCCCTCTCATGGAATGCAAAAATAAGACATTACAGCACAGTAATTAAGCCAAAAGCACTATATGCAGCTGAAACACTGTCCATTACCAACTATGGCCCAATTGAACGGCTAAGCCCAAATTTTATAACAACAAATGAATCCACACCAGAAATGAAACCCTTTACCAAAAAAATGAGAAACTTTCAGACATAATGAGGAAGAGAAGAATTTATTTCTATGGACACATCCTCAGAATGAACCTAAATAGACTAACTAAAAAATATTTTTACTTCTTCCGCAGCAAAAAGACCAAAACTAATTGGTTCAAGGAAATAGAAAAGGACTTAAACGAACTCATCACAGAAAATATGCTCATGGATAAAAGTGCAAAAAAAAGAAATAAATAACTAAGGACAAAAAAGAGAGGTTCCAATTCAAAATCAAACCAAAACCAACAATCCAAATCTCTGAAGAGGAGAGGAAAACAAGATCAGAAAGAATGAAGCAATACTGGGTTGAAAGAAAGGCATAGAGCATTCAGAAGTAAATGGCCTAACGTACCCCAAAGTCGGGTGAAACGAAAAAGAGAGAGAAGACAATATAACCCCAATTTCTTGCATGTTTTTTAAAGAATGTATTCAGCACACATGTTATGCATTTAGTATACACTCGTCAACGAGACCACCCGAGGCAAAGGACAGAGATGTGTTCACACGAGTGATGCAACTACACTCTCGCCGAGTTGCTCGTGGATAAGGAAAGGCGAGTTTTGTAGAGGTGGGGTTGTAAAGTTGTTTTTCGTTTAGTGACCTATTGAAAATGATGAATACTGTATTAATGAGTACATGCTGAGAGCAAAACTATTAATATAATAGCATTCGGTCAGAATCATTTTTATTTATACAAGTTATTTTGGTTTTTATTACATTTTAAGTAAAGTTTGAATACATTTATATGTATATACATATATAAACTAAATTTGTGGTTATAACTCTCTAACTCTCTGTTAATTTTTTTTTATAAAATCACAAAATAATACAAATTATATAAGTTTCGCCTCAAGTTAAAAACAAAAACAAACTCAAAACAGTTTGAGGAAGCCGTGAGACGTAAGTTTTTATTAAGGATAATTAAGTAATTAGAGAGAAGAGGAAGTGCATGCCGACATGGTGTGCCAGGAATGGCGTTTTACCAGACAGCCAGCGCTAACATTATACAAACACCTAATTAATAAGCCACTCCTCACGCTATTCTACTAAATCGCTCGATAAGAAATTAAGCCACTCTAGCCTCGTTCTATTGCCGGTAATGATTTATATTATATTCCGTTTTGTATTAGAAAAAATAATATCAATAAAAAATATATATATATTTCCCAATAAGCGCCTCAAAAGAAAGCGGACACGTCATCAATACTGAAAAAGAGCCCATCCAGTCAAATCCCCATTTAAAAATCATTAAATACCAAATTTAAGTAATTAGTCACTAGTAGCTAGTGGCTAAGGCTCTGGACTAATAATTCATTTCCAACATTACTTACAACAATTACAAGGTTGTTTCAAACTGTTGAAAATTAAACTCAATAATGGCAAATATCAACATATCATATTAACTCTCAGACACAACCCCTGCCCTGCAGTCAACATAAACAATGAACCTATTCAACAAACAAATACAGTTTGGTACCTGGGCCTTACTTTCCAAAGAAGGATTACCTGGGACTCTCACAAGAAAATTAAACGCCTCTGCCTAAACAATAGACTAAAACTACTATACTCTATACTTCACAAACAATCGACTCTAAAAATTAGACAACAATTAAATACTTATACTTACTTACTCAAACCTTTATGTACCTATGCATCACACATTTTTGGGATAGCAAAGAAGACTCACATTCAGAAATTAAAAACTTTACAGTCTAAGGTTTTAAGAATGATAACTCCCTCACCCTTGTACGTCAGTAACAGAACATTGCATACAGACTTGGACATATCCACTGTACAGGACCATATTCACACTTCAAACAAAAGATTACACAAGATGACAAACTTCAAGGATACTGATTCAACAAACAAACAAATTCAATAACAAACTGATTCAAAACATGGCGACTTTGGATATGCCTATGTCAACCTGAAGAAGGCTGAAAAGGAGCTGGTTAAGAGTTCTCCTAAGATAAATCTAAACAAATGCAAGACTACAATAGGTACCGATGGGTCTTGAACTTCCTAATGGTCTGACATGCCAATTTTACATAATTATTTTATATAGCATCTGCTTATTGTAGTGGTTTGAGCGACAGGAGTGGATGAAAGAAATATAGTACAAAAAAAAAAAAAATTATAGTAATTTTCGTGTCAAACCTCAATATGGTATCCAAAATATGTCCCTGCTATGTTAACAATAAATAACATATGTTAAAATAACAGGTTAATTTTGAACTCGATTTAGTTAAGAGTCTATCGTTTCCTTAAGACACAGAAATCTGTAGAATGCAATGTAGGAAGAAGCATTCCAATATGCATGGGCTCAATTTGTTCTCTTATTTGAACAAATAAAAGTACCCAGCTGAATATTTAAAAAATAGTCAAATTGGCTTTTATGGTATTCTATATGTGTTACATTTTATGTTTATGTAAATTGTTCCAATTTTTTATTTGATTAGGTAAATAAAAAATTTCTCTTATATTTTATTTTCTGTCAAAAATAGCTAGAAAAAATTAATATTTACATATATTATAAAGTTTTTGTAATATAAAATATAGCATTTAATATATATTTGATTGTATTTTATTATATTATAATGTTGTTTTATTTTTGTCTAGTTTTCTCAAACCTTGTCCTCTTGCTGTTCTTTTTTGTTGGATTGCATTGCATTGTCTAGTAGGCTGAATCACGTCAGCATTACATGAAAGAACATAGATTGCAAGACCTAGATTGGAACAAATCAAGATGTGAAGAAGGATTTCATGACTCCTTGGATTCCATTTTCTATTTCACTTTTATTTTGTATTCTTTTATTATATATATAAGCACACTCATAAATATATATGTATGTATTGATATTGACTATATAAGGTATGTTACAAAACAGTAATCTGGTATAAATACCATAAACTGATATGATACCAGTTATAAAATTTTTTGGATAAAATAAAAAATTATTGTCAGGAGATAATTTTGATATTATATTTCTTATATTTATTTATTTTTTTATAATTTAAAATTAAATTAAAAAAAAAATACATTTAAGCTCAAAATAAATATTTAATAAAATATCAACAACAAAAATACTGTTACTGAAACAAATATTTTATTAAAATTTTTTTTTTTTTTTCTAATACATGACAAAAATAATAATTATTATGAAATATTTACTTTTGATAATCAAGTTTAAAAAAATCGACTATTCATTTTTAATTCAGAAAAACTTATTTGTTCATAAATAAATAAAAAATAAAAGTTACACATTCTTTTTTGTTTTTCCCTTTGAACCAACCAACCAAGTATTCTCCACTTAGCCACAAATAAGATCACTGCATTTTTATCACTCCGAATCTACTATCCCAAAATTCTATTATCCTCAATAATTCCTAATATTCCTCTTTGTATATCAACTGAAAACTTTTTTTAATTAATCAGCTGGGCTTATAAAAAATGATTAGGCCCCGAAGTTATGGACCTATATTCTTAGACCTATCTTACTAGATCTCAAGAGCCTAGTGGAAGCTTCTTCCTTCAAAATTTCTTTGTTTCTCCATGTCACCTCCTTGATTACTACTATCTATCCAGGATGCTCCGAATATTGTTGAATTTATATTCATATTTCAAAATTACTTATTTTTAAAATTTATAATTTAAAACATTTAATTTTATTAATTTAAAACAAAGTTCAGCAACAGATGTTGATTATAAAATAATTTTTCACATATTAGTACTCATAACACTTTTTGATATTAAACTAGTTGATCAAAAAATTTTGAAATTTATTAACTATACATAATAATGGAAAACATATGAGAGAATCAGGGGATACATTGAATGCCTAAAGAACAGGGCAGCAGATGAAGACATCGTATCAGAATTTCTAAAGCACCTTGGGCCAAATTCCCTTAATGAACTGGTACAAATCATAAAAGAAATGTGGACATCAGAGAAACTGCCTGAAGACTGGAAATGTGCCCTCATTCATCCTCTATATAAAAAAGGCGATCGAAAGATGTTAATAACTACAAAGGTATTTCCCTTTTGCCTGTCACTTACAAATTACTCTACTTAAAACAATGGCATGGAGCACACAAGTGAAGAAAGACCTAAAAAGTGCAAAAACAAACCCAGAAGAAGCTCTAGACAGAAATGCTTACGGGCGAAAGGTGAATGCGTGGGAAGTACGGTCGGAAAACGGAGTCAAGAGGACTGGGAGAACTTGGTTGGAGGATAGGAGGAGAGAACATGGGGAGAAAATGAAGATCATTCGGGCGCATCGTAAGGAGAGAAGAACCACAAAAGCTTCACATGATCTATCTTAGGTCCAGATCGTGCCTAATAATAATAATAATAATAATGTAAAGTTGAAACATTTTGTAGTCTTTAACAAAATTAAATATAATTGACAAATTATAATTTTTTGTTTTAAATAAATAAATAAATTATATTTATTGCATTTTGAGGAATAAAATTGGAAGTGAATGAATTTTTTTGAAGATTTTTCTTGTTCACTCTCCATATATATTTCTTTTTCTCCTTTCATTTGAAATTTAAATAATAATCTACTTAAAAGCTGCAAAAAACATTTCGGCAATAACCTTGGGGCAAAGGAGAAACACAAAGGAAAAGGAAATGAGAGTCCTTTGAAAAAACAAAAAGATTTAATCAACTTTCAGAAGGACAACTATTCCGCCATTCTTTGGCCATCAAAAATCGTTAAATCAAGACAGATCTCAAAATAGTATCCTTAGTGTCCTGTGCAACACCGCGCAACTCAAGTCTTAACTGTATTCCAGATTGTAGTGGGGTTGATCAACGGAAAATTATAGTCTTCACCATTTTTAATCTTTATTGTAGCAGCCTCTCTATGAAGGTAGAGGAACTAGAGGCCCTCTTAACCACATCACACCGAATCATTTTAATCCTAACTGAAATTTGATAACTAGGGTGCCCTTTCCACAACTAACAAACAAAACCATGATAGTCGTTCACTTGTTGGCCCACACTGGAATCGGCTTCACATTCACCACTGCCTGCTCACTCAGTATCACTGTGCACTTTGTGTCATGTTTGATCACCTCAAATAATCGACTAGTCATCTAAATATAACTTAGGAGGAAAAAGAAGCTGTTCAAAGGAAATGAAATTTAAATATCAGGAGGCGGACTGAAGCCCAGTGAAGAGGCACCATATTAAGGTAGCCAGTTATCGGAAAAGATGCTGAGCATTAGAGGTGGGTATTTTGTAGCACTTCAAATATTTGAAACAATAAGTGAGGAGAAAGATCTAAAAGGAAAGGGATGCACAGTAGCTCAATAAGCACTAAACTTCCAAGTTCCAGGGCCAGAGTTCGAATCCAACTAAAAGCAGAAAATACATTTTCTGTTATTTCAGCTGTAGATCGGCTTTGAGCTCGTGAGACATTCTTGAGGCACACCCAGCCTTTAAAAAGTGGGTAGAATTAATTGAGGAAAAAACCTGACACTTGTGTGTTATTTCAGCCAAATCTCCTTTCACAGTAGCCATACACCCTTACCTCAGTACTGTAACCAAGACCCTTCATAGATTATTGTGGAACAAAATTAATCAATCTAAAAGGAAAAATGGAAACACAAAGCTTTTTGCTTAGGTAAGTACACTTCCCTTCAATAACTCGAATCTATACTTATAGCACATTATTATTACTTGAAACAATTTTAAAGTGTACCACTTTCTTTGTGAAACACTGTGTTTTTGTTCATAACCCATTTTAATGGAGTTATTTCTTAAATAAAACCTATAAAGTAATCGCAATGATAGGCAGGCAATGTATTATTTTCACTCTCTGTTATTTATTTTTGACAGGCTCTAACTTCACCTTCATTTAACTTAAGATCAACATACCTAATTACATTTCATTTATTTGCAAATTTTTATTTGTACTTATGTTTCACATTGTGAAATAAAAAGCATCTATTACAAAATAAATATTAAAAATATAATTATGTTGAACCTTGGTAAATTAACAAGGAATCAGTAAAAAAAAAAAAAAAAAAAAAAATCAAATAAAAAAACAAAACATAGAAATTGTATTTAAATAAAATATAATTACTATACAAAACTATGTTACATATTTGCTATGTACAATTTGAATTATCATAACAATATAAATATAACATTTTAATGACTATTTTGCGTTCTCAGTCATAAACATGTGAACAGGTTTTTCAGAAGTAAGCATTCGAGTAGCTCTTTCAGTGCCAACAATACCAGCAAGCTGAGTAACATCAAATTTGGTATAAAGTACATCTATAGACATAACAAGTTGGTCAGGTCTACCACCCTTCTTAACATCCTGGAACAAGAACAAAACATTAGTCATTTAAATTTCAAATTGCAAGGTGCTCATAACTGCAATATTTTTTTTTATTTTTTTAATAATATATTTCTATTCATATTAGATTATATGCATTATTTTTTAGTATCTTGAATGATACGCCGGGGGAGTAGAAAGAAATGCTAATTTCAATACAGCCAGCTATCTTTGCTTACTTTCATCTCTCATTAATTATGAAAACCCACATAGCAGCTCCAAACATCTTAACAGCAGCTTCGATTTCTCTGGTAAATTCATATTAATATAACCATATTAGTTTGAGAATTTTTGCTTAAACTCTAAAGCTGGCTACTGGCGATCATTTTAATCCAACTGTTCTAAGCCAAATGAACTGTGGAAGGGCCGTCAGTGTGAAAACCATACAGTTAAATTTTTGGAACGACAAGGAGTGGTTGAAATTCCAATGGTACAAAAATCGATAGCACCACTCTAAACGTTTCGTCACTCCATCCGAATACAAGGGGAAACTGATGGAGTGGTGTGACAGAACTCTCATGAGGGGGAATCACCTTGTTTGGAACAGTCTGCGCCCATGTCGTGTTCATTTGTATCAACAATGGCTGAAACTTTTATCGAAATGAACCAAGAGGTTTTTTTTTGTGTGGAAAACCACAGACCTCCTTCTTTTTACATATTAGCAAACAGGAGTTGAAATGAGAAATAATTTGTCAACCATGATTGATAATCACTTATTAAGCCTGTCTTATATAGTAACATTAAAAAGGAATAGGAGCAACTTGTCGCCCCTTAAAACTGTACATTTAAGGTTTTGTGATTATGTACTAAAATCCAAGGGTGGAACCACCTCAACTTCTCCCAGGCCTCTCAAAGCCATGAATCCAAAACCAAAATAAGCATGTATAAAATAAATAAATTAATCCATAAAGAGAGATCAATCGGTGAAATATGTGAAATATAAAGTATTACTGACTGATAGCCAGTATGGATCATATCCCAAACTTTGATATGATCAAATATGTAATTCTAAATTGGAGATGTAGATAGTTGGGGTAGGCAGTCAGAGATACACAGGAGATCAAACTAAAATTGTTTTGTTTTTTTTATTGTTAAAGCCGACGTTTCAACTTGCATTGCAAGCCTTCATCAGGGGTTCAGCGAGAATGGTAAACACCATGTAGATTTATTCAATGACTGACATCCCTCATTAAATGGTCCAATAAATAATTAAACGCATTAAAAACAATGAAAGGCTTGACGATAAGGACTGATCAGGATGGTCTAGAATGTTCAAGAGGAGTGTTTTAAGGTAAATTAATGCTGACCTCAAAATACCAGCCAGAAATATAGCAATGGAAGTATATTCTGGTTGGGAACATCTGCAGGACCTGATACGATTAGAAGAGACCTAAGAAGAAACGCCATTTCATGCCAGAGTAATAAATAGAATTTTGTTCTTTCAAGTCTATTTTTCTTAGTTCTTCATCTTTTTCTATACACTTATGAGAACATAACTAAAAAGATGTAGGATTAACTAGCTAACTCCCCTACATCAGAGCCTAAGTATAAGGGATTAAAGAAGATAATTTGATGCTATATTAAAATTTTTTTGGTAGGGCCCATTAAATCTTTTTTTGTATTTATAGAGTAAATACATAAATATTATCCATATTTCGGGGGTTTTAATTATTAAGTGAGTTTCTTGCTTTCTTCTGAATTAGGATGAGTATGAAATTGTCCAAAAAATTATTTTTCTACGAGAATAGAAGGAATCATATTGTTGATATTCTGAAGAAAGTAACTTATTAACACTAAATGAAACAAAGATGATATTACCTGTAAAAAATTACTAAGTTCACTATAAAATAATGGAAATGATGGCAGTTGATAAAAAATCAAATGTTGTATGCCCCTCAGTTGAATCCTTCTAAAAAAATGAAATCTTTCTGTATAAAGAAGATACTGTGTTTCTCCGTGATAAAACTTGCTCCTTGCTCGAACTATTTTCTTTTCCTAAAATATAAATAACAATATAAAATAATATGCAACATTAAAGTATATCAAAGAATTAATAAAAATTAACATTACGTTGGTATATTCACAAATTTGAACAAAATATAATTCCTGTTTTTTAAAATAATTTCTAAGTCGTACGAAATCAAAGTATGAAGGAATATATATTAAAACATGCTTCAGGTTGGACTCTTTGAAACGTGGTAAAATATTGGAAATGAACGCTTGAAATCTGTCATCGATAGCCTCTGTTATAGTTGAACTTGGCACATAATGAAACATCTGAAAACATAAAAAAAAAAGTTTAGAACAAATATTTCATTTCTGACAAAACAACATTTAAGGGATTTAAATGGTTTAAATTAGGGATGCATCAATTTCAAATGTCGATTCTCAATTCCACAGATTTTAGAGAAAAGAAGTGGTATCAAGAATCGAAGACCCAAAATTGATTCCTAGTAACAGATCATTATTGTTGGCAATAGTTTTGTAATACGTAATTATATAATTATTATGCATACATCTATTCTTCTCCTTAATGATAAAGAAATATAAGATAATCAATTTTAAAATATAGTTTGCATCTTATAATAACAAAGCAAATCTTCACAGACTTGATTGACACCAAATTATAACATTCTTTTGAAAAACCAAGCATTGCTACTACAAACCAAACATTAAATTGTTGCAGATCAATTAGGTATTGGAAACTTAAGAAATTCAATTACTACTTCCAACTGCCAACCTCCAGAAGAAATGAAAATGATCTCCTAGCATTCAAAAGGAAGTTTCTCCATTGAATAATAGGTCCAGTAATAGATGGAGGATTAGGAGAAACCGGGAGCTTTATGATCTGTATAAAGAAATAGATGTGACCAGGTTCATAAAGCAGGGGAGACTCAGTTCGGCTGACCACCTAATAAGAATAAGAGATGATGAGATCCCCAAGAGAGCCATGGACACCGTCTTGCACAGAAAACAACATGCTGGTAGGCCAAGGTAAAGATGGATTAATGGCGTGGCAGCGGATGCACGAAGCCTGTTAGGAGTCAGGTGCTGGAGTTCGACTGCACAAGATTGAGCTGAACGGCGGCGGCTCCTTGCGGAGGCCAGGAACTACCAAAGGTGGTAGTGCCTCGGAGAAGAAGAAGAATTTCCAACTGCCAAAGCTGAATCACTAAAAAAAGTGAATGCAGCCAGACAATAACACCATTTTATTATATTTTTTTGTTATTCTTAGAGGATTTTTGTTATCCCAGAATAAAGATTAGTTTTCATTTCATTATCATTAAATGCTCATACTGGTTTTCACAACCCTAACGCACTACTAAAATGAACATCCAGAGAAATATATCAGTATATCCTCCCATCTAAAGTGTTTAGTGAAAAGTTCTTGTTCACATTTCAACATTAGCGCTTCCTTAAGTGAAATCATTATTTATCTTCTTATATAATAGTAAATAATATGAGTTATTGTTTATACATTGTTTGAACTGCAATTAACTTATATATTGTGGACAATAAATGATATTTATTGCTTACTACCTTATTTCTTGGGTGATTATTATTTTTTTTTTTTTTTTTTTTTTTTTTTTGAATAAGATTCAGTAAACTTTTTTACATTTCATATAGATTATTTTATCTCATAGCAATTTCTTTTTTAACCTAGGTACTGGAATCGATTTTTTTGGAAAATTCAAAAATTTAGGCATGACTCATGACTGGTTTTAATTATAATGTAGCTTTAAACATTTACAGACCAAACATAAAGAATATAGTACATTATAAGCGACCAAGGGATCACCTGATATACATTACCTGAGGGACCTGGACAATGACTTGAGATATAGATCCAGGGCTGACAGGATTTGAAATGATGACCTTTCCATTGTAATTGTTCAGTTTGCTGTTGAACAGGCCTGTTATTTCGGGCAAAGGATTGGCAGAGAAAACCAGAGACTGCATGTAATAGCGAGCCCAGCCATTGAGGGCCCAGGTCCTAGCTCGAGACAGGTCGGTATCATGAGATCTTTGCGGTTGTAAATGCATATGTTCCATGACATGCAAAATATGTTCCCAATTCTGTTAGCAAAACAAAAAAATATTATTTGAATTTAAAGTGAACAACTATAATTAAAAGCTATTAAGAATTGAGGACCTTAATCAGTTTTACAATTATAATAATAGCTTATGTTCAGAAGGGTAATATGTGGATATAAGTTTTTCATACCTTATAACAACATACAGCTCTTTTTGGCCACATAGGAATAAATCAAATCATACACTGAATAAATAAAACATAAATTTTGTTACTTAATCTGGCTCCAGCAAAAAAAATGCAACATTTAAAAAAATAATGTGGACACTGGGTTGTTATAACTATATTTTGGTACGTATTTCATTAAGTGTTCAATTCTATTAACCGATATCAAGCAACAGTATAAAACATCTTTATTATTACAAAGTTCTAATCCATAGCAAATACAAAAAGTAAGCTATAAGGGGACTAAAAAAAAAATTAAGGGGGTTCAGTACCATGGGACTCCGATTATCTGGATCAATTGGGGTGATATTGATCAGGATACCCAAAAATCCTGATAATCAGATTTAATATTGAATTTAGGCATAGAAATAAAAAGTACAGACATATGTAATGCTTTAACTATGTATTTTATTGAATCATTAAAGACGTGGGTGTTTATAAATTTATTTTTAAGTAACGAAAAAGTTTAGTTAACATGTTGGTATTTGTGGATATTCTGACACAGAACTCATCCACCAAATTTTTCCCAGAGTCGCCTATATTAGCCTTTGGATACAGCTAATACGTGTTTTCTTTTTGGTGCCATAACTCTTTAAGGTAATAAAGAGACCACTCGTGACAGCACTAGGGCCCAGACTAGGCAAAACCCGTGCCATATAGTGTGCTATGCTTCTAGATATTCACTAAGTACGTTTACTCAGAACAAGACTGCTCCGTCCCTAATTCTGAGATGCAGTTTCGGTAACTGACACTGGTCTATTTAGCTTTATGTCATTTATTATGTCATGAAAACTAATTAGACAGGACCTATCGTATTTTATGTGAACTCCGAACAAGGCATAAAATGTCTGTTAATAAACTATTAAAAAATATATACATATTTTTTTTTAAAATCAATCCGGATAATTGGAGTTTCACTGTACCTAGGTAAGGATATACTGTCACTGGACCAATGGTTATGTGAGGAGGCAATCAGGCCAAAATCACACTGAACCAGTGGGGTTTTTTCTCAATCAAGGGTACACATTTTATAGAGGCCGGGTTTGCCCCAGAACCGCAAAAATTGATCCACGGTTGAAATAATAGAAAATATATTTTCTGCTTTCAGTCAGACTCGAACTTTGGCACAAGAACTTAGAAGTCTTGGATGCCTTAACCACTGAGCTACCATAGCATGCCTCCCTAAGAGGACTATGCCTTAAAAGAAAAAAATATCTTTTTAGCAAAACTATGTCTCTAATACTCTTCATCATCAATGATATACTATACTGTAATAATTCAGATAGTATATTCCAATATTAGTCACAAGAGAAGAATACATACATACATATGTATATATACATATGACTGGCAAATCAGCTGTTATATAATTAAATCTCACCTGCATTGTGATCAGCTCTTATACAATTAAATCTCACCTGCATTGTGAAGACTTGTGCCTGGTCCATTATAAGGACCTCTATAGATGCCAAGAAATCGTAATCTCTATTTTCTTCTCCTTCTGTACCAATAAGCACTCTTAGTCCAAGAGGAGAGGCTACTATAATATCACTGGCATAAAAGTCCGCGTAGAGCTAAAAATAATATAATTAATTTTTTTTTTTTTTTTTTTTTTAATGGGTAAAACATTTTCAAAAGAGTTTCTAATAGAGTTGTTATATAGAATAATAACAACAAGAATTATAGAGTATTTTGTGAATATTAACTTTCATCAGCCATTTCATAATCCAGTGATCAAGTTTATCCTATATTTTTATAATAAAAGCCAATTTATGTTGGCAGTGTAATATATAACTTATTACTTAACTATCTTTTGTCTGAAAGATTATTTTTGAAACAACCATTCAATTGATTTAACAGTACTGCTCCAGTTGGTCTCTAGGTTTGATGACCTATGATAATGGTCGTGACTATAACCAATTAACTATTCTGGAATATCAACTAATTAATTAAAAAAATTTACCATACAATATGCCCTACATTACCCTAGAGGCAATGACGTATACATTTTTTTTTCAAATTTGTCCGATTTGTGAAATATACAGTAGAGCGTCGATTATCCGAAGTAATGTTGTCAGGGGTAGTTCGGATAACTGAAATTCATTTTTAAAAAATTTTGTGCTAACAAAGCATCTGCCAACAATTCGCATTTTTCAAACTTTTATGACAAACAGCACTTCTCTCACTGTAAAGATTATGGGGTACCTGATGATTGAATTAGAATTATTTTTGATTCCTGTTATTGTTGATTTACCAACCCTGGAATCGATAGCTCATGTCTGACCCGATTCACTTTTATTTTGCAACGCAATGATTTCCATTTTGTCTTTAAATGAAAATAGCTCTTGTTTCCTTTTTGTTAGCATGGATGATGACATGTACTTTATAAAACAAAAAGTGATCACAAAGGTATACCCCACAAAGAACGATCAAAGACTCAAGGTGAGATCTATTACCAACCAAATGATTAGGAAGATATTGAGAAACACAAATGAAATGGTCTAATTAGGTTAACTATAATTACATTCCAAAACCAAAAAAAATTCTGTTAGTTGAAACTTCCAATAATTGACATTCGGATAATCAACGCTCCACTGTATTTGAAAGTCAGATATTTGATTTTTTTAATCTTTCCATCTACTAATATAATAGAAATATCTACTGCTTGATTGAATACTTGAATTGAAATAAATATCAATGTTTTAATGTTCTGTTGAAATGATTAAAAGATGTTTAGAGTCCAAGATTCAGGATCAAATATCTGGTTTTAAGATGGCCAGAAGGCTCACATGACTAGAGAGTAGTATCCCATTGAGGCGCTACTCGTCATCACACAGGCAACCGTCAAATTGGAAAACCTATAGGAGCTGAAAATGGTTAGTAATGGGAGATTCTGAGTCAGCGTCTACAGAGAGGATGGCCGAACAATACAAACCTGACAATGCTAACACTATGAACAGACCATGAAAAAACGTGGACTAACTTGAACTCGTTCTGAGGTAAATCTCAATCAAGTTCAAAAATAAAAGGTGAGTCAATACCAAGTGATGAAAATTGATCACAAATGACAAAGTTGTAATGCTAAGAGAAATGAGAAAATTCACAAATCACGATGCAAACTTAAATTTGGATTTTAGAATATAATCTGCCTTAGAATTTAGATATTTAATTATTTATTTTATAGTTATTATTTAATTAGTTATTTTATAAATAGCAAAGCAGAGAGCACAAAATAATGTAAATAATGTTGTATACCAGGTATGCAAGTTTAAAATGTCGTTTTAATTCCAATAGAATGCGCTCTTAGCCTATTGAAGGATTTGCTTATCTCTAAACGCTATTTTGTTTGTTAGTCATTTGTTTACAAAAGTCAGTTGTTTTTAAGTCGTTTACGTGGACGTATCATACCTTTCTTTGGTGTTAAAAATGTCTAATTTTAAGCCAAATAAAGAGCATTTGCGGCATGTCATGATTTTCTTATTTAATCAAAAGAAAAAGGCATCTGAATGTCATCGAATTCTTGTTGAGACTTATAGCGATGTTGCTCCAACCGTCAGGACATGTGAACGTTGGTTTCAAAGTTTCAAACGTGGTGATTTTGATGTTACTGATCAAAAACGAGAAAATCGACCAAAAAAGTTTGAGGACTTCGAATTTCAATCTTTATTAGACGAAGACAATACCCAAACCCAACAAATGATGGCAGAACAGTTGAATGTCACTAGGCAAGCCATTTCCGATCGCCTGAGAGCTATGGGAAAGATTCAAAAGGTTGGAAAATGGGTTCCACATGAATTGGACGAAACAACAGATGGAAAAAAAAAAAAACGAAAAAAAAACTGTGTGCGAAATGCTGCTTTTACGCCACGAAAGAAAGGGTTTTTTGCATCGAGTTGTAACTGGCGATGAAAAATGGATTTATTTTCAGAATCCCAAACGAAAAAAAATCATGGGTAACGCCAGGACAACCATCCACATCGAGTGCAAGACCGGATCGTTTTGGGAAGAAGACAATGCTGTGTGTGTGGTGGGATCAGAAGGGAGTAGTCTACTACGAGCTTCTCAAACCCGGCGAAACAGTCAATACCGAGCGCTACCGACAACAAATGATCAATTTGAGTCACGCATTGATCGAAAAAACGCCCAGAATGGGCTCACAGGCACGCCAAAGTCATTCTTCAGCATGATAACACTCCTGCACATTCAGCCAGAATGACTAAGGAAACGATTTCTTTCTTCGCTTGGTTGGGAACTCCTACCCCACCCGCCGTATTCACCTGACCTGGCGCCTTCTGATTATCACCTCTTCTCATCGATGGGACACTCATTGGCGGAGCAACACTTCAACAATTTCGAAAACGTACGAAAATGGCTCGATGAATGGATTTCAAATAAAGATGAAGCATTCTTCTGGAATGGTATCCATATATTGCCCGAGAGATGGGCAAAATGTGTAGAAAGCGAGGGTCAGTACTTTGAATAAAATATATTATACTTTTTTTTAAATTACTGTGTATATATTTTAAGAAATAAACGACATTTTAAACTTGCATATCTGGTAAGCTAAAAAAAACAAAACATAAGTTCTGCTCAAGAGCTTCCTTTTTTTTAAATTTTAATAGTAATGTTGACGTGACATAATTCAGAAATGAATGCCTAACCTTTAAACATTTTTTTGTTACAGTCAAACCCATTTTAAAATTGTCATCGGTGTTGCCAGAGAAGAGTTGCTGATAATCGAGAGGTTTAGGATTTTTCTCAGGCATGATTAAGGTATCTCCAGAATATTCATCTAAAAATCTCTTCTTATTCATGATGTTTCCTCCATCACCAAGAAGGATTGAAATGAAGCACAAAATAATACTGAAAATAGTAAGAAAAAATGAAATAAATAAAGATTGTACAGTAATTAAGGGACATTATTTCGTGAAATAAATTCAACTTATACTAACAATATATATAAATATAATCGATGATTCTGTTCATTTAAACCAATTATAATTAGTTTTTGCTAATAAATTCTCAATGCTTAAACTTTTTATTGTAGATCCCAGCCCCTAACTTTCAATAAAGTTTAGTTTCCGAGGAAAGTCACAACTCTTATGGGGAGGTTTACAAATAAAAAATTCAGACAAAGAGGATTTATTAACAGAAACTAATAATAATTGCTAAAATTAATTAAAACTAAAATTACCATAATGAATCAAATGATCCTTTCCGAAAATGTATGCAGAAGTTCTTGAAAACAACATTCATTACTTAGCATTTTGATTTTATTTCTTTTATTAAAAATTGTATTAAAAGTGTTTGTTTTTTTTTGTTTTTTCAATATCCACTCTTATTCTTGTTTTTTACTAAGAAATTGTGGTAGAAATAGTAATACATGAAATGTCCGTGGGTTTAATGTTAATAACTACAAAACAAATACATTCTTTTTTCAACTAAATAACTTATTATAATTTTATTTATAACAATTTAGTCATTGTAATACTCTGCGCCTGATTGACATTCACTGATTGAACACCATCCTTCAGCAGATCATCCGCGGCAACAGCCTAGAGATGGCAAAAAATAACATTCTAAATCATCTTAAAATACCAAGTATACCGGAATTTATTGTCTGCCGGCATGCCAAATTCTTTGACAGGCTGAGACAGTTAGCCAACTCTCTCTTGAGTTGACTTTGCAACTGTTTTGATCAATTGGGACATCTTAGATTTAAACTATAAAGTCAAAAGTTAAAATAAGCTTTTCTGACAAGGGCTCAATCCACAATAAAAAGGAAATATTTACTGAATAACAATGTGGGGAGTGGAAGTCAACAGCTGTGATCTACCTAAATTATAATAACTAAAACGTAAGCAAAACCTAATTAATGCAGTATAACCTCAAAAATCGAGTGACTGAAGCCTCTCTGCTTAAGAACTCCAATTCTTCAAATGGGATGATAATTCTTTTCTGGAATATTATTTAAGCAAAAAACAATTTTAAAGCGATGATACTGTAATCAAAATATTTCTTAAATAAATATAAATTAAAAGATTTTTGAGCCAAGATTATTTTTAGATGCTTAGGGAAACATACTACATTCGAAATAATTCAATGTCTGAAGCTGTGACAAATTAGCTACTATATGAAGATGGCTCATTCTTGTGTACCGCTTTCAATACTGTTTAGCCATATTATATTGATATAATTTTTTGAGCCGTAAATAAAAACAGCTATGAACTTCCATCTATACAGAAGATACAGATACACAACTTTGACCAGATCTCAATTTTCCTTTTGAAAGAAATAATGTACATGGTACCTACAACTATCTATGATAACTTATTAATAAAAATATAAAAAATATACAAGAAAATCTTAAGCAAATAAATAGAAAATATGTTGACCAATAATGATGAATATATGTAAGTTGTACTTACATTTATTATAGAAACTTAAATACTATAAAACAAAATTAAACCATTAACTGACCTGTATGCCATTGATTTGAAAGGAACCAATATTAAAACTTTAGGTCTAACAAGACCTTGGTCTCTGAAGTCCTCAGGAACATCAAGACGATTCTGTAGTTTAGCATTGTGATGCAAAATTTTCAATCGTGTTTTCATGACATGATTAATAGCATGAATGCAATATGACAGGCGGACCTGATCATTGTTTGATTGATTTACTTCAGGATAGTAAATACTCTAAAATTTAAAAAAAAATTCATGAAAATCAAATACCTTGTTGATTAATAATGTATATATGTATTAAAATTATTACATAATAATTACAAATTAAAGCCAACAATTCATTCTGCATTGGAGTCAGGCTTCCAGTTTCTGATGTTTTAAGTATCTTTTCGATGTTATAGGTGATTTGAGACTTTAAAAACAGGTTGTTCAAATCTGAATGTTTAGGTACATCAGGGAAATTTCTCACATGTGCATATACTTGCTTCTCACTAAGCAAAACTTTAGATAATGATTGCTCATTATCTTTGGCAATTTCAGGCTTTAAATACAAAAGTTTTCCTAAAGTTGGCCAGTTAATAACTTCTTTAGTGTATTTTGGTGATTTTTCTGATAACAGTGCATGCAGTTGAGAGTTGATTTCATATTTCAGGTGAAGAAGAAAAGGGTCATCCTTGAAATAATAAAATATAATTAATATTACTTATCTGTGATTACAATTATGATAGGCTAAAATAAAAACAAAACAGAAACAGAGTCACACTACAACCAACCTCTTTGTTGTCATCTGCATTAGTCTCAAATTCATCTCCTGGAGAAATCTCTTCATCTTTTTCACTAAGATGTGACACTGCTTTTTTCTTGGTTACTCCTTGATTATTTTTATTTTTATTTCTTTTTCTCTTTTCGGGAACTTCTGCCAAGTTCAATAAGTTATACTTTTTCCTTTTATATTTGGATGAGATCATAATAACACACAACTAACACGTGCTATTGTTATTAAGTAATAACTTTAATATAAGAAGGTTGAATATCTATTTATTTACTAAACTATTCAAGGTAGGAGAGATTATTAAACTAATAAACTTATGACACCAAACTGTTGAAGAATACTAAACAGAAAAATAGTATAAAATTTCAAATCTATCAACACGCTGGCGACAGATCGTGAGCGACTAGTTCGAAGTTCGTACCAAAGAATGTTTTTCGAAGTCAATGTTGTAGTCCAGAAAACATAGAAAAAAAACAAATGTGTATTAACATGCAATATAATGGGTAGTTATAGTATTTTAGCAAGCCTTATTTAATAGGATTATAATAATAATAATAAAAAAAATTCAACCCCTCTCCTTGTGGGCACCTAAGGGACCACAAAATAATTCATATATATATATAAACTATTTCTATCATATTCTAACATAGGAAAAAACCTTTTCAAAAAAAGTTTTTTCAGTTACCATAGACTTTGACGCTAGTGAAAAAGTTCAGACAAAAAGAATGTTTTATCATCAGATAAAAAAAAGAGCTGAGTAACTGTACAAGATGAAAAAGTAACGTTGATCCACTAATACTGTTTCAACGAATGTATATTGCTAAGCAGTCAAAATAAGATTCCAAATGCTATTTCGCTTAATAATTAGTTCCTCAAGAAAAGTATTTATTCGTAAAAGCTGGAATTTTCCTAAAGAAAAGTTTTGTCTTAAACGTAAAAAAATGCATATATGAGTGAAAACATGAAAGAAAAAAAAAAAAAAAGTGAACTAATTCAGTGCCAATGCAATATGCACAAGGGTTGAGAGGTCGAAAACTTAGGTTTTTTCCTGACAAGCCAATACAAGCAATATATAAAAAATTAGAACTACTAGATCTTTTGCAATTTAAAGCATCTCTATTCCCTCATGAAGGATGCTAGGAATTCAGAGCTTCAATATTCAAACTTTACATTTACCAATAGTATGAAAAAAATATTAATTTTTTTTCACTTATTGTAATTTCCTCAACACTGCGTCACAACAATCTGCGTACCAACGTTCGTAACTATGATCATTTATTTGTTAAAAGAAACTGATGATGAGACACGTCACCAAACTGCGCCTCAAAATCAACTATTCTGTACTAAGTTATAAAAGAAAATGGGAAATCCGCCTGTGAAGCGAAGATTCCAAGATGACTTTGCTCTCCTTATAAATAGTTGGAAATATGTAAACAGCAGATTTTTGGCCGAGTTTTTTCTCTCATTTTCGCACAAAGCCAAACTAATAGCGCTAGGATGGACTAGAAAGATGCTTTTTTCATTAACCTACTGATGAAAGTGGATGACTGTGAATGCATACTCTCATTGTGGGAGAGCTTAGTGGTACATTGGATGGGGATAAAAATAGATGACAAGAATTAAGCATGGTAAAAATATTGCAAATGATTATGTGGAATAAATCCTGAACTTCTGTGTAATACCTACATCCTCCATAAAGAAAGGCACAATATATCAGAGGAGAACCTAGATGAAAAGAAAGGTTTATTATTGACTAAATATTGGTTAGGAGGGAAGAAATAAAGGACATATTAGATACAAGTTTCAGGCGAAGATTTGAGATTGGAAGTGACCATTACCTTTTATCACTGGAAAAATATAGGATCAATAAGGAATTAATAATAATATCAATAATAGAAATAATACTAGCCTGAGGAAAAAAATTATTAAATTATTACAGCTAAAACAGGATCAAATATTTCAGTTTTTCCAAGAAGTAAGCAGAATGCCATGAGATCCTAGTCATCCTTGATCAGAAATTTTCAGCATTCAAGAAAATTCTACTTAACACTAATATAATTTTCTGCAAACAGGAGCATGTCATGGGTCATTTCAAGCAGAGCATTTGGTGGACAGAGGTAGTACAGAAAGTAATAAAAGAAAATTAAGCAGTATGGAAGAACTTCTTGTGTCAGAGAACACCCACAGTCTTTCCAAGATCAGGATGGTAAACCAAACAATAAGTTCTATTGGAAAATCTAGGAAAGACTTTGGAAATTTGCTCAAAGAAAATATAAAGGAGAACCAGAAAGTTTTCTACAAGTGAGTAATTCAACACTGAAAGGAATTAAGGTCAGAAATCATCTGCGAGAAATTATGACATAAAGGAAAAATGGAGGGAGTATTTAAAGACTTACTGGTTGATGAGGCACAAAAGGAGATGTTTTCTTCCTGGAAAAGGGATGATTACAACAGCTAAGAGAAGCTACAGGAAGCTGTCTCCAAGATAATAATTGACAAGTTTTAGTGTTTGTTTAAAAAATCGTTTTTTATGTACAAACTATTTCAATGCATTAGATTTACGCTTAAATTACCTAACTCAATTTACTCATTTTTTCGGGCATTAATAGAAATTTTTTCATAAAAAATTTTTAGAAAAATTAATACACAATAAAAAATATTCAAATTTAGAAAGAAAATAACAAAAACATTGCAGTATTGATTTAAAATCAATTTTACATCTCTAAAGTTGTATATATTTATGTTTATATACAAATATTTGTGCCTTAAAACACCCTAAATTACAAAATATGTGTCAATAAATCAAACCCTACACTGAACACAACTTTAGAGAGTGCCATTTCAAGTTGTATATATCTTGAGATTAATTACAAGTAGCTATTTTGAAAATGAAGTGATAACAAGTTTATTTTTTGTTGTATCAATCATACCATATTATGAAAAATGAGGTCAATTTTTATTTTTAACTTTTTGTAGTTGACCATTTTGGAAGATCATAAAAATTAATAAAATTACAAAAAATAAAAAGGAAAAAAATTAAATTGAGACTATATAATTAAAATTGTTATTTTTGATAAGTTTATAAATATCTGAAGGATGATTTTTTATTTCATGACTTATCTGCAGCACCTGTAAAGATTCCATTAGTGTGTTATGTGCAAATATCATATTTCAGAAAATACGCTATTGAAAGTTTGAAACATTTTTCTATGTTGATTCAGGAAGGAAAATTTATCTCTGTAATAGTAGCATATCTTAGACCATTAGACACAAATAAAAAAAAAAAATTAGGGTGTCTTGTGATACAAAAGACAAATTTACAAAATTGCACTTAACTAACTCTTCACAGATGCCACAGATAAATAGTAAATTTAAAAAATGCATTACCAATGAATAAAAAGCATATTTCAAAATATGTATATTACCTATATGAAATTAAAAATGTGTTCATAAATTAATAAATTAAAAATTAGATTATTATTAAAATGAATATTCAATATAATTATTTAAATATTTAACATACAATAATATTTAACAATTACTCAACTTTTAATTCAAGCTATTTGTTCCCCCTATAAAGAAAGGGGAGCTCATTGGGCTGGTTTTAAATTTGTTTAACCTTATTTCTTATGTTTTTCTCATATAACTCTTCCAGATGAATAAACTAACAACTCTGCTATAAATTATATATTAAGTTATTCAACTATTTCCAAGTCTATGATTCTATAATTCAATTATTAAGATTTTTTTTTTCTTTTTCTAAATAACTTAACTGAAAGCACTCTTTCCATAAATAAACATATGTACATAATTATGTGCATTAATGATGGCTTGAGCCCAGGTTTCTAAGGCTATCTGTGACCATCTTAAACATTTCCTTGTGTTAGACAATGTATAATTTAACAGGAATATAGAATGTTTTTTTTATTATATTTACTAATTAAAAACTTTGAAATATTTTAACCATACCATTCCTTAGGTATAGTTTGAATAATAAAAAAAAAAAAAATGTAGAATACCTCTTTCTTTTTTTTTTTTTTGACATAATTATATAACTACAGTATATGTAAATAACTAACTATACTCTAGACAAAAACTGTACAGAAACTAGAATATTTGCTGTTGGCTAGGCAATATTTGATGAACAATATGTTTGTGGACCAAAAATTGAAAATAACTTGAAAAACCTTCAACATATCCAAAATTCATATTTTTCATAAATTATTATTTATAAAAAACTAGTAAAGTATTTATGATGTTACTATAACTTTGTGGCTTAGTTTTCCCTATTGTGTTTTTAATTCTAATTTCTTCTTTTACTATTTTATACTTAATTTACAATACATGTATTATGTATATGTATATATATATAAAATAATAATCAAAACGAAAATTATAAAAATTACTTTTACAATACATAAGTTCAAGTGTGAAGTGTACTGGAATAAACAAAACCCCTTCCAATAACTTCTGACGGGATAACACTAAACAACATAATTAATTGTTTCACTCTTTAAAAAAAAAACTATTAATTTATACTTATGGAATATTAAGTTATGATATCTATACCTCAGAACCAGAAGAGCGTTAGTCACACTAGGCTAACTTTTCAGGAGAATAACGTAAGTGGACTTACATTTGTCTGGCTCAATCATGGGTAAGGATTTACGTTCCTACAACCCTTAGAAAATAGAAAAGGTGATTTTTTAAGGGACTTAAGTAGTTATGGCTTAATGTAATATAAAATTCTACCTACATACAAAGGTGCAATAATCTGAAAATTGTAAAATTTGGACTTCTGATTCTGAGGTACAGATATTAATAAATTCATTCTTTACTTTTCTTTTTTTTTTGTATGTTATTGTGTTTATTTATTTATAAAATAAAAAAAATATTTTTCTTGCATTTTATAATGCTAAAGTATTCCATTAGTAATATTTAGCACTTTGTTCAATGTGTACTATATAATTGATAAGATATGAAGGAATCTGAAAATTTAGTAAATATCATAATTAAACATAAAGAAAAAATCTAAACTGTTATTAAATATTATTACGTCTGAAATAACATTTAGGAGTACTATATTTTTCATTTTGTTTGTTTCATCTGAGCACTGTATATAGAGATATTCATGAATATTTAACCTGGATTATTTTAAACTCAAAATGCGGAAAAGAGGCGACTTTTCTCCTTATTTTATTTATTCTTTAAAAGAAGTTGTCATCAGCTCTGAATAATTTTTACATAAATTATGACTAAAGCTCCAGTAGAGTTAGTTAGTTTCTCCCTTTTAGCCCAAGTCATAAGAGGTAGTTAATTAATTAAGATGTTGGTCAAGGGAAAGGAAAAGGGGAGAGAGGCATTCAAAATGAAACTCAAACTGGAGCAGAACGAAGTTGATGTTTCATTTTACTTTGTAGGCCTTATTCAGGGTTAAGGACAAGAATGTGTTGATAACTAATTGTAAATAAAGGTGGATACAAAATCAAAAAAATAAATTACAGGTGTGAATTAAAATCTGAAAGAGAAAAAAAAAAAAAAAAAAAAAAAAAAAAAAAAAAAAATTAAAATACCTGAAAGTTTAATATTTATTTTTATAATAATTTGTTGTACACATTATGTATACTTAATATTAAGACCATCTTAATGTATTTTAATGAAATGAAAAATAAACTTTATTCTGGGACAGACTGTCCCCTAAGAATAATTAAAGTGCACAATAAAAGGCACAATTGTCTGGCTGAGATTAATTACAAATCAGCACATCAGTATTACAAATTAAATTATGAGAAAAAAAAGAAAGAAGAAAAAAAATCAACAATAAAATTTGTAACACGTTTATGTACATTGACATATTATTTACATTTTTGTGGAAGATTAAAGATCAAGGAGATGGATAAATCAGAGATGTGTGAAAGAAGTTAAGGAAGAGGCTTTGCGAATATGGATAGGTAAGGAATTCCAAAAAGAGGTAGCATGAATGACGAAGGATTTTTCTATGTATAATGTATAATAGGATGTTAATGAAAATGAAATGAAAATGAAATGAAATGAAAAATAATATTTATTCTGGGACACCTTGTCCCCTAAGAATAATATAAAAGTACAATAAAAAGGTATCATTGTCTGGCTGCGTACATAACAGGCAGCAACTTATATAGAATGTAAATTATATACATATAAATATATAGGGTATAATTTTATATTTGAAAAAATAAAAGTCTTTGGGTTTATATAAGAAAAACAAGATAAGAAAATAACAAAATTAAAATAAAATATAAAATAAAGAAATATTGTAACACTAATATATTACATAATTTCAGAAGATTGATAATTGAGGAGGTAGATGAATAAATTATGTTTAAAGAAAGTGAGAGAAGGAGCATTGCAGATCGAAATGGGTATGGAATTCCAAAATAAAGCTGCATGATTAATAAAGGATTTTTCAAAGGAAGCAGTTCGATGAGAAGGGATATACAAATCTATAGGCTGGGATCTAGTGTTCAAAAGATGAATGGAAGAACGAAGGGCAAGCATGTCGTAAATGTACGAAGGTTTTTTGGACTTTAAGGATTGGAATAGAAAGGAACCAAGGAAGTATTGTCGCCGAAAACTTGGATAAAGCCACCTCAACTCTGAATACCAGCAAGTGATGTGAGAACGCCTGGGGATCCCAAAAATGAATCTTATGAAGGAGTTCATTAATCTTTTCAGCTTCATTTCAAGCTCGCCAGACAGTCCTCCGTATACTAAGCATCCATAATCGAGGTGGGGAAGGATGAGGGAAGATACTAACAATCGACGGGTTTTACAAGGGAATGATTCACGGAATCTTAGGAGCTGTTTGAGGATGGAGATGGTTTTTCGGGTAATGTGGGAAATATGGTTATTCCAATACAAATGTTGATCGAGTACTACTCCGAGGTTTTTGACAGAGTTTGTGAACTGAATAGGAACGTTATTGTGATATAGAAGTGGATAACAGGAAAGGGAATTAAGGGAGGGTTTAGATCCAATTAGCATTGCCTTAGTTTTTTTGGGGTTTAGTTGTAACTTATTCTCCACTGCCCATTGGTTAATGCTATAAATGTCCTCTTGAATCTTACGAGTCGCCTCAAAAATCTCACAAGGATGAAACGATAAGTAGATTTGAATGTCATCAGCATATAAATGATATTGGGAATTATTAATAGTGCCTGTCAAATCATTAATATAAACTGAAAAGAGAGTTGGTGAAAGGGAAGATCCCTGAGGAACACCTCGCGTTAGAGTCACAGATTTTGAAGGAGGTTGGTTAGGAACAATAACTGTTTGGGAACGGAGAGATAAGAAGGACTGGAACCAGCCAAGAGCACTATTGGAAAGGGAGAGTTTTTGTAATTTAGTGAGAAGAATTTTATGATCTACGGAATCAAAGGCCTTGGATAAATCGAAGAGGATTAGGATCGTAATTTTCTGTTGGTCAATTGAGGAATAAATGTCTTGGGTAATTTTTAAAAGAGCGGATTGTGTAGAATAACCTGAACGGAAGCCTGATTGAAGAGGACTTAGGAGATCTTTATTTTCAAGGAATGTAGCAAGTTGGGAATGGACTATTCTTTCTAGTGGCTTAGATAGGTTTGATAGGATGGAAATAGGCCTAAAATGGGATGCTGTGGTAGGTGAAGGAATGCATGTATAACATCACATAACTTTTACCCCACCTTTTTTATTTCTTTTTCATTGTTCATATTCTAACAGGGTGTATAAAAAAGATTATATGAAGAGTGTTAGACTAGAATGGGGATCTACAAAAAAATCGAAACTAACATTTCATCGTCACCTGTTAGCTTTTCCCATTCCATTCAAGGTGGTCCCATGGAGCCTAGAAAGAAGGTTATCACATGTTTGAAAGTTTAAAAATCTGTCCCCAGTTATAAAATAATATGGACTTTGTAATTTACATTTTTGATTTTTTCAGAACTATGGTTACCAAACATTCCCTCTTCCAACTTAACACCCTTCATATTTCAACTAAATGTTTATATCTTTATTTCTTGATATAATACAAATTTTATTTTTCCAATATTGTCAATTGTGGTCCAATATGTCTATCATCATTCAGCCTGGTAACATTATTAGGCATAACTATTGAAAAACTATTATCCTGAACATAAATTTTTTTCTCTTAAAGAAAACATAGGGTGAAATAAGAAATAATCTAAAAAAAGAAGTTCAATCTAATTTATTTTAAAAAAGATTCTGTTAAAGATTGATCAACTTTTCATTGGTCCGACTGGAAGGCCGAACTGAATCCTGCAGGAATAGTTGGTGCATGAAGGTAGTTACTTATGGCCACTGTGACTTACTGTCAAACACCCCACACTCTGTAGCAAGTATTACTTGCCTACTTGTAACTGGTTTTGATTGAAGTATGTTTGCTGCAACACCTATTCAATAACCACTGATTAATTCCAGAGCTCATATTCTGTTCCAAGCATATTCCTTTCATTGTTATAATTTATTTATACATTAATAGGACATATTGGTTGTTTAAATGGAATGAAATGGTTAAACTAAGATGGTTACTAGTTTAACTTGCATATAATAACTAGCATTGTTAACAATTGAAAAGTCATCATTGTATTCCTGTCCACACTACAGCTGCACTGTGTGGCATAAAACAAATCATTTTTCCTATCAACTCTGACAACTCAGAAATCCAAGAAATAGGAAACTAAAACAAGGACATTCGACAAGGATACAGACAGAAATAAGAATAAAAAACTGGAATTATAATTACTATAATGTACAATAAATATTTTATGTAATGTAACTGTAAATATTTAATTACCACAATTAAATTAAAGATTAATTTTAATTGTAATTATCAAATATTACAAATTACTAAAATAATTAATAATATTAATTGTAATTATTAAATTACAAATAACTTTACTAAAGTAGGAATTAGGTTTCTATATCTGACATTCATCCACAGAGTTCTTCTCAAGCAGATCTTAGGAATCTAACTAACCTTTAACTGTCATTTAGCTTTTTTTTTTACTTCTCCTTTTTCTTTTAATTCTTTTCCTTATATAGTACCCCCATATAAGGACTGTTTATTTATATACTTATAGGCTCATAGGCATACTACATGTATGAATATAAAAGTATAAAGTTTGGCATGATTAATTATTTAAACATAAAGTAATAAGTTAAAAAAACATATATATACACAATTAGGAAAAATACCCCCCCCCCCAAACAACAAACAGAAGAAATCATCTAGCTTTATAACCTTTTTATAGGAAAATTAAATACAGATTCATCCTTCCAACCCTAGCCCTTTCCACAATTCTGGTCTGGGAGAATATGTGGTTCAGGGTAAGTCTTTTGTGTCTGAAAGCAGTTCAGTCCTATTAAATTATTTGACTTAGTCTTCTTTCAAAAGCTCATGTAAACAGATTATAAGCATCTGTGAGAGACAAATATGTCTTTAATTGTCACTATAGCCGTCAATATTCGGTTTTTTGTAGTTTTTTTTTCATTCTAGATTTTTTGAAAAAGTGTCTGAAGGGTCATGTCCAAGTTATCTGCTCCTAATTTTATGAATTTGGGCGAAATGCTGCCCTTCCCTTCAACTTATCCTAACCTCATGTTAACCAGTGCTTATTTTTTTTAATCCTCAAGGATAAATCATTCATATTTTCAACTGTTTCTTCAGGCATTATTTTCCTTAAACCTGGCTATATTACTGCTGGAGCCTCTTGATACCAGAATTTCTTCTTGTAATAGATTTACAATTACTGAGACAAAGGCTATAATGATGTCCATGTAAATATTAGGTTGTAGCCTTGTTAAATTTCTGAAAAGGCGGATAAAACAAATTGTTCAAAGAGAAGGAGATTTTAAGTAGTTCATTTCTTTGGAAAAAATTCATAGAGTTGTTGTATTAAAAACACACTACAGAGTGAAGCAACTGCAAGGGATTCATTAAGTTCACCAATAGCAGATTGGGAGATAACGGATTGATGTAACTGTTTCAATCTATCCTGAAATATTATTTAACTTTGCAAAATGGACAAATAAAAAAATCCTTATTTTTAATAAGACTTAAGAAGGTTTCGGCAACGGCTTCCAGAATTCTTCCAATAATATCGATATCTTCATACACCAATGTTTGAGATGTTCGACTGAATATTGTTCCTCCACCATAGTTATAGATTCCCTTATTGCCCTCTCAAGGGCAAAATTGAAATGCAAGGATGCCAGGCTGTCTCCCTGTCTTGGAATTTGATAAGTTTAAAAAAGTTCACCACCAATGCTTATGAAGCACTGCACTGAGTACATTTTCGTTAATAATAATAATAAATAAAGGCTTAGCGAACCCGAAGGTTCGCTGCTGACACCACCAACCGTTGACCACTCCCCTAAAACCCAAATCTCCCAGGTCAGCTTTGACGCAATCCTCCCATCTACGTCTTGGTCTGCCCCTCAGTCATTTACACGACGGCTCAAAACTGGTCACTTTTTTCGGAATTCGATCATGTATATTTTCATTAGGAGAAAAAAAACATTCATATTTGTTTTTAGCACCTCTGATAACAAACAAATAAAAATTTTCAGGTTAATCTAAAATTAAAACTTGTTTGCTGAAACAATTCACCTAAAGATCACTGAAATTCCAACAGATACCCATAATTTCTTGACACCTTAACTAATTTATATGTTAGATAATGGTCGTTAATACAAACTATTTACGAAATCTGGAGCAATTCTACATGTTTTAAAAAGGAAGTTTTTAGCCAAAAACCTTATTTATTTATTTATTTTTTTATTTGTTTCAATATCGTAATTTTAACAAATTTCTAGGGTAACACAATGATCATTTATAGGATTAGAAAGAAAAAAATCTCATCTTTTGAACGAGCTAAGAAACTTTACCTTGGATATACAATGACAAGATACAAAGCATTAAAATAAAACATTAATTCATGTCATCGAAATTTTGACTACCCACAAAACTCGAAAGAATTTTTTTTTTTTTTAATGATTCAAACATAATAGTTTTTGGTGTATTGAATTAAAATACATTATCACTTTTCGGATGGAAAATCTTTAACATTTAAAAATTTTCAGCCCAAAATAATCACTTAATATTTTCTAAAACAGAAAGGTTTTGGTGGCAGAACTATTTTTATCTTTTCCCAAATACCTGAAATAATTTAAATTATGAAATAAGCTCGACCTTGTTTTTTCCTCCCATCGGACGAAACACAGTAAATTTTTTTTGCGGTGTAGAATCATCTAGAAAAGTCATTAAAATCGGTGATGGGCATTCCAGAAGGCCGCCTGGTTAGCATTAGCTAAGATAATCAATCTATTAAATTTATTCTGAATGTATTCGATGTTAAATAATAGGCTTTAAAATAAAATATAAAAACCCATAATATGTGAATAACTGAGAAGTTCGAAAATTGACCGATAAGTGGCGAGTGCCATTTTACATGATAGGTTACAAAGGCAGGCTGTTATAATAAATGATAGTTAAGAAATGTATTGACTAAATAAATAATACTGAAAAGTTCTTGTTAGAGACACGGTTAAAAGTGGTAAAACGACTTGACATCCAGTCGAATCATTTAAGATTCTTATTTTTTTAAAATTATATTACAAAATTAATTTTATTTTTTCTAAATTATTTTAAGAAGTTGTATTGTATTCCTTAGTGTTATCAGTTTTGTATTTTAATTTCAACACATTTTATTGTTAGTAGTAATAGTATTGTTTATTAGGTTGTGCAAGTTTATTTATTTATTTTTATGTATATATTTTTAATTTGTTTAAAGATTATTCCTCATTACAATATGTGACATCTATAATGGATGTGTATTCCTACATGTAGCCGAACTATTTTTGGGCCAGTTTGGTTTTCTATTAATTATTTTCAATAAAAAAAGAAATTGGATAGTGTGACTAGCAAAAAAAAACTAAGAAGTAATTCTCATTTTATAATTAAAGTGCAATACTCTTCTTCATCTTTCACTTACTGTAAATTGTTTCCTATGTTTTCTTTTGAGTAAGCAATCATGAAAATATAAATGACTGTGCTAAAGTAGGAATAAGGTTTCTAAATCCAAAATATAAATTGTACCGACATTCATTCATGGAGTTTAAATCAAAGTCCAGTGGACTTTATCCAAGGATAAAGAATCCTAAAATCGGTCCATTCCACACAATCTGCTATCGATTATACCCATTGGGAACTATAACCAGTTTAATGATGTTGAGGAATGTTAGGAAAAGAAGTGACGGATTCAAAGAATTTTTCTAGCGCTAGGAAATAATTGCTAGGAATACAAAGGTGGCTGTGTATACGAACATGTACATCTCAAGTATTTAGATATATTACAAGGCTATCTTGATATCTAGAGCAACAACAATATATAACTGTAAAGGACATGATCAAAAAATGAAAATGGAGACACTGCTTCAAAAAAATCCTTGATTGAAGGACATAGCTAATTTTTTTCAAATAATGATATGCTAATGAATTAAGCGTTAAAAATTCATAAACTATCTTGATGTTTACTTTTATTGTGTTCCTTGACTGAATATATAAATACATTATACACACAAATAGTCCAAGCAACGAAGGATTTTCAGAGGACTTAATTCATGTAGAAGCCAATTTTGGCACAGTTGTAGGGGGAGGTGTACTTAACAACATACTAAAAGTACTGGGGGGTGGGGGTGGAGCTAAGGGGGGGGGGGGGGGGCTCTAAAGGTCGGTTTTTTCAGTTTTTCGTTAATAACTCGAAAATTATTGCCTCTAGCAAAAATGTGTTTATATACTAAATTAATTAACATAAAATTGTTTACAAAAAAGGTTCTATACATTTTGGTTCTAGGATCAATACTTAAGAAGATATAGTGGGGGAAATATGGAAAATGTAAAAAAAAAACACGTTTTTATTGTTAAAATTTGTATATATATTGTTGAAATTGCAATGTTTATTGCTAAAAATCAATAGTTTATTATTATAATTTGAAAGCTTATTGCTAAAAATAAAATTATTGTTGTTAAGCCAAATATGCTTATTATAGTACAAGGAAATTAGCATTCGAACCTTGATATCGAACCAAAAAAAAAAAAGATCTGACTATTGCATATTGTTCATCAACCTTAGCTGTAAATGTGGTTAAAAGATTTCTTTGAAACATCTTCAGGTTTGGGCAGGGGAGGGGGGAAAGTGTTGAAAATTGTATGTATTTAGCACTTTGATCCAGTAACTCGGAAACCGTTACTTTCAGCAAATTTTGTGTTATATACATTATTAAAGCTAAGCAAATTTGCAATAAATTTGGTTCTATTCGTTTTTTTTGTCAGATCGATAGTTTTAGAACTGTGAAGGAAGAAAAATTGGCTAACTTGCGGAAAGTCGCACTTTTCCTCAAAAACGCGTTTGTCGGTACTCTTTTGTCTATAACTCCGAAACTGTTTGTCTAATCTCGAATTTCTTTTTTTCACCTTAAAGCTGGTTAAATTTATCATCAGATACTATATCTATTTCATTTTAATTAAGTTCCATGAAATATCTATTCCACCTCGCTGAATACCGCGTACTGTTGTAAAATCCTTATTTTTTCGGAACATTTCTCGTTATAACTCTAAAAATATTTGTTCGATTCCAAATTTCTTTTTTCCATCTCATAGCTGGTTAAATTTTCTATTAGGTCCTATATATCAAATTTTGATAAAATGCCATGTAATACCCTTGCTAGCACGCTAACAACTGCGAGTTGTTAAAAATTTTTAGTTTTTTTTGGCATATTTTCTCGTTATAACTCTAAAAAATATGCCCGATTCCAAATTGCTTTATTTCATTTTAAAGCTACTTAAATTATCAATCAGGTCCTATCTATGACTTTTAATTATATTCCATGTAATACCCATGCTAGCACACTAAATGTGTATGTTTTGGCAAAACCTGACATTTTTGAAATGTTGAGTGGGCTGGCGTGGGTGTTTCACGGACTTAAATCAAAATTTGATATATAGGATCTAATTGCAAATTTAACCAGCTTTAAGATTTAAAAACGAAATTCAGGATCGAATAAATATTTTTAGAGTTATAACGAGAAGTGTTCCGAAAAAATAAGGATTTCACAACAGTACACGGAATTTAACGAGGTAGAATGGATATTTCACGGAACTTTATTAAACTTAAATCTATAGAATCTAATAGGAAATTTAACCAGCTTTGAGATGAAAAAAAGAAATTTGGGATCGGACCAATATTTTTGGAGTTGTAGTGAGAAATGAACCAAAAATAAAAGAATTGCACAATAGTATGGGTTTCTCAACGTGTTGGCATGGGTGTTTTACGAGACTTGATCAAAATTTCACATTTGTGGGTTCAGAAAGCAAATTTAATTAGCGTTCAGATAAAAAAAAAAAAATTCAAATCGAACAAATAATTTTGGAGTTATAGTCAAAAAAGTGCCGACAAACGTGTTTTCGCGGAAAAGTGCAACTTACCACAAGTTAGCCAATTTTTTCGTCCTCCACAGTTCTATATACATACATACATACATACATACATACATATGTAAGCTGTTTTTGATATTTGGAACCAAGGGCGCTAAAAGATTAATTATATAAACCATAAACATTTCATTTTTAACAATAAAAAAGGGTTTTTTCTTTTAATTTTCATTTTTCTCGCTCCATATCTCTTTAAGGATTGGTGTTAACAAAAAAAGTGTATAGCACCTTTTTTGTAAAGATTTTTATAATTATTAATTTAGTACATAAACACATTTTCGCTAGGGGCAAGAGTCTTCGAGTTATTAACGAAAAACTGAAAAAAACGACCTTTAGAGCGCCCCCCCTCCGTTAGCTCCACCCCCACCCCCCAGTACTTTTAGTATGTTGTTAAGGACACCTTCCCCTACAACTGTGCCAAAATTGGCTTCTACATGAATTAAGTCCCCCAGTCGGCTTTTTTTGGTCTTCGTTGCTTGGACTAAAAAATGGGTTGCAGTTACACATTGTTTCTTTTTTATGGTTCTAATTGAACGGAAATTAAAGCTGATGATAAAAAAGCAAGATATACAAGTTGATATTTATAAGGGAAATACGGTTTTTGTTCAAATCCATGGATGCAGATGATGGCGGCCATGTTGGAGGCAGCTGGACCGGCGCGAATCTTCCCCACCCCCACCGCCCCTTGCCAAAACCAAAATGGCAACGATGCCTAGCGATAATTTTTTTGTTTGGATTTATTGCAACAAATTTTGTTTGATTTTATCGATTTTTATTTTGGAAAATTGCAAGAATGGAAATCTCTATAAGCAATGAAGGATTTTCGGTTCCTATACTTATGTAGTTTCTGTTAATTTGGCCAGAAATCAATCTCTCAATCAATAGAAATCGATAAGAAATTACTGTATTAATTTATTGCGCGTCGATTCTAGAGTCGATCTGCAATAACATAATAGGAAGAAAAATTTGTTATACTCAAATTTTAATACTAGTATCAATGGTTGCTCTGTTAATGATTTCTATATTCCTTGTAAATAGAAAAAAATGTTAATTATAGCCAATTTCCTTAATTATTTTTATAATTTGTTTAAATAATATTGATGAATGGGAAAGATGATGAGATACTTTCGAGAATGGACAATTTCTGAAGGTCTTTAAATTTAAGGTGTTGCTTAGAATATTTGGTCAAAATAAAGATAATCCGGATTGAAAATTTGGAGGATTAGAGAATGCAAAATCATGTAAAAGCCATTTAGCTCCCAAGAAAGGAATCTCTAAAAATCAGTGCTGAACCTATTGGCCTACCATCGAAGTGTGGAAGGGCCTTCTATTTATCTCGACATCTAAGTGTCAACATGTAAGAGTTATAATAAGATATAGTATAGAGAGATATAGATATAGCGGTATAGTAAATGACAAAATGTTTGGGGAATTCGTCTGTCTGAATTGGCACGTGTTGCCCCATGACTGGTGGTTTTTTCCGTTTCTATTGAAATTTAAAATGGGTCTCCCTTCGTCGTAAACCTACAACCTCCTGTCCTACAGTATCCTTTAATGATATCACTAATCCCAGTTGAACAGATCTGCTACCTAGGACTCCACTTGGACAAACGTCTTACTTGGAATCCACATACAAGACTAAAACGACAAGAAACAGCTCGTCGTTACAGACTACTTCAACATTTACTGGACAAACGTTTTAAGTTCCCAATTAATTACAAAAGACTCATTTACATGGCACTGATTAGACCAATATGGACTTACAGAGTTGAGCTTTGGGGCTCTACTAAACCATCCAATTCATCCCGTATCCAATCCTTACAATCCAAAATCCTTCGAAAAATCCTCAATGCTCCTTACTTTGTCACCAAACAACTTATCCTTAAAGATCTTAATGTTCCATATGTTGCTGATTTAGCCCAAACCAGATACCAATCCTTTCATCGTAAGCTCCATAGCCACTCAAATCCACTAGTTTCTCAACTTTCTTCCCCCTCAAATCCCGATAATCCTTCGAGGTGTCTGAAAAGAAGATGGCCTAGAGATCTTCTTGTGTAGATTTTTATTGGAGTGCTACTGATGATTAGTTCTTCTCAAGTTTTCCCATGTCATTGTAAGCGTTTTTAACACATTTACTTAATGTATATTGTACAGTTGTGAATTTCAATAAATTGTAAAAAAAAATAATAAAAAAAATGGGACTGTTGGAAATATTTTTCTGGTCATTTAAACAAAAATCTGGGTTCGTTTTGATCGATTTAATTATTTTTTATGATTCATAAATATTTAATTTTAGTCTATTTTCTTCTTGATGATGTTTCACTCTCCAGTCTTTGTTGAATTTAGGAAAGTTTAGTGTATATAATATATGTAACCAAGTGCTGATGTTTTGAAATATTTGGTTTTAGAACTGATGATGAAAGTTTAACAATCGAAACTAGTTTTTAAATGAAAATAATTCCAACATAAGTGGCAATTAATTCATCAATACTAATTTGATTGATCCTTTACACCATCATGCGTACCTCTAGAGTGTTTCGTATTATATTAAAATTAGTATTTCTGAAACAATGAAGTAAGGCTGAAAATTTATTCGAAAATGTATGGTGCGTTGCTAACTTTTATAAATACCTTACTGATACCTATCCTTTCATAGTAAGCTCCATAACCATTCAAATCCATTAGTTTCTCAACTTGCTTCCAGCTCCATTCCTGATAATCCTCCGAGGCGTCTGAAAAGAAGATGGCCTAAAGATCTTCTAGTGTAGAATTTTTATTTTTATTGCTACTGATGAGTAGTCTCTTTTCAAGTTTTGACATGTTATTGTAATCGTTTTCAGCTCATTTACTTGATGCACATATTTGTATAGCTGTAAATTTCAATAAATTGATATATAAAATAAAAAAAAAAGTTTATTCTAGAGTTTTAAAATATGACAGCCATGTAACGTTTTTAAAGAAGAAAAATAAATTCAAATAAAGTTTTAAAGGAGATATTATTTTATCTCTTCTTTTTTAACTTTTATGATTTAACTTTTTAACTTTTATATTTATTTAACTTTTATGTTATAGTAGTTTGCTTCAGATACCTGTCCCACAAATTCTCTATTTTTGAGTTTTAAGGCATTAAATTGTAATGAATCTACAAATAAAGGGTGTTAGGCTAGAAGAGGGAATGTCCAAAAAAATCGAAACTGAGATTACATCGCCACCTGTTAGCTGTTCGTCAAATGGACTGCCATCACATAAGTTGGTCTAATGGAGGCTAGAAAGACGATTTTCACCTGTTTGGGAGTTTAAGTACCTGTTCCCAATCATAAAAAATAAAGAAATCGTAATTTATATTTTCGATTATTTCAGAGTTATGGTTACCGTACATTCGCCATGTAGCACATTCGGTTTTTCCACCGACTCAACCATTTTCCTTCAAATTCAAATAAGATTAATTATTTATTACCTTTGTACTGTTATTATTATTATTATTATAATTATTTTATTATTCGCACATAAAGTGGAGATTATATTCTTTCGGGGGTTTTCACCAACCGAAATTTTATAAGTTTAGCGTTTTCCTGAGTATTGCTGTTGTGTCCAAAAGTACTGCTTTTTGTGCATCTTCTAATTTTCCAAGTAATATTCTTTCTTCATTAAAAGAATTTATTGTATTTTTTCTTATCAGTCAATTGCAAGATATTACCACCGGCAAAACTTTGACTTTATCCAGCCTGTATATAGCCTTCAGCTCCGCTGCCAGATCCTGATTATTATTATTATTATTATTATTGTCTCTCCTATACTCGGTTTTTTCCGGAAAAATAGCACCTACCCGGATCAAAGTCAAGGGTTAGGCACGGAATTTATTTATTTTTTTATGTTTAAAAATTTTCTGATGATACTGGCTGTTCCCAGAAGGACTGCCTTCTGCGAATCTTGTAGAATTTTATTCGTGAGATCCAGTTCTTTGATTGAGTTGACTGTGATCTCCGGGATCAAGCCATTACTAGAAATGATCAATGGAAACACCCTCACATTTTCAAGACGGTACAGGTGTTTCAGCTCTTCGCCAAGATCCAAATATTTCCTCATTTTCTCAGCAGCCGTGCGATGAACATTATCATCCGTTGGCACTCCTATTTCTATTATAGGGTTTGTCTTTATGTGTGTCGAGATCCCTTAGCACTGTTTTCACAAATTCTGTTATTGACGGGGCCACAGCCCGCACACCATAGGATGTTGTGGGTCTCAGCTCACCAGTAGAATATAAGTTCGTACCCGCTTTTATCAGTCGTCGATTTTGCAGATCCACAATGAGGCTCTGTGCTGTTAGTAGGTCAGCCCCGATTATAGCAATATCGACATCAGCCACTACAAACGTCCATTTAAAAGCAGTTGGAAGACCTAAACTTAGCTTTATTGTTTCCTGTCCGTAGGTGTGTATTATTGTCGAATTAGCCGCCACTAACTGAATTTTATTGTCCTTAATTAATGTGTGCTGTTCAGCTGAATTTTTAGGAATAAGTGAGAGCGTTGCACCGGTGTCAATTAAAAACAGAATATTCGTAAGAGGATCTGTAATAAATAGTCGACGCGCTGGTATGAGGCGATTGTAGGGCGTCTGCACAACCGCCGATATTAGTTTTCCGAAGGCTTGAAATTACAAGGTGGTTTGCATGTTTTTGCTCGCTTACCAAAGTTAAAATGGTACCAACAATATCCCTCACGCTCCGGTGAAGCTTCTGAGGAGCGATCTACTTGTCTGAAATTTGACCTGCCTCGTGACGTACTTCGTGAACGAAACTGCCTATTATTATTCTCAATTTTGGTAGTGAGAGCGCTTACTTGTAAAGTTAAATTATCAAGTTGCTCCTGCAACGATGTTTCCATTCCAGCTGCATTAATATTATACCGGGTAGGCCCTATGACCGATACAATTCTGTCGGCTGTTTCAGATATTTTGTCGAGTGGTTCATCTGAGCCAGCAAGTATACTTTGCACTTGTGTAGGAAGGCGTTGTAACCACAAGGTTTTTAGGAAATCATCTGTTATTTTGTTGCCTGCTAGTTCTTTCATTGTGCTTAGAAGATAAGATGGTTTCATGTCTCCTAATGTCAAGTTTTTTTAGTAATGACCGCATTTTTTCGGTCTCTGACTCCTCATAAAATTTTAATAATCTCTCTTTCAGGGTCGTGTATTTGTTTTGTTCAGGAGGAGTAATTAAAATATCTCTCACGACGCGTAAAACATCATTCTCCAGTGATCCGATAATATGATTAAACTTAGTTTCATCTGACGATATTCGAGCCAGCGCAAATTGTGCTTCAATTCTAGCAAACCATAAATTAACGTCTTTAGGCCAAAAAGGGGGAATTTTAACACTAAAATGAGATACCTGTGCTGTTGTGCCTTCTGATAATACTTTTTCGCTGTTCGCATTTTCATTGCCGTTCTTTTCACTGTCTCCGTTCATTTTGTACCTAGCGTTTCTAGTCGGGGTCACCACTTTACTATAAGTATTAAAAACACTATTTTCACTGTATATAATAAACAAACTTTATTGATGATAACACACAAAAACATTTATGTAACCTTTTCCAGCTGTTATTATTATTATTATTATTATTATTATTATTATTATTCTGTAATGCTTATTATTTATTACAACAATATGATAAAAAAAATAAAATAAACCTTTCAGTAATAACAAACAGCTTGATAACCTAAAGCAAAAGAACTAATATCGCTCTTTATCGTTTATCTTGCTAATAACAAAACTGCGTCAGATGATTGTTGATAGATCAATCTTAGCAATTATCAGAGCCTTGATATGTTTAGATGAGTTTCGAAATATCAAAAAATGTGCTTCATCTTTAAAGATATTGCCGTAATAGGAATGCCTTGTTTACCACTTTAGAGGTCAGGGTTATATTGCAAGGCTCTATTTGATCCGATAATAAATGTGTTTGTTTTAATAAAGATAATACGGTTAGTCGAATATTTAAATTAATTTTAACCTCAGCAATAAAAACAATACTTGATGAATCAGAAACAAATCCTGAATACCTAATATTTGTATTGAGAACATCAACCTGAGGAAAGAACGATGAAATCTTGATATTCCTTTATGTATCACCTCTCTTAACCACCTAGGATAACCTGGCCCTCGTGTCAATCAGCCAATCTCAGGGAACAAAGCTTGAAATCGTTTTCAGGAGAAGAAGATATTCAAGGATGCAGTCAAAGAGAAACACCACGTCTAAGTAGAAATACTCTAATGCGTGCCAACGTTTCGACCTGCCTCCCAGGTCTTCTTCAGGGCCACCGAACCACACTGGAGAGGAGATGAAAGATGACTGATGTGAAACGGAAAGTACAGCTTGGCAGATAAAAGGTTTTTACCTTGCAAGGTAGTTCGAAACGTTGGTACGCACTAAAGTATTTCTTCTTGAACGTGGTGTTTCTCTTTTACTGCATCCCTGATTATCTTCTTGTTCATTCATCTTAACAGTCAACTATACTTTTATTATTATTATGTTTTCTCTCTTTCTATGAAGTAAAACAGCTAGCAAATGTTTCAAACATTATTTGTTTTATTGGCTTGATAATTAAGGGAAGGGAGTTTATCTTCTTTCTTTCAAATATTAAAATTTTTCTATAAATCAATTACTAAACTTTTTATTTTAATATGCAATTATATTCTTCCTTCATTCCGTACGTCCATACAGACACACACACATATGTAATATAATGTTCATACATTTAATAATAATAAAGTTCTTTATTTATTCTGGGATCTTATGTCCCTTAAGAATAAAAAATAATGTACAATCATTATTTTAAGGCCTTCAGAACCTTAAAATGAAATAATATTTTCATAACAAAGTAACAGATAATAATAAAAAAAAAGAGCAGTAAAAAGAAATTAATAAAAAGTAACATAAAATTTATAATAATTTTTTACAAAAACAAAAAGATTTCTTGACTATACACTGTTTATAATTATAGTTTATAACAACTAAAAAATGGCTATTGATAGTTTATGGAGGAAAGGATCTGGGTGGATAGTAGGTGGTTAAAGAAGTGGTATTTGAAAGTTGAGAGGTTAATTGAATGACGAATGTGGAAGCAATTTTCAGGGTAAACCCATTTTACTCAAGTAACATGTCCTGATGCCTAACCAATTGAAAATGGTCTTGGAAGTAGCAGAAAAAGTGAGAAGTTTCCTAACTTGCCTCACACACACTTCTCGGTAATCCTCCGAGGCTTTTAAAAATAAGATGAGCAAAAGACCCTCTAATGTAGAACTTTTAAAAAAATGCTACTAATGAGTAGTTCTTAACGGTTATTGACATGTAATTCTAATCGATATTCTAAAATTTACTTATTTTATATAATTTATAAAGTTTTAAATACCAATAATAACTTTGTTAAAAACTTATAGTTTCTACAGTTGATTAATTTATTTAGGCTAAACTAACTGATAATATAGGTATATAGTACAGGAAGAAGAAGTATTCATACATAACAAATGCATTTGGGGTCTTGATAGGCGAGTGACTTGGGACGAAGGTCTCAAAGCGCTCTGTACAGAAAGTCATGGGTTCGAATCCCACCTGGCCGGGTTATAATTTATTTCCGGACGCACGAAATAAATCTTAATCTTTCCAGTCTAGCTAGAATAGGTTGGTAACCTATAGAATAGACCAATAACCTATAGTACATAAGGACGTTAAGCCCCAATAAGCAAGGAATAACATAGCAAATGAATAAAAAAATGTTCTCTTTTAGCTAATACAGTTTTAAATGCATTTTTCCCTTGGTTTCTGTGCTAAAGGAATTTCTCAACGAGTTGTCTCAAGAAAATAATCTCTCAGCTATATCCAACTTGATCTAGAATCAATTGGTACTGAGAACTGTAATATTGTGATTTTATTTTTGCTCAAAATTTATAAAGTTGAACAAATATTCTATTTTGGGATCAACTACAAATAACTACTTAGAAAATTGCAGAAGATTTATCGTTTGAAAAAGTGTTTAGTTCGTTATTCATCTTAACTATTAATTAAGATTGAAATATAACTCTTTGGAATACAAACTATACTTTCTCGTTGCCTCCCACATCTAAAAAGACCCAGCGAATTCCCTGAAGGAGACGCAACTGCAGACTGTGCAATAGCACACCTGCGCGGACTAAAAAAAAAACATCTATTGATCAGACCACGCCCAGGGTTCATGTCGCCCAACAGTTTGCCTTTGTTTTAGCTAGGTCCAGTCGATATGGCCCTTAATAAGTGGAAGTCAGTAATAGTATTTAATGTTTACACCACGCGCCAACCGCGTTATTTAATGCCCCTTAGTTTGTGATAGACTCAGCTGTCTGCGTTGAAGTCCTTTTTGGTTACATGTTAAGGGTTGAGTATGTTCCTGTAGATTTTTCGATAGACAGTTTGTACAGAATTAATAATTTTTTATGTAATTGCTGAGATGTAAAAATTAGAAATTTTACCTGTGAATTTTCTAATTTATTTAAATAATAAGACTCAGCTGTAAATGACCAATAATTACAAAACCCATGAAATAAAAAACTATATATGGTAATTCCCGAAATAGCTAGCTTGCTTGGTTTTTTTTAAATTTTGTTTAAATATCTATTGATATTTATAGCTGTATAAATTATATGAGGGCCATTCAATGAGTAACGAGACAATCTACTACTGCCCCAAACCGGTTCATTTAATCAGTACATGGCAACACTTATACACTTGTTCCATCTTTCTACTAATTTGTAAATGCTCTCAGCATAAAATTCTTTGGGTTGATCTCGAAGCCACTATTGCTCCTGATTTTTGACCTCTTCGTTGAAATGAAAATATTTCCCTCGTAGACCCTCTTTAAAGGGTCCATTAAGATGGTAGTCTGATGGGGCGAGATCGGGACTGTAAGGAGGATGTGAAAGAATCTCCCACCCCAGTTTTTAAAGCTTTTCTTTTGTCAGCTGTGCCGTAGCGTTTCGTTCTAATTTCAGGTCTTATCTTATATTCCAGCATGTCACTGTAGAACTGGATGTTCATTGTTCTTTGGCCTTCAAGAAAATCACAAAGAGTGAGAGAAGAAATCGATAGGTCGTCCGCTGTGTTCTCGGCAGAAACTTTTGTAGGACCAATTTGAAACTGTTCTACCCATCTGTAAACGTTCATACGATTCAAACAATTGTCTCCTTATACTTTTAACATTCTTTCGTGGATTTTAGTACCTTTCTCACCTTCCGCGACAAAAAATCTGATCATGGAAAATTGTTCTTCCACGGAGCTATTCACGAACGGACAGAGCACAGTTAACTGAGTAAAGTTAGGTTATGATTGAACAGCCATTTACAAAATATGATTGAACAGCTGATCAGATCTAAGTACAAGGTTGCCAACCTTATGTCTAGTTACTTATCGAATGACACTCGTATACAAATAACTTTGAGGAAAAGATAGCAATGACAAATCAATAAGATGTAAAAAAACTATTCACTTGCACTTCAATACAAGTTCTGCATTAGAAGGTCTCTTGGCTATCTGCTTTTCAGACGCCTCGGAGGATTAACGGAAATTGAGTGTAAGGCAAATTGGGAGACTAGTGGATTTAAGTAGTTATGGAGTTTACAATTGAACGAAAGGTATCTAGTTAGAGCCGAATCAGTAACATATGTAACATTAAGATCTGTATGGATAAGTTTGTTTGTGACAAAAAGGGGAAGTGCACACTGCTGACGCAGCGCATTTTCCTTCAAAGTTGTTTATATAAGAAACTGGGCTCCACTCAGTGCCGACTGAGTGTGCGTTGCTCCTATCTAACCTAACTAATCTTATATGCCATTATAGGAACATTAACGATTTTATAAAGGAGTTTGGATTGCGAGCATTGGATACGAGAAGAATTGGAAGATTTAGTGAAGCCCCAAAGCTCGACTCCGTATGTCTAATGGGTCTAATTACTGTCATGTAAATAAGTCTTTTGTAATTTATTGGTAGCTATGAACATTTGTCTAGTAACTATTGGGGTAGTCGGAAAAGACAAGAAGTTTCTTGCCTTTTAAATCCGATAAGTCTTAATTAATACCGATTCAGAATTCAAAGTTTTTAATTTCTTGAGGTTTCCGGGTCATTCATGTATAAGTTAATGTTCAAGCGGATACAGCAGCTAAAGAAGCGTGTTACCTCTATCCTTTAACGTTGCTCCCTGTCCCTTTACCAGATCTTAAATACTTAAAACATCAGGTTAAAATAGCATGGCATGAAAGATGGTTCCGAATTGACAACAGCAGCTAACTCAAAACAGGAACTCAGACGTAGGTCAGAGCAGGACTCTGGGATTAAGAATTCCTTGGTAAAGAGAACAGATTCAGGATGTATATCGTAAGCTAGCTAATATCTGGCTTTATATTATTAGTATATCTGGAGGTGGAATTGGCTAATTAACCGTGCTTATAATATTAACCGTCCCCATTCAATAACATTTAAACATTCACGTAACATTTTGGAAAATAATTTTGGTATTAATATATGAAAAGTTGAGATTTTCGGTACTTGGAATAAATAAAATAGATATTTCAGTTTTTTTATGTATTTAAACAAGGATTGCGTAAACAAACTTCTTGTCCGCAATACCACATTTCTTTTTTGAATATTTATATTATTTAAAGTTGTTAACCAATTTGATTAAATTTAAAGTCTCTTTTCATGATTTTTTCTCTTATTATAAACTAATAACGACTTCTTGACTACAACTCCAACTTCAATTTTAATTCTTCAAAACGACTACTCTACATCTACGTTAGACAAGCGTTCAAAGTTTCCAATCAATTGCATAATACTTTCAGGACAGTGGCTAGACCCATTTAGACATAAGGAGTCGAGCTTTTGGGCTCCACCAAGCTTTGTTTTTCTCTCGTATCCAATCCTCACAATCCAAACTTATTTCTAAATCGCTCCTTATTATCAGCCACATAAACTTATCCATGATGATCTAAAGGTACCATATGTTGCAGATTTGGCCCAAACGAGATATCTATCCTTTCATAACAAGTTACACACCCATTCGAATCCCCTAGTTTCCCAACTTACTTCTAACTTGATTCCTGATAAACCTGCGAGACATCTGAAAAGATGGGCTAGAAACTTTCTAGAATGCAGAGCATTTATACATTTATTGAAGTGCTACTTAAGGGGTCATTATCAATTCATTGTAATATTTTTACCGCACAATTGCTTATTGTAAATTTTTGTAGTAAAATAAGTTGTAAATATCAATAAAGTATAGGACATAAAAAAAGTTTTTAAAAATAAATGGCGTGTGCATAGGGTATATGTATTTAAATTAACGAAAATTGGGATGTAATTGAACATATCGCCTTTTCTACACTACGATAGTTTATATTTACCTTATAATTTCCTATTCTAAAAACGTTTCTCGAAGTTAGATTTGTTTTTTCCCTAGCGGATTAAACATCAACTTGTGACACAGGGCTGGGAAATGGATTGGCTTAGCAATCCCAATCAGAGCCCGGGCGTCCAGCCAATTGGAAACCAGGAGTTGAATGCTAACTACCTCATCTACATAACTGATAAATTGTTAGTAGTTAAATTGTAATAAACATTTTATTACAGGTTCCTCCAATTAGGTGTATTAGCTTATAGTTTCGCAATAATCTATATCTATTATATAATAGGACAAGCCATTTTTCGTTTGTGATCACTAACCGTGAAAACTACTGAACTAATCTGTACCAAATTTTGACTACATCATCTTCATAGTTCAAAGAAGGTTTAAAAATTAGATGTTCTTTTAATAAATTATTGTTAAAAAAACGAGAAATATGAAAATTAACCAAAAGGTGGAGAGCGCCGTTCATTATCCTCAATAGTTTCTTAATAGTCTCTCTCCATCTGGATAACCAACTCACAATAAAATTAAAAATTGGATGTAAAATTATGTTTTTACGTGAATTCAACCAACTAGTCTGTACGATGGTACCAGGTTAAAAAAACAAAAAAGTATTTATAAGGGAACCCTAATATTTACTCTGAATCTTAGAGATAACTGTTAATTTGCATTAAAAATAGTTTAAGACGGGATTTATAAGATTTAGATAGTTGAAAAAAGGAAAAGCCTATGACATGTGTTTATCAATTATGTGACACACTATAGCCTTTACCCGTCTGCAGCAGGAAGAACTATCTGGTCCATGGCTCTCCTAATCCCAGTGGCCTTCCTAAATCTCCTGTACAATAATTCCAGCTATATAGTCTATTATATATAAATATTATAATTCCAGGATCTGGTATTATATAGCTCTTCGCTTGATGTAGATCTAAACCAATGTTTTTCATTCCAACTTCCTGCCTGGAGCCTAAGCCCTGCTGGACAGGTAGGAAGTAGAGCGGAGAATGACACGTAGCCTGCCAACTAGCTGATGGACATGTCGAATTTCAGCGGACTATTTTTAGCTGAGAGGGACCAAAGTTGACCAGGACGGATAGTAACAAGCTACTTCGCCTTCTAGCCGCCTCATTCTGGACCTCATCCAACCCACCCGGAACTGTGCGCTGCGCGGATAGCTTTAAAGATGCATTTACATCACAGCAATAGCTCGTCTTTAATCTTGGAAATGAAAAAAATAAGATTAGTATTATAATTAATATTTTTAGATCCAAAAATAAAAGCCAGATTTTTCTAATTAAAAAAAGTTACAAATAGTACGCTCTTGTTCATAATTATTATATATCATAAGCTTACCCTAATCAGGTCGGCAAGATACCCAAAACCTGAGAAAAAAATTTCAAACAAAGGATTCAAAATTTGAGAGAAGAAATGCAGAGGTTAGGTGGAGGGGATATAGACCTTATTGAAGACTAATCCTAACCGGAAAGTAAGGAGAAGTATTTTTGATATCTTCTGATGGAGGAAGTAGAAGCCAGAGGGAGTATCATTTGTCACGATACGCTACTTACAGACTTACATGTTTGGACACTTAAGAGCCAGTAAATTCATAAAAAATTACAGACATTTACATAAAACTCTAACAAACTGATAAATAATATGGTAACATTAAAAATTCCTGTTATAGCTCAACTGAGGCTTAAAAAGAACTGGACGAGCGATCTCCTAGTCTAATCCATGATGTAGTATCACACCTGGATATTGTACCACTGGGTGCTGACTCCCTCATGCCTGATCATGTCTGTTGTTTTTAATGTAAACTCAGATTCACTGGTAGTAAACAAATGTATTACAGTTGTGAATAAAATTACTATTAAACTTTTTTTAAATCTATTTATTGATATTTACAACTGTATTCGATATAATTAACAAATAAATTTGAGGAAAATGATAACAATGACATGTCAATAATTACTCACTAGTAGCACTCCAGTAAAAGTTCTACATTAGAAAGGTCTCTTGGCCATTTTCTTTTCAGACGTCTCGGAGGCTAATCGGGAATGGAGTGTGAGGTAGGTGGGTTTGGATTTTGCTATGAAAGGATAGCTATCTGGTTTGGGCCGAATCGGCAACGTATAGAACATTAACATCTTTATGGATAAGTTTGTTTGTGACATAACAAGGATCATTGAGGCTTTTACGAAGGATTTAGGTTTGTAAGGATTTGATACGAGAAGAATTGGAAGTTTTAGTGGAGTCCTAAAGCTTAACGCTGTATGTCCAAAAGGGTATAATTACTGCCATGTAAATAAATCTTTTGTAATTTATTGGGAGCTTTGAACACTTGTCCAGTAAATGCTGAGCATCGGAAACGACGAGCAGTTAAAAAAAAAAAAAATAAAATAAAATAAAAGTAAGGTAAGGTGGGGTAAGTGTGTTTATGGGGTAAGTGCATTAGTCCGCCATAATTTCTATTGTCATTTTGTTACAACAACTGCCATTTTTTGTATGTAGACAGAACTTTATAACCTCCAAACCTAACATACTAGAGTGCTCTACTGTAGAGGATAACCTCTCTAGGATTTTTCATAGTTCAACCTGTTGATCTAGGTGTCGTGTAAAGTTGAGCGAGTTAAAATCATAAAATTGTATTGTATGTATTTTTCGTTATTTTTTTAATTTCAAGGAGTAAAATGATTTTTGGGAGTTGCTTATTTTTTCACTTACCCCATCAAAGAATCAATTCACTGCTAAGGAGTTTACAAGAGATTTGTGCACTTACCCCATTTAGGTGGGGCAAGTGCGTACATAGGACTGATAGAATTGATTTTCCTTCGCACTGATAATAATTTTTAGGATATCAGGGATATCAACTATATTGCTGAAAAGAGTATAGTTCAACGTTTGCAAGATAACAAAAAATATTATCCTAGCATTAATAGCTGATTATTTATGTTAAGTTAAAGTTGAACTTTGCACTCCATATGACGCACTTGCCCCACTTCACCTTATATAGTTTGTAATCATGCTTACTTTACAACACTGTAAGTTGACTTTACAATATTTTACAACTTGTTGACTTTTTGCCCTCTCACCATCACGATACCTGTAGCTATTCCAAAGTTAGAATAACTACTATATCTTTATTTTGATTTCTATAGAGACATTTTTATTCAACTAAATTATATTCTTAAATGCCATCACTCACTTCCTGGTCATAATTTTCTTCTACGTATCCAAGTTCAGCGTTCCGTTTATGCCTAAATACACTCTAAATTAGAATACTGTGCGTGGGCTTAAACAGTTAAACTGTTATCTAATGAGGTAGTAAAAACATTTGAACAAAATATCAAATAGATTATGTATATGTAAATGCCACTTGACTGGATTCTAAGAAGATATAGCCACTCATCGCTGTTATATTTATATATATGGTAGAAATATAAAAAAATAAAATTTCTTTAAAAAGAACATGTATGACGTAATATATGCAGTATGGCTTAATAGATGTGATAGATATGACGAGATGAGCTAATAATGGTAATTGGATAATAGCGGGCAATGCAGTAGACCTGAGACTGTAACCGAGCCGTGATATGAGCCCGCCGTGATCAATACTGTCCCAGCCACCTCTGTCTGCATTAGTCACCTCGTAGTCTCTCTCCTCGCTTAGCTCATTTGTATTTTATTATTATTAAAGTTAAACTCCAGTTTTTTATACCGTAGGTTTATTTATTTTCTTAGAGCTGGCCTATTTAGATAACATAAAATCATTCTTTTCTATATTCACCTTACTACTAGGTCCTATCTTTAATGTGGCTATCACGCGATATCTTCTAGACCTATTGATATCTGAAGTTTTACAAAAATCCCAATATCACTGAAACTAATAAAAAAATATCACTAAAGGTAAAAAAAAAAGAAGAAGTAAAATTCAAAATTATAGTTTAAAAAAAAACTATAAAAACACGCTTTTGCGGCAAACCTAACTAAAAAGCTAAGTGTGGTAAACAATATGCAGCAGTCAGACCTTTTAATTTTTTGAGTTCAAGGTTCGAAGCTAATTTCCCTGTACTATTCGTGAATTGTTTGTGTTTTTAATGCAGTTTATCCAAAATCAACCAACAATTTTTTTTTTTTTCTTTTCTTTTTTAACATATTTCAGAGTAGGAATGGGCAAATTTTGCTTTAAAAATCCTATCTTGCATACAATGTAATGATCAATAACATTTAGCATATAACATTTTTTTATTGAATTAGTCTGGTTATACGCTCTTAAACATAACCAAACCAACTTTTTAAAGTTGGCAAAATTCTTTGATGCTTGAAAATCGATTGTGGCTAAACACCTATACCAAATTCAGCTTAAGAGATGTTTTTAGACGCACAATTTAATAAACTTGAATTTAGTAAATAAAACATTTTTCGATTGAAAGTATTTTTCTATATTTTTTTTTAAAAGAATCTGAAAAAAGTTCAACAAGTTTGGGATTTTTGCCCCCCATACATTTTCTCCTTATCAAATTTAGTTTATTTTTTGATATTTTATTCTCAGGACCCACCTGGACCATATAAAAACATAAAACCTACTACTTCATCTTTTGCAAGGCAGACTTCCATTTTGGGGGTAATTTAACTAGACTAAGTGAGAACATTAGAACAAAGTTGTCTAATTATTGTATTGTCATTGGTCCTTGAAATGTGTGCAAATTCTCAAGTTTGCTGGATCAGATTGCTGGAAATTGGCGAAAATAACTATTAAAAAACAAATATTGGCCTAAACCTACTAAAGTTTGCATTATGAGATTCCAACTCACTAAAGACCTCCGGGTCATACCATACCAAATTAACGCAGGATATAAACATTCAGATTTATTTTAAATTTGGTACAATGGTTGTTATAGAAATTTGAAAAATGCCAATTTCTTTTTCAAATACCTAAAACGGTTTCAAATGCAGTGCTACGTAAAGTATCCCAAACTCCGTGGAAAAAAAAGGAACCCATCTATTTTGAATTTTGGGAGCTTAGTTTTCTCCTTACTAAGCTAAAGAGGTAGAAGGAGTAGTGCCATTTAACTCATTTTTAAATGTTCTTCCTTGTGATGTAAAACATAACAAAAAGTTTTTTTGAGAATCAATGCAAAATTTGGATTTGGATTTTCTCAAAAAGTTCATTTTTGAAATTTTTAAAAAAATTGCAATAAATAGTTAATACTTTTAGTAAGTTGTTCTTGAATTATCATTGGGATGGATAATGGATTTATAATAAAAAAATAGTATTTTATTAAACTTTTATGTCAGCCAACCTGCTAAAGATTTCTTTACTATATTTCATTAATTATGAACTTAAAATTAAATTTTTAATAATTGCATCGTAGAAAAAAGTTATTCAGAATTCATGATATATTGAGTCTGTTTGGCTTCTTCAGAAGTTGTTACATAAAATTACCATTTTCCTTAATATCTATAAGGACAAGCTTCACAGTTAGGTTCATCAAATCCTAAGGTGGTCAAGTAAATTATTTTTTATTTTAGTGTGTTGATTTCATATGGAATGACCCTGAAATAGAAAGAATTCACAGAATACTTTTCAACTGTCAATTTTCTGATTTTTAAAATATTTGCTTTTATCTTGCCATATTTTAATTTTAAACCACTGCAAAGTGACGATGACCTAAAAAATTAAAAAAAAAGAATTTTTAAATAACTCAAATTAGATGGTTGCTTTAAATACTCGATTCAAGTTGCACCTTAAGGGACTTCTATAATGGCAGTTCTCTCCCAGTAAATGTTTTAGGTTCACCTTGAAGGCAATTTTTAAGAACGAAACATCAGCCTGAAAGTAATCATAAAAAAAAAAATATATCAAAGAAAACAGTTTTAAGACTTTTATGGATTCGCAACAGTAACATCTTTGTCAGTGGTTTGTTTGTTTTTGTTCATTGGCGTAGAACTGCATTGGTCATCAAAGCCAATTGTTCATTTTTATTTTTAAATGTTTATGGGTTACTATTTTTTAACTACTTATTCTTATTTAATTTTTTTTTTCTAACATTTGTTTGTGTAACTATCGAAAGGGGCAGCAATAGGAGTGGGTAGGGAATTCCAGAAGGAGGTATGTGAGGGGGTATACAGGTTAAAAGGTTAGGATCTAGTGTTTAGGAGGTGGATAGAAGAACGCAGAGTTAATAGGTCAAGAATATAGGAAGTTTTTTTGGGTTTTAGAGATTGGAATAGGAAAGTACCCAGAAAGTATTGCCGTCGGAATTAAGGAAAAAGGCACCCAAACTCAGAATGCCGACAAGTAGCATGTGACCGCCTGGGGATCCCGAAGATAAATCTAATGAATCAGTTCATTAGTCTCCTCAACTTTATCTCAAGACCACCAGACAGTCCCCCATAAACTAAGCAACTGTAATCAAAGAAAGGGAAAATAAGAGAGGACACTAGAAGTTGATGATGTTCGCTTTTTTTAGCTGTAGACTATTCTTGTAAAATTATGTGAAATGAAAAATTTAGCTTTTCTTTAAAACAAACATCGGACTAAGTTGATAGTGAAACTAATTTGGTCTCGGCTGAGAAGAGTGACGGACAAGAGTGACCAACCAGGAACCGGAACTCGATAAGGAGCCGCTTGAGGTCAATATATAACATCCTGTCCGATCGAGAACTCAACGCTTCTTGAAACAAAATCATCTAATGGCACTTATATGTTACTGGCACTTCTCTTTTGACGGGGAGCAATGATGTATCATTGTTATACAGTACATGATGAGAGGCAGTAATGAGGTTTCTCTTTTGAAGGTTAAAAATTAAAGTCTAACCCGATGAAATCAATAAAATTATTTCTGCCGAATACAAATTACTATCATATAAAAATGTCGATCCTGTGATTTTTTGATATTGTGTGTACAAATACGATTCATGGGTCTTTAGTTGTATGCATAGTCCATTATCCGCAAGAGATTCTGTCCATCTGGGTTACTAACACATACATTAATATTAAAAATTTGATGTCCATCTATGCTTTTACTTAATCTTCAAAAATCGAACTAGTGCAATTTTAACCAGGATAAAAATTATTCCTACGCGTCAAAATATCCTTGAAGAAATAATGCTCAATTGCTAACTTAAAAAAAAAAAACCAGCACTTCAATCATTAGTTAAAATTAGCCATGTTCTTTACTCATAAGAGGACGAAGCCGTGAAGGGAAATGCTTGTTTTATATACGACTGCAAGATCACCATTATATTGTTCATTATAATTATTCTTAAGGAGCAATGGCTACAGAATAAAATTTATTTTATACAATATATACTACTAAAGGAGTAAATATAATATTGCTATGATATGATAGAACATTGTACATTTTTCATATTTTTTATTTATTTATTTTTTATATATTTATAATGTTTTATTTGTTTATTCATTTAAGTTTTAATATATGTAGATAAGACAAGATGCAATACCAGGACTTGACTTTTTTAGTCATTAAATGATTTTATTTGTTCATCAGACGGATCCATATATTAATGGACATGAAAGGTAATTCATTAATTATATATGTTGTGTACTGATTTGAATATTACTTCACATTATCAATACTTAATTCGTATTTGTCGTACATGTATGTTTTCGCTTGTTTTAGGGCTTGAAAATGTGGCAATAGCCATGAAACGTTGTCCATTTTAGAAAATCATTGTTAATATAATATGGTTTTTTAAAAAAATAATGTTGGGAGATTAGATTGCTTTTATAAAACACCTAATAAAATTTATTTTCATTTCATTTCACATTAGAACTAGTCCCCATTATTCCGGTGAATTCAGTAAATATTACTTTTATATTATCCTAATAAACTGGAGCTCAATAAAACATCAGAGAAACATTAGGGTCAAACGGGTAAGTATATCAAAACAGCACCAGCGTCAAAGGAAGGGTTCTAACCTTTATTTTTGTCTTTTTTATTCATTCAAAATAATCAAAACGTAATTTCATATAGCTAAACCCTTTAGTAAGGAGTTCTGTTTCAGTATCTATTGAAGATATCCCTCGATTTTTTAAAATATAGTCAAAATTACTATTTCGCACACTTTAATATTCCAGTGGCTTTCTAACATTTATTTTAGAATTAGCATTTCATTATTTCTAATAATCAATACAAAACCGTTTATACAAAATTTATATTCAAAACTCCTCTAAAGTACTTAATAAAACTTTCATAAAAACAATTTTCGTATGCATAAATCTACGCGTGTACTTGGCTTGACAGCTGTTTTAACTCGCTAGTAAACTTCTAATAACTTGCATAACTAATAACTGACAAAACTTGCATGAAAACGGAACTATCGGGAGAACAGGTCAATGCAGTGCACTATAAGATAACGTTGCATCGATTTTACATCATGAGTCCGAAATTCGTGAGGTCAAATACCTTCTAGCACAGACAGAGGACTCATCTCATCCAAAGGTTTAGTTGGAGGTATACATATTTTGTTGAAATTTGTAAGTTATAAGAACGCATTCATGACGATAGATTTAAACATAGTTTACAGGTGTTAATTAAAGTTATATATTTGCACCTATTCATAATTGGTTTTTATTTTTTAAAGCAACCTTCACCAATTTGATCCTTTTTTAACTTTGACATTTAACAACTAATATAAAAAAAAAGATATTTTTTTTGTTAGGTGTCATTTAAGAGGTTGATATAAAAAACAAATCACAAAAAAAAATACTCTTCATTTATTACAGTTTCTAACATTCTAAAAGAAATATACATTATGGATCGTCATATGCAGTTTAAATTTGATTAAGAAACGTTTTCTGAAGCGTTGTGAGCTCCAATGTTGTCTTACTGTGGAGGTTAGGGATACACGATCAAATGAATGGTTATTCAGGTCGAAGAACAAAAAAATAAATAAGAGATCTTCATCACACGCAATTACAGTTTTCTTATTCTTACCCCCTTATACACTGTAAAAAACAAAACAAAATATACAAAAACCAATAGGCCATTAACTATAAAAGCAATATATATAACAAAAATATTATTTACTTTGAAAACTTTTGGATCCTAGCCGTTTTCTAATAGCTGTTATATCAATTTTTTTTCCCAATAACTTGAAAAAACCCTATTCTTAATTTGGAAGAAAAGTTTTTTCTTACTTGTTTCCATAATTCAATCCAAGATTTGATTACCGATTTTTGAGATCTTCCATTTCGGATATTGGTGGTTTTTGGAGTATAATTGTCCTACAGTGGCTCTTCATACATTTTCGATTGGATTAAGATTGGAAGAATAAGCAGAGCACAGAAGTAGAGAGGTATTTTGGGATCAGAGCCTAGTTCCATTGTTCGGCTCGGAATCATTATTTAAACAATTTTTTTTTGTTTTTTGTATTAAGCTATAAATGCTGTTATTATTTTTAATTCATAGCTGAGGTTTATGAGTTTGGTCAACGCCACATTGTGCAAAAATAGAGCAAATCTATTTTTAATATTTATTGTAATTGACACAATATCCATATATAAGTACAAACATATTAGTTTTGATCATTACTGGTATTTTAGTGTTAGGTATGTTTACCAGCCTGCAAATACTGATCTGCAATTCTAATAGGTGAGGGCTAAATAGGTCACTCCATAGTTCGCTCTGGATCCGCCGTTAAAGATTCAAATCATAAATGTATTCACTTATTTTCGTTTCTATTTAAAAATCTTTAATTTTGATAAATGTTGCAATCTGCCTTATTCACCGGCAAATAGTACTTTCTATAAAATAGTGCGTAAATACCCATTCACGTGCTATTTGCTAGAAAATCAAATATATAGTAAAATAGAACAAAATCACGGTAAAATAAAGTAAATTAATAAATAAATATTATTAAAGAAATGATAAAAATAAAAAAAAATTCATAATTATTTACCCTAAGGCTTAAGATCCCCTTGTCAGTTTACCCCCTTCTCTTTGTGAGTAGGTAAGCAGGGCTCCAAGAGATCCTAGCACATCTTTTTCAACACGTCTTTGGTCCGTATGCAAATGGAGACTGTGTGAGAGCGCTTTCTACTGCGTTTCGAATTTTAAAATATATTTGGGTAATATCGATGGAGCACTACATGTAGGCTCCTCAAACTGCTCACCGTGATGAAACATTATTACAAAGTAGAAAAAGTAGTAATCTAGTCTTCCGGAAACTAACAATCTTGGAAAGTAACTCAACAGCTAGTTTTCAACACTTATTTTTATCATAATGTAATCAAATTATAAATGACATATTGGGTGCTATATTGATAAGAACGTGATCCAATTCAAGCAGGCTTGATACTATATAAGGATTAATACAATTAGATACGTTATTCAGTTAGAGGCAGCGAAAACTGTGTCGGTACGGAGCACGGAGTGGGGCGTATTTTCTTATACAGTTGAAACTGGATAAGTAGAATCTTTTGGTGACAGGAATCCAATTCAACCTAAATAAGTATTCTACTTGGACAAGGTTTTACTTATCCAGGTCATTAAGATTGCATGTGAATAAAAGAGATTTGTAATTTTTATAATTGTAAACATTTATTAATTGTGCAAAATACTAGACCTTTTGTTTTATCAATGTACCACCAATTGGTATAATTTTACTTAGGTACTGCCGCAGACTAAAATCCAGCAAACCAAACTGTTTTGATATCTCATTCCCTGACTTTCTACTTTCATATTCACGAATAAAACTTAGTTTTTTACAAATTGAAAAAAATTTTAGACTTCGCAACGTGTTGACAGGAGGAGCTTTACTTGTCAACTGGCAGGGAAGTCAGCAAATATAAGAGTGTTGCGACAATAGGAGGCAACCATAGGTTAGAGTGCAAAAACCAATGTGCTTAATGTTAACATATTAGAGACCAATTTAAACAAAACAAACCCATCTATCTCTTCACGTTTTCTTGGTAGTGATAGGAATTCCATTTATAGAAGTAAATACAAACATTTTCCTGGTGTGGTTAGTGGTTCCTGGGGTCACCTGTGGTGTAGTGGTTAGCATAGCAACCTACTAAACCCAAGATCGCGGGTTCGCAGCCCGGCATATGACCTTAGGAGTTTTTAAATGGAATAAAAAATCCTTAGCTATGCTGTCCTTCGGAAGGGACGTAAAATGGGGGTCCCGAGCCTGTGCGATGTCAGGTACTCGTTAAAGATTCTTATCCTAATTATATCTGGATAGGCAAAATGTAGGACTCCCACCGTAGCATCGTCCGATTAGCCATAGCAGCATAAAGTGACGTTAAACGAAATAAACAACAAACATTGTCCTATTTACAGAAGCTGTTTCCACATAAATTGATTCCACTTACGGAGGTGGAAACATTCCAGTTAAAGAGTTTATTTAAGGGGAAAATGATAGGATCAAGCGCTTTGTACCACTTATAGAGGTATTCCACTTATAGAGGTATCACTTATATCAGTTAGACTGTATGTCTACCTTTGCTGGAAAATCCGTTCTGTTACGCTGCGTCCCGGTTCTTTAGTAGTGTGCGCTAGCCTTTCGAATAAATTCCATGTTATACGTTTTCCAAATGTAGTCCAAGGTAGCGGATTTTCATTGTTTGTCAAATTTTAATTTGAAGTAAAGTGTTAATAAGAAAGCAGTTTTGTTATTTTCAAAAATTTTATTACTGTATATAAAATCGATGTAGTGATTACAGGAAGGACAACCAATGCGAATAATAGCAGGAAAGAGGTACATTCAGTTTCTAAATAAAAATAGAAATATATGCACCAATCTCAAAATAAGAGTCTATAAAACGATACTACAACCGGTTATGCACGGAAGCGAGACATAGACCTTGACATTACACGAGGAAAAATTAGTAAACATGTGGGAAAGGAAAATCCTACGAAAAATATATAGTCCAACAATGGGCTGAATCTTTGGCGAATAAAGACTATTGAAGAACTGAAGACTCTAAATGCCCCAGACATTGTAATATAAAAAAAGGAAGAATAAGCAGAATTTGCAAGTAATGGAAGCTAGTAGGCTCCCTTATATGATGTTGGATGGACCCCCGGGTGGGAAGAGAGGAAGGCCTCGACTTCGTTAGCTCGAAGATGTGGTGGACGATCTTCGGGCTCAGGGTGTGACAGGATGGAGAAGGGAAGTTGATGAAACGTCTGAATGGAAGAGAATCGTAGAAGATGCCAGGATTCTGTTGATGATTATGATATAAAATCAAAAAAAGCAGTTTCATTCGCTCTCTCTTAAATAAAATATTTAAAAAATTGAAATGTACATTTTTATAGTTTTATTATTTATTTTATTTATAATCATAATAGCAGTACGTGTAAAACAGGAGTACGTGTTTTCACATTTAAATCGAAATCTGGCAAAATTAAGGGAGTTGACAGTTAAAATTGGAATAGAAATCGCCTCTCTCCCATATCGCCCCCACTGATTTATTGCTCCCTCCAAATCATCCACTTGATGGTACCCAGATCGGGTACCACTGCTGTAGAACAAGGAGTCGTAGGTTTGCGACGAAGGATTTTAAGTTCAAAAAAAGTGTTTTCACTTTATAAATTTTTTTTGCAAATTTTACACCTTCCCTGGATTTTTTTTTACAACTACCTGTTTCTTTGATTATCCAGAATAACACATATTTTAAAGCCATCAACCATCCTAATATGTCTAGTATGACCTGAGATATAAAATTGTTAGAGTGTATTACAATTTTTGTACAGGACTACAGGGGCAAAAGGATACTGTTTTTCAGATCTGCCAGGATCTAATGATTTTTGGTGGCCGAAGGACATCCTTGGCCACTCTGCTTTTCCACTAATTAGTTTTCTTCCTTAAGGATACTATGACGGAAGGATATATTTGGGCCACATATATATTAGTTTTCGTCCTTAAGGATACTGTTTTGAAATATTCCAGAATTTAACGGTTTTTAATTTATTCAAAAGGAATTCCGCCATTGTTATTATTTTAGTCTTTGTCCTTGAGGATACTATTTTGAAATATTTAAGGATTTGACGGTTTTTAAGTTATTAAGGATATTCCGCCTAAATCTCCCACATATACTTAATATTTTTGATCTATTTTTACCAAAGGTAATTTTTATTAAACCCGTTGCCTCTCAGTTGTAGTCTCAACTAGTAACTTTATTATTATTTCTTTAATTGATTGAACTGACTCCAAGGGTCTTTTAGGAAAATTTGACCTTGTTAACAGTATCGATGTTTAGAAGTAGGGCACGAACTATAAAATTTAGAAATTTTAATTTGTTATTAATTTCCAATACACATATCTGATCCTTCTTATAACCTGTATCGTCTTTAATACTTGAATCTTATATTCGTGTAATGGTTACTTGTACGCCTGTACAATGTTATGTGGCATTGTGAAACCGATTCTCGGGGTCATTGAATGTATTAAAGTGTTAATATCATTCATTTACACATAATTAACATACAAACATCACATTTTCTCAGAATATTATGCATCTTTTTGACATAGTAATATTTCTTATTGTATTATGATGAACCTTCTCTTTCCCCAAAAATATTCGGAATATTTTTACATTTTAGTTCTCATGGTTGTTTGGAAGGGAAGAGTTATTTGATGGCGCACTATACAACATAACCTCGTTTTATTATGTTCAATTTATGATATAATTGAAACAATCTATTAGACGATAGCATTATCTTAGCGACCTGGCTAAGTTGTTCTCTAAAATTTAGCTAATCTGCAATTTTGTATATAAATTATTAACCAAATTTCAATGAAGATCATACCTACAAAGCTCTTTAGCTTTCCTCATAATAAACTTATAATGTTTAACAAATTAGTTTACAAGACTAATTTTAATTATTATAAAAACCTCATTGTAGCAAATTATACAGTACCAAAATTAATAATTAAAAATTATTTAATATCCCTTAGTTTCCTGTTGAACAGGTCCGCCTAGGACCTAGGACTCCAACTGGACAAACATTTAGCTTGGAATACACATACAACACAAAAACTGCAAGAAATTCTAGGATGCCGATTAATTACAAAACCCTTTTATATGACAATAGTTCGATCTATTTGGATGTACGGCGTTGAAATGTAAGGCAGAATTACGTTTCCAATCCTTGCAATCCAAAATCCTTATTGCTCCTTACTTTGTCCCAAATAAACTTATCCATTATAACCTATTCCATACGGTGCTGATTTAGTCATAACCAGACACCTATCCTTTCATAGTAAACTCCGTAACCATTCAAATCCACTGGTTTCTCAACTTGCTTCCCATTCTATTCCACATAACCCTCCGAGGCTTCTGAAAATAAGATAGCCTTCGGATCTGCTCATATAAAACTTTTATTAAAGTGCTACCAACGGGTTACCATTTGAGTTGGGTTGCTTCACAAGCGATTGTCGTGTTATGAACATTATTATCACATTTACAACACATGTATATTTATTTTTGATTGTGTATTATTTTTTTCTCTCTTTATTCTTATTGATAATACTTTATTTTCTTATTTAATTTATATTAATATTTACTATAAAATCAAAACTCGATAAGTCAAAGTTGAAGGGCAACCAAATTTAATTCGAGCTATCAATTTTTCCTATACAGTAATAAATTACATAATTAAAAACGGTCTGTTACTTTCTTACGCATATATGCAGGATTGCGGCGATCAATGACACGCTGAATTGGATGCAATGCTGCAAAGACATCAGCTTCTACCCTTGGTAGCCATGGCTAATGAAAAACAATTAACGCGATAAATGTCTGTCATGTTCCCGAAATGAAACAGTTCTGAGGATAAGCGAGGATAGGGTTGAGATAGACTGGTTTCTATGGGTTAAGGATTCAAGGAAACTTCGACTTAGAGTCTCAGGAGTTGTGTAGACACAAATTTTACTTCGAGTTAACGATTGTTGGTTTGAGTAAACGAATACAATTTATCATATAAACATAATCGGGAAATGCGGTTCACTTCGACTTACCGATATTTTCGACTTATCGAGTTTTGACTGTATTTTGTATCTTGTATAGTAACAAGATTTTTTTTTCTTTTTATTGGACATATTATATGAATGGATTCTTCGTCATCCATATTATTCATTGCCCTTTAGAGAGGCAGCTTTTAATATTTATTCAATAAAACAATTTAATATTTATTCAATTTATTCATTTAATATTTCTTCAATACACAAATTAATATAAACAAACTACTTCAATTCGTACTAAGTTTAACTGCAATGTATTTGTATGTCTATGTTGTCGAAATGAGAATTTTAATTCAATGTTAATTGGACGATAGGATAAACCTAAAAATAGGATTGTAGGATAAAACTGCAACACCACAACCGTTGGAAGGACCGGTGTAGTATTTGTTAAAGCGACTGTATTCTTGCGCTATAGTCCATTAAAATAAGGCTCCAAAAGGCCGTTTTCAAGAAAAAACTGCAACGGATCTTTATGTTTTTGGGGTGCTGAATCCGAATTTTTGCGGGGTGCTGAACCCGTTATTTTTGGTTTTATATCTATAACACGATGACGAAGCTTTTTTCGAAGAAAGTATTTGAAGATTAATTGTAGCTGGAACTAGAACCTACATAATGAAAAAAGGAAATCCGAAATCGGACCATTTTTTGCAAAGTTACGTTATTGGGAAAAAATGGAGAAATTGGCCAACTTGCTGTCAGTCCCACAGCTCCGCGAAAACACGTTCGTCGTACTCTTTTGGCTGTAAATCTGAAACTATTTGTCCGATACAATATTACTTTTTTTCATATTAAAGCTGATTAAATTTACTATAAGAATCTATAAATGAAGTTTTAATCAAACCCCGTAAAATGTACATGCCACCAGCCCGCCAATAAAAACGTACTTTTGTAAAATCCAAATGTTTTTTGGCACATTTGTCGCTCTACCTCCTTAAATATTTGTGTGATCCCAAATTTCTTTTTTCTATCTCAAAGCTGATTAAATTCGCTATCAGATGGTTTATATGTAAATTATATTAACTCCTGTAAACCACCCAAGCTAGCACGCTAAATGTGTATGTTTTGGCAAAATATGTAAATTATGACATGTTCAGTAGACTGGTGTGGGTATTTCACGGTGTTATATATAAGTTACATATATAGAATCTAATAGTAAAGATAAAAGTTTATCTAAAGCAACAGTGTTTCCACAAAAATTCTGGACTTATGTTTCAAATATCCTATTTCACAAAAAGGTTTTTTTTTAATCATAATATTCTATTTTACTTAATAACAAAGTTGGAGCCAGCTGAAGACAGAACTGTAAACTCCACTAATTGTAAGTTGGATAATTACGCGATACAAGACAACACAGCATATCATAATAGACTATGGACCCTGCAACAAGACGATAAGCTGTTATATTGGCACATCGAAGAGCCATTAAAGTTTATGGTTCGTAATAAAGAATAAAAGAATTCTGAAAACAAAGAAGTATTATTTTCTTTATTGAGTTAAAATCAGGTCTAGAATTGTTGAACTTTAATAAGATATCGGACAAAAAGATAACCCGCTCGTTTATGAAGCTTTTATCATAGTTGATATTTCTATTCTCACTAAATATAGCTTCTATTACTTAAATTTCGTTGTACTTTGCTCGGAAGCTCTTTGATCGGCTTCCGAGCAAAGTACAACTAAATTTAAAGATAACCCGCTCGTTTATGAAGCTTTTATCATAGTTGATATTTCTATTCTCACTAAATATAGCTTCTATTACTTAAATTTCGTTGTACTTTGCTCGGAAGCTCTTTGATCGGCTTCCGAGCAAAGTACAACTAAATTTAAAGATAACCCGCTCGTTTATGAAGCTTTTATCATAGTTGATATTTCTATTCTCACTAAATATAGCTTCTATTACTTAAATTTCGTTGTACTTTGCTCGGAAGCTCTTTGATCGGCTTCCGAGCAAAGTACAACTAAATTTAAAGATAACCCGCTCGTTTATGAAGCTTTTATCATAGTTAATATTTCTATTCTCACTAAATATAGCTTCTATTACTTAAATTTCGTTGTACTTTGCTCGGAAGCTCTTTGATCGGCTTCCGAGCAAAGTACAACTAAATTTAAAGATAACCCGCTCGTTTATGAAGCTTTTATCATAGTTGATATTTCTATTCTCACTAAATATAGCTTCTATTACTTAAATTTCGTTGTACTTTGCTCGGAAGCTCTTTGATCGGCTTCCGAGCAAAGTACAACTAAATTTAAAGATAACCCGCTCGTTTATGAAGCTTTTATCATAGTTGATATTTCTATTCTCACTAAATATAGCTTCTATTACTTAAATTTCGTTGTACTTTGCTCGGAAGCTCTTTGATCGGCTTCCGAGCAAAGTACAACTAAATTTAAAGATAACCCGCTCGTTTATGAAGCTTTTATCATAGTTGATATTTCTATTCTCACTAAATATAGCTTCTATTACTTAAATTTCGTTGTACTTTGCTCGGAAGCTCTTTGATCGGCTTCCGAGCAAAGTACAACTAAATTTAAAGATAACCTACTCGTTTATGTAGCTTTTATCATAGTTGATATTTCTATTCTCACTAAATATAGCTTCTATTACTTAAATTTCGTTGTACTTTGCTCGGAAGCTCTTTGATCGGCTTCCGAGCAAAGTACAACTAAATTTAAAGATAACCCGCTCGTTTATGAAGCTTTTATCATAGTTGATATTTCTATTCTCACTAAATATAGCTTCTGTTACTTAAATTTCGTTGTACTTTGCTCGGAAGCTCTTTGATCGGCTTCCGAGCAAAGTACAACTAAATTTAAAGATAACCCGCTCGTTTATGAAGCTTTTATCATAGTTGATATTTCTATTCTCACTAAATATAGCTTCTATTACTTAAATTTCGTTGTACTTTGCTCGGAAGCTCTTTGATCGGCTTCCGAGCAAAGTACAACTAAATTTAAAGATAACCCGCTCGTTTATGAAGCTTTTATCATAGTTGATATTTCTATTCTCACTAAATATAGCTTCTATTACTTAAATTTCGTTGTACTTTGCTCGGAAGCTCTTTGATCGGCTTCCGAGCAAAGTACAACTAAATTTAAAGATAACCCGCTCGTTTATGAAGCTTTTATCATAGTTGATATTTCTATTCTCACTAAATATAGCTTCTGTTACTTAAATTTCGTTGTACTTTGCTCGGAAGCTCTTTGATCGGCTTCCGAGCAAAGTACAACTAAATTTAAAGATAACCCGCTCGTTTATGAAGCTTTTATCATAGTTGATATTTCTATTCTCACTAAATATAGCTTCTATTACTTAAATTTCGTTGTACTTTGCTCGGAAGCTCTTTGATCGGCTTCCGAGCAAAGTACAACTAAATTTAAAGATAACCTACTCGTTTATGTAGCTTTTTATAGTTGATATTTCTATTCTCACTAAATATAGCTTCTGTTACTTAAATTTCGTTGTACTTTGCTCGGAAGCTCTTTGATCGGCTTCCGAGCAAAGTACAACTAAATTTAAAGATAACCTACTCGTTTATGTAGCTTTTTATAGTTGATATTTCTATTCTCACTAAATATAGCTTCTGTTACTTAAATTTCGTTGTACTTTGCTCGGAAGCTCTTTGATCGGCTTCCGAGCAAAGTACAACTAAATTTAAAGATAACCCACTCGTTTATGAAGCTTTTATCATAGTTGATATTTCTATTCTCACTAAATATAGCTTCTATTACTTAAATTTAATTGTACTTTGCTCGAAAGCTGATCAAAGTAATTAATTTGTAGGAATACACAACTAAAATTGTATTTTAGGTGGAACAAAATGATAGCCCAAGTGCTGTTTGTTTACAAATATAGGCATTTAGAATAAAGAGATAAGATAATTTCAATTTACTCCTTGGTTTTAACGTGATCATTTGAAACCATGGAAACGGGACGAGCCAAATCTTTGAATTTGAAAAAGAACTTTTTTAAAATAAATGTGCACAGTTTTTTTGTATTCCTAATGAAATGAAATGAAATGAAAAATAATATTTATTCTGGGACACCTTGTCCCCTAAGAATAAGACAAAAGTACAATAAAAAGGTATCATTGTCTGGCTGCGTACATAACAGGCAGCAACTTATATAGAATGTAAATTATATACATATAAATATATAGGGTATAATTTTAGATTTGAAAAAATAAAAGTCTTTGGGTTTATATAAGAAAAACAAGATAAGAAAATAACAAAATTAAAATAAAATATAAAATAAAGAAATATTCTAACACTAATATATTACATAATTTCGGAAGATTGATAATTGAGGAGGTATAAATTATGTTTAAAGGAAGTGAGAGAAGGAGCAATTGGGATCGAAATGGGTATGGAATTCCAAAACAAAGCTGCACAATTAATAAAGGATTTTTCAAAGGAAGCAGTTCGATGAGAAGCGATATACAAATCTATAGGCTGGGATCTAGTGTTCAAAAGATGAATGGAAGAACGAAGGGCAATCATGTCGTAAATGTACGAAGGTTTTTTGGACTTTAAGGATTGGAATAGAAAGGAACCAAGGAAGTATTGTCGCCGAAAACTTGGATAAAGCCACCTCAACTCTGAATACCAGCAAGTGATGTGAGAACGCCTGGGGATCCCAAAAATGAATCTTATGAAGGAGTTCATTAATCTTTTCAGCTTCATTTCAAGCTCGCCAGACAGTCCTCCGTATACTAAGCATCCATAATCGAGGTGGGGAAGGATGAGGGAAGATACTAACAATCGACGGGTTTTACAAGGGAATGATTCATTTCATTGATTCATGATTTCCTAGTAGAAACACTTAGGTTTACTCCACTAGTAAAATACTTAATTTAATTAGGTTTATTTATCAAAATTATGAAAAAATGAATAAACTCCCTCATTATTGATATAAATACAAAAAAATAAGGACCCGGCCGGGACTAACTGTTGTGCCTACAAGCCTCCTCAGCCCACTCTCCACAACCTCCACACTTGATCCCATTTCCCTCAGGTGGGTTGGCATAGAAACCGCACGTTTTTCTTTTAGTTCTCTGTTGAAGGTTTATTAAATGGTTCTGATGAACAATTTCGTTGAATCAGAGAGTATAATGATATATAAAACTTTTCTAAACCAAGAAGGTTACGTTCTCGCGTTTCCATGGCCCAGACTCACGGTATTGCAGTAATAACACAAAGCACAAAATTGTTATGTTAATAATGACAAAATATTTATGATAACACAACGTAATAAATACAGGATTCCCTCTTAGTGTGAACAATTGAATGAAACTAGACCAAAAATGAAGAAAAATACCTTTTTATTCCAATCCGTTACAGATATATGATAATTAAAAATTTTCCTGGAAAAATCACGTTGTTTTTCCTGCTATATTTTTCAACTTTTGGCCACATTACCGGATTTTATGACAGCTTTCCTTAATTTTCTAATAAAAAATGCAAGTTTCTATGTTTAAAATGCATATTTTCAATAATCATTAAAACGAAAACATCTTGTTTTCCTGGTTATATAAGTGAACTTCTCTATCAAATTGCCACGGAATCATAACTTTGACCTTACTATTCAGAATCTGGTTAAATTTGAAAGTTTTTGTCATAATCGTAATTTTGTGGATTGTTTTATGTCTTTATAAGTTTTATAAGTCTAACATTTATGAATAAGTTAAAAATTTAGCTGTTATTTTGTCGCTGATTAGGGAAATTTATTTAGGTTCTAGGTTAGTAAAATTGAAATATTAAAGGTTACATATCAGAGAACATGTTTTATATGTGTTTTTTTAAAAAGGAAAAATGCTGAATTTGCAACGGATTGGAATAGAAAGCTGCGTTCAGTGACATTTTCTTAATTTTGTGTGTAGTTTTACTGATTTTTTTTTCACACTATGAATGACCCTGAAAATACCGATGTCTGCTATTCGGTAAATATATTCAATATTGTCAAAAAGTAGTAATTGCTTGAAAAAATATAAAATTAAAAAAAAGAAAATATGTATAAAAGGTATATGAGTCGAACCATAGTTTTTTTTGTTGAAACCGATGCCCAGAATCGACTCCTGAAGTTGCTGCAGACTCTTGCTGAACACACAGTATAGTGCTATATACAGCTGGAGGTTTATACAGGAGAAAAAGGAATGATAAATAGTGTGTTGCGCAACGATGAGTACTAGCCTGAGCAATGCTTCACTCAGTCCGGGCTTCGTAATCAAAACTCCCTGCATCCATTTTTAGTCCAGCTGTGGTATTTCCTTTATTTATTTTGACCAAGATGAACTATTTACTTATACAGTATCTTGATCATATTAGCAGTAAAAATAATTTGTTTGATATACTTAGCATAATTTAATTTATATATCATTTTGTTGCAAAGAAACAGCTATGAAAATTTGGTAAAGAGACTCGATGGCCGAGTGTACCTATATGCGTATTTGTGTTACTAAATATATGTGTGTGTGTGTGTGTGTTTGTTTAAATTAGATAGCGAATCATCTTGCCCTATTTGCAAAATTCTAGTGGAAACAGTAGAATATACATTGTTGTCCTAGATTTGGACCATCGGCCAATCAAAAAACAAATTTTTAAATTCAACATTGGATTCATTTTGATTCATTCTTTAAAGCGTAGTTGTTGATGTGATAATTGGAAACTAATAAAAACTGAAATCCGACATTGTATATTTGTCCAAAATTCTGAAAACTTGAATGAACTTGGACTGCAATTTTTTTTTTTTAATATCAATTTACAACTGTACGAATATATACTTCAAGTAAATGTGTTGATAACGATTAAAATAACATAAAACTTAAAAAGAAATGCTCATCAGTACCGCTTCAATAAAAATTCTACTCTCGAAGGTCTCTAGGCCTTCTTCTTTTCAGACACCTCAAAGAATTATCGGGAATGGAGTAGGAAGCAATTTAAGAAATTAGTGGATTTGAGTGGTTATGGAGCTTACTATAAAAGGATAGGTATCTGGTTTGGTCTAAATCAGCAACATATGGAAACTTAAGATCTTTATGCATAAGTTTATTGGTGACAAAGTAAGGAGCATTGAGGATTTTTGATTGTAAGGATTGTATAAGAGATGAATTGGTTTAGTGGAACCCAAAGAATTTTGTTTTTTAATTTTATTGCGATTACTTAAATCTCTAAAATTCTTTTATTTAACAGACGAAGAAACTTTTATAAAATTAATTTGGATCAGTAGAAATATTCCCAAAAAAAAAAAATAAATAATACTGGTTATTATAATTGTATTCCTTATCCTTAAAATATTTTCCAAGGAATATGTTACAAAAAGAAGAAAAAAATGTTAATGAAACAAGTTAGAGAGAGACTGCGAAGCTGCCGAGTAACGAAGAAAGAGCAGTAGATATATTTATCCCTGACATTACTACAGTAGCTGGCTTCAGTAGGTATTTGAATTGTAGAGTTGCCACCAGCCAATATCGTTCTTAATATCACAGTTTAACTCATCATTGTATAATAGGCTATAGTAGTCGGGTAGAGATGTGGCGTTATCCACTCATCATTACTGCCTACATTCCTATGTAGATGATCTTCAATGATATTCATAGCTAGGCGATGCGGAAAGTGGCAAGTGTAACGCTGTTAGCAATTTTCAACTGCTGTGAAGAATTAGTACCAGGCACTATCACCAACAAAATGCGAACAAGAAAGCGTCCATCTTGATTGGAATGTATGGAGTACGTCTGCCTATTTCATATTTTCATAAAATTCTGTTTCTTGTTTGCGTTATGAAATGGTACATCTTATAAAAATTTTTCAGGAGGAAAATGACCTGTTATAAAAAATAAATAAATACATATTTAAAAAATGCAATCGAAAGGTAATTTAATTTCTCGTTGACAAACGATTTTTCTTTAATTATTAATTACAGTTCAATGTCGATATTCCGGCCATTCAACAGTAATATGGCCCTCTACCGAACTATTGGGCCTACACAAAATTAACTCAAAAAGATTTTCAAAACTAGAGGTATTTTACGATACTATTTGAGGTAAATATTTTTAACGGCCACTAAAAATGTATTGGAGATAGGTTTTCATTAATAAATGAATCTTTAACCCTTTTCAGAAATATTTCTCCTGGTGATATCACAAATAAATGGAGTAGCGTAAATCTCTAGTTATGGTCACCTCACCAGTTATGGGCAGGCAGGTCAATACAATTAACGCAAAAGTAAGGGTCAAATACATTTATTTGTGATATCGCTAGAAGAAATATTTCTTAAAAAGGATCAAGATTTATTTACTTATGAAATCCTCCCTCCTATACTTTTCCAGTAATGTTTAAAAAATATTTTGCTGAAATAGCATCCCGAAATACCTCCTTTTTTTTAGTAAGAACTTTTTAAAGGATTCTTAAGGAATTATTGTAAAATTTCTTCATTTTTTTTTAGTTTTGGAGTTACGTAGCTTTTCATTAGAATTCAGGATTCCATACCAGCTCCATTATATTGGAATATCTGATTTTAATTAACAATAATTTTGAACTGACCATAACCGGTTTAATACGAGATATGAGTTATCGGTTTCGATTTTCTTTGGTGTTACATACGGTCTTCCTACTAAAAATTAAAAAATAGAATTTTCTTCATTTGAATATGTCATTTTAAATCTTAAATACTACATCCTTTACAAGCAATAGTGAAGTTTGACATTACGTTAATATACCATTACTAGTTAATATAGTTATATTCTGTACCTCGCATCGATAGCTGTTGACGTTTATTCTATTTGAAACTTTGTTGACAAAGGACAGCTAGACAATAGCTAAATATAAACATAGAATAGAATAAAAGTCCTTTGATCGCCTCTCTCTGAACACCATGTGGTTTAATAGTGCTAACCACACCTAACCTATTTACTACCAGTGCAAACATCTGTGAATGTGATACGCTAAGTTTCACATTTACATACTATTTTGTTAGACCACTTTGAATTAGTTTTTTTTTATTATTATTATTGAAGTTCTAGTTGTTCATTAATTAATAGTATTTTTTTATTTTTTATAAACATTTAATGAAATGAAAAATGAAAAATAAACTTTATTCTGGGACTTACTGTCCCCTAAGAATAAAAATAATGCACAATTAAGAGTACAATTGTCTGGCCAATTATTTACAAATTAGATGTTCCAGTAATTAAAGCACACATTTTTTACAGGAAAAAAAAATTAAATTGATATAAGTATAAGTATTCATTTGATTATTGACATCTTTGCGGAAGATTGATTGTCTAAAAGGTACTGGAATAGGTTATTTTTAAAGGAGGTTATGGAAGCTGCTTTACGAATAGAAGTGGGTAAGGAATTCCAGAAGGAGGTAGCACGAATGATGAAGGATTTGTCAAAGGAAGCGGTTTTATGTGAGGGTATATATAGGTTAAAAGGTTGGGATCTAGTGTTTAGGTGGTGTATAGAAGAACGCAGAGTTAATAAATCAAGGATATAGGAAGGGTTTTGGGTTTTTAGGCATTGGTATATGAAGGTACCCAGAAAGTATTGCCGTCGAAATTTAGGAAATAGCCACCCAAGCTCAGAGTATCGGCAAGTAACGTGTGACCGCCTAGGGATCCCGAAGATAAACCTAATGAAACAGTTCATCAGTCTCCTCAGCCTCATCTCGAGACCCCCAGACAGTCCCCCATAAACCATACAACAGTAATCAAAGCAAGGGAAAATAAGAGAGGACACTAAAAGTTGACGGGTACTCTGGGAAAAGAAATCTCGGGATCTATACAGTTGTTTAAGGATTATGATGGATTTTTTGGAAATTTGGGCGATATGGTTATTCCAGGAAAGGTGATGGTCAAAGGTAACTCCTAAATTTTTAATGGAGTTTTGGAACTGAATAGGAAGGTTATTAAGGTAAAGCAATGGGTAGTAAGGAAGGGTATGGAGGATGGGTTTTGAACCGATGAGGATAGCCTTAGTTTTCTTTGGATTCAGATATAACTTATTCTTCACTGCCCAACGGTTGATGTTATCAATGTCTTCCTGAAGTTTACGAGATGCCTCGAGCATATCTGAAGGATGGAAAGATAGGTAGATTTGAAGGTCGTCTGCATATAGGTGATAATTGGAATTGTGGATAAAGCTGGGTAAGTCATTGATGTAGATAGAAAATAGGGTTGGTGACAGGGAGGATCCTTGTGGAACACCTTGGGTTAAAGGTAGGGAAGATGAAGGAGGACTGTTGGGTATGATGACTGACTGGGAACGATGAGATAAGAAGGAGTGGAACCAATTTAGGGCACTATTAGATAGGGAGAAATTTTGAAGTTTAGATAGGAGAATTGAATGGTCAACACAATCGAAAGCTTTTGAGAAATCAAACATGACAAGGATCGTAATTTGTTGTTGATCCATGGAGTAATAAAGGTCCTGTGTGATTTTCAACAAAGCTGACTGAGTGGAATAACCGGAACGGAAACCTGATTGGAACGGATTAAGGAGGTTATTATGCTCTAGGAAGGAGGTAATTTGGGCATTGACCAATCTTTCGAGTGGCTTTGATAAATTTGAGAGGATGGAAATAGGCCTAAAGTCTGATGCGTTGGATGGAGAAGGGATTTTATTTAACGGGCGGACTAAGGCCTTTCTCCAGGCTATAGGAAAAATGGAGTTTTGTAAGGAAAAATTATATATGTGAAGAAGGGCCGGAAGAATAGCTGGAAGACAGAGTTTGATTATTTTTATCGGGATTTGATCGGCACCGCAGTCATTAGTTCGGGATTTGAGAATGGAAGTGATAAGGTCATTGGGAAGAATGTGAGGAAAATAGAAGTTGTCGGGATTAAATGCAGCTTGAGGAGTAAAGTGTGACATTGGTAAAGAAATGGTTTGAAGTTTATCAGGAAAAGGATTTGAAAAGAAATAATTTAGGTCGTCGGGAGTGACTGGGAAATTGGAACAAGAAGAGGAGCTGGTAATAGAGAATTTCCTAAGGATTCTCCACTTGGACTTTGGATCCGGGGCCAGGGATAAGATATTATGAAAATATTGTGCCTTGGCACGGCGGAGAGTAGATTGAGCGAGATTTCGAAGGTGCTTGAAAATAGAATAATCCTCAGGTATCCGAGTGCGCCTGAAACGTCTTCTGCAGCATCTCTTCTTTTCATAATTTCTTTAATTGCTGGGGTAATCCAAGGAGCTGGGGGACGCCGGAATATGGATGTTTTAAGAGGAGCTAAGTGATTGAGGAGTGAAAGGAGATTTGATGAGAGGCATTCCACCATCTCATCAACGGAATAGGAAGAGAAGATAGGTTCAATAGAATGTGAGAGGTTATCAAGAAGAGGATTTATACTTTCCGGAGATAATGATTCGAGATTACGCCAGGAGATCTGCTTAGGAATGGGGATGGGAGTGAGGATATTGTACGATATTTGAATGAGGTCATGGGAGGAGAGAAACGGTACGGGATGTTGGGAGTATGTAAGTAGTTTTTTAGGAGAATCTTATTATTATTACATATCTGATTATTGAAATTTACAACTATACAGTATATATACATCAAGTAAAAATGTATTGACAACGATTAAAATACCATGTTAAAACCTGAAAAGAACTACTCATCACTGGCACTTAATTAAAACTTCTACACTAGAAGGTCTCTAAGCCATCTTCGTTTCAGACGCCTCGGAGGATTATCAGGAATGGAGTGAGAAGCAAGTTGAGAAACTAACTGATTTGAGTGATTATGCAGCTTACTATGAAAGGATAGGTATCTGGTGTGGGCTAAATCAACAACATATGGAACATTAAGATCTTTATGTATAAGTTAATTGGTGACAAAGTAAGGAGCATTGAGGATTTTACGAAGGATTTTGGATTGTAAGGATTGAATACAAGATGAATTGGATGATTTTTACCTCAATAGTAATTTTTAAATTATTAAAAACGTTCGTTTAAAGCTTATTTTGCCACATGATCATAGCTAGTCTAGGATATGACCATAACTGGTACAACATGCCCATAGCTGGTATTTTTAGATGTTTGTAAAAAATTATGAAAATTTATTTAAAAGGAAGCTTTAGTGCTTATTTGAATTTTACATTTAATTGAATAATCTTTTGAGAATCTAAGTATATAACTAAAGATATCATATTACAAACTGTATCAACGAAATTCCCTTTTTAATCGACAAGTTCCCTTAACTATGATCACAACTAGTGATTATATAGTTATAGTCCCTAATTATTGGGGAAATAGTTCTAGCCCACTCATGATTGGTAAGGTGACTGTATCTAGTGATTTACCCCAGTCGGCTTGACAAAGTAACCGCCAATTCGTCGGCTTTACCGTCTTATCGCCGACTAGCCGGCCCATCTCTATTTATTTTATTTATTGGTTTTGTTCAAAACGTATCTACTTTGGGCCGCCCAAAGGAGGAATATTGGCATCGGACCTCACAGCGGAGCGAGGACGAGGCCATTACGTTAAGGAGAGGGTCAGCCGGTCAAGGATCGTCCGGACAAAGCGACAGTTCTCACGACGAAGCAGGAAGTCGGTCACGTGTCGTCTTACTGCCGGCTCTTCTAGTTCTACAACAAGGATCGGATATGACATAAATGATATCCACATTATTTGTAATGAAGAAAACGCTTTCAATATTTTGGGCTTCGTAATACTAACCCCTTCAAAAATGAACAATACCTGAGACACCAATAGATTTATGCTACCATTTTTAAATTTTAATCGAAAAAGACTAAACTAATAATGAATATTTTTTTTTTTTGGTTTATTTATCTGTACAATTAATCATGGTGAGTACCTCTTAGTGTAAAAAAAAAAAAAAAAAAAATGGATGAAACTAGATCAAAAATAAAGAAAAATGCCGCAGACCTTACCTTTCTATTCCAATACGTTGCAGATATACGATACTTCAAAGACTTTTTTGAAGACACCACGTTTCTTGCCATAAAAGCTACTTTGTTTAAACATTTTTCAAATTTTCGGATTTAGTATTAAATGTTTTATGAGAGCAGAGTTCAGTACTGAGTGCACGAATTTTACGAAATTGGGACCAAAAGAACCTTTAATGAAATTTATTTCATTATTTCAAAAATTAATAAACCAACAATAACCCACATGGTTAGGTAGGAATCCTTCCCCTGTAAAAACAGACTCATCTTTCCATAAAATTCACCACTCAAAAAGTGGTATTCTTCAATATCAGACCTTACCTTTCTATTTCAATCCGTTGCAGATATCAAAGATCAAAGACCATTATTTGAGGAAACCACGTTTTTTCAATAAAAACTGTAATATCTCAACTTTTTTAATAATGTTTCAATAGGCACCTATATCTATACCACATGGACTGGTAAAAATGCTTTTCCCTGCAAAAACAGGCTCATCTGTCCACAAAATTAACCTCAAAAAGTGGTATTCTTGGCATTCAGAAGCAAACGGCAAAAATGAGATCAATGTTCATTATCTATGGGTTCCACTTGAAAATCTTATTGAAAATCTAATAAAATAAGTCCTAAATCATAATAATAAATTTGACCTGATGTAGCTTTATTGGCAATTTTCCTTTATTTTCTATTAAACATTAATATTTTTTTTTTTTTATTTCAATGAAGAGTTTTTTAGATTCAAAACACAAATTTTCATTAAGCGATTATCACAAAGTCTTATTTATACGAGTAACTGATTCATATGCCAAATAAAAACTCAATGTGTTTTCCGGTTTTAAAAGTAAATCTATCTATGAAATCAATAAAGAATCATTAATTAGATCATACTACATGGCAGCTGGTTAAATTAAATTTTACAGATTTACAGTTTCGTGGATAGTTTTCTCGAAAAGCGATGAGCGTTGAAGTATTAAAAAACATTGTAACTTCATTGAATAGGGTGAAGATCAAGCTGTTCTATAGGTCCCTATTTTGTAAAATTCAAGGAGTCATGTACTCTGCTTTTGTAGGAAAGTTTATGCTAAATCTGAATATATGGTCAAAATTTTAAAAATATTAAACAAAATGGGGAGATACAGTGGAACCTCGATACAGCAATGTCCTTGATAAATCGAAGTTTTTCTATTCCCCTTGAATCTGCCTAACATTCCTATGTTATTTTTACCTCTACATATCGAAGGATTGGTTAAGAAGACCTTGATATATCGAATTTTCGACGATTCCTTAGCTTACACCGCACCTCTACAAAACGATGCACCTTTTATCCGAAAACCTCTATAAATCGAAGTCGATTTGTTAAAAAAAAGTAAAGTTTAGACTGATCGAAAATTCTACGATGGATTAACTTTATCTCCTGACATTTGTTTCAGTTTCTGATATAACAATTATGCGATACGTTTCGTTTTCTGTTGTTCCACAACATTTTCTTTATTTTTGAAAATGGTAAAGCGTAAAACCCTTTCGTATGAAGAAAAATTGAAAATTAATCAAGCCGTAAAGTGCGATGTAGCTAAAAAGCTTGGAATAGCAGCGAACACCTTATCCACAATTTTGAAAAATATGCTGAAGTATGAAAATCAAACTTTTTCATTATTAAAGAGGTTAAAAGGGCCCGAGTTTATAGATCGACTTAGACAAAGAGTCGTTTGCAGGTAGACAAACAACTAATTCAGATTCTGTCCAAACGTCTGCTTAAATTTTTCACGAATTTAGTAATTATTCTTTCATTATTATTATTTCAATAAAATATGTACATATTGTCTATAGTTACGTTGAGTATTTTATTATAAATAAAACCCGGATTTTCGTGCAACAAAAATTCTGAAATGTGCAATAAAAACTTGAAATTGTGCAAAATCGTGTAATAAAACTTAAAATCATGCAAAATAAAATGCAAATGATAAAAAAGGTTGAAAAAATAATTCCATAGATACAATTCTTTCCAAAAAGTTGTTTCTTTCTTAAAATTTATTGATCCAGTCCTTAGTAAGGGAGTAGTTAAATAATCATTGTCTAAAATACAATAAGAACAAATCGCTTATTTTTATTGTACGTGTTATTTGTGCAATATTAAACTAAGGTAAATTTGGCCTAAACGTCTTAATTCGTATAAATAATTTGTCTCTGGCTGATTATGAACTTGCAACAAAAAGATGCAATTGCACGAGAATCTGGGCTCTAATTATAAACCTCTAAGCTCTATATATCGAATTAAGTCAGAAATCGCCTCAATAAATCGAACCTCAATATATCAAAATCCTCGATAATTCGAAGTTTTCTCGTTCCCCTTAAGGTTCGTTATATCGAGGTTCCACTGTATTACAGCTTTTATAGGAAAAAAACTGGTTTTCTCGAAAACGTTTGATTTTTCGTATATCTGCAACGGATTGGAATAGAAAGGTTTTTCTACATTGTTAATCCAGTTTCACCCAATTTTTTTTTCTTACACTAAGAGGTACTCACCCTGTATATGTACATATATATATTACATTAGAGTATTACATTGGCAATACTCAGCACCGCCACGGTTGTATAAAAACTGCTCCTTGCTTCTCAGAGGAAGAAAAAAAAAAGATTTATGAACGACTGTCAGAGCAGCCTTTGTTTTTTACTTTTTCTATCATGTCACTCTTATTTATATTTTATGTTAATTATAAAGTGCGTTGATGTTCATGCCTGTAGTTGGTTTGTATTTATTTTTTTATTGTATATTTTTTGGTTAAATAGTGTAGGAACTTGAATATTCGAGTTACATAACTATAATTCGTCATAGTGTTGTTTACCGCTGGCGTACGTAGCTACTTATCCCAGCAACGCTAAGAGGTGGTCGATAATCAATTATCAATTGAGCGATTATTATTTGTAAACGGGTGCGTTATACTTTATGTCATATATGGTCTTTTAGATGAGGTATATATGCCTTATTATGGTTTCGCTTCATAAAGAAAGCATGGAGGTAGAATTCTCTTGAAACAATGACGGGTAATGTAGTATGCTTCGAATACAAAGATTCATGGAAATATATTTGGTTGGTTTGTTATTATTAATTGAGTAGGTCACCTTAACAACGGCATAACCCACAGCTTTTCAGAAATGGAGATGTATATGAGAAATTTCTTAACCCTTTAGATGCATCATAGGGAATATTTTTACTCTTCCCTGAGGTTGGTAGCCTTGATTCTGGGCGTGAAAGGACGAGCACCTGACGATATTTCTCGGCAATAATGTAGTAACCCTCAGTCATGACTAAAATAAAGCTTTCGTCCAGTGACGAAAAATGCCTTTAGGTAAAGCCGGAAAAAATTGTATTTTGAACTCTCAAAAATCGTCCGAACAAAGTAAGCTTTGAAGTTACTGAGCTCATTGAGAACTGAATTTCGTCCCAAGCTGGAGAATCACTCTCATCATGAATTCTTGTTTTACTGTTGAAGAGGAACCAAGATGAAAACGATCATTTTTGCCAACTGAAAATGTCAAATCAACATATTTTACCAAAGCATACACATTTAGTGTGGACTTCTTCCCCTCCTCCCACCGTTAGCTGACCCCCCAAGGGCGGGGGCTATTAGTATGTGTATATTCTAGCTACTCCTAACGAAGCCCTGAGGTCAAATATGATCGCATATTTCATGGCCTCAATGCCCTTACTTCAGCACTCATTGACTGGACTAAATCTACGTTTAGAATCGACACATCCCAATATTAAATATTCGATTATACTTTATTACTATTTGTTGAATATTTAAAGAAATATTTGAAACTAATTAAATTCCTACATGAACCTTTCCTTAAGACTACCATATACAATATGCTATTGTAAAATACAGGGTGAGTACCTCTTAGTGTAAAAAACAAAACTTGGGTGAAACTAGATCAAAAATGTTGAAAAATGCAGCAGACCTCACCTTTCTATTCCAATCCGTTGCAGACATGCGATAAATCAAAGACTTTTTTGAGGAAACCACGTTTTTTACTATAAAATCTGTAATATCTCCATTTTGTTTGAGTATTTTTCAATTTAGCATTAAATTTTCTATAAGAACAGAGAACATGTAACCTTGAATTTCACAAACTTGGGATCTAAAGAGCAGCTTAATCTTCACCTTATTTAGGGAAGTTACAGTCTTATATTACTTCAACGCGCACCGTTTTTTGATAAAACTATCCACTAAACTGCAAATCTTATAAAACTTGAAACTTTAATCAGCTTTCAAATGATATGTAATAAGTAATGATTCTGTATCGATTTTATAGATAAATTTACTTTTAAAACCAAAAAAAACACGGTGTTCTCATCTGGCATACAAATAAGCTACCTGTATAAATAAAACATTATGACAATCTCTTAGTGGAAATGTGCATTTTAAACATAATAAACTCTTCATTGGAATAAAAAACAAAGAAAAAATTATAATAAAATTATCAAAAAAGCGACACCAGATCAAAGCATTTTATGTTATTGCATTTATTTTATTATTATTATTATTATTTAGGACTTATTTTATTATATTGATGAGGTATAGTTGACTGTTAAGTATTAGGAGAAGTAGATATTTGGGGTATGCAGTCATAAAGGTACACAGCAATTATAAAATAACTTTTTTAATTAGTAGTTCCAACGTTTCAATTTGCATTGCAAGCCTTCATCAGGGTTTCAGACTGATGTAAACAGAACTCCTTTCTTTATGACTGCATACCCCAACTATCTACTTATGTTATTAGATTTTCAATGCAAGGTTTAAAACCCAATGATAATGAACCTCATTTTTGCCGATAGCTTTTGAATGTAGATTTTGTTGGAGAAAACCACTTTTAGTTTGAGGCGAATTTTATGAGTAGATGAGTCTGTTTTTTACAGGGGGAGGCATTTCTACCATCCTCACAAGTTACTGATTTGTATGCCAGATCAGACAGAACACCATGTTTTTTTCGGTTTAAAAAGTAAATTTCTCCATAAAATCGATACAGAATCATTACTTATTACATATCATTCGAAAGCTGATTTAAGTTGGAAGTTTTTGTAAGATTTGCAAAACGGTGAACGTTGAATTAATACAATACATTGTAACTTCCCTAAGTAAGGTGAAGATCAAGCTTAGCTTTTATGTACAAGTTTGTAAAATTTATGGTTACATGTACTCTGCTCTTATAGAAAAGTTAATGCTAAATCTGTAAATGTGGTCAACATTTGAAAAATATTTAAACAAATTGGAGGTATTACAGCTTTTATGGTACAAAAACGCGGTTTCCACAAAAAAGTCTTTGATTTATTGTATATCTGTAACGGATTGGAATAGGAAGGTGAGGTCTGCGGCATTTTTCTACATTTGTGATCTAGTTTCACCCAATTTTTTTTTTATACTAAGAGGTACTCACCCTATATAGTATATTAGGAAATATAATATGATAAGTTGTTTGTTCGCAGTAGCTATGTTACTGGAGGCTACCGAATAATATCTGACTTAATCCCCAGTTGTTGAGGACCCCTCCTCGTTTTTTGCCGCCTTCTACTCTACACATGTTCTACATCCCGCGGCAAAAACTAACTACCGCCATGAGTACAGCCAGTCTATGGATCCATTGATAATTCAGTCCTCAACGTATTACAACACGGTAGCATCTATATTGTTATATGAAGTAGTTAATAAGTAAATAGTATCCATAGGTTCTTTGTACTTTGCCTTTCTTTATTTACAGGAGTTTTTTCAAAGTCTAACAAAATGATTAAGCAGTACTGGCACATACCTAAAAGGTTTTAGCTGAAGCACCTGAAGAGAGGATTTGTTAACAATTAATTCAACTTTAATAATACTTGTAAAATTATAATAAATAAATACCAAAAATATAGTTTATTGAACTGTTAAAAATAAAGTTGAATGATCAGTTTTATTCTATTCTAGTTAAATCTAAATTTGGTTTTACTATTATCATTGTTTGTTTTTTTATATACTTATATATATAATGTCACTTTGTATATTGTATATTTTGAGGTACTTTGTTTATTTATTTAATTTTTTCCCTCACATTATTTATTGTATTATATATTATGAGATTCCTTACTTATACTCGTATTTAACATTTTTTTTTTTTTAACTCTACAACGTAATTATTTCTTATTATGCATATTGTGTGAATGTATCCATTAAGCCATCCAAATTACTTATTGCCCACACTAAGGCAGATTGTAATACTTTCTCAATTAAAAAAGAAAAAAAGTTATTTAACTAAAAATGTTTTTTATTCTAAAAATTCAATAATTTGTTTATAATAACTAATAACATTGAATTAGTATATTATTATAAGAAGTGTAAAAATACATACATCCCGAGTGAATAAATTTATTGGTAATATCGTAAAGAACAGATCAACAACCAAGCTTTTCTTTCAATGTTGACACAAATGTTTCAACGAGACAATAGCACTCAACATGTTTTAGCTCTACGATATTTTTTCGTCCGCTTTATTCTTTACGGTTAAAACTAAATTTTATTTTATTTTCTACCAATATATGTATACCTATGTATAAATGCTATAGATATGCTATAGATCAATTGAAAATAATACATATATTTTTTTTAATACGCTTTTTTATACTTCACCTGTATGTAACGGAAAATTTCATCCAAATTTCCACCGATTTCCAGCAATCTGATTAACTTGAAAATTTGCACACTTTTCAAGGATCAATGACAATACAATAATTGAACAACTTTGTTCTAATGTTCTCACTTAGTCTAGTTAAATTACCCCCAAATGGGGATCTGCCTTGCAAAAAGTGAAGTAGTAGGTTTTATGTTTTTATATGGTCCAAATGGGTCCTGAGAATAAACTATCAAAAATGAAACTAAATTTGATAAGGGGAAAATGTTTGGGGGGCCAAAAAAAAACCCAAACTTTTTTCAGATTTTGGAAACATATGTATAGAAAAATGCTTTCAATCGAAAAATGTTTTATTTGCAAAATTAAAGTTTATTAAATTAGGCGTCTAAAGACATCCCTTAAGCTGAATTTGATTCAGGTATTTAGCCACAACCGATTGTCAAACATCGAAGAATTTTTCCAACTTTAAAAAGTCAGTTTTGATCACGTTTAAGAGTCTATAACGCAGAAATGGCTAATTCAATCAAACAAATATTATATACTAAAAGTTGTAGATCATTCCATTTAGTGCTAGATAGAATTTCTAAAGTAAAAATTTTCCTATTCCTACTCTGAGATATGTCGAAAAAACAAAAATTGTTGATTGATTTTGGATAAACTCTGTTAAAAATTGCAAACAAATCACGAGCAGGGAAATTAGATTTGAACCTTGAACTCAAAAATTTAAAGGTCTAACTGCTGAAAATTGGTCCCCACACTTACCTTTTTAGTTAGATTTGCTATAAAAGCGTTTTTTTTTTTTAAGCTATAATTTTTCATTCATTTGCTTTTTTTTGGGGGGGGGGGGTATAGAATCAGAAAAATAGAGTTCGGAAAAAATGCAAAATACTTCTTAAAAATATACTGATTTTCAGTTTTTTTTTTTTTTTTTTTTTACCATGTGAATATCAATAGGTGCAGATTGAAATAAAAAGTTAACTGTATAAAATCAAAAGATATATTATTGTAATTAATGTTAATAATCCAATATATGGATTCCACATAGTTGATACGATTCCACATGATTAACTTCAATAGTGGAAGAGCTCCTGAATAGTAAAATACATAAATTGCCTCATAAATATCAGGAATTATTTTTTGGTAATATTAATTTATTTATTATAAAATATTTTTATTATTATTTTCATACTTAAATTAGATACATTTACATTGTCAAATATAGATTCTTGTTATTATTAAAGCAGTGAGGTAGTAGATATTAGATATTCTCGTGGCAAGGTCTAAGCGCCACTATTAATGAAGCATTCGAAGGTGAACGAGCAATAAGCTGCTATTATTAGTCACAACGATTTAGCGAGTCTGTTTGATCATCTAATAAGGTATACGTTATCAACATTATTAGATATCATTAAATATAATAGATAATATAGAGCAATATATATAATTTTACTTCAGCAGTTAGCTATATATATCATAATGATAGGTTGGTAGTCTCTACACATCTATTGTGTGTGGTGACCAATAGCAATATCCAACAGTAACATTGAAGGTGGATTCATACTGCTCCGTATTTTTGAATTATATATTGTAACTTATGTATTCAAAATATTTATATTTTTGCTAGCTTTATTCTTTAAATTCCCTGTGTAACATATATAATTTCATTTTTATAACTTGTTCACTGTGCATGATTATGAAAACAATATAGTCATAATATAGAACCTTAATAAACATTGTATATCTAGTAAATATATACACTAAACAATATCTAAAATTGTTTAACATTTTACGATCACACATATGTAATGAAGATGGACAAATCCAAAATTTTACATATACATTATGAGTGTAAATTATTTAAAATACAAAGATTTACTTTTATACAATATTTCATTTTCAAACATGGAAAATGGCCGGTGGCCGAACAGACTTTGTTTCCTAAATTTAAGACAGATTTACTCACATTTATACGAAAACTTTGACAAACTGACTGCTAACAGTTTCTTGTTTGTTTTGTTTTTTCAAAATGATTCAAGAATAGTTAGAAGGTGAACATACTAAAACCGGGGGGTTGAGATAACGGTGGGAGGGAGGGGATAAGGTCCAATTTCGAGTTTTTTGGATTTTATCTCGAAAACGGTAGACTCTAGAAAAATATGCTACGAATCAAAATTAAAGCTTATTGAATTTCCTATAAAATTCTATAAAATAAGTGCCAGAAACGTATATATGAAATTAAAGTAAATTTAATGTTTATAACATTAATTCTGACATTTTTTCTGAGGAACGATCGTAGAAGGCACTAGAAGCAAATGTTTGTCAAAAAGTGAGGTAAAAATTATTTTTTTTTTTCGAAAAATATCGATTTTCAATAACGTATATGTCGAGAAACGTTGGAAGTTAAATAAATATGTATGATAATTATATTATAGGAAATTTAATTAGCTTTAATTTTATTTGGAACATAAATATTTTATTCATTAAATTGTTTCTATTTTATCTTTCTTCTGTTCTTATTTATTATTTCTAATCTATTTTTTATTCTTTGCACAATTGAGTTAACAACTTATTGCAATTTCTGAAATTCATTCTCTGGAGTTGAACCATCTTTTAATGGGCAATTTAAGCTTATTCGCCCTATGATGACATTTGTGTGTAAAATAATATCAGTATGTTTGAATAGGTTGTGAAAAAAATAAATAAAATTTTGTAAAAAAAAATGTGGTAGCACTTTCTTGTACTAATGGGTTCAATTTTCATTCCAAGACGCTTCTTTTCTCAGAACACTATCTACATTCTTCCACAAATATTAATTTTCGCCTAACGATAAATGAGATTCATTATCTCAGACATATAGCATTCTATTGATTAGTATTAAAACCACTGTACTAATTAGTAAGCAGTTTTATTTCAATTCTCGAGTAAACAGCTCATCAAAAAACTGAACAAATTGATAACTCCATCGGGGACGAAATGATAAAAGATAACAAAGACGATTCGAGACGAACATGTTACATTGCTAGGAGAGTAATCAAAGCAAATATTTGCCCTCAGATAACTTGTTTGCTCTTCCAATCAAAGATAATAGTTAATCGATTTTATTTCTATTTTAGAGAAATTTATTATTCTTATCCTAATTATTTGATTAGCTACTATTGCTATTATTACTTCTTTATTATAATACTCTTTATTAAATTTATTTTTAATTAAGCATTACTTTGTTTGTTTCAATATAGCCTGTTTAAATCGATGACCAAACAAGCATTATTACTTATAACCGACTTAAAAAAAATAATGAAAAAAAGAGATCCCTAATTCAACACGTATTTATTTTTTATATTATTTATTATTTGCAAGGGTATCTAGTTTTAGTTTTGGTAAGTTTAGCATTAGAAACCTAAGCCACTGATAGATACTATTTTCAGATATTCGCCATTTTTTTCCAACAAAATAATATTTTCCCTTTTGAACAAGGATTAAATCTTTTCGATTTTAAAGAGGATATTCATTTTCCATCTAATACTTTTTACAGGACACTGAAGGATACTCGTTTCAGATCTGACCGATCCAACGATTTAGCCCTCCATTCCCCAGGTTGAACGATATTTAATTTTTTTTTTCTGAAATCCTTTATTTTTTTTTATCCAAAAAGTGGCATTTTAATGAAATATAAAAAAATTAATGAATGTTTTCGCAAAAAAATGGTGGCACTTCCAGGTGCTTTTGGAATTTCAAACCTGGCACCTCTAGGTGCCAGCCTTTTTTTTAGTATTAGATTTCACTTGGAAAATTAGGAAATATGAATAAGTATTATGTGCTTGAACATTTATTACTTTATTATATGTACATTTGTGACTCATACAGAATGCGAATATATAATAATAAAAATACAAAACAAATTTGATTCATGATACATAACATTTCAGCATTGTTTACAAATTTCAAATTCGAATTGATCACATTATTATTATCATTGCAAAAATTGTGAATTAGTGGAAAAACACAAGAAAAAGTAGGAAAATTAGGTAGTTTAGGTAATTTAGGGAAATGAAAAAGGAGGAAAACTAGAAATCTTGAGATAAGCACATGGTGAATCAAGTGGTAACAATATCCCAGAGGCACCGCAGGGTGCCTCGGTACTTTTTCCTCATTCTCCAACTAAATAATTACAATTAATTTCAAATTAAAGCTCCAAGACAATAATTAGAACTTTCTTAAGTAGAACCCAATCAAAATATTCATTGTAACTTAGGTTTTTACTGCTATATTAAATCCGAAAAGCACCAAGGTCCTGCATATCTGTCTGATTGTTGGATATCCTCACTTTTAACTTGTAAAAAACACTAGCGCAACCAAGGGTTGATTCCATGGAATAAAACTGCAGGTTAGTTCCTTTGGATGTTATCACAGAAGAAAGCAGACCAAAAATATGATATAAGAAAATAAACCCGTTTAAAAAATGGGCACCGGCAGGTGCCTCTGGAAACTGAAGGGTTAAGCAAAGAACTGAAACAATTTTATAAGCTTGTAAAATTGGGGTTTTGACAGATGTTTGTTTCAACCAATAGCCTTATCCAAGACAATACAGTGATCACTATAAAGATATTATATCTTAAAAAAAAAAAAAAAAAAAAAAAAAAAACAGATGCAGAAGACAGTGCTGCTAGGAACTGCCGGTATAGTTCGTAAATTTATTAACATTAAGATTTAATTATGAGCCTAACTCTAGACTAACATTACCGACTATGTCATATTTCCCGACAATGCCGAAAAAGAGAGAGAAATGAATAAATACTATAAAGCAATGTGATATGACCCAAAAGAATCGTTAGTCGATTATTTTTTTAAAGTTGTATGATGTAGAATCAACTTGGATTAACATTAGATAATTTTCATATTGAGTTCAGTTATCTGAGGTAGTTGTTTAAAAGATAATCCTTTTATTGTACATTTCTATTTATTTTTGAAGAGATATATTTTTATTCGACTCTGAGATTATCACGTGGAAAGTATATATATATATATATGATATCATTTCTTAATTCATGTTTCAACAGATCCGAAAATATTAAAATCTTCCATTCATATCAATAAGCCACATAATTAACTCAAATTACTGTCTCTTTAGAATATTAATTGCTAGTATAATTAAACGTTATTATATTTGTAATTTTCTCAAATATCATTAATAGAAGATTGACTCCATATATATCAGCAACGGTGTCAATAGAACAAGCTGGTTTCAGGAAATCTTTTTTAGTAACAGACCACCTTCAAGTTATTAACCAATTAGTTGAAAAGTCAAGAGAATATAATTTTCCTCTGTATTTCTTTTTTGACTTCCAGAAAGCCTTCGACAGTGTCTATCATAAGAGTATCTTTGAGGTAATGAATGGAATTGGTATACCGTAGAAATATATAAAAATCATAGAGAAACTATATATTGGAAACACAGCTTATATTGAAATGGAGGGAAGGGGCAAAATATTTAAGATAGGCAGAGGAGTAAGACAGGGAGAAACACTATCACCTACTTTGTTCATAGTGTTACTGGAGAAAGTATTTAAAGCAATTGACTGGAGCAATATGGGCATTAGTATTGATGGAAGGAAACTAAATAACTTAAAATTTGCCGATGACATAGTTTTGATCTCAGGTAAAATTGAAGAACTTAAACAAATGCTGGAAGATCTCCTAACTCATAGTTTGGAAGTAGGACATATCCCAAATTACTCCAAAACAATGTTAATGACGAACAGTGTGAAAGAAGAAATAAGATTTAGTGGAGTAACACTGCAGTATGTAGAAGAACTTGTTTATTTGGGACAGCTTGTATCTTTTAATAATCGTGCAACAAAGGAAGTACAGAGGAAAATCACCAGAGGTTGGCAGAAATACTGGTCCTTAAAAGAAGTAATGAAGGGTAACTTTAAGTTGGAAGAAAAGAAAGCGATTGAAAGCTGCGTTCTTCCCTCAGTTACTTATGGCTGTCAAACCTGGGCACTCACCAAACAACAAGAATCATTATGAACTACAAGAAAAAGGATAAAATTAAGTGTACCGCTATGCGCAAAGAATCTAGAATTAAGGATATAAGCCTACATACAAGGAAAATCAAATGGAAATGGGCAGGGCACCTTGCAAGAATTCAGGATGATAGATGGTCTTTAAAGGTTACCGAATGGATACCATACAATTAAAAGAGAAGGCGAGGAAGGCAGCACAGGCGCTGGAGTAATGTCCTCAAGACTGCCACTGGTCCCAATGGGATGAGAACTGCTCGTGATAAAGAAAAATGGAAAGAACTATGGACTGAAATTGTGAACTCCACTTCCCAGTAGGTTTTGGTCTCCAGGGAAGTTAGACCATAACCCCCATTAAGGGGAGGCCTGCCCGAGGCAACATCCTCCAATCATAAATTGTAAATATATTGCAAACAGTTTTAGAAATACTAAGTATAATTTCTTAATAGATTATTATGAATTGTAAATATCTTAGAAGCAGTACATTTTATTTTATTTATGTTGCAAGATATTATTTGTTTTCAAAATATTGTTTGTTTTTTCATGCAGTAAAAGGGCTTTATTATCTAAAATGTATATTTATAAAATAATAATAATATACTTATTTCTATTTATTGCAATATATATAACGATTCAACTAGATTATTGATATAAATGTCTTCGCCCTTTTGTAGAGGAACTTCTCTGTTTTACATGATGTTGGTGCAATAAAATTCATCTGAATATAGATGGCTAACGTAAGAATCCATTATGGAATACAAATGTGTGAATACTAGTATTTTTTAAAATTTATTATACAAGACTAAAACGACAAGAAGCTGCGCGTCGTTACAGACTACTTCAACATTTACAATTTGACAAACGTTCAAAGCTCCCAATTAATTACAAAAGACTCATATACATGACTGTGATTAGACCTATTTGAACGTACGGAGGTGAGCATTTGGGCTCCACTAAACCATCCAATTCATCTAGTATTCAATCCTTGCAATCCAAAATCCTTCGTAAAATCCTCAATGCTTCTTACTTTGTCACCAATAAACTTATCCATAAAGATCTTAATGTTCCATATGTTGCTGATTTAGCCCACACCAGATACCTATCCTTTCATAGTAAGCTCCATAATCACTCAAATCCGTTAGTTTCTCAACGTGCTTCTGATAATCCTCCGAGGCGTCTGAAAAGAAGATGGCCCAGAGACCTTCTAGTGTAGAATTTTTATTAAAGTGCTACTGATGAGTAGTTCTTTTTAAGTTTTGTCACGTTATTGTAATAGTTAACAGCACAATTACTTGATGTGTAAATTTTGTACAGTTGTAAATTTCAATAAATTGTTATTAAAAAAAAAAAAAAAATTATTAACAGCCTCTACCGTTTGAAAATAACCGATATTTAAAATGTATTTTGTACTTTAAATTTAATTATTCATACCAAATTAATTAAGCGAAAAACATGGAAAATGACTGCAATGAAATCTGATAATTTTTTTACATTAAATTACAAACAAAGGCTGAAATAGACTAAAAGTCAAAATTAGCTGTTTTTTATTATAATTTGAAGGTTAACTATTTATTTGTTTCTTGAAGATAAGATTATCATTATGCGTTTTATTAAAATTATGAATTAATGTCCCTCAATTTTCCTTTTTACTATTTGCAAGATCCTATAGACACGGAAGAATAGTGGATTCAGATTTGCCAGAATTAGACGATTTACGACAGCCGAAGGAAATCCATGGCCTCTGCTTTTCGATAAATTAATTTTCTTCCTTATAAAAATTAATTTAATTTTTAAAAGGACACTCTCTCTACCGGTCCAATCCCTTTTACAGGGCACTTAAGGATACTATTTTTAGGCAGGTCGAAACGTTAACATACAATTATTCAAGTTTTAAACAAATTATATCAATCTCAACCAAAAAAATTAAAAATAGGATAAATACGATTTACAAGGAAAGTAATAACATAAAATAAAATAAAAAAATATATAATTTATAAGCGGGAAAAAATAAGTAAATGAATAAAATAATAAACATTAAATAACATTATATAATCCAATTTGATTTGATAAAGTCTCTGGTACTACTAATGTACTGTTCACTACTACCCAAGAACATACACAGCTGACAAGGTACACCACATTTACTGAGGACACTCCTCCAAGATGTGCCTCACTGTTAGAGCAACTCTCCAGTCCTGTGTTATTATGGTAGTGTCCAATTCTTAGCCGTCTGATTACGACTTCCTCCCTTCTACATTGTCTGGAGGATGAGGCCCAGCCACCGATGTCGGTTTGATTTCTTTCAATTTATTATTTTCCGATGCCGACTATGCACTCTGCCAGTCACCCAAAATCTTCATGTGGAGTGGTCGAAACATGTCTTCCGCGGGCAAGAAAGTGGGTGTGATAGTTCCTAATTGGTGGTCTTCCCTTGCTGCTCCATCCACCTCCTCATTTCCGGGTATACCGGAATGACTGGGGATCCAGAAAAAGGTTAGCTCTTTGGAGGATTTATTTATCTGATTTATAATTAAATACGATAAGGATTTCTTGGATTATAGTGTTGTCCGAATAAATTTTAAAAATGCTTTTAATCGCACTCTAGGAGACAGAGTAGATATTTATCGATGGTTCTACAAATGTTCGAACTAGTTGCAGCGCGTTTAATATCGCGGTCAGTTCCACTGTGAAAATACCGCAGGCACGATCTAGCTCATACTTCAGCGCCTTATGGTTGTCCAAACTGCACATGATGTTGAATCATTTGTTTTTGAACTATCAGTGTATTAAAGTTTACTAAATTTGTTACAACAACAAGAAGTTTGTTATTATTTAAACAATTTTGTAATTTGTTGATTTTCCAGGGTATTATTTTGTCTCTGTTAGCTGTATTTTTTGCATTAACAAGAACATATATAATTGTAAGATTACCTTGACATTTGTTGCATTTTTGGGGTTGTTTGACCTCGAGTAACGTTATCCAATTCGTCTTGTCACTTCTTTCCTAATCTTCATTCTTGATTATTTGGCCTGATTAGTTTGATTTTGTTGCTTTGTTAATGCGGGGCCAGCATTTATATCGTATTATTTTGACCAGCTTTTTTATTTGCCGATTAAATCTTTCCCATTTTCTGATGAATGATCCCGGCTCCTCGATTATGTCGACGTAAGTATCTTGAGCCTGCTACTCTAGTGCAACCTGATGCCCAGTGATGTACTGACTCAGGAGTTCCCTTTCACAGTCGACACTTTTCAGGAATGTCCTCCCCGCATATTATTATTCTTATTATAATTATTATAAACGGACTTGTATTTTATAATTTCGAAATCGATAAATTAATATTATCAGGACTTTTCAGTTTATGTGGTTTCTGAACTGAGATTGGGGACAAAGCAAGCCACCTCGGTACTGTCAAATAAGGCAATAAACACATCGTAGAGTGCATGAAACATTTATTTAGCTTATTTTTGACATGGCTTCGGTAGGAGTAGTTAGAAGGTGAACGTACAAGAAGTCCTCGCTAATTAAATTTTCTTTAAAATTAATTTTTTACATATTTGTCGAACTTCCAACAGTTTTCGAGATATACGTTCTTGAAAATCAATAATTTTCAACAAAAAAAAAATCCTCACTTTTTTTCAAACATTTGCTTCTAGTGCCTTCCAAAATCGTTTCTCAGAAAAAATGTTAGAAATAAAGTTGTAGAACATTTAAATTTACTTTAATAACATATACACATAACAGCTAAAGAAATCGGATACTCAGATTTGGTCTCATAATTTTGTTAAATACGTTAATATTTTTAGTAATGGTAAGAAATGGTTTATCTATAAGTTATTTACACAAAATCTGCCACAAATGAATATTTGTGATTAATTATTTTAAAAAAATTATAAAATAAAGAAATTAACAACTTTTTAAAAAACTTTATTCTCTCTTTTTATCTGATAGTCTGACAAGGGATGTTGTTCCAGTAGCGGGTATTTCTCCCTCTTTTACGCCGAAGGGCCTTAATCCTGTCAGATATAGAAGAAATTAAAACAATCCAGTAAATAACAAAGAAGTTGAATTTGCAAAATTCCAGCTATAGCAATTATATTTTTAAATCTACTCCTCATTCCTTCAAGCCAGGAAGGTATGTATATATCAAAAAGCATCATCAAAGCATTTTTTTTCTGTACTGTTTCATAACGTATTTGACATGGTAATGAGACCAAATTTGAGAGTCCGGTTTTTTTTTGCTGTTGAGTTTATACGTTTCTTGCACTAGAAGCAAATGTTTGACAATAGGAGAGGTCAAACGTTTTTGTTTTTTTTCGAACATTATCGATTTTCAATAACGTATATCCCGAAATCGGATGGAAGTTCAACAATATCTATATAACCAATGTTATAGGAAATTAATTACGCTTCAATTTTAATTTGAAACATATTTTTCTAGAGTCCACCGTTTTCGAGATATATCGAAAAACCCAAAACTGGGACCATCTCCCCTCTCCCCACCGTAAACTCAATCCCCAGGGGGCGGGAACTTTTAGTATGTTAACCTTTTAACTACTCCTAACGAAGCTGTGGAGTAAAAAAATATCGCATATTTCATGCACTTTACACCCCTCATTTCTGCACTCATTGTCTGTAGTAATAAGAAACATAAAACCCTGCAGTTTCAAAAACTCACGGCAATAAAGCTATAATCGAAGCACCTCGAACATTGCCGAAGTCACCCGGATTCCAACGGAAAGAATGGTCGGTTTGGCTGACAAGTCTTTTTGCCTGTCAATGTCATAGTAGGCCCATCAGCTCATCTCTAAAAAATAGTTAAGTTTCTTGAATTGTAGAATTGTGAATATAATAAACAAGTGGCACATGCCGTGGACAACTGGGATAGAAGAACCAACACGATGGGGTTCGTTAAGAGACTCTCGACATTAGTACACGAGTCTAAATGCTAAGTGAGGAGGAGAGCCATTGTCGAGGAATTGGTGACAATTGGAGAGATGCGGGCTATGCGGGGCTGCCACGGGGCCCCCTCCCCCCTCCCTGCCTCCCCCGCCTGGTAGGATTTGTTGTCGTCTTTTAATACTTCCCATTGGCTACTAAATGGCTTTGTAATGTGCCTCTTTATTGGTCGCGCGGCCTGCTAATGGTCTATTGTTGTCGATCTTTTAGTACCTTCGGCCTCGCTTGTCTATCGCTACTTGAACCGATAAGAGAATGAGCCACGAGAGATTATAATGATGGTTATAATAAGTTATAATATATAAGTTTATAATAAATAGGGATAAGGGATTCCTCTTAATTGTCCACCTACTTTTATCCCGATGTGTCTTCTTATAATTATAGAAGACGGAAAACATACTAGACTGAAAAGGCAAGACACTGCTAGTCGTTTCGGACTACTCCAACATTTACTAAACAAGCACTCAAAGCTCCCAATAAATTACAAATGATTTATTTACATGACAATAATTAAACCCATTTAGACATACGGAGTTGAACTTTAGGGCTCTACTCAATTTTCCAATTCTTCTCGTTTTCAATCCTTACAATCCAAAATCCTCCGTAAAATTCCTAATTCTTCTTATTAAGACTACCGGTCACTATTGACGGATCAGAGCGCAGCTTAACATATCGGGTTTTCCGACACGACATTTAAATAAATTTACAATAATTAGACCCTTTTGGACATATGGAATTGAACTTTAGGGCTCCTCTAAACCTTCCGATTATTTTCTAATCCATCCTTACAATCTAAAACACTTCGTAAAATCCTCAATACTACTTTATATGTCACAAATAAACTTATCCATAAAGATCTGAATGTTTCATTCGTTGCTGATTTGGCCCAAACCAGATACCTATCATAGTAAACTCTATGCCCACTCGACGTCACTTGTCTCGCACTCCATTCCCGATAATCCTTCGAGGCATCTGAAAAGAAGTTGGCCAGGAGAGATCTTCTAATGTAGAACTATTAAAGTGTTACTAGTGAATTTTTCTTTACAATGATTAAAGATTTAAAATAATTACAATGCTATTGACATATCATTGTAATTATTTTCCTCAAATTTACTTGTTGTATATAATCTATACAGTTTTAAAGATCAATATTATTATAAAAAGGGAACAAGTGGTGATGACAATGCTTTGCATCGGACACACTAGACTCACACACCAACTCCTACTTCAAGGCACATCACAGCCCACGTGTTCAAGGTGTCATGCCCCTCTATCAGTGGAGCACATATTCAGTAACTGCAACCTAACACTCCACAGCAGGAACACATCTCTTCAACAAGGACCTACTACTATACTAAAATCTAAAATCTAACCCATTATATAATTATAATTATAATATATTATAATTATTATATATATATTATATATTATATTATATGTTATAAAGTTATATATATATATATTATATATATTATATTATATATATATATATATTATATTATATATAGGGTATATATTATAATAATATTATTATTATAATTATAATAATAATATTATAATACCCATTATATAATTATATAATTATAAATACTAAAATCTAACCCAACAATCCTCCAAAATAATCAACTAGATGTTCTAAAGTTCAGGGATTGGAAGGTCTTTAGTATCATTTAAATAAACTAGAATCCAGAATTTGCATCTGGTGTCTCTGGCCATGTCGCAGTAAACGTCACCTTAAAATAAAATAAAATAAAAAATAAAAATCAATAAATAGTTTTTTAAATATTGAATTGTTATGTATAGTTTATGCTTTCTTTTCTTAAAATTTACAACATTAGCTCCCTTTTCTTTTCCCTCTCCTATTCCTTTTAAATAACTATTTAAAATTTATAATATTATTATAAATTATAATATTAATTTATAATAATATTTAGGCCTCAATCTTAAACATTCATTTATAGCAACTATTACATATCCACTAATTTATTGTCGTAATCTCTTCTTATATCTTCGTAGATAGAATGTACAATGTAAACAGACTAAAATAGTATTACAGATTCTTAGAGCTAAGGTAGCCTAGAGACTTGACCACTACAAGAGCCCCAGCCAAGTGGCAGGATGTGACTATTCAGTGGGGCAATAGAGCGCTTACCATTGACCCCTAAATTAGCGGGTCCTCTCTCAATAATGGGATGTTGCGCCGCAATATTTATAGCCTACAGGTCTGCAGTAGCACAGTGCTTCAACCGTTGTTATTGATTAACCATCAATGGTGCGATTTCGATTCCCAATGAGCCATGAAATCGTATTCCATGTTCAACTCCAGACATGTCTATTTCTTTCTCATTCATTTATTCCAAAATGTTCCAGACTAAAGTGGCAAGAAACTGCCTGTCGTTTTCGACTTTACAAAAGGAAAAATTTTTGAATACTCTCGACAGGAAGAAGTCGTTAGTGTTGAAAAACTCGAATGCGTTAAACATGGGGTGATATCCTTCCGCCAACTTAAAATCGTTAAATCCTGGAATATTTCAAAAGAGTATCCTTAAGGACGAAGACTAATATATATGTGACCCAATGTTGTCCTTCCGCCATCTTAAAATAGTACCCTTAACGACAAAAACTATTAAAATCTTTAAATCCTGAGAAAAAAAAATAGTATCCTTAAGGACGAAAAGTATTATAATTAGTGGAGAAGGTGAGGATTTGACGTTTTTTGGCGGCCGAAGGAGAGCCTTGGCAACACTCCTTCCCGATAAATAATTAGTTTTCGTCCTTAAGGATACTATTTTTTTTTTTCTTCTAGGATTTAACGAATAGTTTTATTAACGAATTATTAGTACTATTATTAGATGGCTGAAGTACATCTTTGGGCCACATATGTATTAGATTAAAGTTTTTGACTTTACGTTTTCAATATTTACTAAACAAACGTTCAAACCTTAATTACAAGAGATTCTTTTACATTCCAGTAACTTATTTTTTTTTCAGATTTATTTTCCGGGATCCTCAGACGTTCTCACATATCACACAGATATTCTGAAATTAGGTGGCTTTACCCGAATTTCCGACGTCAATACTTCCTAGGTTCACTCATATTTCAATCCTTCAAAACCAAAAAAAAAACACATTCATGACCTCCTAACTCTGTGTTCTCTACCCACCTCTTAAATACTAAAATCTAACCCAACAAACTTTACATTCCTGCACATAGAACTACATCCTTCAAAATATCCTTTATCATCTGCTCTTCCACTTTATGGAATTCATTGCCCATCTCAATTCGAAAATGCTCCTCTTACTTTAGACATCATCCATTTATTCCCATGAATTTTCGACCTTCCGAACAAATGTAAAATATGATTATTTACATGTGTAATACCTACTATAATAGTGTGTACGAGTACATGTGAGTTGTATCTTTTTATAAGATTTCTCATTAATTTTGTTACTCATTAATGTAATTATTAATCAATTATAATAGCAAGACGTTTGCCCTATGTATTTTACTCATATCTTAGGGGAAAATGTGTTCGCACTTGGACCTATTTGGACATACAGAGTTAAGCATTGGAGCTCCACTAAACCATCCAATTTCTCTCTTATCCAATTCAAAACCCTTGTCAAAATCCTTAGTGCTCCTTATTATGTCACAAACAAAGTTATCCATAAAGATCCTAATGTTCGGTAAGTTGCTGTTTAAGAAAAAACAAATAATTATTATAATAAATTTCATGACTATTCAAAACCATTAGTATATCAACATTCTTCCCATTCTATTGCAGATAAACCTCCGAGGCGCCTCAAAAGAAGACCTTTTAATGCAAAACTTCTATTAAGTACTACTTATGAGTAGTTTTTTGCAAGTTATCAAAATGCCATTGCAATTATATTTCACAAATTTACTTGTTGTGTATATTATGATATTAATAAATAAATTTAAAAAAAAAAAAAAATTTAGTAAGGTCACTTATCGCGAAAGTTAGTAGGTTAGGACCCAATACAGTCCGACAAAATAGACTTCGTTAAATTCACCATATATCAAGAACTAACAATAAAGACATTTCTGTTAAAAGATCTTCCAAAAATATGGGTACAGCAAAAATAAATTAGTCTTTGCTTATGTGCAAACTTTTTTTATTAGCGTTACCAAGATATGATGAATGTTAATTGATGATCAGCGATTGAAAGAATCTGTGAGGCAGATTTTTTTCAGAATTAAATAATTATTCTCCTGATTGAGATTACAAAAATATTAAAATATTCGCCAGTTCAATCGAAGAGAGTATAAAAAATTGGGGTTTAAGATTAAATTAAAATATAGTAAAAATTCATAAACCACAGAGTTTTGATGAACATAACCTAGAGCAACTAATATAAGTACATACTTTTCAAGATTTATATTTAGCAATCAGTTGTTATCTACGAAGATATTATATGACGCCCATTGCTCCAGTTATCGTAACGCTAACCAAACCGAGCGAATGGGGGCACAGTTTAAAAAAAAAAAAATGAATACATGTGTTTCTTTTTCTAATTGCGTATTGCTTCATATCTTTTAACCGTAACAGTAACTTTGACCTCTGCACTCAAGTGCTCTGATAGTGATACTGATAACGATAGTCGCTCATAGATATTCAATAAGAAAACTAATTTGAAATGGACTATTAACAAAAATAATAAAAAGCATCATATTGATTGAGTTGTACTCTTGCGATTTATCTCAAAATAATGAGCAATTTGGACTTGTGTGCTGTTACACATAGCTTGGGGCTTATTAAATACTTTTATCTAGATAATAGATCTTGTTTCTAGTGAAACTATAACCCTAACAACTCCATCAGAAGTTCATCAAATTATTCTTATTTTCTAGGTTGATATTAAATAAAGGTAAATCTCCTCTATTAACCTTTGAATTTCTTTACTTGAATTTGGAATCCTTTGTTAAAAACTTTTTCCGAGGTATTGCCGGCAAATTAGGTTAGGGTTCATAGTAGAGATAACTATACCATAATGGGGTACCCTGCCAAAAGCTCACCCTGAAGCTTTATTTTAATAATAATAGGGCGTATAAAAAAAACTGACTGTTTCATCAAATTCCAGAGTTCAAAAGTCTGTAAATATTTTAATGCTATTTATTATTTACCAATACTTAATAACCCCTTTAGAGCATTCTCTAAGCTTGTTTACTAACAATAGACTTCTTCCAAAAAAAGCCTCGGTACAGTTATTTATTTACAGTGTCCTACGAAATTCTCGTAATTTTAAGACATTACTGGAGAAAAAATTTCATGGCCGCTGAAGCAACTCGTAAAATTATTAAATATGAAGGTGTCCATGAAGAGCGCACTGCGCGGCGTTGGTTTGAAAAATTTAGAAGTGGAGATACGACGTTGGAAAGGAAGAAGGGCTCCGGGCGGCCATTAATAGATATTGATGAGGTTCTGAAGGAAGCTGTTGATTCAAATCCGTCCACAAGCACTCGCGAACTTGCCAGGGAGTGTGGTGTGTCAAAAGATACTGTTAGTCGCCATCTTCTCTCCATGGTGAAGGTGAAAAAGACCTGTAAACTGGTCCCTCACGGACTTACTCCTCAACAATAAGCAGTCAAATTTACAGAACTTCATGGGTTTGAACTCCTGCCTCATCCACCACATAGTCCAGACCTGGCACCTTCGGATTACTACTTGTTTCGATCCATGGCCCATTTTCTTCAAGGGGGAAAAAAAAGATAATTTTGCGAAAGTTGAAAATGCTGTCCAAGAGTTCTTTGACAGCCATCCCAAGGATTGGTATCAGCGTGACATCGAGCAATGGGCTAGCAGATGGGTAATGACGGTACATAACAATGGACTATACTTTGAGTATTAAATGTATTTTATATCAAAGAAATAATAATACAAATATGTGTTAAAGAAATGTCATTTTTTTATACAATAATAATTATTAATATCAATTATTAATCTAGTATCAATAAATATACTGCACCTTGCTCCTCTGTCGGGCCTATATTGTTGTGTGCTTGACGGAGGCATCTGGATAGCAACCAAGGACCGAATGAAAGTATGATGCTTTGTAGGTTTTATCTTAAATACGTAAGAGCCGCTCTGCAATATCCAATATATGGTGGCATTCTCTATTATGGTGACCCATGCCCTTTATCTATATATATTAATTATTTTGGTCATACCTTACCATAGGATCCACGTCTTACGTCCTACATTTATACTCTCCTTCAATTCAAGTCGTTATTCTCATTGATGTGTCGGTACGAAAGTTTTTCAATTTTCGGTTCTCGGTACCGATAAATACTTTGTAAATAAATTGCTATTTCAAAACATTATCCTAAAATAAGCTAAAATAACAAAAACAATTTGATTTTTAAAAAACCATAATAATTCGAGAAATAAATTAGTAAATTTCTAGTAGCATTTTGTTGCAAAATAAATATGAATTTATTATTCATAAATTCGAACATAACCCCCCCCCCCTTCCCCCCCCCCAAGGTTGGAACATCACCAGCTATCCTGTTCTCAAAGTTTTATAAAAATGTATATTTATAGAAATTAAAATTAATCATAAAATTACTGAATACTAAAAATGAAACAAAATCAAAATAAAATAAATTAAGTTATACATTCATAAAAATAACATTTTCTACTTGAGTTGAGATAACTTCTACTGGTGTTCTCCAAGGCTCGGTGATCATGAGCACTTCTCAAGTTATTCAATCCACCTACCAGCTGTTAAAACAAACGCCATTTTATCGATAGTACTTGTTCTCCCAAAATATCGATTACTCAACTCGTATAAATTTCATTTTGAAATTTGTAAAAAATGTATTTTTTTATAATTAATTACTAATTTCATCTCTGCAATTTCGTTTTATTTATAACATACTGAATCTACTCTAGTGTGTCATTAGCGACTTAATACACTCATTATTTTTTCTTAAACTGATTAAACGATTTTAGCAATTTGTTAGCAATGTTTTAGATTTTACTTAATTTGTCTTGTAGTGCTTCAGCCATGGCTGTGGCTATATTGTTTGTTGTTCTTGTGCAAGTATATAGTGGTCATGTTGTTACAATGTGCTTCAATGTCAGTGCAGTCAAGCTGGTTTTCCACCCCGAACACATTATTAAAACAACATTCATAGATTTCTATTAATGATATTTATCAGTACATCCTTCCATCTATAGTATTTTTGTTCTATTTGCTATTCCTTTAGTTATAACTTAAAATCAGAACCTTTGGAATACTTATCTTCTTAAACAAGAATATGTTCAAGGAATTATTATTTGTATGTATATTACCTGGATTATAACAAATTTATATATTAAGGATGCTTCGATTACAAAAGTCGATTTTCGATTCCATCGATGCTTGAAAAAATATTAGGCATCGAAAATCGATGATGCCAAGACGATTTCTGGGAACCGATCGATATCGCTGGCGTCGGTAATAGTTTTGTAATATAATATATAATTATTTCTTATTTATACATTGAATTTTCTCTCATGAAAAGAAAAAAGTTTTTTTTAATGATATAGCGATTTTTTATTTACTAGGTCAACACTGCTTGGTATTCGCTATTGGGAAATGAAGAAATTAAGACGGGTTAAAATGTCAAACCACCACCAAATAACAATTTTACTATAATATTTTGTATTCTTTTTTTTTTTTTTGTACTGGATTCTTGTAGGATTTTTATTATTCCTGAATAAAGATTATTTTGATTTTATTACGTGTACATACTGATTTTCGTTACTTGAATAAAACAAAGCTAGAGAAATTTCAGTGTAACTAATAAGTTACACTGTTTTTATATTCGTAAATAAGAATTTAATTATATTACTGATCATTGAATTATAATTCTTCTTCTTCTTCTTCTTCTTCTTTCTCCCCTTCAAATCGAGATTTAAAATGAACTGGATGTTCTTTATAAGGTCCTCCTGGCTTCCTTATAACTTTCTTTGCACCTCAGCCAGAGAGAGCCAAATCAGTACTCTATTATAATTATAATTTATAACATATATTATATGCTATAGATAATATATACTACTAGCGGTTTAATAATGTATTTCTTAAATTATTATTGTTTTATTAATTCGTTTGTTTTAATTTTTTAGCCTTTTTTTTTTTTTAAATAGCAATTTACTTTCATCCGAGGTACAGGTACCGAAAATCGGAAAATTTCGGTAGCGGCACATCACCGTTATATATTATATATTGTAACTAATAAATGCTATTTAATTTTTACTAATTTATTTCTTGAGTAATTATTGTTTGATATGTTTTTTTAGCTACCATACGAATTATTGTTTGTAACAGCACATTATTTTTAAATGAGGCACCGGTTTCGAGATTCAAGAATCGATTTTTCTGTACCATGGACCGACACATCATTGAATAATATGATTTCATATATTTTTAATTCATTTAAAATAGCTTCACTCCACTTAAAACATTTATTACATAGTTACATGTTTTGGGACCACCATGTCCCATCTTCAGAATGAAACAATGTTCAACAATATCTTTCACTTTCATATAAGAATACATCCAAATGAATCACTTAAAACTAACAACCCATCAATAATAAGAACAATAATATAATTTACCTAACATTCTTTTGGTGTGAACCACCAAGTCCATTGTACTGTTACATTAAAAATACTTCAACCCATTAGGGTTCAAGGGTCCATTTCTTATTCCGTTTATTGTTTATTTTAAGTTGGCCAATCTTATATTTTTAATTTATCAATTATATTAGCATTAATTGTTCCTATTTTCTCAGTATCTGTTCTATAGATAATTGCTTTATATATTGTTTTATTAATATATATTGCCTCTTTTATTTTTCTATTGTGTGCTTTTGTTTCGTGTTGTAATATTTCTACTTTTTCAAAATCAAACTGGTGGTTTAAATTTTGTGCTGATATTCCACTAATCCCTGTTGAACAGATCCGCTACCTAGGACTTCATCTGGATAAACGTCTTACTTGGAATCCACATACAAGACTAAAGCGACAAGAAACTGCCCGTCGTTTTCGACTACTTCAACATTTACTTGACAAACGTTCAAACCTTCCACTTAATTACAAAAGACTCATTTACATAACAGCAATTAGACCGATTTGGACATACATAGCTGAGCTTTGGTGCTCCATTAAGCCGTCCAATTCATCTCGTATCCAACTCTTACAATCCAAAATCCTTTGAAAAATCCTTAATGCTCCTTACTTCGTTACAAACAAACTTATCCACAAAGATCTTAATATACCTTACGTTTCTGACTTATCTTTAAACAGATATCTATCCTTTCATAGCAAACTCCACAATCATTCAAATCCGTTAGTATCACAACTTGCTTCTCACTCCATTCCAGATAACCCTCCGAGGTGCCTGAAAAGAAGATGGCATCGGGACCTTCTAATATAGTAATTCATTATACAGAACTTTTATAAGTGCTACCAATGGGTAATTGCTATAAAAACAAGTGACGTGTCATTTTTATCAGCATCATCATATTTACTTGATGTATTATATTTGTATATACAGTTGTAAATTTCAATAAATGAATAAAAAAAAAAAAACACTTTGTGCATGGTCTAATAGTGCTGTTTTATGATTGTTCGTTTTACAGATCCTTTTACAATCATATCTATGTTGGTTGTTTCTTTTATACAAATTTTGTTTTGTTTTTCCTATGTAAGGTTTATTGCAATTTAAGCCGTTGATTTTAAATATTATATCTTTTTTATCTTTGTGATCTATTTCATTATATGTAATTATATTCTTTATTTCATTTTTGTTATATAAAGGTAGGTCTATTTGAAAATTTTCGTTTTTTGATTATTCTTTTAGCTAAATCTGAAATGTATTTTACTTTTTTATAATTTTTGATATGTTTTGTATTATTCATATGTTTCATTATTCCCATATTATTTTCTTCCTTTTGATTAACTGTTTCAATTTCGTTTATATTATGTTTGTTAGTTATATAAAATTCCGTTATTTTGTATTGTTCTTTTACTTTATTTATTTTTTTTTTTTATTACTTTTTGTGGTTGTTTTTTTTTTTGTATTAATATTTTTTTATTTTATCAATTTTTATTTGTTCATTATTTTCATTATTGGTTTTATTAATTTTTATGTTATTACCACCTATATTGTTATTCCATATTTTATCTACATCTTATTAATATGATTTCATTTTTTAAGAAATCGTTTTAAGAAAAAGAGGTAATGTTCCGCCAGCACTAATGGTCTTTTAACTGGGACAAGTTTTAACTCTGACCCAAATAGGAACGCCTAAGTGTGATTGCATTTTATCTTATCGGAATTTTGAAAAAGAAAATTAAAAGGTTGTTGGTGAAATAATCGGCCGAGATTGTAGAGCAGTAGGCTGCTATTGAAAGCTCCTTGTTTATTATAAAGTTAGCGTGTTGGCTTTATTGATCTCCCCTCCGCCTCTTTTTACATATTTCTAACCGATCCGTCAACCGGCTCTTTCACACCTAAAGAAAAATATCGCTAGGAATACTGGATAAGGTTTTCCCACTAGGACAAAATTTTTTTGTATATTTGCTGAAGACTGATTGTTTAAAAGGTGTAAAAATAAACTATTTTTACTCCACAATTCAACGAAAAAATCAACTGTTTTATTAACATTTCCTATGAAGTACTCCTTGTAGTACTTAAGCTGTTCTTATACCACTTGAGGTGCGCATGATATTAAAGAAGGATCAATACTATTAGGATTGATAAAATATTTGCCACTTTTATTGGAAAGTTTAAATTCGAAGACTAGTTCCAATATTCATCATCAGTACTCGACGGTAAGATAATAGATAATAATTTAATTCATAAAAGAAAATACTTGTATAAATGTGACTCTGGTACATTCTCAGACAATTCCAAATCTATTTACACAATGGGAAAGAATAGATTCAACAAAAATATTCTTATTATATACAAATACGTGAATTAACATAAAAATAAATTATATAAAAAAAATAAATATAAGAAGTATTTTTTCAGTCATATATTTAAGTCCACAAATAAGTTTATTGTATTATATTTATTTACTTTCTGGTCCCGTGTAAGTTTATACACATTTGTCAATGTTTCAATATTGTACTGATGTAATTATAAATAATGTTTATTTTATCAATATCAGTAATTTTTAAAATGTTTTCAACATTGACAATGTCACAGGTGTCCGCGATAAAGGCCTGCAAGTACGTTTTCCTGGGCTCATAGAATTTAGAGCAACACCTTTCAAGTGAAATGGTGGCGTTCTTCAGGTCACCTTGATGACTACTTGATGAAACTCTTAATTGACTGACTTTAAATGATAAATATTTTTCCGGTTCTCCAATGTTAAAGCTGCGAATATACCAGTAGATTGTGTTCGCGTCTGAATTTAAAGCCCTGTTGATATCTATGGACAAAAGGTGGGTCGTTATTTTTTGCAAAATAAATAAGTCAGTACTAAAATCATACAAAAAACTCAAAATCTCTGACTAGTGGATTCAAGTTAACTATATAACAATATGTTTTGGGCTAAATCAATAACATATGGAACATAAAGATCTTAATAGTTAAGTTAGTTTATGCCATAATAAGGAGCATTCCTCAATTTTAGGATGAATTTTGGATTTTGAGGATGGGATAAAATAAGAATTTGAAGTTATAAAGAGGTTTTAACGTTTGTCTGGTAAATGATGAAGTAGTCTTTTTCTGTTCCTACTTGAAAAAAATTGTTAATATATTTCAAAGCAATCCCATTTTCGATTTCTTTCCTTAGATGGATATCAGCATGTTTGATTTTTTGTCGTACATTTTAAAAAATTAACATGTGTATATAAAATAGAAAAGTCCTGCTATTTTGGATTATTATATGATTTTTAATACTAGAGCTGCATTAACATTCGAAACTATTCTTCGAAGCAATGATCCCAATAGAAGTAGCAAATAATTCATCAATCCTTCAGTAATCCTGACATCTCAAGAAGGTATCGTCTGTTTAATTAAAAAAAAATATATATATTGAAACATGATTGATGTTGATGCATGATAGAAACAAAAACAACTGAATAAAGACAATAACAATAACAAGTTCTCAATAAAGACAATAAAAGGTTCTCAATGACTTAATTTTTTCGCTTGTTTGCCCTTCTTTCGGCAGCTTGGTCCCTTTTGATTGGCTTCATCAATAAATCTCTTTGCCCCGCTTCCAATCACGATCACCACTAAGACAGCTTGCATCGTTTAAATTTATTATTTCATAAAATTATCAACATACAAGGATCAAGTGAACTCTCAAAACTTTCAAAGGAGAGCTGGATAGTTTCTAAACACACACACATATATATATATCTTATTAGTCCAGTCAATGAGTGCTGAAATGAGGGGTGTAGAGTGCATAAAATATGCGATAATTTTTGATTCTTTAGCTTTTTTTAGAGTAGCTAGAAGGTAAATATACTAATAGTCCCCACCCCAGGAGGGTGAGCTAACGGTTGGGGGGATGGGGAAGTTTTTTTTTTTGGTTTTTCGATTATATCTCGAAATTATAGCTAATTTAATTTGCATTAAAATTAATTCTGTATAAATTTAATGAAATCCAAAACGGTTTTCGAGATATACGTTATTAAAAATCGGTGATATTCTGGAAAAAAACAAATGTTATCTCACTTGTTGTCAAACTTTTGCTTCTAGTACCTTCTTCGATCGTTTCTCAGAAAAAAATGTAAGAATCGAAATTGCAGAGCATTCAATTTTCTATAATTTCATATATCTGTTTCTGGCATTTGAAGCAAATGTATATCAAAAAAAAGGTGAACATTTTTTTTATTTCTAAAATTATCGATTTTTCATAACATATACCTCGAAAACCGTTGGAGTTTCGACAAATATGTATAGGATTAATCTTATTGGAAATTTAATTAACTTTAATTTTGATTCGAAACATATGTTTCAAGAGTCAACTATTTTTGAGATATAATCGAAAAACAAAAAAACTTCTCAGGGGCGGGGACTTTTGGTATGTTTACTTTCTAACTTCTTCTAACGAAGCTATAAAATCAAAAATTACCGCATATTTCATGCACTGTACAATATATTCACTGTACTAACTAAAGTGAACTGACTGCACTAAATAAAAATCAAGTGTGTGCTTTTTTCAGCATTCAGAGGAAAATTTTTTTTCTCTTCACTAGCTATAATATATTCTCTCAAAATTTGAGTTTACATAAGATATAACTAGTTCTTAAGGCTGTAAACCATTCTGGTTAGATCAATAGGTGTGAGAAATAAATGGATAGAATTAATTTTACTCATATTCAAAACGATCAAGATGATCTATCCTTAGATCATAGGAAAAAGTTCAAACGTAGAATCTCTACACGAAACACAATATATTAGCAGTAGAAAAGCTCTTTTGAGAATGACGATGATGATTTAGTGGTATCCCGATACCAACACCAATGCCTAAAACATCGATTCTCTATATCGATACATCGGAATATATATACATCCATATATACATATAACATATACATATATTTTAACATTCTGATGAGAAGCTTGCTCTGGCAAGGTCACCCAGTCAGCAACATGGCTATAGCTCCAAGAAATTCTCATCTTGGTTTCTTATGGAGCAATATATTTTGAGAGATTTAATTTTTATTAAAAATGAAGAATGAGTGCACACCGAAGAATGATAAATAATAAAGTCAATCCCTGTAGTACATATAGCCGAAAATGTCGCAGGGAGAAGGTTATACGGTTATACCTAAGACTAAGAACAGACCACACGTTATTGGCCCACTGAAAACATTTCTCAAAAAAAGCTCCACCACAATGTAAATATTGCAGTAATATCATGACGATAAGGCATATTTAAAATAATGTCCATTTATTTCTTACCAACATAATAGTTTTGGATTACATCTTGATCTTTCAATAGCTCTTGGAGTATGATTTCAGGTATAGAATCAGTTATCCAATGCTGAAAATTAAATAATTTGTTTTCAGAAATATGACATGATTGATAAGTACAAGGTCAAATGAACAAAAATTGACAAATGGACACCAACAAATAAAAATGAACAATCGGCGTTAATAAGCAAAGCAGTTTTACAACAATAAAAAAAAAAAATTGAAGAGACAGTCAAAATGTGTACGTAATTTTTAAAAACCAATAAATTATAATATATTTATAATGTCTTTTTTTAAAAATGTAAATACAGTTGAACCTCATGATAACACAAACAGGCGCATGTTTCCGGATGGTCATGCTGATAATTTAAAAATGTTTTCAAATTTAGTAATGCACAATACAATGGCGAATATTTTATTTAAGGCCCACAGAAATATATTGGATTAACCAACTCACTCAAGGATTAATACAATTAGCATAAAGTAAATATTTTATTGGCAAATAATTCGTCAATAATACAGGTAATTTGGAAATGGTGAGAGGTATTTTTAAATTAAGATAATCTGAGTGTAGTGAGAGATAATAAATCGACTTACTTTTAAATTTTAATATCAAAATTAGCTGATATATTTAATTGCAGTATTTAAATAAATAAAAATTATATTATATATTTCATCTATATTAAAATATATAATTAATTATATAAGATATAAAATATAACAATAATAATGTTTAAAAAATCATATTTGTACAATAATTACATGAGATTTGGTTCTAAATGAGATTTTTTTTTTTTTTTTTTAAGTTATCTTGAATAATTACTCCATCTGGACAAACGAATTGCTTGGAATCCATATAAGAGATTCAGACAATAAACTGTTCGTCATTTTTGTCTGCTCTTACATTGACTAGACAAACGGTCAAAGCTACCAATTAATTACTAAATAGTTATTTACATTACAATAGTCAGACCTATTCGGATATACGGAGTTGAACTTTGGGACTCCACTAAACCTTTTAATTTTTCTACTATCTAATCCTTACAATTAAAAATCCTTTGTAAAATCCCAAATATTCCTTATTATGTCACAATCGAACATTCTATAACGATATTGATGTCCCAAACAAGATACTTTTTTTTTTTTTTTTTGATAAGCTACCTACCCACTCAAATCCGCTAGTCTTTCAACTTGCTTCACACTCTATTCCCTTCAAGTCTTTAAGAAGATGGTCGAGGGGCTTTCAGATATAGAAAATTTATTGAAGTACCACTAATGAGTAGTTCTTCACAAGTTATTGTCACGTCGTTGTAACCATTTTACAGCACATTTACTTGTATATAGTGTATACAGTTGTTCAATAATTATAATATCATTAAATTATAAATATAAATAAAATCTTGGATATTATAAATAATATTAATTATTATTTCATCTAAATAATTTTAAACTTAAGAATAAAGACAATATTAACAACCAGAGCTAAAAATAAAGAATTTAAAAATCTCATATAATACTGCTTGGGAACAAAATGTGATTTATTGGATTTAAATAAAATAGAATTTAACTAAAAAAAATGTTTGATATGTAGGATTATAAATATGAAAGAATAGAGTAGATGTGCCCACGTTGGATGTTTAGTTGAACAGCTGTTTCATGATCAGCTGATCAACTTAATCTGCATTTGACATTGAAATCTATTTTTAGTTGGCGTCTTGCTGTAGACGATGCGGAACACGGCTCATTGTCCTCCACTACAAATTTATTTTATAATTTTATCCAACTATTTTAGACAAAGCATAATGAAGTTATTTTAGCTATATTTATAAATATCAATTTTTTATTTACTGTTAGTTTCTTACTACAACATTTATTACCAACACATAGTGTTTGATGTGCACCACTACAATGATTTACTTAGGCAGGTTATTACAATCAATTATTTGTCTCCATAGTTATTAATATCAAAGGAATTCCAATTGAACATTTAATAATTTTAAATGGTACAAATAAATTTCAGCAACCTATATAAAAAAAACTCAATTTCTCCTTGAGGGAAAAGCAATAGATCATGAATACCTCTATCTATAATCCATTGCATTTATATCTACTGCTTCAGATAAGGAACCTGTCGCGAAATTTTCGATTTAAGCAACACCAACAGAGATAAAGCGTGTCAAAATTTCTCCTAAACTTAAAATATGAAGGAAAAACGTGGCCTTTTCTCATTCAATTTAATATAGCTCGTAAACGGTATCCTAGCGACAAATTTTATATAACCGAAAATATTTTCCATGAAATTTCCAATAAGAATACTATTGTTAAATGTTCGATCCGAGTGACACCGACAGAAGTAAAGCCTCAATACCTAAAAAATGTAAGCAAAACGTGGATCTTTTTCAGTCAAACCAATATATCTACTGAATCGTAGGTCCTAGCTACAAATGTTATATGCATAAGAAAGAACCTATTTTTAGTTAAATTTCTGATTAAGGAGATTCGGCAATTTTTTTAATTTGAGCAACACCAACAGAGCTAAAGCGTGGAAAAACGTCACATTTTTAAGGATGAAAAAAACGTTACTACAAAAAAGTAGAACCCCCGCCCCCTCCCAGCCAAAAGATATATTCTTGGCAAATAAAGTATAACAAACTCAAAAGCTCACATTACAAACTAACACAATTCCTTAATGAACATGGACAGAGTAGACATCAATTCAAAATTTTTTCACCTCAAATCAACACGACTCTAGTTTTTGCGACGGACAAACGACACTAAATTTTGACCACATACTGTACAATCGCCCTCGATTGTATCACTTATTTAATTACCGAACGAAAAAGAGGGAAACAAAATTGTCAAATATTGATTTTCAGTAGCTAAAACTGATAAAAGAGGAAAAGGGTTGACAATTACAAAAAATTGTAAAAAGAATCCGTCTTTAACTGTGTTAACAGACAACTGTTGCAAGGTTTGTTGCAAAAAGAAGGTAGCTCTACTTATCAATTTATCGGGATGAAATAAGAAGCAAGTTTGAAAATCAAAAAAGTTCTTACAAACAAACAAGCCATCTTTTGAGTCATATTATAAGTCGCAATAGATGCTAAGTTATCGAACAATAAAAATATTTTCCTTTTTTTTTTTTTTTTTTTTTTTTTTTTTTTTTTTTTTTTTTTTTTTTTTTTTTTTTTTTTTTTTTTTTTTTTTTTTTTTTTTTTTTTTTTTTTTTTTTTTATTGCAAGATTCTACATAAGCTCTAATATCCAGTAGACTGCAGCAATTCCGTCAGTTATCTTTCAAATTATTCACTTTTTTTTTCCTTTGACGAACTAATTCTGTATCGTAATTTCTTTTCATGATGTTTTATTTGTATATATATATATTTTTTAAATAGGTTACTTTGTATATAAATATTAATCCATCAACAATATAATATTACGCTTTAACTAGCAATCCACGTATTAGGCAAAATGCATATAGAGGTGATGTATTGTTATCAAATACACGCCTCTTCCATAAGGGTACTAAGGAAGTGAAAAAAATAAATAGGATCTGTATAATTAAAACTATTTTTATATTTTAGTTTTATATATCAAATAAACATTTAATGGAAGAGGAAAAGGCAGAAAAGCTTGCGAGTTATATTCAAACATAAATTTTAAAGCAGAATAAGTTAGGACGAGATGGTTTTCTCTCCAGCTCAGAGAAGCATCGAATGTGGACAGAAGCCCGAAAATTCAGTTGTTTTGACGTGAATACGTCTTTAAATTTGCTAACATATGGGTGCAATCCAAAAAACCTAATGATAACAAAATCGACAGGTACAGTTTGGCATTGTAGTTTCGAATCTATCCTCTATATCCAAAATTAAATTAAACCACTAGAAAGTTAAAGGATCAAAGAATTCATTACGATAAGCGAAAAGAGTGACAAATCGCGCGCAGTGGGGGAGGGGGGGGGGCGCCGCAAATTTGGGTTTTTTTTTGCTGTGTATCAAGATTTACAATTAGTATAACTTTTGACTCGAAGAAGCTACGATGTTCTTTTAAGTTTTAATCGTCAGCTGCTATCAAAATCTATCTTATACATATAAAACATTGGTCTAAAGAAGTGACAGAGAATATAGTAAGGTGTTGGAATAAAAAAATGTTATCAAAAACATATAAAGTCGGCCAATACGTGCCGGAAAGCCAAATCCAAATAGTGAGATCGTATACGGTTGGAAAGGGCTTCTCAAGAACAATCTAATGTTAATAATAAAATACCATATGACCGAGTCAAGCAGTTCCGGGACCGTAAAAGTTCCTGATCAGCATTGTTTTATATTTATTACCGCCATTAATGCGACAAAGCTTGGTCGCGCACTCAGAAGACATCTCTACCGATAAAATCATCAACCGATCTGAATATTTGACAATCAGCGAAACTTGGATGGAAAATTCCATACCAGTAAATGTGCCTTGCTTTAATCTGAAATCATATTGTAGTACGGCTGAGTACAGACAAATTGCAAGTACATCATCGGTAGCGGTATCATCATCATCGAGTCACAAAGCCGGTGGAATCACCATATATGGCAACATTAACAGCTTCACTGATTGTAATAGAGTTACCATTGACATTTCGGGAATGAAAGATACAAAACCTGGTGATGTCTGTCTAGTAAACGTAAAGGCCGATGGCATCTTCAAATTTGTACCCGGGTGTGTGTATATCCACCCGGACACAGTTTTAGCAGAAATTAAACTATTTTTGTTACGATCGTTGTTTAAATATTCCAAAAACATAGCTAAAATTATACCCGATTACGAGCCTGATCTTACTATACCAGTTATGATAGTTGGAGACTTTAATGTTGATGTTAATGAAAAACTGCTCATTGCCCGACTTCATGCTCATTGAGTTCATTTTTTCTTATATTGACACTTCTCCAACAACTTTAGGTAATACCTACATTGATTTAACGTTTAACGGAAATCTCGATATATCTTGTATACCATTTGTGTCGTACTTTTCGTATCACTTATTTCTTTCCTTCCTTCCTAAATACATAAATAAAAATATTTTATTTTTAAAATATAACCCATTACATAAATGTATTGACGTACAGTACACGGCCGTAACCATGACACACCACACCATTTTTTTATTTATTTTTTTTATTTTAATTTTTATTTACTATTTTTATTTTTACTAGATAGCAGTAGAAAAGAGCTTGCTATTAAAAACATATTTATAAAGTTTCATCATGATCTGTAATCTATTTAATGGAGTAGGGAGATGTTAGTCAAATATATACAAATATTCAAACCTGGACGGTATTACTAATTAATCGTTCAGCTTTGTTTTGATTACTCATAGGGTCTGTATTGAAGGATTGATAGCTCTCATTTTAAAGAGAAATAATGATCATACACAAGGTGAGTGCACAGTTTTGATATATTAAAAAATTCGTTTCGATATTTAAGTATGTAAATTTTGAAAGCTAATTACAAAAATTCTCATTTTGTAATCAGTTACTCTTAAAATACAACCATTGCAGAATGATAATTTGCCATTTCCTGGTGCCCCAAACTGTCTCTTTAAAACGGTTGTGGATGATATGGAAAGAGCAAGTATTGGATTCGGTCCAATAATTTGGACTGCAAAATAGATTATTTTTGAAAAATTGAAATGTAATATAGTAAGGAGCATGAAACAAAATTAATCTTCAAAATATCACGCATTGCTAAGCCATGCCATTTCCCATATTTCAGCCAGTTGCTTAGTCTCATTCAGGCACTACTCTTTGGGATAGCTATTGATATAATCCTTATCTGTTTTTTCGACTTCTTGAAATTTTTTCACCTTCCAAGAACAGGGTCATGTGTTTAAACAAATCAAAATCTGATGGAACAAATTCTGGAAGTGAAAAAGGTTCGATAACGTCAAGAACTTCATCAATTTCGTATGATGACACACCCTTCTTCGATTCAAAGGACGTACCTCAACTTTTGGAACCAACGCAGCTCTCTCCGCTCTTAAAGAAGATTTTACATAGACTAAATACCGATACCCAAACATCGGTTAGAATAAAGTTAAATTATTAGCTGGCTCACGACCGATAGAGCTTTGCAGTCTCAACGATCAGTGTTGTATTATGGATTTAAGTTTAAAATAGGTTTGCAGTTTCTTTCGTACTAACGATCTGTTGTAAATGGCAAATTTATTACTTATAGTTATTTTAATTAATTACTTGAGGATTGGAAGCCCAATAGGAAGCCGAACAAGAGGTTTAAAAAATGTAGGCAAGACGTTATTTTTTTCATTAAAACCAATATAGCTCCTATACAGTATGTCCTTGTGACAAATTTTATATAACAAAAAATATTCTTCATTAAATTTATGATTAAGAAACTTTCGTCATATTTTTGATACTACCAACACTAACGTAACTAGACTGTGTCAAAAAAACGTTACACATTTTAATAGAAAAAAATAAAACTATAGACCCAAAGACATGTCCAATTAATACTCTCAGATTATGAAAATAGGCAAAAACTTTGAACTTGGGCTTGATGTTAATGAATCAAATATGTCATACGATATACACAAATAAGCTACAAGGTATATTAGGTTATGAATGACGTTGTCTCTAATCATAGATAATTATCTCTACATTGATCTACAGCTGGGGTTAGGGAGGAGAGGCGGAAGTGAAACAGAAGACGCTGTTTGACCGGAGCTTGAGAAGACAAATAACGAGGGGGCTAGATCGATTTGACTGCTTTCAGCGAGGACAGGACCTGCATAAGTTGCTTTTTATACCACTGCCTCTTGTATATGTCCCTTATACCACCGCCTCCTGTATATCATATCTTCACGGCCAGCTCTACCTGCCAATGTCCTCTGAATCTCGTCTGTATTTCCTATACTCGTCCACAACTACATTAAAACTCCCTTAATCTCTATTACATCTTTTCCGAAGGAGGTAAGTTTAATTTACTTAAATTTCCCAGACGAGGGAATAATATCACCTACTAAATAATGCTTAGATGAACTAGAACTAAAAGAATTGGCTGAGGAAGGAAATAGAAGGAACCCAGAGGTGTAGAAACCTACTATTTAATAGTATAAGGTATATCTATATTTTTTTTCACTAACTGTATATTGATATTTACAACTGTATACACATATACAGGGTGAGTACCTCTTAGTGTAAAAAAAATTGGGTGAAACTAGATCACAAATAGAAAAATGCCGCTGTCCTCACCTTTCTATTCCAATCCGTTGCTGATATACGGTAAATCAAAGACATTTTTGAAGAAACCACGAATTTTACCATAAAAACTGAAATATCTCCATTTTGTTGAAATATTTTTCAAACTTTGACCACATTTTCGGATTAAGCATTAAATTTCCTATAAGAGCAGAGTACATGTAACCTTGAAATTTACAAAATTGGGACCTAAAGAACAGCTTGATCTTCACCTTAGTTAAGGAAGTTACAATGTCTTATATTACTTCTACGCTCACCGTTATCCAAAACTGTAGTCAAGGTTTGAAAAATATTTAAACAAAATGAAGATATTACAGATTTTATGGTAAAAATCGTGGTTTCCTCAAAAATGTCTTTGATTTATCGTATATCTACAACTGATTGTAATAGAAAGGTGAGGTCTGCAGCATTTTTCTACATTTTTGATCTAGTTTCACTATTTTTTTTTTTTTTACACTAAGAGGTACTCACCCAGTATATAATAAGTATATTTGAGGAAATTATTACGACTTGTCAATAACTCTTAAAGAACCACTCACTAGTAGTACTCCAATAAAAGTTCTACATTGGAGGGTTATCCGGCCATCTTCTTTAAAGACGCCTCGGAGGATTATCGGGAACTGAATGTGAAGCAAGTTGGAAAACTAGTGGATTCGAATGGGTTTGGAATTTAGTATGATAGACCAGGTAAATGTTTGAGTAGTCGAAAACTAGCATTTTCTTGTCTTTTAAATCTCGTATGAGGATTCTGAGTTAGTCGTTTGTCTAGATGGAGTCCGAGGTAGCGGATCAGTTTAAAGAGGATCAGTGGAATCAGGTATATAACTTAATATAATATAAAGCAATATATATTATTTAATGTAAGCTCTTGTCATCGCAGGATAAAAAGGAAGTGGCCTCTAGACATATTGAAAAATTTAACATTGAATCCTGGCAATGGCCAGCTTAACCTCTCATGCCCTGTATTATAGCGCCCTCACTCAGCTTCCATTGAGTTGGAATTTACACCAGTGACGGAGCTGAGAAAATAGCGCTGGAATATTTTTAAACTTGTCTCGTCTTAAGTGAAAGGACAGGTTTGGTTCGGGGGTCTCTCGGCTGAATGTATATCGTAAATAGGGTATGATTGTCGATTGAGGTACGCATGGTAGTATAAGGACTAATACAAGATTATACAATAGAAGATTACATTTAACATATCTATGTATATATATATGTATATCTATTTAACATGCAGTGCATAGCTTTTGAAAATTTAGTATGTTTTTAAAACTGATGATGAATGTTTAATATTCGAAACTAGTTTTTAAATAAAAATAATTTCAATAGAAGCGGCGATTGATTCATCTCTCCTAAGAGTATGATTTCATTTCTAACTTAAACTTAATTATTACTATATTTTCATTACTTCCCTTTTTTTTTTTTTAAATTAATTAATTTCTCTTTATATATTCTTTAGTTCTTTATATTATTTATCCATTATTATTAAGCCACAACCACATACATAGTAACTGATGGTTTGGGAAACATAAAGGAAATGAAGGAGAAGAAATGTATTTAAATATGTATATTGCATGATTGTCCTAGTTATATAGTTATCGTTATTGTTATTGTTATTTTATATACATAGTTTTATATTTATTTTGTATTTAGTTATCTATAAGACTGCATAATATTCTTTTAATATTTAAATTTTTTTTAACTATACTCGTAATTTTATGATTAGCATGAGATCGATCATTTCAACATTTATATTTATATATTTAAAAAAATGATTTCTTTTTTGCTATATTTATTTATGAAGAGAATAATATAAGATGTCTAACTTAATGATAAACATAAAGAATGCTGTGTATTTAGCAACCCATTTAAAATGAGCAGCACCGCTTATTAAACTGTTTCTTCATAGTTCTTTATCATTTTTTTTTCTTCTTTTTTATTTATTTCATATTGTACATATTGTGTGGATGGATTCTTAAGCCATCCATATTAATTATTAAATAATTTAAGGCAGATTATATATTTACTCGATAAGTAGTAAGTATACTAGTTCCAGATCTGCCAGAATCGGTTTTTGACGGCCGAATGATATCTTAGGCCAATTCTTCCCGACAAATTAATTTTGGTCCTTTTCGGGTTTTCAAAGAACACTCTCTTCCCATTTAATCCTTTTCGTAGGAAACTGAAGAATACTAGTTTCAAGATCAGTCAGAATCTAACGATTTATAACTATCGAAAGATATCCTTGACGACTTCTTCACGACAAATTAATTTTCGTCCAGAAAAATGACTTGCCATACTAAGGTGCCTCTAGAAATATTTCCTCCTATAAAAGTGAATTGTGACAATGTTATAAATAGCTAGAATATTTATCACGAAGCACGTATCGAACTAATGTAAGAGAAAACCGTCACGTTTTAACGTCTTCTGCTTTGAATACTTGGCAATGAGGAGGAATATCGACCACTTGGGAGGTGGATTCTAAATCTGTCTTCTGGGTTGTCTAGCTCGAAAATCAAAAGTCCTCTCAATTGTTAACATGAACAATTGTCCCCATTTTTAATTAACTGTATGCCAATTTTTAAAATATATTTTTAATATTAGATTTTGCTACCGGTTAAAACTTAAGTCGATTCTTAGCATCATTTTAACGAAAAAACCATGTAAACTATGGCTCGATTATCGTCTGTTATGTATAAAAAAAAAAAAAATTAAAAAACCTATACACTACTAACACATGAAGGTTCTTGGGTTCAATACTTCGGTAAGGATGAATGAATCAAAAATAATCTTTATTCTGGGACACCTTGTCACCTAAGAATAATATAAAAGTACAATAAAAAGGTATTATTTTCTTGCTGCTTACATATCAGGCAGCAACTTATATAGAATGTAAATTATATACATATAAATATATAAGGTGAAATTTTAGATTAAAAAGTCTTCGCGTTCATGTGAGAAAAACAAAATAAATAAATAACAAAAGAAAAAGAAAAGAAAAGAAAAAGAAATATTCTAACTCTAATATATTTTTAAATAATTTCGGAAGATTGATAATTGAGGAGGTGGATGAATAAGTTATGTTTAAAGAAAGTGAGAGAAGGAGCAATGTGGATCGAAATGGGTATGGAATTCCAGAATAAAGCTCCACGATTAATAAAGAATTTTTCAAAGGAAGCAGTTCGATGAGAAGGGATATACAAATCTATAGGCAGAGATCTGGTGTTCAAAAGATGAATGGAGGAACGAAGGGAAAGGATGTCGTAAATGTAAGAAGGTTTTTTGGACTTTAAGGATTGGAATAGAAAGGAACCAAGGAAGTATTGTCGCCGAAAACTTTGATAAAGCCACCTTAACTCCGAATACCAGCAAGTGATGTGAGAACGCCTGGGGATCCCAAAAATGACTCTTATAAAGGATTTCATTAATCTTTTCAGCTCCATTTCAAGCTCGCCAGACAGTCCTCCGTATACTAAGCATCCATGATCGAGGTGGGGAAGGATGAGGGAGGATACTAACAATTGACGGGTATTGCGAGGGAAAGATTCACGGAATTTTAGGAGTTTGAGGATGGAGATGGTTTTTCGGGTAATGTGGCAAATATGGTTAAATATGGTTACGATGTACTGATGATGGGCCAACGGCTGTGAGAGGAAGAGATTTGGAGGAGATATTGACATTGCTTCACTTTAGTAGCTCATGGATATAGAAAATATAGACAATTAAACGTCAAAAAGCCGTAATTTCAAGGAAAAAACATAAAATTAATAATACGTCGGTTTTATACAGATTTTTATTTTATTTATTTTTTTCTAGAAATGACTACTTTTTGACATTTAACTGTCTAAAAGTACTTCCTAAAATACTAAAGCTAGTGCAATTTCAATATGCTCATTAAAATGAAGGTTAAATTTTATTTAAAATTAGGTCAGTTAGACTCCAAAATAGCCACACCTAGTATTGTGGTTCAAACTATATTCGAACTAAACCATACTATGTTAATCTGGGAGAAGCAGCATCCCATATATCTTTATTCTATGCGAGTTATATTCACATGAAATATTATAATTTCTATTCATTGAAATGCTCTTTTACAGAAAATGTGTCATACCGAGTCTATAATTTTGTTTCGGTAAATTATGTTTTAATTTCGTTCAGTGTACATAATTTTTAATTGTTTCTGTGGGAATACATAATAATATCATATAGTTACATAATAATATAATATAATACATTGCTTGACCCGATATAATATAATATCTATGCTCGTCAACAAGATTGTCGGAGCGACTCCCGGGTCCAGGATTATATCGCTGAAGGACCCATTTAGGATCCTGGTGTCCCGTTCACTGCAGGACCGGTTCAACATGTCCACCTGTTCGCTCACAGTATTCCTCATCCGTGTCCTTACACAAGTTTAGGGACTTCTCCAATCGGATCAAAAACATTTTTGTGGAAGTTTGGCGAAAAATAAAAATATTTAATTAGGAAAAAATAAAACAAGTAAACTATATGTGTTGCAAGATCTCTTTTAATTATTTATTTATCTATTATTACAAAATTACATTTGTACTACTAAAATATATCCAGTAAATATTTGGTAATTACTATGCAAAGTAATGAAAATTCTATAATTGAAGAAGATCCTGTGGCAACCTTCTTTTCAAACTCCTCGGACGATTGCCAGGAATGGAATGCCAAGCATCATGAGAAACAAGTGGATTTGAATCAGTATTTATTTTATTTTGAAAGGGTATCTTTTTCGTTTCATGTCGGCTTCATATGGTCATTGTGGATCAGTTAATTTGTGACAAAGTAATGTGCATTAAGGATTTTGGATTGGAGCCATTGGATGCAGGAAGAATTTGATGGTTTAGTGGAACCCTAGAACTCTATACCGTAAGTCCAAAATAAATCTTATAATGGTCATATAGAAAAGTTTTTTTGTAGTGAATGGGGAGATTTGAACGTTTGTCCAGTGGAGCAGTCAAAATCGACGTGCAGCTTCTTGTCTTTTCAGTCTTCTATAAGGGTTCCATGTGAGTTTCAAATCCAGATAAAATTCAAACTATCCTATATGTTCAACATTATTTAAAAGTTCTCCATTAAAGGATGCAGGAGGACAGGATAAGGTAGGTTTTAGACGGAGAGTAAAGGTTATAGGGTGAGATTTGCTGGGATTTACCCTTTCCTTCGATCAATACCCGTCTTTGAAACAAAATACCACCCGAATCATCAGAAAATCCATCTTTTCCCTAAAAAAGCTGTAGATTTTGTAATTTTCTTCAGCAATGTAACCGCCAACTTTCAGTTTCCACTCTTATTTTCCTTTGCTCCAAATACGGGTGCTTGGTATATGGAGGGACTGTCTGACGAGCTCGAGATGAGATTCAAGAGACTGATTAACTGTTTCATTAGATTCATCTCCGGGATCCCTAGGCGTTGCGAGCTTGGATGGGTTTTTCTTAATTTCCAACAGCAATACATCCTTGGTACTTACAATACATAGGCAATACACATAATAATAATTGCAATACACAGGTAACTGTGCATAATTCTTACTCCTAGGGTGCAGTATCTCCCAGAATAAAACAATAAATTAATATTTTATTTGTATTTCCATGACTGCACACCCCAACTAACTGCATAATCATAAAGAGAATTACATTGAGAGCCAACCTGACCTAGCTCAATTGTTTGGACTGACTCCAAAAACTATTTTAAATGAACTGAATAGTTCACTTGAACGAAGACAAATGAAAGTTGAGACCCTCTTTGCTAAAGGATGCACCAGGCTTCGACCTAAACAATTCAAATATTTAAAATGTTGCAAAAAGGTCCAACAATTAAATGTATATTTTACATGAGTTGTAATTACGAGAAATATTTTATTATATATATATATATATATATATATATATATATATATATATATATATATATATATTTATTTAGTTAGTTATTTTAATTTTTTTTTTAAATGTCAATACTCACCTAATGTATTTATCTAGCTTTCTCTTTTGTATCTTTACATCCACTTTACTCTAAGTTCGAATATATTTAAAAAGTCCTTCTATTTACTTTCTTAGGTGAATATCAACATGTTTGATTTCTTGTTATAGTTTCTTTTAAATTTAATTCATATAATCTGTGTAGCAAACTGCTGATGCTTTGAATTTATTTGTATGTTTTTAGTATTGATGTTTAATATTCAAAACTATTCCTTGCATCTACATATTTCCTCATCCTCCGTTCCTACCTCTTTGATAGAGTATTTAAAGTTAACCACAATTATACATACTCACCCTTCTTTCCACAGACCTCTGGTATTCCTCAAGGCAGTACCCTGGGTCCCATTCTTTATACCGTTTATACAGCTAATATTCCAACTCATCCTAATACTATCCTCATAACTTTTGCTGATGACACCAACGTGTTATCAGTCAATGATGATCCATTTTCTGCATCCCAGAAACTCCAGTCACATATTACTTCCCTTGAATAACTGTCATAACTGGAGAGTCAAGATAAATTCTAGCAAATCCCAACAATAAACCTTTACCCTCCGTCGAAAACCTACCTCATTCTGTCCTTAAGTATCCTTTAATGGTGTACCGCTAATTAATGTGGAAAAATACGATACATTGGATTTTATCTGGACAAGAGACTTACCTGGACCCCTCTTACAAGATTAAAAAACAAGAAGCTGTACGTCGATTTCGACAGCTACAGTACCTACTTGACAAACGTTCAAATCTCCCGATTCACTATAAGAAACTTATTTATATGACGATTATTAGACCTATTTGGACTTGCGGTAGAGAATTGTGGGGATCCACTAAGCCATCGAATTCTTCACGCATCCAATCACTCCAATCCAAAATCCTTAATGCTCCTTACTTTGCCACAAATGAACTGATCCGCAATGACCTTAATATTCAATATTTCGCCAATTTGGCACGAACCAGATACCTCTCCTTTCATAATAAACTTAACACTTCCCATTCCATTCCTGGCAATCCTCCGAGGCGTCTTAAAAGAAGATGGCCCCGTGATCTTCTTTTGTAAATATTCATTAGAGTACTACCAATGGGTAGTTCCTCTGCAAGTTTTATTTATGTCATTATATCTCATATATACCGCATATTTACTGGATGTGTTTGTAAATTTCTGTTAATAATAGAATAATTATTCAAAACTAGTATTCAAATAAAAAATTCCAAAAGAAGTGATTAAAAATAAAAAGTATAATGAAATATTGACAAATAAAAAAAAACTAACCATTCCATTAGAGATGTGAATAATTGCTATCGATTCAACTGAATTTGAACAAAATTAATTCAGATAAGTTTAAACAAAGAAAGTTAACAGAAAACAAACAAAATTACAACTAAAGCATTTTTCAATTAACTGACCATTTACTGGACAGAGAACGTGTCTTAGAACTTAAGCGTCTTCAAAAACCCTCAGCTTCAGCATTGGTATGGCAAGTCTGATTTGAGGAATGGTAGAGTAGGTGCTTGTTATGGAATGGAAAAAATAACAATTTTCAAAAAATTCATTTCCACTGAAAAGAGTAAATATAAAAAAATATAATCTGGCAGGAATCAGGAAAAAGTAAAAGAAAACACGTCCGAAAAAACATTTTATGGAGTGCCAACGTTCAGATTTTTTGGTTTTTCGATTATATCTTGAAAACAGTGGACTCTAGAAAAATATGTAGCAAATAAAAATTAAAGGCATTAAATTTTCTCTAAAATTAATCTTATACATATTTGTCGAAATTACAACATTTTTCGAGATATAGGTTATTGAAAATTCATATTTTTCGCAAAAATATAATTTTTACCTCACTTTTTGTCAAAAATTTGCATCTAGTGCCTTTCACGATCGCTTCTTAGGAAAAAAAAAACAAAATCAAAGTTGTAGAGCATAAAATTTACATTAATTTCATATAATCGTTTCTGTCACTTAAAGCAAATGTTTGACAAAATGTGAGATAAACATCTTATTTTTTCAAAAATAATCGATTTTTAATATCGTATATCTCGAAATCCGTTGAAAGTATGACAAATAGAAAGAATTTTATATGAAATTTAATTAGATTTAATTTTGATCTGTAGCATATTTTTATAGAGTTTACCGTTATCGAGATTTAGTCGAAAAACCCAAAAATGGGACCTTCACCTCTCCCTCACCGTAAGCTAACCCTCGAAGAGCGGGGAATTTTAGTATGTTTATCTTTTAACTACTCCTAACAAAGCTGTGAAGTCAAAAATTATCGTATATTTCATGCACTCTACCCCCCTCATTTCAGCACTCATTGTCTGGACTTGTAGTTATGTACCTAGGAAATATTGTCAATTATATTGGGGAATAAGCCAGCCTACCTCAATCTAACGATGGAACGTCTTTAGGCCAGTTAAAAAATAATCTCATGAAGCTATGTTAAACTTACCTATGTTGATAAGTTTTTACTTGTATTTTTTCATATCTGATGGTCTGCTATGGACTTTAAAATTATACAGATGGTCCACTCCTTAGGAGTCCATAAAGGAATTAATGTAGTCCAGCTTTGGTATCGGACTGTATTCAGCAGGTGAGTGACAATACGGACACACTCGAGCAACTACATCAGTATTCCATAATCACAATTCTAAGCGTATTCCTCTCCTATTAATATGTCCATCTTATAAATAAAACATGACGATAAATATTTAAAAGGTTTCCGTTCCCTCGACGAGGGTTTTGTTAACTATGAATTGTATTATTTAAATCCTTTCACACGGAGATTTAATTCCCTTAAGAAAAAAATGAGGTCATAGCCACTCTTTCAAACTTGAACACTACAATTAATATACTACTACTACAACTACCACTACTGTAGCTCATTCACTAAAAGGATATAACATATTAAAATTACTTCAAGGAAAACTAGTCAAGTTTTTAAGAAATTATAAAATCCAAACTACTATACCACGAAAACTAGTGAAACAATCTTTACCAAATTTAACTTGGAAAGTTTAGTAATAATAAAATTTACTTTTTAAAAAATTAAAGTACTATTAAAAAGCGATAAATATCTGGATTTCAATAAAGTTTGAAAATCAACCAATACGAGGTCAGCTCCATTCAGGAAGAAAGGTCACAATCATACAACTTTTTTTTTACAACAATTTATTGAAATTTACAACTGTGCAAATTTATACATCAAGTAAATGTGCTGTTGACTATTGCAATAACGTGACAAAACTTGAAAAGAACATCAGTAACACTTTAATAAAAATTCTACATTAGAAGGTCTCTGGGTCATACAACTTGAAATTGATAAAAAAACTTGCTTATTTTCAATTAAATTTCTATTTTAAAAAATAAATATGAGGAGGGACATGTTGATCCCAGTAAAGTTAAGTTGGTTAAAATAGATTAGTTAAAAATTACAGCGATGCGTGAAAATATTGAAGCTTTAATTTTCACGGGAACAGCAACTGGATAAATCCCATTTATTCCTATAATCCCAATAATTCCTACTGATTTAATTTTGAATTAATAAATTATAATAATTATAATTATAAGTTATTTATAACCCAAAAGGATATTGTTTTTCAGATCTGCTAGGGTCTGACGATTTTTGGCGGCCGAAGGACATCCTTGGCCTCTCTCCTTCCCCGTTTATTAAGTTTTCGTCCTTAAGAATGCTACTTTATTTATAATGGAGTAATAATGGAAGAGGAAGAAGAAAATCCTCACCGAAGAGTAGATACGAGCCCCGTAGTCCTCAGTAGGCCCAAACGAAAAAAATAAAATAAAATAAAAATGAATGAAGAATAAGATGATCAGGTATATAGTCAAACAGGCAGAACACGCCCAAGTAAAATACTATAATTGTGTTCCAACGTTTCGACCTGTCTTGCAGGTTTATGTTCTTCAGGGCGAACCAAACTCTAGAGGAGACAAACAATGACTGATGAAACGTTAGCACACAGTTATAAATTTTTATTTGAACATGTTGTTTCTGTTTGACTGCATCCATGATCATATTTTTCTTTTAATAAAATTCAAATATGTGATACTTCATATATTCTTATTTGTAATAGGCAATAAAGTTAGAACATGTAGGTAATATTCAAATGCACGAAGCATTTGAGGTTATTATTTGAGGAAAAAAAATAATAAATTTTAAAATTATAAAAACAAATGTTGGCAGATTTGAAGGAGAATGGGAGAAGTTGAACCGTACATTATAAAAATAAAAACTAGAAACTCATGTAAAAATTGGATAAAAGAACCAAAATAAAGCAGACCTGATGGACTATCTACAGTTGTGGAAGCTAACCTATTGAAGGTAACCTAATCTTATCTCAGCTGGGCTCAGATGGTCAGCTGATACAATGCTCTTCAAGGAACAGGACAATCCAGGCCTTGAACAAAGGACATAAAAATAGTTAAGATGAATGGAGTATGCTAATGAACGAAGAGTTTGCTTAAGCGGTTAAAGGAACTAGAATGGCAGCTGAAGAGGTTCAAATATAAGAACTAAAATGAAACTTTGTTGAGCACTCTCCTGTTAACGTTAAAAAAACTTCGTCATATAAATGTAAAGAGAAGCTTATTTAACTTGAGCTCAATTTAGTTAAATAAGAGTTAACTTACAGCGTGTTTAAATAAACAAAATATACTAGGAGTTATGATAACTATTTATTTTTAACTTTATTCATATTGACAATTTTGCATACAATATATTCAATGTGTGGTAAAATTATAACAAAGACAAGTCAATAACCTGTGAAGAACTCATTTCAATAAATATTCTACTTTAGAAAGTCCATAGGCCATTTTCTTTTCAGACGCCCCGGAGAGGGTAAAGGAAATTGAGTGTAAAGCATGTTGGGAGACTAGTGAATTCGACTGGGTAAGTAGCATGTCAAAGAAGGATAGATATCTTGTTGTCCAAATCTACAACATATGGGACATCTAGATCGTCATGGATAAGCTTATTTGTAACATAATACGTAGCATTGGGGATTTTACGAAGGATTTAGGATTATAAGGATAGGATACGACAATGATTGGAACACTTGAGCTTCAAATACCAACTTCTTCTGTCCAAATGTGTTGAATTACTGCCATATAAATATCTTTTGCAATTCATTTTTAAAATAGTTAAATGAAAAAATATATTCTGGAGAAAGATTTTATGATAGAAAAATAATGTGATCTAATATTATTGTATATTTTGGTCATATATTAATTTATAAAACGTCTGATAATTGGTTGATCAAAACTACTGTTTTTTTTCCAATGACCAGAAGCCTGGTGGTATGGTATTGGTGTGCCATGTCATATACGAAGAATTTGGATTCTAAAGATTGGATACGAGAAGAAATGGAAGGTTTGGTGGAGCCACAGAGCTTAACTCCATAAGTCCAAATATTTCTAATAACTTTCAGGCAAATCAGTCTTTTTTTTTTATTTATTTGAAGCCTACAATGTTTGTCTAGTAAATGTTGCAGTTGTATACTAAAACGACGGACAGTTTCTTGTCATTTTAGTCTTGTATATGGGTTCCAAGTAAGACGTTTGTCCAAATGGAATTGGTAGCGTATCGGTTCAAAGGAGATTAGTGGAATATTATTAAAGGATACTGTAGGCCAGGATGTCGTAGGTTAAAGGATAAAAGTTATTTGATGAAATTTAATTGGATTTATTTTAAACTTTTAATTTCCACACCATTCTTGCATGTTTGTAATATGAGATTGAAAATCTATTGGGATGCCATGGATATTCCCATATCAGTTGGATTAGCTTGGTGGCTAACAGCTCCTGGTTTTACCATTATATGGTTATTTAATAATATTATAATTATTATTAGTTATTGTCTTCACATACCCAACTATTTATTTCGTTTTTTAGCTGTAACATTCTTTAATATCAATTTTACTAAAAATTAAAAACTAAATAAAAATGGGTTTAATTACTGCCATGAAAATATGTCCTTTGTAATTAATTGAACGCTTGTCTAGTGAATGTAGAAGTGATCGAAAACAAAGAGCAGCTTACTGCCATTTAGATCTTGAAGTCACGTTGAAATAAAACAAAGAAATGTGGAAGGCTATTGGTCTTTTCAATCCCACATAAGCCCACTCATATCAGCCAAAATAGGAGAACTAAATCCCAAAACTACAAAACATTGCCTACTCTCTTAATTGGGTTTTCTTTTCAAAATACTATTAGTCCCCAAAGGTAGAGAAGAAGCGGGAGAGAAGGGGTTAGGCTTTTAAATTATTTGACAGTTTTTCCTAATTATGGAATAAAAACAAAAAATATGGAAAATATTGACTTTGGAAAAAAAAATATTATACTCGTATATAACATACCAGACTTAAAATACAAGAAACTGCCCATCGTTTCCGACTACTCCAATATTTACTAGACAATCGTTCAAAGCTCCTAATAAATAACAAAAGACTTATTTACATGACAGTAATTAAACCAATTTGAACATACGAAGTTGAACTTCGGGACTCCACTAAACCTTCTAATTCTTCTCGTATCCAATCCTTACGATGCAAAATTCTACGTAAAATCCTCAATGCTTCTTATTTCGTCACAAAAGAATCTTAAAGTTCCATATGTCTATTCTCTCATAGTTAGCTCCACACCACACTACTCGGATCCATTAGTATCCCAACTTTCCTTACACTCAATTCCTAATATACCTCCGAAGGGTCTGAGACCTTCTAATGTAGAACTTTTATCGAAGTTTTACTTTTGATAAGTTCTTCACATGTTATCGACATGTCATTGTAAACGTTTTCCTCAAATTTACTTGTTGGATATAAGGTACATAGTTCCAAATATTAATAAAAAGTTGTAATATCAAAACAAACTCGTATGTAAAGTAATAAACATATATTAATATAGAAAGAAGAAAGAAAAAAAAAGAATAAGTAAAAATAATCTTTATTCTGATACTTTCAGTCCCTTAACAATAACATAAAAATAAAATGGAAAGGTATTAATGCCTGACTGCATACATTTCAGAAAACGTCAGTAGAAAAACATTTAAAATTATAATTATCTGTATAATTTTAGAGTTTCTTCCTCCCGTCCCCCGGAACTTCTATTGTTTGGTACATTTTAGTTCTTTTCAATTCTAAGCAAAAATAATCGAATGACATTGGTCAGTGTTATCAAAAAATTTATCTTCGTCAAATTTTAAATGAAAACGACCTAAGATAGTTTTGAATTTGTATTATTTGAGTCAAGTATAGAAGCTAGGTGATTAAAGACACATAGATTGGTATGCATTGCATCTGAGCGGATTTTCCAACAAAGTTAGTTATATAGGAAAATGCACTCCTCTCCGTGCCGACATGGTGTGCATTGCCCCCACTCACCACAGGATATGTGTCGGAAAATCCGCTCAGATGTGTTGCACTGAGATCCGTCAGTACTGTGCGCTAGCCTTGTCTATCACTATGTACATAGGCAGGTAATAATAGTTCAGTATTTAGAACATAGCAGTAGTAGGTCCGTGTTTGTTAGTTAACTGTTAGCATGCGTTGGTCAGTACCTAAGTAAAATTATGTTGCTTACGTACCAGGATGCTTTTGTAATCGTCCTGAATGTTTTTGCCTGGAAGATTTGGTGTTTGTTAATTTGTCTTTTTAGCTGTTCTGTATTTCTGCGAAGCGTATGTCCAAATTATTTTCAGTAAGTAAGTATAAGTGTTCATTTTTATGTTTAATTTATATAGTTGAATGTTTGGAAAGGTGTGAATATAAAAGTCTTAGTCTTTGGTTGAGCGTTTTCCTTTTTTTCTGGATATGTGGACCTTGTGCGAAGCGTATGCCCAAATTATTTTCAGTAAGTATAAGTGTTCATTTTTATGTTTAATTTATATAGTTGAATGTTTGGAAAGGTGTGAATATAAAAGTCTTAGTCTTTGGTTGAGCGTTTTCCTTTTTTTCTGGATATGTGGACCTTGTGCGAAGCGTATGCCCAAATTATTTTCAGTAAGTATAAGTGTTCATTTTTATGTTTGATTTGTATAGTTGAATGTTTGGAAAGGTGTGAATATAAAAGTCTTAGTCTTTGGTTGAGCGTTTTCCTTTTTTTCTTGATATGTGGACCCCATGTCATTCTTCGACAAACGTCAGACCAATGTAGCGTACAATGTCTGTTTGAGAAATCGGTGTGTTGTCAAAAAAAACTGGTGAGCATGTTTAGTGGAAGAATAAAGTAATATCTTGCGATTTGTAGTAATTTATATGGACTTTTCGGATATTAAACCAGTAATGTAATTTTGACAAGCAATGCTGTATAGTCGGCGAAGCATGAATTGGATTTTTATTTCTTGTAAAAATTACTGTGTTGTTAGCATATGTCGCTGTAAGAACGTCAGAGCTAATTGTCAGAGTAGTATAGCAAGCACTGAGCCTTGTGGTACTCCTGCAAGACGCCAACTTCATAAAAGAAAGTTCTGAGGCTTGAAGGACATAGAAAGATCTGTTTGAAAGAAAGGATTGTAAGATAAGATAGTACGTCGGAGGGAGTATCATTTTTAGTTTGAAGAAAAGTCCTTGAGACAGACCCTGTCCAAAGCTTGAGCAACATCCAGAAATACTCCAGTTACATACAATTCGTGCTCTAGTGTCGTGCATATGTAGTCATTAACTCTGTGTAATTGGTGCATAGTCGAATGTTGTGTTCTAAATCTAAATTGGTGGTCTAGTATTACGTTCAGGTTTGTTAGTAGATCAGAAAGTCTTTTGTATAATAAATGCTCGAAAAAATTGACACAGAAAGGAAGCTGATAGGTCGGTATGATGAGAGGATAGTTTTATCTTTGTTTGTTTGTGAATCATTGTAATATGTGCGTATATTGTTGAGGGACTTGAGTAGTCCTTAGTATTGCGTTGTAAATTGTAGTTAAGAACACTAAAGCTTTCCCAGACATTCGCTGGAGTAATTTAGCAGTGATCAGATTGAAATGACAGGTTAAAAGAAAAATACATAAAAACTAATGAAATATTAAGAGGGGAATAAGAGAACACACCAAAAATGAAATATAATTTCCTCTGATACGATTCTTTGTGTAGTGTAAAACATAATATAAGTATCTGTAAGTTATACACATAGAAAGAAAGAATTGTCTTAGTCGAACCTAAATTAAGCAAATAGTTATTTATAGGATCCAAGAAATACAGGAACATGTAATGCAATTGAGTAAATATATAGCCAGCAAGTGTCACCTTGGTCAAGAATGAGGTAATGAAAATAGAGGTATCTGAATGATTTAAGGGATTTAGCTTGTCTGATTTGCTGATATGAGGAGAGATAGAATTACAAAGAATGGTGAAGCGGAACAAAAGAGAGTTTTAGAGTGAAGGAGTCCTATTGTATGGGCTACGTAAGTCAGAAAGGGAAGAGCTGGACTGAAGTATATAGTAAATATCAGAAGAATGATGGTTATTGATAATTTGGTAAAGAGGTGTTCTAAGGAAATATTGTTTACAGAATGTGGGATGAAGCCAACTTATTCGAAATAGAGGTGGGAAACATGTTTCCTTCATCAGTAGAGTGGATTAGGCGTCCATTGAAGTGGCTCATCTATATTTCGAGAATTTCCTCATTTCCCATAAGCAAACTACCCGTTTCATTCTTTGATTTAAAATCAACTCTTTCTTGGTTTATAGATGATCTATTCAGCAATCGACTGGCTTCCTTAATAAGCGGTAATTCTTGGATCCCCTCGAACTTTTTCCTTCCCCAAGCTTCCTTATTTTTTCTATGAATTTTCTTCCGAATCTAGATTAGTAAAAAGTAGACAATTTATTTATAGCCCATGTTGTTTCCATCTGTAGCTGCCTGATCTATATCAAATACATGAACGACTATTAATACGAAAACGTTCTACAAAATATTGCACAAAAAAAATAAAATAATAAAATTTTTAAAAAAAGGGTGGGGAAGGGCCTAAGCTGTCTGTTCAGAAAAAAAGCATATTATAGTTATATGAGAAAGAAAAAAATGTTAATACATTTTCATAATCTAAACAAATAATTATGTTGAAGTTTTGAAGCAGAAAGAAAAGGGTAAACGATTCTTATATTTAAATTGATTAAATAATTTTTTTAAATATGCGGTAATTCTTTAAATAATCATGTAATCTAGTATTATAAATCAAAAATTTAAATAGGTATGATGTGGCTATTATTGAAGATTATAAAAAAATAAGGTACTTATAGGTTATTCAGCTTGTCCTTCGTAGTTGGGAACTGTTGTGCCCACTTTCAAAGAACTCCCAGCGAGCATTTTAAAGTTTCAAAACATTATAAATTATTTTCAATATTTTTCCTGGACTGTTTTGCATGTCAGAAGTAGCAACTAGATCCTACTAATTCGTGTTCGAGAACTGTTACCGCAAAAACTGAATTGTCAACTTATCAACTGATCTCTGAGACCAACGGTTGTTGAGTCAAGACACAGCCAGTGTTGGAGTTGGAGGAATGAAGCATACGAACAGAAAAGCCCTGAGGAGAGGGGGGAGAGAACGTACTAAAAACATACAAAAATTTCAAAATATCAACCCTTTGTAAAATAAATAATATACATTAATGTTGATACTCGCCTAAGGAGGCATAATGAAAAGGGCTTCTGAAAGGTTTTAAGACCTAGAGCAGACTGAATGTAGAGACTAAAGGGAGGGTTAGGTAGTTAGGTAAATACATTTTGACCCCTACATTTATAAGTCAGGTAAAAGTTTAGTCTCTTAGGTTTTCCCTATAATTGGTCAGTTTTCCTGTAGGGACCATTTTAGAGGTCTTCGGTTAAAGAATTCCAATGGGAAATAGTTCATCATTCCTAAACGTATAAAACTAGACAATCTATAGATCCAAAATTACAGGAATCCTATAATTATAAATGTTTGGGAAAAAGTTGAAGATTTTTTAAAAAATTAAATTTTTTTCCGGTAGGAAAAAAAAAGCAACCAGTCATAGGAAAACCTAAGGGATCGACCATTTACCTGATTATTTAGCCAACTATCTCCATCCCCCTTTCTTTCTATTACTCCTCATTTAACTCTAAGTAGCTTCAAGAAGCCATTTCACTTATACCTCCTTAGGTAAAAAGTGCACTTTTTCTTGGAAGCATAGTTTTCTCTTGGCGGGTTACGCACAGAGGCTGGATCGCTAAAAGGTGTGAACACATAAACACACCGACAGCGAACTAACGGAAAGGTGACCGGAAAAGCGTTCGGAAGAGTGAACGGAAAAGCGAATAAAAAAGCGAACGGAGGCTAAATATACAGCGCTGAATCGCTGCGAGGTATGCACTAAAAAGAAACGACAATAAACGAAGGAACGAATGGAACATATATACATTATTTGACACGACCTTGTTGAGTTGGTGTAGCTAGTAATTGATAATTTGACGGCATCTTACTTGTCATAAAATTATTGGATTTTTTTTTTTAAATTGGCTACTAGGACCTACCGTTTATGAGCTATATTGATTGAATGAAAATAGTCATATTTTAAACCGCTGTTTTTTCTCAACTTTGGTTCGTTTCGAATAATCATTAACTGTTAATTTAAAATTATACCAGTAAGATGGAAAAAAATTAAGAACATGAGCACATAGAAGGTCAGCAAGATTAAAACTAACGTCTTATCTTACTTATTATTTACTTTTATTTAATATTAGAAAAATTTACATTATGAAATTCTTTATAAAAAAAAAAAAAAAATCAATTCAATAAATATTATTTAAATAAACAAAAGCAAAATGTAAAGTTATTTTTAAAAAAAAAATTTAAATAATGCTACCTATGGTAATTTGTTTTAACAATATTCAGCATTAAAAATATTGTATTACATAATGTTTGTTTGATCAAATCGGTCATTCCCGGAGTACCAAACAGCTGTTTTTTTTTTGTTGTTTTTTTTCAAAACATCAGCACTTTTCTACATAGACTGTGTTTTTTTTTTAATGTAAGAGAAGAGACACAGAACATAATAAAAAGATATTTAAGTGAAAATAAGCATACATTTAACAAATAATCGGGAGCGAAACTAATACATCAAATATAAATAATCTAAAATTAAATTCCTGTAGGCACGGAAAAATCTAACTCGCCATAAGGAAAGCCGAGCCTCCCTCTCTTCCCTACTTTTTCGTCTCTCTATCATTTACTAGGTCCTGACATATGGTAGAATCCCTTCTATTTTCGCACATAAGGTGAATAGCAGCATGTTTAATTTATTTTTTTACATTTTTAAATAATTTATTATACATAATCTATGTAGCAAATGTACTGAAATGTTTCTAATGTTTTTAGAACCGATGGTGAGTGTTATCAAGCGAATAATTCTAATTTAAGTGGGAAATAATCCATGGATCCTAATTGTATTGATCCTTCTATATCATAATGAGTGCTTCAAGTGATTTATACTTTTACCAATGATTTGCCAACAACCCTAATAGGGGCCTCGAGTATATCCAGTAATATAGAGCCTATTCGTAAATATATAAATAAATGAAAATATTCTATTTGTAAAAAAAGAAATATAGCTACTGAACTAACATTAGAAACAATACATAATACATAAGCAAAACAAAGATACTTTTTATTTATTTTATAAAAATAGCACTAAATAATTTATGAAAACTTATATATGTCAATATGTACTTAAATATGTGAATCATATATGAATAAACTAGCATACTGGTCACGGATTCACCCGCTCTTATTTCTAAAGAACTTTAATAATTTTAAGTAATATTTTTTTTTAATAAAAATTTATTGAAATTTACAACTGTACAAAATATATACATCCAGTAAATGTGTTGATAACTATTACCATAAACATGTCAAACTTGAAAAGAGCTACTCATTCCACATTTTAATAAAAATTCTACACTAGAAGGTCTCTGGGCCATCATCTTTTCAGACGCCTCAGAGGATTATCGGGAATGGTGTGGGAAGCAATAACTAATAATTAAAATTTAATTTTTATATAAGATAATAATCCTACATTGAAGCCTACATTTGAGAATTATAGCTTCAGTGATATTTTCACGCATAGCAATAATATTTAACTTGGTATTATTACACTGATTATATGTTTAAGGGTTACGTAAAAGCATAATTGGACATCAAATTTTAATTTTAAAATATGAGTTGGTAATTCAGATGGACAAAGACTATTAAGAAACTCTTGCGGATAATGGACTGCTTTATGAGTTTTTACAACTAAAGGCCCATGAACCATATTTTTACACACAATACCAAAAAGTAAAGGATCGAACATTTTCAAACTTCAATGTTATCCACATATTATCACTTTTTTAAGAAAACAGATAAGTAGAAATCAATAGTTTTTATTATTGCTAAATCTTCCTGGAACTACAAAGACGATGTGGTTATTATTTCTTACATACTGGATCAGTAGTTTTCGTGGCTTGTCATTTTATAGAATAGTATAAATATAATTCTACTGCTGAATGTTTAACAAATAAAAGATCCTGCAATGTCAGGTCAGAAGTAATTTTAAGTTGAAGATATTTGTATCAAAACTTTTTTTGAATAGAATAAAAATGCATATCGTCATCTATATTGTCTGTATTACAAAGTTTGTACAGATGGTTGCAGTTGAATATTCTATATTTATTACTAGACGATTATCGAGTACTCAAATTGCCCGCTAACCTCAGTTGAGCGATTAATCTGTGATTGTTTATAAGAGTGTTAAGTTGTAGGTATTCTTGGAGTGGTCCAAAAGATAAAAAAATTCTATAACAGAAGATAAATTCAGACTTTATCGAAATCTAATCGTGATAGGAGATCTTTTATTGCTTCCTAGAGGTTAACACTATGTTTTTTTTAATAATGTCTATTTTCCGATAAAACCCAATGTAAGTCTACCCCCACTGCTCATAAAGCAGCTTTATAAGCTCGCTCATCAAGTTATAGTACATATAACATCCACAATCATTATATCTAGAAATGGTACATAAATCAGTAAGTCTATAATAACATATAGGCACTGGATGATCTTCCATGCCTTATAATTTTATAAAATTCTTTTGTAGTTTTTGAATTAGACGTACCGTACCTGTTTCTACCGGTACATTAAAGTTAGGCGTGTTGGAGTGTAACTTTAGTTTAACTTGAAGTATTCTTCCATGCTCTAATAACTCCAAATAAGATTTCTCCAAATATCAGCTGTATAAAGGAGCATACATTTCAATAGTGAATCTTACTGCTGACATTGCGTGTTCCAATTATCGGATTTAACTTGAAGAATTATTGGTAAGTTAATACTCTATATATCTTATTTCAATATATCGGAAAAATATCTCAAACGACGTGTTTTCAACATAAATATAGCTCCACGTCTATAACATAAGAGCCGTGTAAACCATACTAAATAGCTATCACCACGCATTGCAGATAAACAAAGCATTCTTTAGAATTTGATCCTCCCCAAATTATTCGCCACGAACAAAATCAGTAATAAACGAACTATTAAAGAATAGCCAAAGACATATCTAAAAATCACGGAATAAACAAGAAATTAGACGCTCTAAATCTCAACACATGTTATTCTAATTTAATATACTCAGATCAATAGTATTCATCTAAACTATACTATTATACAAAAGGACAAGCCATTTTTCGTTTGTGATCATAAACCGCAAAAACTACTGAACCAATCTGTACCAAATTTTGATCACTCCATCTTTATAGGTCTAGGATGGTTTAGCAATAATAAAATCTAGTGATTTTCTATTATTAAAAAAAAAAAACGGTTTTAAGTGGATAAAGCTGAAGTTTGAACATTGACCGATAGATGGCGATCGCCGTTCAACATGAGAGGTTATGATGTAATATAAAGCTTGACAGTGATAGGAAAAATTTACTTACATTCAATTAAATTATTAAAAATTATTTAAATATGTGAGACTAGCTGAAGATACCCTTCTCCGCTACGGTTTAATATCATTAGGATTAAAGACGACTTAAATTAGTAAAAGTTAAGCTTAACGTTGATAATTATTATTACTTAAATAAACCTAAAGATTTCCATTCTTAGAATAATTTCAATAAGTAAATTTGACAATTTGCAAAAGTTAATATTATATTATATTGATAGTCCTCCAGCGAAGCTTCAAAGCAGCACTACCATCTTACCCAGCTCTGATACCAGATCATCAGCTCTTCTAATGGCATACTTTAAGTGAATATAGTCTCAACTTTTTTTGATTTTTTCGAATAAATTTTAGTCTTTCTGTTTCTATTTTTGCGTACATATCAAGCATAAATTTGTTGAGCAGATTACGTAATTAAAGTAAATAAGGTTCTTCACCTCCTCGCTCCATCAACATTTAAGCGTAAAAATCATCTGCTGACACAGTTTTCTTAAGTGGTGCATTGTTGTTTGGGTCATTGGAATGTTAATACTGTACCCATCTTCTTCATGGCCGAACATGAGATGATACCGAAGAGAATTATAAACTTGATAGAACTCACTGATTCTTATCAGTTTTTTGTCCCTGTCAATGTCTCGCTTTTCAAACACCTGGCCAACAATCAAGACAGCAACTTGCGTTCAAAGTGTGCGGCTTAAGCATCTAACCTATTTTTTAACTTAGCTTATCTCCAAATACCATATGACAATTTATCTATTATTATTCACCCGATAAAAATTGTAATCGCATTTTTCGCGAATTAGCCGCGATCCAGGCTGATTTTTTTAAATTCCTTTCTTAACGAGCACGTACGGCCCTAGAGGAAGCTACATATCGAATTTCATTCCAATCCGTTCGGTGGTTTCTGAGTTTTCGTGTTAAATGAGTGAGTGGTATTTGACAAATATATAGTAGATAAACCATAGATAATGAAAACACGACAAAAATGAAATAATAATGCCGAGTAAAAATGTTTCAATATTTCAATTATAAATAAAACTCCGCTTAATAGTTAAAATTATCTAGGCTCTTTACTTATTAGAGCGGGCGAAGCTGCAAGCTAGTTAATATATATATACATAGTAGTAAACAGTGCATTAAGGAAAGTTATTCCCAAAGAATTATTTGGAAATATGGATGACTGTTTTGTAGAGGTTCGATTATAATAAATATTGGCCAACATGCATCAAGGAAAAGCAGCAGGATAGGATATCATCTCACACAAATTCCTAAAATTTGGACGGAGAGAATAGGAAACGTCCATTCAGAAGCTTCCCCGAAAAATTCCAAACGAAAATATAATTTCAAAACAATGGACCCGATTCACAAAGCAGCTAGTGTCACAAGTCTTGGCCTATCTGCCTCTCACTAGTGGCTTATGAGTTGTTGGGCAGAGTTCTTGAAAAATGAATACTCCAAATGATTGAAGATGAACTCAAACAGGAATTAGCTGCTTTCCAACTTTAAAGACAGATTATGAGCCACTTATTCTTTTCGGATTAAATTCTCAAGATCTGTATCAAGGTTTTTGTTGTTGAGAATCTAACCAAGCAATTTTTTTAATGTAATAGCGAAAGAAGCTTGAATTAAAATTAAGTATCGAGATAGACTGAGAATACATTCTTTATTATTAGCAATATATCGTTTGATTTTCAAACTCCACAAGTCGCATCAGATATTTAAATATTTTTAATAACAACTAAATTGAAAAAAGAAAATTAATTTTATCAATTTCAAGTTCTAGTTAAAAAAAAAAAAAGTACCATTGTAACCTGTCTAGCAAAATGGCGTTCGGTCGATTTTCAAACTTCAACGGAATCCACATATTTATCACATTTTTAATCAACATTTAGTTGGTAATTAATTAATTTTATTATTGCTAAATTTTCTTTGAACTATGAAGATGATGTAACTAAAATTTGGTAGAGATTGATTCTGTAGTTTTCATGGTTAGTGATTACAGATGAGAACCTTTTTTTTTTTTTTTTTTTTTTCTTTCCTCTTCTTCTGATCCATTAAGCTATTCGTATTACTTAGTGCCCACTTTGAGGCAGCTTGTAAAACCTTTGCAGTTCCTATTTTAGCAAAATCATTTGAATTTTTGATGATATAGTGATACATGCTGACTCTAAAGAAAGGATTTGTAGAGCACGAAAAATAAAAAGAGTAATCCACTTTTGTTTCTTAAATGAGAATAGATATTTTTTATTTTATTTATCAGAAGATTTAAATATCAAAAATTCCTATGTAAGTGATAGTCTCTGTCGGTGTGATTACTAGCACTTCAAGCCTAATTTATTTTTTATAAATGATTCTATAGATTTATATAATTAAAATATATCTAATAAACTTAAGATCTCTAATTAGATCAACTTTCATTCTTTAAATTTTTTTTACTTCTAATTTCCAACTATTTTTTCAAAAACAATAAATCAAAAGCCAAAGTAATTAACATATCTCATTAACTGCACGCAGAGGTGGGATTCTGCAGTAATGAATTAAAAAATAAAATAAAATATTTAACTGACGAGAACAGTTCCATAAATAATATGTGAAGATAGTTAATATTTTGAAGTAATAAGACAACAAAAAATAAATTGTCATAAACAGCAATTCATTAAGCAGAAGAAAATGTAGATGAAGAAATAATGAGATCATTTAATCTCAGTTTATAGTTCCATTTAATTCAATCATTTAAGTCATGAGAGTCGGATGGGACTTGAACAAATAAAAAAAAAAAAATTATTACCAGTGTGAATCAAATAGAGGATAGAAAAAATTATTAGAAAAATAATGAAGTAACCAAGCCGATACATAATAAATTAAAGCTTAGTAGCCCAGTCAATGAGTGCTGAAATGAAGAGTGTAGAGTGCATGGAATATGCGATTATTTTTTTACCTTAGGGCTTCGGTAAAAGTAGTTAGAAGATAAACATACTAACTGTTCCCGCCCCTGGAAATAAGCTAATGGTGGGGGGGGGGAAAGGTCTCAATTTCTCATTTTTGGGGTTTTCGATTATATCTTAAAAACAGTGGACTCTACGAAAATATTCGACAGATCAAAATTAAAACTAATTAAATTTCATATAAAAGTTTCTAAATACATATTTGTCTAACTTTCAACGGTTTTCGATAAATAAGCTACTAAAATTGGATAATTATCGAAAAAAATAAAGTTTACCTCGTTTTTTGTCAAAAAGTTTAACAAAAAGTGAGGTAAAATTCTTGTTTTTGCGAAAATTATCGATTTCCAATAACATGAATTTCGAAAACGGTTAGAAGTTCGACAAATATGTATATAAATCATTTTTGGAAATTTAATGAGCTTTAATTTTTATTCGAAACAAAGTTTTCTAAAGTCCACCGTTTTCAAGATATAATCTAAAAACCCAGAAATAAGATCTTCTCCTTTCCCCTCCCCCCACACAATTAGCTCCCCCCGGGGGCAAAAGGGCAGGGTCTTTTATTATGTTTATTCTCTAACTACTCCTAACGAAGCTCTGAAGTCAAAAACATTTTATGTAATCAACAATGTTCAATTGACTCCACAAGGAAAATCATTGCAAATTTGAAAAATTAATATGCACTTTTCTCTTCAACCACAAAAAAAGATGGTCATATTACCCTGTTTTTTGACTGCGTGACTTTTGTATTTAGTGGAGGTGCCCTTCGTTTCTTTAAGGGGAGAATATAAACAGGATTAGGAGAATAAATAAAATGAAAAAGGAGAAAACTGCCCATACACAGCATCCAAGTGATCTTTGATAGGCGAAGGAGTAAGGCCCTCTTTATAAAATAATTTAATAACTGCTCGGTATTCAACCATCAACATTGTAAAAATGCAAATTTTCCTTCAAGGTTAGAAATATACTGATAGAACGGAAAAGGTGCTGGCGGTGGAAATGGAGAGAGACATGCATGACTAGGCAAGCCTTAGCTTGATTGATGGTAAGAGATTAGGGCACTAATGCCGGGTCCACACCAAACCAACAAAAGAAAAACAAAACAGCAACTCAATGTTTCCCAACATTTTTGAAACAAAAGCGAAACATTTCGGCAACAATTTTGTTTTGTTCGTGTTTTCAACAACTTTTTGTTTTCCCGTCGCCTGGCGGTAAAGATCAAAATGTTGCTGTTTGTTTGTGTTTCTGGCAACTTTGTTGGTCTAGTGTGTACGCTCTCCACAGGAAGAAAACAAAACTTAAAATTTGTGGTTCAGTTTGTCTCGTGCTGTGTGCAAAATGACTTCATCGGGAAAAGCAATAAAATGGAGTGTTGAAAATACATGTAAATTAATCGAACTTTATAGAGAAAGTAAATTGTTATGGGATGCCCGACACCCTGATTATAAAAATCGTTATAAAAAGGCAGACGCCTTAAAGGAAATAGGAATATTGTGTAATGTTTCTTCAGAGGAAGTAGACAGAAAGATAAAAAACATCAATACCCAGTACCAAAGAGAATACAGAAATTATCAGTTATTGAAAAAATCCGGAGCTGGTAAAACTTTCGTTTCGAAGTGGTTTGGTTATTCACTATTAAGTTTCTTAAAAGATAAAAACAAGCCAAGACCAAGTGGGAATATAGGCGGATTATCGAATACACAGGTAGATATTTATTTATTTATTTTTATTTATTAGATATAAAATTTACATATATTTATGCATTATTTATTTACTTATATTTATTCATTATACATTCTATCATTTTATCCTTAAAAATCAGTACTTTTGCTCAATAGATTAACAAAATTTTAACTGCCATGGAACTTGTTATTAGTTATTAATAATTAGAATAATAAATCATTAAATCAATTAAAAAATCATTTTCCCCTAAAAAATCAGTACTTTTGCTCAATAGATTAACAAAATTTTAACTGCCATGGAACTTGACCTTGCTCAGACATAAAATATTCAGCAAATTCTTTTCTTATTTCCATAGCTTCTACAGATGATTTTCTTGCAGTCTGTTGTAGATTAAAAAACGACTGTAAAGTTTGTTGATCTTTTCTCCATGCGCCATCTTCTAGTGTACCACTATCAATATGTTCTACATCAAAGCTGTTTGGTGGATTATATTTATTTTTCGACAAGACACACCTTAGATAATTATGCAAACAAATGCATGCCAAAGTCACTTTTTCTACCTTTTCTGGTTGTAACAGCATTGGTTTGCGAAACACTCGAAACACAGACGCTAAAATGCCAAACACATTTTCAACTATTCTTCGAGCACGTGAAATTCGGTAATTGAAGACACGTTCTATTGACCCCTTATCTTGATGGCCGCTATATGGTTTCATAATGCATGGTTTAAGGGGGAAAGCATCATCTGCGACTAAAACATAAGGACTTTCTTTGTCCCTTCCAAGAAGAACACGTTTTTGTGGCAAATTTAGTTTTCCTTCAACCAATAGTTTGTAAAATGGCGTATTTTTAAAAACACCTCCGTCAGAGATTCGTCCTTGACAACCAACGTTTGCATACAGAAAATTATAATTTGCGTCAACAACAGCAAAAAGAACTACACTGAATGTTCCTTTATAGTTAAAAAATTCACTGCCACTGAATGTAGGTGCCTCGATTACAATGTGCTTTCCGTCCATTGCGCCTATGCAATGTGGAAAGTGCCAAATCTTGTTGAAATCATCGCTAACTTTTTCCCATTCCTCTTCACTTTTAGGAGTCTGAAATAAAATACAAATTAAATTTAATTGAAAGTTCTTATTATATATTTTTTTTAATATACATTTTTTTTAATATATTTTTATGCAGTTTTTTAATAACATACATTCTTTACTTTACAGGAAAGTGATGATTCAGACAGTGATGAAGAGGCAAAAGAATCCGAAACAAATGACGATGATACCGCTAGCGTCAGCCAGAGTACAAGTAATATGGGAGAATTACAAGAAAGCTACGAAGATTTGCAGGCTCAAAAGGAAATTACTGATAAAAACACCAAAAGCTTAAAAGCAAAATCTACCACACCAAAGAAAAGAGTTCTAACCACTAGTGAGAAGCAAAATGCAGAAGTTTATGGAATGCTACAAGAAGTATATAAAAAAAATCAGCAAGGAACATCTGTACAACCCGATGATTTTGATATATTTGGTGAGCTAGTTGCTAGAAAAGTGCGAAAACTTCGTACTCCTTATGCGCAAGCTACTGTGCAGCATTTGATCAATGATCTTCTCTACAAAGCAGAAATAGGAGAATATGACCAACCAAAAAACACAGAAACTCAAGAGCAATTGACACCGTTCCTTCATTTTCGATCTCCAATTGCAGTTCACACTAGTTCTACAGATACAAACAACCACAATTATATGAGTCCAGATAGCATTCGGTCTTGCGCAAGTACCCTTAGCGTTGGAACCTACTCAAATCCAGGCGGCATACAACCTTATTCAAACCCACCCAGCGTTCAAACCTCAAATCCATCCAGCGTTCCAACCTACGAGATACTGACTAGTCCGTCTTGCTCATCGAATCAACATACCACCCAGATTGATGAATCCTGGCCAGCTACGCGGATAACAACAAATGAATCAGCTCAGTCATACATGTAATTTTCAGATACATTCCAAATAAAAGTTATTTTAAAAAAATCAGTTTATTTTTTAACAGCTACCTATTAATAATGTTAAATTTTACCTTGACATATGTATTTAGGGCACTTATGAGAGCATCGCAGGTTTCTGGAATTATTACTGATATTGCCTGTTTGGATACTTTGAAAAGATACATCAGACTCTGGTAATACTCCCCAGTTGCCAAAAATCTTAAAGTAATCACTAAACGTTCTGTTACACTAATGGCATTTCGAAAATTTGTATTTTTCTTCTGTATCGAGGGTCCAATGATTTCTATTAGATTTTCAAGATCAGTACTGGTCATTCTTAAAAAGTTTTTGAAGCTGCATCGCATTTCTCCACTAATACCTCTATCGTCTTTTCTTAAATCTTCCAATAGTTCCTCAACATAGTTTTTTTTTTTGTCGGTTCTTCAAGCTCGGCCTAACCCAAAAACGTTTTTTTTTTCTTTTTTTGGTTTAGGAATAGAAAACCAGCTGCCATAATAAATAATTCATTGTTCCTTTGTAATTCCAAATTTCGAGCTCGCCACATTTTCTATCGGGATCACAAAGTTGACTGATTTTTGTTTTCATATGTGGACAGCAGTTGACAATTAGTTCCTGTTTTCGAAAACTTGCAGTTTTGTTGTGTTGCTGATTTGTTGGAGTTTTTGTTTTGTTGGTTTGGTGTGGACCCGGCATTAGGGTACACATGATGAGAGATCTTACTACGCACAACAAGTATATGTGTGGACAAATTAAGATAAATAAATAATGGAAACAAGTTTGATGGAAAAAAAAAACACACTTCTCTCGTATTATTTAACTTGTGTTATTGTAAGATTTTTTTTTTTAAATCTACAGAAGAACCTCGATAATCCGAACCTTTGTAATCAGAACGCTCGATAATGCGGATGCCGTTTTGGGAAAAATAAAAATCATCTTCTGAAAATCCGTGATTTAGCAGCCAAAAAACGTTCTTCAACCTTAGTTTAGAAAAAAAATATGTGACTATTTTCCAAATGTTTAGTTTTTGTTTTCATAATTTTTTTTTATCTTTCTGTACAGCATAATTTTTTTGTGTGTATATTACTGTACTTTCTGTGCGTGTATAAGATTGTATACATACTATGTAAAATATTACGAAATTCATGTGCATTACATCACATAAAATATATTTACCTTACTGTAGTACAGTAGTATTTCATAAAACAACGTTTATTTGTATTTAACAATACAACGTGCTTCTTATTTCATGGGAACTAGTATGTCAGTGTTCATTTTTTGCATGCTACAAACTATGCATGGAAAGCACTTTGTTTGGTAATCCGAACGATTTGAGAGTCCGAACCACCCCCGGTCCCCATTAGTTCGGATTATCGAGGTTCTACTGTATTTATTTAAGTTTACAATAATAAATAAAAAAAAAACTTCATGTGAATGAGATGATAATGCTCATAATAACACGTTCAATGCTTGTAATGCAACTATCCATTGGTAGCATTTCAATAAAAGTTCTTATAAAAAGACAGAAGATCCCTAAGCCATTTTCTTTCCAGATGCCTCGGAAGGTTATCGGAAATACAATGAGAAGCAAGTTCGGAGCTAGTGGATTCCAGTGGTTATGGCATTATTAGTGTAAGAAAATAAATCTAGATTGGGCCAAACCAACATATGAGACATTAAGGTCACTATGGATAATTTTATTTGGGTCGTAATAAGGAGTTTAGATTGCTAAGGCACAAGATGAATCGGATAGTTTATTGGAGCAACAAAGCTCAACTCTGTCAAAATAGCTCTAATTATTTTCATGTAAATGAGGGTTTTGTAACTAATTGGAAGCTTTGAACGTCTGTCTAGTAAATGTTGAAGCAGTCTATAACGACGAACATATAGTGGCTTACTAAACTTACTAAATAATGCCATAACCACTAGAATCCACTAGTTCCGAACTTGCTTCTCATTGTATTTCCGATAACCTTCCGAGGCATCTAGAAAGAAAATGGCTTAGGGCTTACTATAAAATACCGGTTATTTTTGGGTTTTTGCCAGCCTACTGAAAGTGTCATGATTGTCACATTTTGCCAAAACATACAGGTTTAGCATGCTAGTGCGGATGTTTTACAAGATTTAATATAATAAAATTAAATATATAGGATCAAATAGCAAATATAGGATTCAAATTAAATTTTGAATCGGAAAAATATTGGCGGAGTTATAGCGAAAATTGTGCCATAAAACCATGGATTTCACAACAGTACCGGATTTTTAGCGTTCTGGCATGAGTATTGTACGGATTTTAATCCAAATTTCAAGTATAGATTATGACCAGCTTTGGGATGGGAAAAAGAAATTTGGGGTCAGACAAATAGTTTTGGGGTTGGAGTGAATAATTTCCCAAAAAATCTTGGATTTCACAACAGTACGGAATCGTTAGCGTGATGGCGTGTTTATTTTAAGGGACTTGCTTGAAACTTAATATATGGAGTCTATAGTAAATTTAACTGGCTTTAAGATGATATAAAGTAATATTGAATCGGACTAATAGATTAAGATTTATAGTTATAGTGATGTGCAAAACCATGACAACATTTAAATATTGTTCTCATCATCATCGAATTCAAGGAAGGGATAATAAGGAACAGATGATAAAGATCATCTGTAAAAATAAGGAAGTGCTCTTAGGAGGTAAATTAAACAAAAATCTTCATCATCTTCTTTACTATTAGAACAAAAAAAATATCATCAGTTACAAATGACAATAATAACAATCATAAACATATAAATAGTACTATTTTATTATTATATTATTTCTTATTTCTCATTTATATCATTTATTAAATGAGAGAATCTAAAATGACGTAGCAATCAGACCTGACGACATCTTTACCTGACAGTATTAGAAGTCAATTCAATCTAATGCTGCCCGGTAAGATGGAAACAGGTCCGAGTCTCGCTTCATATATTCTTCAATAGTCCATGATGTATAAATATTAACATATTAACATATAGATAAATAAATAAATATACAATTATCTATAGCAAAATAATATGCACCACCTATATTATAACCTCACTGAGAAATTAACATTAGTTACAAACAATTTTTTTATAATTTTTAAAATTTCAATTAAAAAACAATACTCATTGCAATAGTTTACAGGAGGAAAACAACCAAATAATTACAAATTGATTACAAGAATAAACATCATAAACAATCCATAACAATCACAATCATTGCTCCAATACCATTATACTAAGATATTGGTTTCATAGTATATGATAAATTATACTAGATACATTATCATATGTAGATATTTTGTCATAGATAGATATTTTAATAACATATAATTAAAAAGTATATAAGTCATAATTAAAAAAAAAATAATAACAATAAATACTACACAATAAGTTATAATATATACATACATTCCTATAATTTTCATTGAGACACATTTGCATCAAAAATTAATCAAAGGAAAAGAAGAACCAGCTGTTTCAACAAAACGAAAAAAACAACTGTAATTACCAGTTAACAAAAATTATTCTGTTGACTATACATTGGAAAATAGCGCAAGGTTAAACATAATTTATAACACATGAATATATGTGGCATCTGTGAATAGTGTGCTAAGTGTGAAAATCGTTTTGTTAATGATTTCCATGAAGTTTTTTTTATGATTCAAAAATGAATATTTATCTCTTTGTTAGTCACATAACTAAGTCCATTAGACACAAATAAAGAGAATAAAATAATGACATTTTAGTGATACCCACTACCCAAAACTCACAAACACAATTAACACACAAAATGCAACTAACAAATATTCACAAATGCCACGGATATAAAATTTTGAAATGTATACATAGAAATTATAATTTTAATAAAATATATCTATATTATTTATATAGTATTTAAAACCAACAACCATAATTACCGAAATATTTAATATGAAATGAAATAAAATTAAAGATTCGAAGTTAGAAAAAATACTTATAAATAATTTCTTGGATATAATTAATTATTTTTTCATATTATAATTGGAAAAATTTGATTAATGTTCAAATTTTATAAATTATAAAAGCTGAGAAGATAGAACATTTGTAACAAAAATATTCGATCGAATGATAGAACAGAAATCTTTAATAAAGGATAAGACTTGAAACAATTTTGTTTCAATCAAAAGAATATATACAGCTATGATGATGTCCAAGATGCCAACATTGGCAGTTTGATTATAATTACAAAAGATGATTATGATGAAAAATTACGCCTATGATAACTGAAAAATCGTTCAAAAGCAATCCTGATTTTTGCTTAAATGGCCTAAAAAATATTTGCATAGAACCATTATAAATTTGCTTACAGTAGGAACAGAAAAACCGACTAATAAATGTAGTCAAAATGTATTTACCTAACAACGCGACTTCTTCTTTCGACTCTAAACACTACTCCAGATCCTAATATATTTTAGAAGTCCTTCTTTTTAGCCTCTTTAGTTGAGAATCGACATGTTTGATTTCTTGCTTACATTTTGTTTATTTTATCAATTTATTGCAACATACAAATATAACAAATATATACACCAAGTAAATGTGTTTATAACGATTGCAATAATATGTCAAAACTTGAAAAGAACTACCCATCAGTAGCGTTTCATTAAAAATTCTACTCTAGAGCATCTCAAAGCCATCTTCTTTTCAGACGCCTCGAAGGATTATCGGGAATGGAGTGGAAAGCAAGTTGGGAAACTAGTGGTTTTGAGTGGTTCTGGAGCTTACTATGAAATGAAAGTTACCTGGCTTGTGCTATTTTTTTCACACTCGAAACTATTCTTGGAAAAAAAAACTCAAATAGAACTGGCTAATAATTCATCAATCGTGAATTGTTTAATGATGTTTTTATTTTATTTTATTTATTTATTTTTATTTTATGTGGAACTAATAAAGATGTAGATAGGTTTACAGTCAGAGCAATATTTAAAAAAGTAATTTATTGTGCCGACGTTTCGGCATACAAGTATGCCTTTATCAGGGTTTCTGAGGCTATGACGATAGTGAAACTAGCTTTGAGTTTCACTAGCTCACTTTGAAAGTTTTCCTCTTGGCTACTAAGTGAGATTAAAAGAAAATAGTGTAATTCACATAGATTTGCATCTTTTAAAAATCCACTTTCAAGATATGAATGAAAACCTCAGTTGCGAAACCTTTCAATGCAAGAATGTAATCGTTAGAAGGAACCTTTCGCCTTGTTGATATGAGTCACATATAGAGGGCGGTATATATAGTGCAATAGAGTGGTATATATAGTGCAATATACCCAGAGCGGATGAGCAATAGAGCCAGTTGGATAGAGTGCAGTTGGACCGTGTTCAAAGTCAATCAGAGCAAGCAAACTGCCCGTGTCCATGGACTCCGAATCTCGGCTTCCTTCAAGTGGTAGAATTTATCTTCTGCTCATGGAAGAGATGGTGGATAAGAAGACTGATATATGCCTATGCCTCATTGGGTAACAAATTCCACTTACAATGTCATTCTTTTAACTAATTGTGAAAATTAATCTTCTGGCTGAGTAAATATAGAATATCCATCAAGGTGCTCACTAGCCAGGTTGTACTACTTTCTACCATAAAACGAACTAAAATAACAAGATATAAAAATATCGATATTATTAATTTTTAAAAAATTTTATTAGCCTTTGTGGCTCCACTAAACCTTCCAATTATCCTGGTATCGAATCTTTACTTTCCAAAAACCTTCGAAAAATCCTTAATGCTCCTTAATTTATCACAAATAAAGTTCCATATTTTGCTATTTAACCCAAACCAGATAGTAATCCTTTCATAGAAATTTCCATTCATACTGGAATCCACTAGCCTCCCAACTTACTTGATTCCTGATAACACACCGAGACGTCTGAAAAGAAGACTGCAAAGAGACCTTCTAATCTAGAACTTTTATTGATGTGTTACTAGAGAGTAGTTCCTTGCATGCTATTGACATGTCATTGTAATCATTTTCCTCAAGTTTAATTCATGTATATAATGTATAAAGTAGTAAATGTCAATAAAAAGTTAAAGAAAAAAAGTTTAATAGCTCTGAATCGAACAATGAAACTGAGGTGAGGTCATTAAAATCCAGATATGACTGGCCATGAAAAAGGCTCTTGAGAAGTCGATTGATTCAACTTTAGACCATATGTTGATAGGTAATCCACATTGGTCAAAACTCTCTTTAGGACAAAGGATGGAGTCAATTTACATACCTTTACAGATATATAAATAGAGCCAGATATATAGGAGATTTAAAATATATAAGTCGGCAAATATCGGTGGATAAGGTTTCAAATTCTATGGAAAAAAAAAGGTATTGATTTTACAGTAAATAATCAAATTCATAATAACTATGGACATAAAAAAAAAAAAGACCTACTGGTAGCACATTAATAAAATTTTAATATAAGAAGGTCCCGAAGGCATTTCTTTTCAGACACCTCATAAGGTTATCGGAATAGAATCGAGAATAGCAAGCAAGATTTGAATGAGACACAAGTGGATTTGAGTGGTTGTGGAGTTTACTATGAAGTGATAGGTATCTGGTTTGGGCTATATCAGCAACATATGGGACTTTAAGATCTTTATGGATAAGATTATTTGTGACAAAGTAAGGAGCATTGAGAAGTTTATGAAGGAGCTTGGATAGTAAAAATTGGATACGAGAAGAATTAGAATAGTTTGGCTCCAAAGATCAACCCCGTATGTCTTTTAAGGTTTAATACAGTCATGTAAATGAGTCTTTTATAATTAATAGGAAACGTTGAACGTTTGTCTATTAAATACTGGAGTAGTCTAATAAATAAATTTAAAAGAAAAAAATCAGTAATTTAAGTAATTTTAAAATAATTATAATTTTGTCTTATATTCTATTCTATTTTATCAAATTCCAATAACTCCTTCTCTTACTGGAGGTAACCGAAACAGAAGTTTCAATAAACTTAAAAATAATATCGTGTGAGGATAACTAGTTGATAGCGCCATCTACAAATGATTACAAGGTCCGGCAATGATAGCTGTTATTAGGATGGTAGTAGGTTGTAGGTTAATAGGGAGGTTAGGTACCTAAGGAAGGAGTGGGGAGGTTAGGTACCTAAAGGGAGGGGGAAGGCTTGGTACCTGTAGAGGAGCATTGTACCAGCCTCTTGTTGTGGTTATTATTAAGTCATTATTAAACGGCTATTATCTTGCTTTGGAGAAAAAACACCGTTAAATTACTTAGATAGTATTTTTATATATATTTGTTTTTACTTTAATGATATTTACAACTTTATACAATTTAATCAATAAGTAAATGTGCTGTAAAATGATGACAATGACATTTCAATAACTTGTGAAGTACTCGTTAGTTGTACTTCAATAACAATTCTACATTAGAAAGTCTCTAGGCCATCTTCTTTTCAGACGCCTCGGAGGATTATCGAGGATAGAGTGAGAAGCCAGTTGAAAGAATAATGGCTTCGAGTAGAGACAATAATCAAATCCTTAAATCGTATGGATAATCCTACGGGGACTAATAACATTTATCCTGATTAACTCTGTACTACATCACTTACAACTTATTTATGTATCTATTTAGTCTTGAATAAAATATGTAATAAAAAATTCGGTAGTATTTTTAAATATCCATTACACTTATTGAAGTAGTGAATTAATTGTAATAGATGGGATAATTCTAGAAGACCCAGCCTCAAGTACTGCAAACAAAACGAGTAACGTTTTTTTTTTTACTGTAGGTGTTGCTCGGACTGAAAATTTGACGATCAAAAAGTTATTGGAGAATATTTTTTGCCATATAACATTTGTCGCTAGGACCTATATTAGTCTGAATGACAAAAACAAATTACGTCTAATCCAAGTTACCAATACGTTTTTTTTGTTAGTACTTTTTTGACACGAACTAAGTCTGTTGGTGTTGCTCTGATTGAAAAGTTGAACACAGTTTCCTTATTACATTATATTTTGGAATAAAAATCATATCAAAAATAAAAAAAGGTCATATTATTTAATCAAAGAAATAATCTTAGCCTACCTAACTGTTTTTTTTTTCTCTAATATTACTCTAAATAGGATCCATTAGTTCGGATAGGATACATCAATCAAAAACGTAAATTATAAAATACCTAAAATTATAATTATATTATTTCGTACCTCGTTTAAATGTCATTATCAATTTAAAAGAAAGTAAATGAGAGCTATTGTAAATTACATAGCGTAACTTGTAAATAAACTCGCCGAGTCATGCAGTTCATTAAAAAATATAAAATAACTGATTCGTGACAATGCAGCTACCCATCAAAATCGGAACATCAAAATCTCGGGAAAAAGTTTATTTTGGGCAAAATAAGGAAAATCTGGAATTTCAGGAAGAAGACTGGAAACAACATGAAGATTATCCTTTGATTTCTTGTTTAGAATTTAAAATATATATATAAGCTACGCATGTAGCAAAGTATTGATGCTTTGAAATTTTGTTAGTATGTTTTTAGAATTTATGATGAATGCTAGATTCGAAACTAGTTTGAAAAAAAAGAAAAAAGAGTACATAATTCATCAATCCTAATTTTATCAATCCTTTCAATACATTGAAGAAAAGGCTTGAGTTTAATCTATGTAATTTAAAATATTGAATTTAAAATAAAACTATATTAGTTTCGAAGATAAACCAAACTCTCATCTTCAATAATATCGATTACAAACAAAGCAGTAAGTAGGATTTATCGTTATCAGACGGTTTTTTCCGAGGGGCAAAGTCTCTCTTTCTGTTATGAAAAAATCATATATATTATTTAAATACAAATGAAATAATGCTTTCAGTTACAAATCCATTCATATCTTACAATAATTGAGCAACTAAATTGCTAAAAGCACTAACAATAAGGATGCTAACAATCGCTTGCTTAACAATAAATAAAAGATAAAAATAAATGCATAAACCATAAATAAAAAAAAGATAAATGAAGACATTAATGGTAACTTAAGGGATTTTTAGAGCCCTTTGAGTGAAACCAAGCTATAAAACAGGAAACCGAATCCAAAGTGGGAAAGGGAGGGATGATGCATGATATAGTGTTTTTTTTTGTGTGTTTTTTTTTTAAGGTGAGTACTAACTAATGTTAATTTAAATAGTATATAGAAAATTCGAATTTCATACTATCACAGAAAAAACAACAACAAACAAATGAAATCTATAAATAAAAGGAATAAATTAATAAAACGAAAAATCACAAAATTAAACATAATTTTTATACATTGATACATTGAACAACTTTTTGATACATTGGAATTATTCATTTAAAATATCTTCCTATAGGTTTTGTTTGTTTGAATATTATTTTTGTTTTGTTGTCATATCTTTAATATCAGTAATATTTTTTCACCAACAGGAATTGATTTCTTAATAATATTTTGAGATATTTTAATCATATTCGATGAGAAAGAATGTAACAAAAAGTAATATTGTGCAATATGTAACTATCCAGCAAGTTTCAATAGCTCTATCGCTTAAGAAAATGGGAAGGAAAGGGATGGTTCTAGTAAAGGATGGGAAGACTTGCGGTCAAAAGAAAGAATCAGGAGATAATTTCGCGGACTTCAATTGTAACAAGCCTAACGGCAACGCACAACGTAATCTATGATTGACAAACTATCATTCATTAAATTATTTAATTTTCACCTAGCGAATTGTAATTATATTCATCCCTGAAATCGTAGAAACACAATTGTTTCTACTATACTATCAAATACACAACCCTAAATTTATCAATATAAAATTTGTTTCAAGAATTAGATTCTCAACTGCGATGATGATTAGAACTAAAAGTTTAGGGACAGAAGCCATCTTTTATTAAGGTCCTAAAAAATTAATAATTTGTATTTTATCGAATAAGAATTAATTAATTCACTAACTAATAAATAATACAATTAGCTAATGAAGGACTATATTCTTAAGTTAAAACTACAATACACCAAATCTAAATACGAATCTTTATTTTTATTGCTGGTTTGCTCTCTTTATCGTCATATCTAAAATTATAATTGAGATAAATATCAATGTGGATTTTTTCAAAATATATTTCTCTTTTTATGACCTGAAATTTACTTTAAAAACCTTAATACCAAAATTTAATCACTAATTTAAAAAGAAAATAGACTATTTTGATAAAACGATCAATATATTTTTTTTTTTCACTTTTATTGAGTATTACTCATGGCTATATTATTCCATTCATACAATATGTGTTATTTGTACCATTAGGGAAAACAAATTTTTTTTATAAATATTTAAATTTTGATTAAGATTAAATATATTATTTTATAAGGAGAAGCTAAATTATTTAAATAGGGCCCGTATTGAGGTCGAAGAGCCTCCTCATGCTTGTTCAAACCAATGGGCTCCTTATAGACCGTTATTCAGCTATTTGACCCCTATTTTCCAAATCTTCCCTCTCATTATTAGAATTAATAAAGAAATATAATCAAAAAATAATTATTAAGCATCGCCCTAAAGATAGAAACCTCTTAGCGAGGGGCAACTAAAAAGTGGCTTATATTTTAAGTGTTATTTTATTTTATTAAATATAACCTATATTTAAAAGGACAGACAATGAAAACTTTTAAGCACATATTATATAACACTCCAATTTTTGATAAGGACAGATTTCATTTAATCAAACAATTAAGATTTCATTTAATTAAATAATATTAATTGGAGAAGGATAGCCAATTAAAAAAAAAAGAAAACAGGTTTTCTGAACTGAAGAAATTTGTTCATAGTCTAGAATTTTAACAATAGGATTATGCAGCATTGCATGTATCGACATAAACTTTTGGTGTAATTTTATTTTTAATTAATTTATGATTTTATTAATCTCATTTTTTTTTTCTAGTATTTTTGCTGTGACTTGAATTGACTGTGATATAATTCATTATCTACCTATATTTTGTAATTATTAAAACGCATAATATGGTTGCATGCATAGGATGTGCTCACTTTTTGAATAATTGAATCTTTCATAGGGAAAAAAAAGTATATTATGTAATAAAAATACTGTAAATTTGTATTTTTTTAGTTTCTTCAAAGCTATAGGAAATAAGGAAACACAACAGCTCAACAAAGCAGTAATTTTTTTTTTCCTCTTTAAAATGTTTTAGCTTTTAAGGAAGCTCTCCTAGCTTTTTTTTTTCCTTATATATTTTTTTTTCTTTTCCTTTGTCTGTGTTTACGAATAAAACCTGAGGCTAAACCTTATGTGGTCATCGCTGAGGATTAAGAAGTGGGGACTGTTTTGATGGAAGATCTCAGCACTATCCAAGGCTGACTGACAATGAAGAAATGCATTCCCCCTTCCCCCACGACGTTATTGAATAAAGGCGCTTTGAATAGAGGCAGAATGCAGAGGAAAACAAGGCTGTTGATGTAACACATATCAAACCTAATCAAGCAAATTATCGTCCAACTGCAAGGATGGCTGTGATTCCAGAGCGTTCTATACTACCAGCTCACGTTTCACTCGGATATGTTTTACAATAAAAAATCGATTTAAAAAAAAAAAGACTGTTTGAAATTTTCTACGATAACAAAAGCTAGTGAACAGGTGTACAGTAATCCGTGACTTTAACTATAAAAATTGTTGATTTACAAAGATATTTAACGAATATTCTACGAAATATAGTTCCCATACGTAAAAATTTAATATATTTTTTAAATATATACCTAATTCATACAAAGAATTTACCGTGATAAAAATAATGTACTAAGTAGAACCCTGGCTGTTGGGGTTGCAACTTGGCGACTCTGATGAAAGGTTTACAAAAATAAACTCGAGATGTATGCGTTGCGGTTGTAGAGTGCCATAATTAATACTCTTCCTCAACAACAACTTTCAGGGATCTTATTGCAGTGTTACTACAATTCCAGAAGATATTATAAATTTTATAATGTAGTATATTTTATAATAGATATAGCTATTTTTATAATTAGTAATTAAATTAAACCACTGCTTAGATATCACGAAGAAGAACCTTCAACTGAATTATTATACTGGAACAGCTGACACCAAATCGTTTTAATAATAAAAGAGTTAATATTAAAAAAAAAACAAAAAAAAAACAGAAAATTTTAATTATAAAATGGAATGAACCACGTAATAGTAAAATGGAAAAAATAATTATATTAAAACCTAAAATATTTCTATTTTTTTTTTATAATCTCAGTTTTTAAAAATTTAAATGTACAAATTTTCATATTTACGAGAATGAACCGATTTCTTAAATTATAAAATTCCAATATATTTTTTATTAGCATTTATGAATTTTAAAAACATACATTTTTCTGTGAAGAATATTTAAAAAAAAAAACAACTGAATTTTCAGCTGGTATTATAGTTTAACCACGCTCATTTAATTTAATAAAACTATTAAGTGAACTTTGAACTGTGTAAAAAATTAAATGTCTGGTTCTTAATTTTAACTTTTATAACTAAATCAATTGGTAATATAGATTTGAGCTAAAAAAAAAAAAAATGAAAACTCAGATTTAGACTATTTTTTTCAAATATTTAATTTCATGTACAATATCACTCATATTTTAAAATATTCTTTATATTTAAAATTGATATTTCGGACAATATGGAATTTTCGTGACTGAGTTTAATCTTTATTACCTAAATAAGACCAAATATAATTAAAATTACTTAAAAAATTTACACGATAAAACAGACACGTTTCATATTAATATCACCAAAAATCACTACATATGTTTAAAGTCAATAAAATGATAATTTATTTCCAAATACTATGGAATAGCAATGTTGAATTCATACAATTGTTATAAAAATAACCAAACCAATAGACTGGAAAAAAAAATTATTAAAAATATAATCAACAATTTAAATGGTTGGAGCCTTCGGGAGAATAATGGATATAATACTCCTCTTCAATAATTTACTAGCGACTACTCATTTCAAAAAAATAAGAGAATTATTCCAAACCTAGTGAATTACAAAAATATGTGGTTATGTGTATATATACATTCTGAGTATATATACATATATAAGCATGTATTTATTAAAGATTTACCTGATGGGGATGAGAAGCGATGGAGCTACAAGTGCGAAGGCAGTTATATAAGACACTCACATAAGGCACAGAGCACATCCGAACGAAACGAAGGCCTGGAGCGGACTGAGCTCCCGCTTACGCAATGAGATTTGATTTTGGCGCCACGCCCTCGGCCACGCCCCCTCGGCTAGCGGTCCATGACGTCACTACCCCCACCACCGCCCGCCGCATTCCTCCTCGAGCATTAATTCCAACTGGCGGCTAATGGAGAACCTTCCTGCGCGGCTACTGCTCCGTTTGGTATAGCAGTCAATTAACCTACACATGTTTGTTGTGATTTATCTTATGGAGATTAAAAATAATTAATAACTTCTTATTCATAGAGTATAATATTACTAACTGTGATGTATCGGTAGGTTTTTCGATATTCGGCACAAGTTTCGATACCAAAAATTTGGTTTCTAATTCTCGATACCGGTATACCTTGGTCTAAAAATAAATTTCGATAATAATACATAATCCACATTATAAGAGCTGAAAAATCAAACCATATATTTTTAAAAAACAATAATAAAAAACATTAATTTACTACAACTCAGGCAATGAACAAAAAAATAATTCATTTTATGATTTCATATTTAAGAAAATACATACCAGACTTAAAATACAAGAAACTGCTTTTCGCTTCCGACTACTCTAACATTTACTATACAAGCTCCCAATAGATTACAAAACACTCATTTAGATGACAATAATAGACTCATTTGGACATACGTTGTTGAGCTTTGGGGCCCCACCTAAACTTCCAATTCTTCTCGTTTCCAATCCTGAAAATCCAAAATCCTTCGTAAAGCCTCAATGCTCCTTATTATGTCACAAAGAAACTTATCCATAAAGATCTTAATGTTCTATATGTTGCTGATTTGGCCCAAACCAAATACCTATCCTTTCATAGCAAAGTCCATACCTCCTCGAATCCACTTATCTCCAAATTTACCTAAAAATCAATCCCAGATAATCCTCCGAAGCGTCAGATAAAAAACATAGCCAAGAAACCTAATGTAGAATTTTTACTACTGGTTCTTTACATGTTATTGACATATCATTGTAAAGTTTTTCCTCAAATTTGCATGTTGTATTTACTCGATACAGTTGTAAATATAAATAAATAGTTTTCAAAAAAAATATTTATGAGAATACTTGTTCCACAGATTCTAGGTTTAGGTTCAATAAATGGCTTTAGGAATCGCAAATATTACAAAAACCTACTGTGGAGAGCGGTAGGACTGATATTTCTCTGAATGTTATTTCAGTGCTGTTTAGGACTAGAAAACTAGTACAAAGTTAAAAATAACGAATCTTTTTAAAATGACGTAGTTCGTTTTTCAGTAACGGATATTTATCTTTCGACATTTGGCTTCCAATAATAATGCTTGATTGAAATGCTTAGATCATTTTTTTTTATTATTATTAGAAAAAAAACTCGATGTAAGATGTAAAAACACTATTATCTAACTAAACTATTGCCGTCAGTGGTATCAATCGATTCCAAGGATTCTACTTTGGATCATTTATTATTTTCTCAAGAGTTGATAGAATCGATAATGGACATCCTGTGGGGAGCAGGATTCTTGATAGAAAAAATATTAAATTCCTCTCATTCCACATGAGACATCAAATATTCCCCCAAGTTTTGGAAACTGAGAGCTTCTGACAATCTTGTATGATGTCTTGTTGATTCCACAGCCCGATAAGGAATCGAACAGATGCAGGGGATCTGTAACAGCATTTGAGGAAGATTTGGCATTTAGGGAGAAGAGTATAATAAATAATAACAACATCATGGCTTAGCATAGGAGGTCTCCGTGGAGCAATGGTATGATAGTAAAATAAAAAACACTCTGACTCCTGAGGATTCAATATTTTACATAATTCGTGATGTTACTTAGGAAAAAAAATCAGTTGATTCTTATGTGATATCAGAAAAATCAAGCAAAATAGAAGTACTCATAGAACTGATGAGAAAATGATTTACAATAGAAATTATGATCGATATTGGCTAGGTCCATTGTCAGCTGTTCACAATAAGCCATACTTGTAGTAGGCTAAGTTCATTTATTATGTTTAATGGAGATATAGAAAAATATTAAGGCTGGTTGTGGATGAATGATGATAGCCTGAGGTAAAGCGATGTGAGGAACCTGACATCATTTTAAGGGTTTTGTGAATAAAGAGGCTATGCCACTGTTTTTTAAAAGTAAAATGAAAGATTGATGGGCATAAGTGTTAGAAAAAGAGATATGCAGAAGATGAAGGGGCTATGTAACATTTTCCTGCTAAAGGAAAATGTAAAAAAAAAAAAAACTTTAAACATAAATTACTCCAATTTTTTTTTTTTTACATAACACTTTCATTTATCACATTATTATTAGATATTTGAAGAGCTTGGTGGATGAAGAGTTTCTGTCACAAAACACAATTTTGAGTATTTTAGATTTTGTTTTTTTTTGTTTTTTTTTTAACATTTTCCTGCTAAAGAAAAGTGTAACATAGCCCCTTTATTTTATTTTTTATTTTTCCAATTTAAGCCCATATAGGAGCGCTTATGACCAGCTCCTTTGGATGCCTTCTTTGGTTCCCAATACTTCCTGAGACCAGCCAATAGTTTTTCCTTTTTCTTTTCCGTCATGGGTTATCGACTAGTTTTAACTTTTTGTAGTGGGGAACAAGATTTTACCATACTTCTAAATTTCGACCAATCCAACCCATCAGAAATTCAAGCAAAATTTAAGTATTTTTGAACTTCATTAAGCCTCAGACTTCTAGTCTTGTAGCTTTTAATTAGTAAGTCACTTTTAATTATTAGCCACTTCATGTTCTTCATGTCTCTTTTTCTAGTTGTTTTGAAATATTCAGATTTTGCTATTTAATACTTCATTACATAAATTTAATGTACTAGATTGCATTTTTTTTTAAAATATGACATAACCCATTCTTCCTCCAAACCCTTCATTTATTAAATGGACAAACGCTTTCAATATTTTTGAAAAATATTTGCGAATAACAAAAATGGAATTTATTTTGAAATCATAAGTTAATACACCAGATAAATATATCTAAACATTAACTAGTTGTAAGGATTGTTTTAGATACTAGGCAGTGCGGCATTCTTAGAGTTATGCAGCATAGAACAATAACTAATAATTCCTAAGGCCTTATTATTATCACTATCTTAAACACATTTCTTAAAATGCACTCAATTCGTAAATGATACATTATAATAACTTGATGAGGATATAATAGCATAATGCAGTTTGCAAAGTATTGATTACCTTCTTGTATAAGGTGCACTCTAAACCGCTTCCTCTTTAGAAGTTGGCATAATTAATGAAGCGATGCTCGTCGGGTCCTTCCCTAGAATTAATGGTCCGCGAAGCCACGCGATGGTGGAAGCCACCAATGCCATTTCAGAATATCATAAAGCTGTATCTACAGTCTTGTGAATTATTGGATCTCCATGTAGGCTAAATATAACGAAACTATTTTTAGTTTTTTTTAATTTTTTATTTATACTTTATTGATATTTACAACTGTAGAGACTGTATACAATAAGTAAATTTGCGGTACAATGAGATGTTCACTAGCTAGTGAAGAACTAACCATTGATAGTACTCCAATAAATGTTCTACATTAGAATGTCCCTGGCCATCTCCTTTTTCAGACGCCTCGGGAGATAATAGAAATCGAGTGAGTAGCAAGTTGGGATACTAGAGGATTCGAGTGGGTGTGTGCTTGTGAAGGATAGGTATCTTATTTGGGACAATTCAGCAACATATGGGACATCTAGATCGGATTGTAACGATGGGATAAGAGAAGAATAGTGAAGTTTAGTGGAGCCCCAAATCTCAAATATCCAAATGGATCTAATTACTGTCAGGTAAATAAGTCTTTTGTAATTGGGAGCTTTAAACGCTTGTCTAGTAAATGTTGGAGTAGTCAAACTGTTTTTTGTTAAAATGTGAATTTGTTATTTCTTATAATATATTAATGATTAGAAGTCCAGGATGATTAAAAATAATTAAATATAACAATACAACAAATTAAAAACAGAGAATAGAAGACGATTCTGAAGGACAGAGTCATAAGACTTAACTTCAAAATATTTGAATGGAGACAATACATTATAACCGGCGAACAAAGGGACGCCAGGTCAGAATGAATGAAATGTTTCTGGGAGAACAAGAGGAAGCTGAAACCAAATCTCATGTTACTCGGAAGACTTAAATGCTTATGGACTGATTGAAGTGCTCCAATGTGGGCCTACGAAAAAATTATAATTATTGGAACATTTAAATAAAAACAAAACAAAAAATTTTTTTTTATCGTTAACATTGTTTAAGATTATGGACAGAGAGTGAGGGGCCAACATGATTTTTTTTTGGTGTGTAAATATACTTATAATACAATATAGCATAAACTACTAAACACAAGCTACGGTTTTGATTTAGGCTTCACTTTTCCAGACTCCATTCTATAAAACCGGATTCGTTGTTAATCGAATGCTTACATTATACTCGGTATTAGAATGTGACCATTTAACGTAAAAAAGTTCAACTTTTAGTGTTTCACAAAGTAACAGAAATTTGAATGAAAGGGATTCATTTTCAAAATGCTTGTAGTATATTTAGTTAGTGTTTAACCCGGATATTTTAAAGCACCCGGGTAAAAATTGTATAATTACTGGCCAAATAAAACTTGTTATAAGCAGGAAGCAGTCAGGAAAAAAAATTAAAGAACACGTCCAAGTAAAAAATTTTTTTTGGAATGACTAAGTTTCGACCTGCCTCAAAGGTCTTCTTTAAAGCTAAAATTTACAAAAAAAAAAAAAAAAAAAAATCGATGTGACCAAATGATAACTACTAGATAAACTAAATGAAAAATGAATATCAAAAACATTTATAGCATAATAGAGTATGATCAATCTTTAAAGAATGAATAACTCTTTCACAATTTGTTACATAAGGAATTCATTTGCTGGTATTATTTATCTAAAATATTATTTTTATCCCATTCAAAATTAACTTTTCTGTTTATTTTCCCAAATTGCAGTTGCTTTACTAAACAATCATCGCGTGTATAAAATGACTTAAGATTACAAAAATCAATTAATTAGTAATTGATAAATTATTTACTTCTTACATTATATTTATTTTAATAATATTTAAAACATTTATTATTAATATTGTATAAATATTTCCAAAAGGCCATATTATACATATATAATAGTTCTCAAGCAATGACTAATATTTTTAATGCTTATGTATCTCTAGAGTTGAGGATAAATGTGCAACATTCAAAAGTAGTTTTCTGATAAACTAAAAATCATGTAAGAGTTAAATCATTCATCCGTTGCGATATTCAACAGAATCCATTTTGGCGGAATTACAAAAACACAAAAATTGCAATCCATAATAGGAACAAGCCAGTATTATGGGCAGATTCCATACCAACGGTGATTGAAGAAAACATAGACTTTAGTATTTATGTTCAACATCCTTATCTCTACAAAATCATTGAAGGGCCAGGTATCTACTGTATAAGGAGAATGGTTTATCCCAGAAGGATCACTAGACTAAATTTTCAACATTAGTCTACGGCCGAGTTGTATTCTACGGGTTCAAATTCTTAACTGTAAGACTAAGAGAACTCAGAGTAAACATATTTTCCATGAAGAATTATCTGTTATGTTTAACCGAAATTTCAATAAAGAATACATATATAAGCTATCTAAAAATATAAATAGAAAAGTATAAATATGAAATAATTTATATTAATAATATAAGTAATAATTTTAATTAATTTATTGCTTGGATGTTTGAGAGTTTAAGAGCAGCGGGCAAAGTAACCAAGGCCGATATATCGTTAGACCAACCAAAATGACAGAAATAAAAGTGAGTCACATTGTTTGGGGTCAAAGAGGGCAGGATCAAATTTCTTTGGTTTCTATCCTTGCGGTGTCGGTCAACTCTATACCTGTCTTCAAAGGGGAATAAGTCTACATCTTACCGTTCAATTACCAACAACTGTATTTTACAAAGACTTATAATATAAAACCGATGTATAAGGAATTTCCAATAAATATTATGAATATATGCTATTTGAACAACGTGCTCTATTGAAGGCAAGATTTCAACGATAGCCCTACTTTATACTTTAGAAAGATGGATTATTTTTTACTTTCATTGTATATTGTGATTCTATATATGTACACAATTAAATTTATCCAATGGTATATTGTTATTTAATTTTTTTGGTTCAGCATTTATTTTCTGTGAATTGAATTCCTAGACTAAAGAGTACTTACAGTCTGAAGCTTTTTCAAAATAATAATTAAACTGGTGATAAGGCTGTAGCATGATTCACAAAAGAGCCACTCTCATAGGTTCAGTGTAAGATTTAGGAGGACGTTCAATATCTTCTACATATATCTCTAATAAGGACAAATCTTTTCTGAATCATATCATCTACGGAGTACATGCATCCATACGTCTTGGAAAAATGTCGGAGCCTCTGCATGATAATAATAATCAACAGAGAACTTCAAGGTTCGAATAAAATCACAAGATAGAGTAGAATCCTCCGAAACCTCCCTCCTTCTTTTAGGCGTTCAGTAATGATTAAAGTGTTCAGGTTATTCTTTCCTTGCCCTAATCAATAAATTTATATGAGCGTTTTATTTGCCGCAGTTCTATGACGCCAAATATACCATCAGAGATCATATATCTCTCGTTGATAAATTTTTTCACGCAATACTTTATCGCTTTGTTGCTCCTCTTACAACGTGAGTGCTTGCTTTTGTAGGAATTCAATTTACAGACATAAATGCTGAACCAAAAAAATTAAAAACGATATACCATAGAATAACTTTAAATGTATATATAGAGAATCACAATATACAATGAAAGCAAAAAATTATGTAAAAAAAAATTCTACACTAAAAAAAAAATCTTTGTAACAAGACATTCTTAAATAATTTAAATAAATTGGTATTCAAATAATTTCTTTAAAAATGAATTGGTGTTTGACAATTGCAAATGTTTAGTTATTTTATGTAAATACTGGTTTGTAATATATTTTGCGTATTGAAAGAGATGTTGGGTGGGATCAGTAAAAATTATTTAGGCAAAGTTAAGTAAAAAAATGTATTTTATTTGTCAAAGTCTCAGCCAAGTCTTTGATGGCCATCACCTGGGCAGATGCAAAATTGAAAAAAATCAATAATGTCGTTGATTGTATGCCTCAGTTCACTTCATTTCACGACGGTATGTAATGGTAATTTAAGTTCCTTTGTTGTTGTTTTTTTTCTTTCAATTTTTCACCCTTTGTGATGATTGCTGAAATCAATTTAAACAATTTTTGACTAATCCCACCCAACATCTCTTTCAATATATTCACTCAGTCCCTTAATTTAGCTCTTAAATATTTTATTTTGTATAGCTCACAACTTTATAAAGAATTTTTTTTACACAAGTTAATAACGTACAGATTAATATAAGGTATATACAATTAAAATAGGAATTATATCTGTACAACTTAGAAAAAACTAGACAAGTCAAAAATCAACGATTGGAAGTTATCTGCTTTTAATGTAAATGGATTATTTTTTTCTTTTATGATAATTCTAACCGTCATTATTCTACTAATTATCTATATTTTATTATGTAATGCATATATGTATGCAAATATAAATATATAATTTATTGGAATGCATTTATATGTCTTAAAATGTCAAAACAATGGGTTTCCCAGAGTATTTAATTTTAGACAAAAATCGTCAAATTTTTTCCTATAGTGATATAGTTGATATATCATCATAATCTAGTTTAGTTAGAACAAGTCTTTGTGCCTTGCCTTTAGTCGCAACAGTTGTTTAAAATCAATACAAAAAATAGTCAACTTATAATCGAAACTGTTCTCAATTTCAGAGTCATGTCTGTAAGAGCTTTGTCATGCAAAACGAAAATAAAATTGTACACATAAATACATAGTGCCTTATCTCACTGTTTATATCTTCGGTTTAAATCGTAACATCCCGGAGCATTTGTATTCGACATTCTACATTGTTCGCCCACGCCAGTAGATTTGGCAATCTGGTGACACTTCCTCCAGGGGACAGCACATGAAATATATTTAGCGATATTTCATTCTACGAATAATGGAATGAATTATTTTCTGTTTATATCAAGCATTTGTTTGTTTCATTAATCAGTTTTACCTTCGGTCGGAAATCCCAGAATTATGAATGAGATAAGAGAATTAAGATAAATAAGCAACCTTATAATTCTACAGTATTATTTACTCTAATAATATACAATTAATTCCCATGAGCAGGTTGGTATTCGACGGCAGAATTGCATATTGATAGGTAACTATTATATAAAATATTTACTATACGATATGTAATAATTAGGGATTTGACGATATCAAAGGAAAGAATCAGTATCGAGAATCGATGATCCAAAGTCGATTTTTAGGCACTGATCGATACCGCTGAAGTTGTCAATTGTTTTTCGATACCTAGTTATGAAGCATTATACATTTACCTTTTTCCCTGATTATTAAAAAACAAAAAAACATTTAAAATGAATTTCTCCCTGACTGGGAAAAACCATAGATCATTTATATCAATTTACAATTTTAGAGTAAAAAGTATCAAATTACTTAAATTAATAATTTAATTAAATTAAGGATCAATAATTACTGGTAATAAAGAAAGTTGAGAGAAAATAGGGGTTTCAAACGCCACCTTTTTTTTATTCAAACCAATATGGCTCCTAAACGGTAGGCCCTAGCGGAAAATGTTGTAAAACTAAAAATATTCTCCATGAAATTTCTGATCAGAAAACTATAGACAACTTTTCGATCCGAGCAATAACATCAGAGCTAGAGCGTGTTAAAAAAAAAATGTAGGCAAAACGTGGCTTTATTCATTCTAACAAATTTAGCTTCTAGCGACAAATGTTATATAACAAAAAATATTTTCAATTAAATTTCTGATGAAAAACTATCAGATCGAAGCAACACCAATAGAGCAACGTGTAAAATGTAACATTTTTTAATTTAAAAAAACGTTAAGAACAAAAATAAGTATCGACATCTAGCCAAAAGAAACAATAGATACATAAATATTTTTTTTATCTTTCATAACAGTTATGTACTGGTTCAACACTGCATGGAATAGTAATTAAAACAATTACTTTTAAAAATCAAGCAGAGCTTTTCACAGTCAAACATCAGATGGTTGAAGATTTTTAATCACTGTAGAGAACCCTAGACATGGGATTTTCTTATAGTTTCTATCTGTCATACGAAATAAAAATCGCCAGGCATAGTTATTTTTAAAATTTTTTTTTTTTTTTTTTTTTTTTTTTTTTTTTTTTTTTTTTTTTTTTTTTTTTTTTTTTTTTTTTTTTTTTTTTTTTTGTTTTTTTGGAGTAACAATTTATCTTTAAACCTAAGTTAGAAAATCGAGTATCGAATTTTTGGCATCGGTACCGGCATCGAAAATCGAAAACTTTTGGTAGCGATACAACACTAGTAAAAATTATATTACTTCATTGCGTGTCAGATAATTTTTTTAAGAGGAGATGAATGATGAAATGAAATGAAAATAAATTTTGTTCTGAAGTCATTACCCCTTAAGGATAATGGCGGCCTTGCTGCCTTATATAAAATAAGGACATAATTAAAGCTAGAAAAAGATATAAAAATATTAAAATTAAATTATAGTATATAAAGTAATATTGCATACACGTTATTATTATTTACACGAAAGATGAAATAAATCTTAAGATAAAAAAATTTAAATTAAGATAAGAAAACAAATTTTAACAGAGCTAACATTATTTCTTATCTGGAGCGAATACATGTATCTTATCTGATATAATAATATAAGTTATGACAAAATAATACATAATTAAAATTATAACTGATGAGTGACAGATTTTAGGTTTTTAAGTTTTAAGATCCCCTTTGATTTTTTGTGCACTCCCCTAATTAACCCAACTATAAGATGTGTATTAGTAAATAAACAATTAATCAAAATGTGTCATTGCACAAGGTTGCAACCGATAGGCTTAGTGACAGATTTTATATAGAATTCCAATTTGTTCTGTGGAACTGATTGTATTTAAATCATAATCCTGAATACAGGTTATTGCAATCTTTAAAATTATAGTTTATGTATTATAAACACGGAATGCATCCATTAACTTTAACTAAGTCATTTTGATAGTAATTTCTAAACAAATTTTGGAATACTTATTGAAATGCTACTCTTCCACCAATGATTTTTCCTACCCACACGATTTACCTTACGCCCATCCTAAATCCCATTTTAATATCGTGGAACCAAAGAAAATTAATACTAAATTGTTTCAGGACTCGAACTGCCCCCACTACGTTCCCACAAAAGCATTGTACACTCGGAAAATTTCCATAAAGTTAAAGGTCTCGTATTCATTTGTTTGTTTAATTAATTATATTAATTTATGATCCTCGCTATGGCAGAACAATGGCCATCGTTATTCATACACAGCCGAAGCTATATCTCATCCAGAACCGATATCCATCGCATTATTTAGCGCATCAAGGTTATTATTCTATGGCTGCTATTTCACCGCGATATAGGAGGCAGTGAACAGCTGTTAAGGTAAGGCGGGGGCGGGAGAACAGTTAGGCCTCAGCAGCAGCTGCTGATCGTGATGGCTGTGACCCCGTCCTCGGTCAAGGCTACGAACCGTCCCGTTCTGCTCCCAATTAGTGTCTCCGTTCGCTAACTCTGGTTCATCCTATTACGATTACCGTTCTTTTGAGCTGTGTGTGTTTAGATAAACACAGTTTACTAAACTTTAAACCTTTATATTGAAAAATTGATAGCTGATTATCTTTTTAACGTAAATGTTTAATATTATTAATAAATCAAACTAATTATTGTAAATCTTTTGATTCATTTCCGAACTAACAATTTGATAAATAAAAAAAAAAAAATGATATACTCTATAATGTCTTTACTTGAAATAAACATAAGAATAAGAAGTTTAAGGTTCTATGGGCATATGGTGAGGATGCACCCTAGATAGAGAAATCTTCTATAAACGTAGAGGATACAAGAGTGCTGAGGGGTAAATCAAACAGAAAAAGGAAGAAACTGAAAGACTGAAAATAACAGACCAAGACTGTTTCGATAGGGATGACTATAGCAAAAGACTAAAAGAAATTAAGGTCCTTGTGGTAAAGAGAGATGCGAGAAAAGGAACAGCGTGGTCCAAGGAAAGAAGGAAGGAGCAATGGGAAAGAATGAAGAAAAGGTGGGAAGAAAAAAGTGGTATGTATGAAAAGAAGTGATTATGATATTCGCGTCTCTAAGGCCGTTACGTGAAAAAAAAATGTCTACTTTCGAAAAGAAATGTAAGCCTGGCCATTTAGAAACTGTGCTTAGTAATTTGTTTAAAATTTAAAGAGAGCAAAGGTAGCTTGTGGAGATATTGATAATATAAGGAGTGAACGCTTAGACCAGCTTGATAATCAGTTAGATGGCACAGCGCCTTACCATGGCGTGTGGCATAGCTTCTAAAGAACCCATCACCAAACGTAAGGCACAACTTAGATATCAATAACTGATTGACCTAAGTATTAATACCTCAATCATTTGCCTTGAAATATAAAAAAACTTTTATATTATGAGGCCAAAATAATCTTGGAATAAGTTCGTGAAGCCCAAATGATGTTTTTAGCGTATATTATTGTTAACATTTTTGTGGAGTAAATTCAGAACATTGAAGAGAGAGAATAGGGAATACGTAGTCGAATGGAATAATGTAATACCAAATATAATGTAATAAACAAACTAAACCAGAATAAGTATATAAGGTTTAAATATATTTCGCCCAATCTAAACTAGTTAAGAGTCTTATAGAAAGTATATCACAGTTAGGTGGGTTAGGCCACATTCACGGCAGGCAACGCTTAGTGGTAATGAATACCCTTGGCCATTACACGTTACCCGAGCAACTAATTCCATTAACTAAAAATCTTTGGTTCGAATCCGGCTAGCGACTGGGAAGAATTAATTTCCCACGATGTTAAAAATCAATAATGATGAATGAAAAGAAAAAGAAATGCTGTAAAAATTAGCCTTTTTCAAAACTACCTGGCTTTTAATTTTTTTATTATTATTATTATTATTTTTTTTTTTATAGTTTTCATTTCCAGTAATTTTCTCTGAATATCTGCCAAATGGAATTCATGAGGTCGTCCCATTGGTTCTTGGTCGGAGTAACCCAGGAGAGTGCTCGACTCCAAAAACTTTAAGTAAGATTCAAGTCATGAGAACATTATATGTGTTATTGGCGGATCATTTATATTTTATGAATCTAAAATAATATATGGACAGTGTTATACAGGATGAAAATGAACCTAGTGGTTCCCTTAATTTCATGGATGAATATAGGAATAATTTAGATAGTTGGGGTGTGTTCTCATGAAAATATAGTTAAAAATATTAATCCATAGTGCCAACGTTTCAGCCTACAATGTAAGCTATCATGACTATAAGGAATAAAAAAAATGATATGACAAAAAATGTGAATTTAAAAAAAAGTTAAGAATAGAAAATTAAGAAAATAATAATTAGTTTAAAACAAGAAAAAAATAGATACATATTATTTATTTATAAAATTAAACAAAATTATTTATTTATTCCAATGAATTAATATTTTGAACTGTATTTTCATGACAGCTTTTTTTTGTTTTTTTAATTTACATACAGTTTTTTATTTTTTTGAATTCACTTTTTTTTTTCTTTTTTTTTTAATCTATTTTTCTATACTTTTATCCATGGTGAAGGATTACATTGTAGGCCGTCAACATAAATTAATATTCCTAATTGTGTTTCCATGACTGCACACCCCCCCCCCCTCCCCAACTATCTATATCACCATTTGTTCCAGTAAAAAAAAAAAACAACACATAAATATGAATAATGCAGATTTTGGTTAGATGAGTATAAGTAACCTCGGGATGGATCCTAGCAAACTCTATGTTACCAAATTTATAATTATTATATAATAATCCTTCAATCCAACAGGCTACATGATTTGGTTGTTCCTCATCCGACATATAAATAATTTTCAATATTAAGTAATCTCGATGATAGACAAAACTTCAGGAACCCAAAACCTACAAACCCTTTCTCCGGATACCTTTACCTTTACCTGTACCTGCTGCCTACACTCTTAATTACCCTTTGAGACTACCTGTAGCCCTAATTAAGTAACCCTTCACTCTAAGAAGTGTCCTTTCACCCTACACAACTCTTCAGTCATCTACATAAGTCTCCTGGAATAAATTACTTACTAATTGCCATAATGGCCAACTTGTGAAAATTATAGTCTTTTAGCTGCTAAACTGGGCAACATTAATGTTCATTTCTACCTGCCAACTGGAGCATTATCATTTTAATGAACAGTTCGGTCATTTTAATATTAACTGTCTTAAAATATTAGAAAGAATGGAAAATTCTTACACTCAGCCGAGGGTACTATCCATGAAAGAATTTCTCTGGCCCTGGAAAAATAAAAAATAAATATATTAAAAATTTTCACAAAATGTTTAATTTATCAAAAACAAAGTAATTAGATGATATTACAAAAATTTGGTAAGCTAAAGTGCTAATGTGTTATTTTAAAGTTTCGTTTCTACCCTAACAAGTTTACAATGTTATTAATACCTAAATAGTGTATATTTCATTGTTTTATTTTCTTTGGTTTTAATTTTTTTTTTTTCTCATATTCGATCTGCATAAATAAATTTTTAGTTCTGAATAATTTTCGAAAGGACCCTTAGGGCATGATGGTCACTGAGAGCACCTCTGCGCTTAGCAGCGCAGTTAGAGAAAGAAGAAAATTTTTTAAATGTTAGTTGAAAGTGCAATAATTTGTCATATTTATGTTTGTTTAATTTTTTTTCTTTGAATCCAGTAATCCTTCATTTTCGTTAGCCCAGTACTGCTCTGGTTCCATATGTGTTAGATTTATCAATACTACTGTATGTATTGCATTACATAATACTACATATCAATATCAATATTACTCTATTGCATTATATAATACAGAATAATCAATATTGCCAGAATAATAATATTGTACTTGTATTACTCTTAGCCTCTTAGCCTCATTATTTATTAATCAATTTCCTAGGCAATTCGACCCCTTGTAGGTCTGTCTATCGTGATCCTCATACCATTATATATACCTAATTATTCTCAACAACGCATTTTACAGTCATAAATTTTCCCGTATCATAATTTTCTTTGATTTAAATAACATAAAAAAATAAAGAAAATAAAGAGGTAACGATACAGCTGATAAAGCAGCAAAAGGAGCTTTAGCCCTCCCAGGACCTGGAAAAACCTTTTTAACGGCATCAGAACTTGTACGCCCACTTAGAGAGACGATATCCCAACAGTGGCAGACATTGTGGCATCACGGCCCATCAAGTTTGTTTGTTTTGTTTATTTCGTTTAACGTCACTTTATGCTGCTATGGCTAATCGGACGATGCTACGGTGGGAGTCCTAAATTTTGCCTATCCAGGTATAATTAGGATAGGGATCTTTAACGAGTACCTGACATCGCACAGGCTCGGGACCCCCATTTTACGTCCCTTCCGAAGGACGGCATAGCAAGGATTTTTTACTCCCTTTAAAAAATCCTAAGGTCGTCTGCCGGGCTGCGAACCCGCGATCTTGGGTCTAGTAGGTTGCTATGCTAACCACTACACCACAGGTGACCCCCGGCCCATCAAGTAAACCCAAGTTAATTAAGAAAGACTTAAAACCATGGAGTATTTCCTGCGGTACTAATCGCAGAGAAGAAGTGACCTTAACGCGATTAAGAATTGGCCATTCAAGAACTACACACCTTCACCTTATAACCAGAGAGGCACCTCACAAATATGAATTGTGTGGCAATGGGTTTTCAATATACCATATGTTTACCGAGTGCTATTACTATAACAAAAGGTTAACTGAATCAGGTATACCTCGAGACATCTCAAAAGCGCTGGGAAACGAGGAAAAAATTATAGAAAAAGTGATAGTCCTCCTTTATAGGGAAAAACTATATTGTAAAATATAGATAAATGAAATATACTTTCTATTACGCTCAAAAATCTCAAATAAATAAATAAAATAAGACAAATTTTTCATAGTGAAATCAACTAAAGGAATTACATCGAGAAGATGGGCACGTGTCGAAGAGACCAGCCGTAACGAGCGCCATTACATAACACGTGCTAGGCCGCAGCAAGAACCAGTTGCTAGAGCTCACCAGTTCTGGTGACTGTGACGATTTATATGCGACGGTGTCGCCCTCGGACGTGAAGTACATTTTAAGAGAATGAAGTCTTTGCCTAATTTATTAAGAGACTCTTTAAACAAATTAGTTTGAGTAGCTTTTATGTTCTGTTGCTTTATGTTGCTCTCTTCGAACAACGCCTGGCATAACATCGACACCTGATATACTTGTGCTGGCTAACACAAGGACATGAGAAAATATACATTCCCTGGAAAATTTATATGTATATACATGTATACCCTCCTTTAGTTATGTAGATATCGACACGTATATATATATACTAAGGTAATACAAAATAGACGAAATATAAATAACTCATCATTCTGTCTACTCTTTCTAAACACTATCGTTGGCCCAGCAGTAGTACATTCTTACCAAAGTACTGAAACCATGACCTTCATCGGATGTGATGCTACAGTTTGTTATTCTTAAAATTACTCTAATTATTTTTTTTCTCAAAGTTAAGTGGTTATAATTTCTTAATTCTTTAGGGTTAAGCAGTGTTTCTAGTCTACAAAACCACAGATGGAGTCAGATAAAAAAAGAAGATAAAAGAAAACGTTGATTCAGGACCTATGTAAAGGAAAATTGGAATGTCGTGGAGACATAGCACTATCCAGGAAGCCTGGAACAAGATTTCCTGGAGAGCAGAGATGGTCAAGATTTAATCTTGATAAATTATCTTACAACTAATTTTATGGAATCAATCATCTAATTTAATCATGATTAAATCTTTCAATTTATTTTTTCAATAAAATAAATCATTAAAAAACTAAAAAATAGACTGAAGATTTGATAATAATTTAAAAAAGATTTAATCATGATTAAATTTTGTCTAACTCTGCTGGAGAGAGCAGATATAGTTTCAATTACCGCCTTTATTTTTAATATATAATACAGTAATGTAATATATAATATATTAATACAATAATAATATAGTAATGAGATATATTGGTGGTTGTCGTTAAGGAGAGAGTCAAATTAACTTGAAAACGAATTGGCTATCAACCTTTAAAGCAGAATTTTAAATACCTGCGTTATGAAAATTGGTTAATTGTGCTTCTAAAAATTGCTTTAAACTTTGTAAAAAATGAAAATTTTAAAAAGTAAGTTTTCTAACTTTCTTGTTTATTGGAAGAAATATTGTAATTTATTCCTTAAAAAATTGTTTATGTCTTGTTTACGAATGTTTACTTTAGACTTTAAAACCTTTTTTTATTATTTAAAAAAATGCGTTTTTATAAAATTCAAATATTTCAAAGGGTTGCCATCCTTTTGACGGGGAGTTTATTACCTATTGCATTCTACCAAAAAAACAAAAAACAAAAATTAGATCCGTCGGGTGAAGCTTAGTGTGGTACGAAGTCGATTGAAGATGATTGTAAAATAAATGACCCGTGAAGTGATTACTCCAAAAATGTCCGGTAATAAAACAATTTGAACAAACTCCTGCTAAAATCATTTAATGTAACAAGTCTTAAATACGTGGTTGATTTATTAAATAGTCTCTTTGTTGACCCTTTTCTTACCTACGTCTCCCCTCCCTTTTCCTAGGCGAAGAGATGTACTTTTGAATAAGAAATCAGTTTATTTGAAAACGGTTTTTTTTTTTTTTTTTCCTTTCGTCAGGAGATAAGAAACTCCCCCCTCCGGGGCAGTAGATACGAGCTCTTGTCTTTTTTATGCCAGAGCAAACATTTACTTTGCGCTGCTGAGGGAAAAAAAAGTTAGAGATTAGATAGTATGCTCTATCTAGTCGTGGCCGTTTCTTGCCACGCCGAAATTCGATTCATTTTTCGAGTGAGTAAACTCTGATTTAAGAAAATTTTAATGGAGCACAATATCACGAAGACAAGCTTTAATATAGTTTTTTTTTTTTTTTTTTTAATAGAGTAGAACGGTGTTCCTATTTTATATTTTAATATTTCAGTGGTTATATTTGATATAAGATTGTTAAAGTGATTATAATTAATATTGGAGTACGACATTGAAGACAATATCAATCCTCTTAACTAAGAAAAAAAAAAAATGTTTACGATTACATTTATTTTACGAAACATTTCATCCATTATACTTGTACAACAAACCTATTCCACAGACTAACACCGTAAAATACATAGTACTAACATCCGATAGAAGAACGACATGCCCCCCCCCCCCCATGTTACTTCAAATAAGCGTTACGGAAACATAGCAAAAGCAAATATAATAATAATATTTAAAAAAAATATAAGTAAAAATTAAATAGTACCTAGTAATAAGTACAACAATAGAAGTAACATATAAATAAATAATGAAGAAAATAGTAATGGAGTTCTCATCAGAACATCTGATTTGACTTCAACATAAAAAACATAGTGGATCAATTTTTAGTGAAAAAAGTATTTTTTTTTTTTTTTTCAGACTAGTCCAGACCAGAATATTTTTTTTTTATATCGATTAGCGATTAACAACGTTTAAACGTTAATCGCGATTAAATTTTCAACCAAAGGATTAAACACTGGCTTCAGTCCTATAAAATAAAAATTACTTACTGCATATTCGAGACTGGTTTAAACTTTAGACAATCAAACAATGAAACAAGATATTACATTCAGAATACATAGTATGTAGACAACAAATCAATTCCAGAAAATAATTCAGTAAAATTGTTAGGAATTACACCCGATAAAAGGATGGCACGGGCCCCTCATGTTATAGAGACGTGACTTACTTTAAATAAGCGTCTACGATTTATGTTCTTCCTGGTGCAAACAAATATTCCCAGAAACTAAGACACTGGACTTGATATTTTTTTTAGACAGCATTATGGTTCACAAATCATTCACAAATCACAAACACTGCGTCTAATTACACGATCTCAAAGTAAAAGCTTGGCTACAATAAATATTTCCGTCATTAATTAACAAACAACCTAAAATAATAACAAGATGAGGTACTGATGAATACCGGAGGTACCGGTCTCTCCCATGTTTTAAATGTCTTATTTATTATTTTTCAAATAACTGATTGTTCTTCAGCTTTAAGAGAAGTATGAATCAAAATTAAAAAAAAAAATTAAAAAAAAGTATATATATATATATATATATATATATATATATATATATATATATATATATATATAAAAGAAAAAATAATCTTTATTCTGGGACACCTTGTCCCCTATGAATAACATAACAGAACTAGAATTATTGTCTGGCTGCGAACAAATCATATATCTATGAATATTATAGGTAGTATATACGATTTAAAATTAAGAACTAATCTTCAAGTTTATACATATAAAAAAACAGTCAAATACTAATGTATCATTACACAATTTCGGAATATTGATAATTGAGGACGTGGATGAATAAATTGGTTTTTAATGAAGTTAGAGATGGAGCATTGCGAATTGATATGGGTATGGAATTCCAAAATATGGCTGCACGTATTATAAAGGATTTTTCAAAAGAAGTAGTTCGATTAGTAAGGGGTATATAAGATAGGAGCTGAGATCTTTTATTCAAAAGACGAATGGGAGAACGAAGGGCAAAGATGTCGTACAAATAAGAAGGTTTTTTGGACATTAAAGATTGGAAAAGAAAGGTAGCAAGTATTGTTGGCAAAACTTAGATAAAGCAGCCTGAACTCAGAATAGGAATAAGTGATGTGAAAGCGCCTGGGAACCCCCAAAATGATTCTTGTAAGGGAATTCATAAATCTTTTCGGTCACATTCCAAGCTCTCCAGATAGACCTACATTTATATATATATTCTTATTTTTGATTGATGTAGTTATATTTCTTTAAAAAATTACTTAAGATAGTTCCCTTTGCTAAGATATATTTGAAATATATATCTTTATTTTGTATTTATGAAACATTCTAAATATTTATTCAAACGCTATATTTTTAAATTATTTCAGTAAAATTAACTAAATGATTCATTCCTTTGACGACAAGACGTAACTCATCAGCGGTATTGCAGTGTCATGAGCCAGCCAGCTCCGATGTCTGTAGTAGTCGACTCAGCAACGTGTCACCTTCCAGAGACTAACATCCTTTACCTTCCATGCGGAGGTATTCAGCTCCTCGCTCATAGATAACTCGCAGCTCATAGAAGACTGCTACCTTAACAGGGGTACCTTTCGCAAAATATATCAATGTAATAATGAATTCATTTCTTGATCGATATCTTGTTTTTTAATAATAATCTAGATTTCCATAGCTCTTAGATTATGGTGAGCAGATAAATCTGGTAACAGGAAAACACCTGATAGCGTGCATCGGAACGGAACGAGTGCATTGAGAACGAAAAGAGGGTGGACGAAAATAATTGCAAATTATTTAATTTTAAATTAAAACAATTTAACTCTTTCTTCTCTTTTCAAAAGTTAAATAAAAACATTTTAAAAGTTAAGATGCGATTTGGCAAGATCATCGATGCAGGACAGTACGCGACCCTGTCCAACCGAATTACATTATTTTCGATTATCTGCTAGATAATTGAGCTTTATTCTCTTCTTTGATGGCTTAGAATTACAGATTGAAGCTTACAGAAAGTTTTCTTGGTATTGTTCATAAAAAATTCAAAAATACGGATTATTGACACCTTGCTTTCCATCGTGTAATTTTCACATTACATGAAACATTTCATTTTAATTTATAAAGCAATCTAGGTCCCAGAGGTTAGACTCGAAGGGAATCATCAACTATCTATAGCTACAGAGGAGGCTGAAAGAAATGGAAAAGAATAAGGGGAAATAAAGATGTAGCGTGATCCTAAGTGGTCAATTCGTGAGTAATAATAATAATAACTACATAATTATATAATACAAAACTATCGCCAACTATATCGATCGGTTACTAAGAATCTACATTGGGTCATCGATTCTCGCTACCGATTCTTTCCACTAGAATTAATTAATTAATCGATAATTAAAAACCGATTTTATAATATCGGTGTATACATATACGGATCTATTAATATAGATATACGAATAAGATTATAGTTTTAAATAAAATAGTGAACTAATACAATGTTAATATACTATAAAGGAGCTAAAGAAACAAGAGTGGCTCATCTCCAAGAACTAAGTATACGTCCAACCTCGGTAATTATTAGACCAATCCGTCACGGACTCTAAACAGTAACGTCTTTTTTTTGGAAGATAACAGTTCTTTACGTTATAACAGTTATTTATTTTATAATAGTTCATTACTTTGTAACCGGTTGGGCAACTATTCTAAAACTTCTTAACAATAAATGAACAGCCCCAGAGGAAGCTTGTTTGTTGTAGAGATGTTTTGTACTGACATTTGATGCTGATGATGATATCTGTACCGAATAAGCAATGGAATCAAATTAACAGGACAGCAATGAAATTGAACTATGATCAAATAGACAGCAAAATCTTCTTCCCTTGTTAATGTGTTATTGTTGTGTAATATAAAGTTGCATAACTTTTATAAACGTCAGAAATATTAATATTCAATATAGCGTCAAATATAACATTTAAATACAGATACTGATCATAAGAATTTAGTAATATTTTATATCGTATAAGTAGAAAAAAAAATTAAATTGACAATATTTTGCCATAACTTCAATAAGAATATATAAATTGGTAGAGTATTAGATATCTTAGTTTTACGATAACATACAACTTAAAGCTGCACTTTAAATTTAAAATACTCTAAAAATCCTGAATTGTATCAACGTTTATTTTAGAAATTCGTATTGCATTAATAGATTTAAGACTAAATAAAGAGAAATTGTAATAAATAATAACCATGAAAACTTAATAAATGTAAATTCGAAATTAATTTTTTTTTTCATTTATTGATGTTTACAACTGTACAAAATAATTTACAACAAGTAAATGTGTTGACAGTGAATACAATGGCATGTAAATAACTTCTGAAGAACTACTCACAAGCAGCACTTCAATAAAATCTACACTAAAAGGTCTCTAGGCCATACTCACAAGCAGCACTTCAATAAAATCTACACTAAAAGGTCTCTAGGCCATCTTCTTTTCAGACGCTTAGGAGGATTATCAGGGATGGAGGAGAAAGCAAGACGTTTATCGATCTCGTAGCGGATCTGTTCAACAGGGATTAGTGGAATATCATGTAATTAAATTAAAGAAATACATTTACACTGATCCCTGCAGAAAAGATCCGCAACCTATGACTCCCTAATTGAGCAACGTTTAACTTGAAATCCTCAAGTTACTCTATCATTTACTATACAAGTTTTCAAAGCTCCCAATTTATAACAAAATACTTATTTATATGACACTAATAAGACCAATTTGGACAAACGGAGTTGAGTTCTTGGGCTCCGCCTAATCTTCCAATTCTTCTCGTGTCCAGTCCTTACAATCCAAGATTCTTCGTAAAATCCTCGTTATGCTAGAAAGAAAATTATTCATAACGAACTAGATGTCCCATATGTTGCAGATTTATTCCCAACAAGATACCTATCCCTCCAGGACAAGCTACATGGACTGACAGGAATCCACTATTCTCCTAACTTGCTGCTTTAAGGAAGAGGAGAATGTAGACATGGAAGAATGGAGGGGCCTGGTGTTTTTTTGAAGAAATCTTACTAACTACCTAAAAAATACAATATTCTTTTAATTTATTCCTAAATTTGAATAAAATTTCACTAATATTAATTACTAATATTTAAAAATGTAATTAGTGGTAAATAAATATTTTTTATATCTGGGTAACTGCAATGAGCTGGACGGAGGAAGATGACGGGCAAGTTCGACTCAAGGTTAAAGGAATCGATAATGAACGGCCGAGATGTGAATGATGCAACTGATCAAAGGTCGGTCAATATCGAATCTCATTGCTGATAGTACAGTCGTTAAAGGAAAAAATGAGGCAATCAAAGAAAAAATATTGAAATTATTATCCCATTTATCAAAAAAAAATTACCTTAAAAAAAAAATAAACTAGGTTAAATTTCCTATTTGTTATTCCTTATAGTTATGTAATTATACTTATTTAAAACTAGAACCCATTGACTTTATTTTAAACAATATTTTATTCATTTATTTTATTATATTTTTTTTGTGAGGTCGATTTTGAATTTCAACTTCTAGAATTAAAAAAAGATAATACAAAAAAATTTCTAAAATTTGCTAATTTTTCTTTCTTTTTTTAAACTGCTTTTTATTTATAAACAGAATGAATGAGCTACATCTAAATAATACGGTTAAACATTTTTGTATATGTATATTTCCGAATCCACTTGTTTTTTTACATCAGTGACAAAGCTGAGAGGGAAGCGCTGAGATCTCAATAGGTCTGGTTGTCCATCCATAAGTGGAAGGACGGTGTTGGTTGGAAGATTCCAAGGATAGGTGTATATTGTAAATAAATTATGTTTGTATTTTTACTATTTTTTTTCTTTGTTTATTTCATCTAATATATTGTATATATTATCTTTATATGACACATGGTTCTTTATATCATTATATTGTATAATTCTTTTTCTGTCTTGTTTTCTTTCTTTCTTCTTTTTCATTTATTTCGTAAATATTGTGTGAATGGAATAAAAAAAAAAAGCCATCTATATTATTGCCCATATGTGACGGAGATTGTAATCTATTATATATTTGTCAAATACCACTCACTCACTTAACACGAAATCTCAGAAACCACCGAACGGATTGGAATGAAATTCGATATGTAGATTCCTCTAGGGCCGTAGGTGCTCGCTAAGAAAGGAATTTTAAAAAATCGGCCTGGATCGCGGCTAATTTGTGAAAAATGCAATTTCAATTTTTATTGGGTGAATAATAAAAGATTAATTATCATATGGTATTTGGATATAAGCTAAGTTAAAAAATAGGTTAGATCTTTAAGCCGCAAACTTTGACCACCGTTAAAGTTCCTTATAGTTGTAAACAAACAAAAATACGATCGATGTCGAAACCTTATAATATTGGTACTTTCTGTGAACTCATGGTAGCTGCAGAGGTTACTTACAACTTACAAGTTTGAGTTGTTTCGTGAAGAGAATCTATTAAAAGACTTATGTTAAAGAGGAGGTTAAAAGACTTATGTTCTCTGGTGATGACATGTAAGGCCAGTTCGATGTAGGGACAAAAAACAGATAAGAATCAATAGTTCTACCAAGTGTATGATTCTCTTTAGTATCGTATCAGGTTCTACCATGGAGAAGAAAGGTACAGTATCAACATCCCTCAGTGTGACCCAAACTCCAATATATCACTTAAGAAAACTGTGTCTGCAGCTGATTTTTACGCCTAAATGTTAGTGGAGCGAGGAAGGTGAAGGTGAAGAACCTTATTTACTTTAATTTCGTAATCTCCTCAACCAATTTATGCTTGATATGAACGCAAAAATAGAAACAGAAAGACTAAACTTTCTTCAAAAAAGTTGAGAAGTTAAGACTATATTCACTTAAAGTATGCCATAACTTGATGGTCTGGTATCAGAGCTGGGTAAGATGGTAGTGCTGCCTCGAAGCTTCACTGGAGGGCCATCAAAATAATATAAAATTAACTTTTGCAAATTGTCAAATTTACTTATTGAAATTATTCTAAGAATGGCATTGTTCAGGTCTATTTAAGTAATAATAATTATCAACGTTAAGCTTAACTTTTACTAATTTAAGTTGTCTTCATCCTAATGATATTAAACCGTAGCGGAGCGGGGTACTTTCAGCTAGTACTTAATAAAATTTGAAAAAATAAAATAAAAAATCCCAATTTTCCCAAGCATCTAGTAATTGTAAGACTCTTGTAATTTTCGATGATTGGTTATAAATGATATTGATTAATAATAGACTCTGGTCTTCAAATTTTAATTAACTAGCTTGTTTAGTAACTATGGGTATCGTCAAGTTTTGTTGTTTTTTTAGGTATTTATTAAAATTTAAAATTTGTATACAATAAAAAAAAAAAAAAATACATAAAGTAAATGTGATGAAACTGGTAAAAATGACACATCCATTGCTTTTAAAGCAACTGCCCATTGGTAGCCCTAATAAAAATTGTACATAATGAATTATTACAGCAAAGTTTTAAATATATTTTCATTAAATAAATACAATATATAAAATATTTTAATCTTAGGGATCATTTCTTCGCTTATTTTTGACCATGTGACCACTCAGTCTCAATCTATCCAAAACTTTTTATTTTTTTTTGGTTTTTATCATAAATTTATTTATCATGAAACGATAAACTATTAGCTATTGTCACAATTATTTTAAGTGAAGTCACAATTTAAAGTTTAAGTGAGGGAAATTATTATCATATTATCAATGATGATATGTGATGAAGCCGTTACGAAAAAAAAAAAAATATTTCGAAATATAATTAATTAATTATAAATATAATATTTCGTATAATTATTCACGTAGAGGTGAAATATTTAGCCAAGCTCCAAGCGGCTACAAACAGTTTTAAAATAAATTAAAAAAAATTAAATGACCAATAGCAACTTCCTCTATCTAAATTACTTTAAATATCATCTAAATATTAAATATATAAATAATATCTCAACCTGGAAGTAATTAATTTCTAAAATATACTGATCATAATATTAATTACAAATATTATATTTATAGAAATACCCCGGCTGACTAAAAACCAACCAAATGTTTGGCCTAAAAGAAAATTTAAACGATTTTGATAACCAAGAAATAATATCAAGATGGTATATAACTGTTATATAATGTTGTATTTACTTGGCTTTTTACTTTGCAGTAAATCGTAAAAATCCAAACTAATCTGTTAAGGCTTGCTATAAAGCTCTTAACCCGCTATATCGCTAGACTGGTAAGCTGCAATGACTGTTTTTCGACTAGTAATACCTAAATTGTATTTAATAATTAATTAAATATTTTATACGATTGAAATTAAAATAACAACAGCTTAATTTATAAAAATTGATGATTTTCGCCATTTCTATTAGGTAGTTCACCTTTCAATTTGATAAAAAAAAATCTTTCTAGAACCCTGGTCGCCCTTGATTTAGAAAATAAAAACTGGCTTACAACACTAAAATGAGAATCTTAAATCTGAATTAAGTATCAAAAACAAAAATAAGAAAGAAAAATAATGGAGCGGACAATGGACCGGAGAAGGAACTGGAAGATGGAATAGGAATCGCTTCATTTCGGGAGAGAGCATTATTATTTCAAAATTCCTTGAAAAGTTTTTTCACCTTCATTAACCATAGCGCAGACCATTTGTGTAGAAGCTAGCCTTATAGGTTCTTTCACCAATCTATAATATGTTAGATATTTCAAGTATTTCATATATATAATCGACTAAACATAATTATAATATATATATACGAGTATATAGCTATATAATCCATAGCTAGATATAGCCCAGGATTTCTACCAGCCCATGGTTATAGGTAAGAAATGCAAACTTCAATTAATGAAGACGATTTAATCATTAATCAAATTTCCGAAAATAGTTAAAACACGAAGTAATAGACGGTGGTCAGATGAAAGGAGAAAACATCAGGCAGAGGTAATGAAGAAATTTTGGAAAGAATGGAAGAACAAGAAATGAATTGTTAAACGTGGTCCACAGATGGCCGAACTTGTAAGAAGAAAAAGACGATTTAAATAATAATTCTGAATTTTTATCTTCTAAAGATAAGCTATGCATAAATTTAAAGATTTATTTTATTTATAAATGTTTGTTGTTGATTTGAATTTCCTTAAAAAGTGAACTCAAGAAAACTCAACAAAAACTGTATTATAAATACTAATTTATAGTCAATTTCTAACGATCCAGAAAGTATTACAGTAGCATTAAAACATATAAAAAGTTATATTAACATAATATAATAAATGACATAAAGAATCAAAACGTTTCTGGGAGAACAAGAGGTAGCTGAAATCCCATTTCCGAATCTCAAGTCATTCGGAAAACTTAAATGCTTATGGACTGATTTAAGTGCTCGAATGTGGACGTAAAATGAAAATAAAAAAATTACATAAAGCTAAATCAATATATATATATATATATATATATATATATATATATATATATATATATATATATATATATATATATTTTTTTTTTTTTTTTTTTTTTTTTTAAATATTATAAATCCCTCAATGTTCCATATTATGTCACAAACAAACTTATCCGTGAATATCTTAATGTTTCATATGTTCCATATTTGGTCCAAACATGATACCCATTCCATGACAAGTTACATACCCACTCGAATCCATTAGTCTCTTAACTTGTTTCACATTTGATTCCCAATAATCCTTCGAAGCCTCTGAAAAGAAGATGGCCAAGAGACCTTCTAATGCACAATTTTATTAATGTGCTACTAGTGAGTATTTATTATAACTTTATTGACTGTCATTGTCATAATTTTCCTCAATTTTACTTGTTGTATATTGTATACAGTTGTAAATATCAATAAATAGTTAATAAAAAAAAATATTATAAATCACTTTTTGTAATTTATGAAATACTTATACAGCCTGACAAGAAAAATTATTTTTCTGTTACTGCGAAGAATCGCTATGCAATGAGTTGATGCTGGTTGTGCAATCTCCTCCTGCATGGCGCATGGTGGCAGTATCAGATATTGTTTATCATTTAAAAATTAAGCAAACTAAATTAAATTAAAAATATATTAATGGAGTATTTGAATAATATTTTTAATGTCATCCATACATTACCACCATTGAAAGAAAAAATGTAGCACTGCACTAGACAGCTGTATCATATATGAAATAAATTGGCTTTTATGTATAAATTTATCGGTTACCTTTATAATATTTATTGGTTTATACAGTTTCTCTCTATCTCTCTCTCTCTCTCTCTCTCTCTCTCTCTCTCTCTCTCTCTCTATATATATATATATATATATATATATATATATATATATATTTTATAAAATAATATGAACAATATTTATAATATGAAAGTTACTAATTATATGTACCATAATGATAAAAGGTTTGTAAATGTAAGCATATATTTTTTGTATCTTTAGCGATAGCAAATGTTGATATACGAAGAAAAATAGCCTTAACCTTAAATATTTAAAAAGAAATAATGCATTTTGTGGCTCATTTATCATCACTATAAATAAATCATTGCCTAACAGATATGAAAAAACAACGTGATTCGGAAGAATGATTTGGAAAACACCTCTAGAAAGGATTAGTTTAAAACTAGCACTAAATAATTATTTCTACAGGTGGCCACACGATTAATCCAAATAGCCGAAATTGTCCAATGCTAAAAACTAATCAAAAGAACTTTCGAAACAAAGCGTTAAATTGTTTAGTTAATTTTTAAAATATTTCTTTTTATTATATACAATATATATAATTTGTAAATGTGAGGTGATATGATTACAACATGTTTCAACTTCAGAAGAACTACCCATTAATAGCACTTCAATAGCTGTTCTACATTAGGATGTCACTAGACCTTTTTTTTTTTTGTTAAACGCCTCGGAAGGTTATCAGAAATCAAGTGACAAGTAAGTTGGGAGACTAGTGGATTCGAGTAGGTATGTAGCTTGACATGGAGGGATATGTATCTTAACAACGCCAAATCTGCAACATATGGGACATCTAGACCGTTATGAATAAGTTTATTTGTGACATAATAAGGAGCATTGAGGATTTTAGGAATGATTATGAATTTTAAGGATTGGATACAAGAAGAATTAGAAGGTTTAGAAGAGCCCAAAATCTCAACTCCGTAAGTGAAAATGAGTCTACTTACAGTCATATAAATAAGTCTTTTGTAATTTATTGGGAGATTTTAGTTTTTATTTTAGAATGAAAAATTATATCCTGGATGAATATTTTATAATAGAAAAAATAATTTAATTTAATATTATTGTATATATTAGTTGTAAATTAACTGATAAAAGCGTCGTATAATCAGTTAATCAAAATCACTTTTTTTTTTCAATAACCAGAAGCCAATAGTAAAGTAACATAGTTCAGTCATGTTATTTATTTATTTAATCTATTAATAGGTTTTAATTAAAAATCTATTCGATTTGAGAGTCGGAACCTTCAGGAGGTAGTACTAAGCACACTATATAAAATTTAATTATCGATACCGTATCGAATGGGATATCGGAACCACCTAGTGTACCAACTATGTAGTACCCTACATGTATCGATTCCAGGACCCTCCAGGTATCGATTCCAGGTTTGACTCTTGCATGAGGACACGCAAGGGCCCAGACATAAGTAACGTCACAATTCTTCTCCTGTCATGTTTTTCCCGACCATTTCTCCCTCTCCACGCACTAAGAGCCATGCGATCCTTATAATATGTAAATAAGCTAAATGGATATTAATCTCGTGGGGTTTTTCACCTTTCTTTGGGCACAGGGTCCTTTGAAGTCTCACGCATCGTTATATAAATACCCAAATATTATTATACATATGTAAGTAATAAGTAGGATAAAAATAATAATGGCAGTTAAAAGCTGACTTGTTGCATATTGAATAGACTAGAAAGGAAACTTTATTCTTTTGCATTACATAACAACAAGTAAAATCATATCCAGCCTAGAGATTTTTAAAAAATAACAGGATAAAGAATGGTAAATATAGATTTACATTATAAGATAACAGAGAAAAAAAAGAGCAAAAAAAATCTAGAAACAGAAAAAAAAATGCAGGGGAAATGGTTAAGATAACTTAAATATTATAATCAACATTGGAAGAACGACTAATTTCCATTATAAAACATATTAAACAATAAAAATAAATGATATAATTACAGAGGGTGAGGAAACACAAAAAACATTTAATGTAAAAAAAAAATTAAAAAAAATTGTAAATCCAGGCTAATATTTTATGTTCCAAATTTAGAGAAATTAGAAATCTTTAATGTAATTATTAGCAGATATCAGCTAATTCCTAATATTCTTATAAAATTACAAGCTTCTATATGATATAAAAAACATGTATAAAATCCTGTACAGCTACAGACCATGAAGAGTTTGAGGTTCAGTACTTGATAAGCAAGTACTGTTTTGACATCAACAGTTGTACAAGGAGGTAATGTGGTCAGATTAGGAAACCACCAGGTTTTTCCCCAAATAAAGAGTATCCACTTTACAGAGGCAAGGTGTACCCAGGAGGGTCTTCAGACCCCGAAGACAATCCACGGCTGATAAAACAGAAATTTAATTGTCTGCCTTCAGCGAGTTTCGAACTCGAGTCCCGGATTATATAAAAAGGATTAGATTGTATTGATATAACAATAATTAAATATTTTAAAAATACTAAAACGATTATTACATAATTTTCTATAGAAGCTGGGATCCCTTGACCAGGTAGCACGAGAACAAACATATTATAGGCTAATTCAACGATAGCTGAAGCTGGAAAGTTGAAGAGGCAGGTAAACAAGGTGTTTACAATAACAGGCTCCTAGGAGAAGTAAACATCAAATCGTTTTGTATTTTTTCTCGATTTATAGCCGATCCATTTGTATAATAATAAACACGACTAACAAGTGAATATTGAGTAGCAATAAACGAGAGTTATGGATAATCTATGTATAATTATATATTTATTATTTCCATATTAAAGTTTTTTCCAAATTCATTGTTTTCTTTATGTATTTATTTACGATATAACATAAAGATTTTGTAACGAATATCGGAATATTCATTTTAATGACGAAATTAATATGTTATATTTTAGTACCTATTCCAAAGAGTGCCTTAGTCAATTCAGCCACAAATTAAACATAATGTGCTTATTGTGTATTTAGAATTACAAAATATATTTTTGTTTTAGTGCAGGGTTATTTTATTATTAAGGTACGCCCTCGCAATAGAAGTGAATGATATTCTAGTTTCATTCAAAAATCATGGGACAAGACAAATAATAAAAACGACCAAATTGTAGCTTGTGGTGTTTTAAGAGAAGGATTGGAATTTCATGAAGGCTGTATTTACCCTCACAAGTGAGAACACTCATTGTATTGTAATAAGGCTTAAGTAGTATTTTCATGCCATTCTTAGGGGACAAGATGTCCCAGAATAAAGATTGTTTTTCTTTTCTTTTAAAGTATAGGTGTATTTTAAAGTCCTATCCTATTCTTTTGTGTACTGCATTTAGATGTTTATTTTATTATTGTAATAAGTCAAAATGTTTTTGTAATATTTTTCTCTAAAATTATAGATGTGAGGAGGTAACTTTCAAAACGTGTTTTGTCATGATACATTTTTTTTTTTGAGTTTTTGGTATCCCTAGATTTGTTTTTCAGAACCCTACAATATGTGATGAGTATTAGCCATTAAAACAAGCTTTGTCCCATCAAAAATTATTAAACAAAATTAGGATTTTAAGCAAAGAATATTTTGTTCATAGCCTGTTTTTAGTTCAAACCATGCTTTGACCACTAAGCCAATGGGAACGCTGCATTAATGCCAATAATGGCAACATCAACAATAATCGCTTACACTGGTACAAGGTTGTGCTTTTTGACTCTCCAAGTGTTGTGGAAAAAGATGAAACTCGTGACTGTTTAAAAACTGAAAGATGTGAACTGCATATTTAAAAACTAGTAACTGTTTAGAAAATGAAAATATTCCCCGAGAATTATGAGTTTCATTAACATACATCAACTATTATGTAATTATAATTTTTATTTTGTGTACTTTTGAGCAAACAGTGACTTCTGTAAAATAAAACATAGCCACTTCAAACATTGTTTTGTCTCTTTGTTATTTCATCAGTGGACAATGTATTCCTTCAAAACGTGTTTTGTCCATATTTAAAATTAAAAATGCTAATTTTAGGAGTAAAGAATATTTCTGGGCCTTGTTGAAATGTGTTTTGTTTTTTTTTAGATGCTCTAAATTTAATTAGGAATTTTTGGGTTCTGAAGGGTAATTACATCTCATAATACACGTTTTTTGTTATTGCTGAAAAGTGGGATTACTGTGACAAAACACGTTTTAAAAGTTACCACCTCATACATGTTTTTTTTTTTCAAATATTTTGTTAGTGAGGACTGAATGATTATATATATTATTCTATCATTAGTGATTACCTTGGTTTGGTGTTAAAATAAAAAAAAAAATATCAATAAATACAGTTTTAAAAACTATTAAGAAAAAAGTAAAAATGAATAGTTAAGGATATCAAGAAATTATGTTTACAATGAACGTTCATTTTACAAATGAGTTATATTCTTCAAGGCAAACAGAGAAACACTTGTTCAAACCTACGAAGCCTGCGCTGTGCAGACGTGAATATTGCCACGTGGAATTCCACATATCATAGAATAAAGGCATTGAATAATGGAAAATATATCAACCAAGAGGCTAATCTTCTGGTTGGGCTGGTCATCTCAGCGGCTGGTTCTGACCAGTTTGGTTAGGCTCCAATTAACATGGAAATCACTGCCTACAGGATATATTTACCATCAGTTATATGATAAATATATTCCATTAATAAATAAACTATAATATAAAAAAAAAAGAAAAAGGAAAAAAAAAAGTGAACGCCGATGAACAAGGAGAGGCTACACCCCACCAACTAGCTACTGTCTTTAAAAAAAAAAAAAATATATATATAATTTCTCTGTTAAGAGTTTTCAGTTTCGAAAATTATTTTTTAAAACTTTAATTAATTTCAGGAAATAAATTTTTTTAAATTTAATTAAAGAAATGTATATATTGTAAATGTTTCTCTATAATATTAAGTATTATTTGGTTAGGATTTCAAAATGTATGAAATACAATAATAAAATATCTATATTTATAAAGGAAAGTATTACAAAACATTTTGTCTAATTACAATAATGAAGTAAACATCTAAATTCAGTGCAAGAAAGAATAGGATTGGACTTTAAAATACACCTATACTTTTAAAAAAATAAAAGGAAAAACAATGTTTATTCTGGAACATTTTGTCCTCTAAGAATGGCATGAAAATACTAGAAAAAGATATATTTTACATGAGGGTAAACACAGCCTTCATGACATTGATATTAAGAAGATGAGAGAGCAAATAACTAATAATTTAAATCACTATAAGAAAATTTCTATTTTTCTTATTTGAACAGCTTGGCTAAGCCAAATTCTTAAGCATGGAATCAATAACAATAATTCATGAACAAAAAATATGAGTTTTAAAACTTGGTTATTATATTATTACTATTGGATATGGATATAATCATACAGGTATTATAAACTGAGTGCATATTAATATAAAATATTTTTTATATATTTTTGGTGTCATAATAAATATATTTTGTTATAACTTATAATAATATATATTATTATTGAGTCCAGGGCTTAAAAATATGGCTTAGCTGAGAAACTTAATCCAAATAAGAAATATTGAAATTTTCTAGATATTGAGATTTTATATAAATAGATATTTTCGGTATATTTCAATGTAATTTATTAATATGTCCTAATTATGATTTAAGTATACTCCTTCCCCAATTTATAGTTAAACATCTTATACATTACACTAATTTTAATACCTTGTTTTTAAAATCTTTACACTGAAAATTTATTTTATATTTAGATCGATAGATAGATAGAAATTAAATTTTATTTTATTTAAGTGATGAAATGGTCAGGGGTGCAGTCAGGTAAATAAACACGTCAAGTTTTTTAATGAAGAACTTTATATTAAGCGTGCCGACGTTTCGACCTGCCTTACAGGTCTTCATCAAGGCTAAAATAACAAAAAATTGGATGTGACCAAGATGTTACAAACATTTAAAAAATAAATTAATAAAAATAATTTAAAAATGAAAAAGAAAAAAAAATAATAATACAAAGTAAATTAGTCAACGAAATTTATTTTATATTAGTTATACATTTTTGCATAGTTCACATTATAATTTACTAAGAAACGTGATCATATAATATATTCAGTAATATTCTTGAATTTTCCCACATTCTATTAACATACCAAGCCAACCTCTTACACTAAGAGCTAAGAAAAAAAAATACAATAATGTACAATCATAGTAACTATTATTTAAAAGTTCAAATACAAATTTACTTAACAGACTAAAACGACAAGAAACTGCTCGTATTTTTTAATTTCTTGAACATTTACTAGACAAATATTCAAACCTTCCGATTAATGAAAGACACTCATTTACATGACAGTAATTAGACCTATTTGGGCAGAAGAAGTTGAGCTTTGTGTTTCACTAAACCATCCAATTCTCGTACTCAATCGTTACAATCAAAAATCCTTCGAAAATAGAAGAAAAAACCTCCTTACTTTGTCACAAACTTATCCAGAAAGATCTTAATGTTCCACGTGCTGCTGATTTATACCAAACCAGATACCTATTCTTTATAGTAAACTACATAACTGTTCAAATTCACTAGTATCTCAACTTTCTTCCTATTTCACCGGATAACCGTTTTAAAAGAAGATGGTCTCCGGACCTTCTGATATACTTTTATTGAAGTGGTTTCCAAGCTATTAACATGTCGTTATGAGCATTATCTCCACATTTAATATATATGTATATTTATTTTATTGTATACAGTTGTAAATTTCAATAAATAACTATTAAAAAAATACCAATTTCTAAAAAAATGAATGATGTAGCTTTGAATATAGCGGCCTCAGATACTTTAGCTGTGGGAAGGCAAGCCTATAATAAGGATTTATTAATACCATGAGCAATAAATTTATCACCATCTCCCTCCAGCCTACTTTATTACAATTTTTTCCAACTTGATCGTTATACTTTATTGCTGGGATTAACCCGGGATGAACCCGCGGGTTGAGAATGGAGTGACGAGGAAGGTGTGCCTATTCCCGTCGGCTAATCCCCTGTGCCAGGCACCTTAAGTATCGGTCTATTTATCGACCAGGAAGCCACAAGTGGATAGTTAGGATATCTTGTCTGCAGGCAGCAACAAGTAGTGAAGCTGCTGTGTATAGGGTGTGTGGTTTGCGCTAGTAATCTGGGGGGCATATGAAACTGGTCGAAAACTATTAGTTTAACAAGCGATAAGTATCGGTACACCATACATTAAAAAAAAAATCGATATTTTCTTCGACAGTCATATATCGTTAGTGACAGTCATATACCACATCTACAATTTCAAGGAAAAGACATACCCATATTCAAGAAAAAAATGATTTCATGTTACATAACAATGAATTTGAGTTTAGTTAATGTTAAGATGATAATGGTAGCAGATAAAATTTAATATTTAACTGGGGTATAAAGTATTTTACTCTCACTCGGCAATTCGCAAACTTTGCCTCCAATGAGTAAAAGTAGCACTTTACAACTAGTCAAATAACTACTGATGCTACGAAATATGAGAATATAGGATAAACAAGCCATTTATTGACACTCCAGATAGTTGTTAAAACCCTAACTTAAAAATCATATATTTAGTCAAAAACGAAAAATCATAATATTTCTATTAAATCCTTTAACTCAGCTGTGTAAAAGTACTTTCAATCCTGTCCATATTTCAAAAGATATCCATACGGTGTCAATAACTTATTTTGCATTAGTTGTTGTCACTATAAAGTACATTCCAGGAATAATGTTTGATGTAAACTTTCTTGTTTAGCTTAAAGTATAGTAATTCTGGAAAATAACTGTAAATTTCAACTTTATTGAACTATTCTTTCTATAATTAAGGCATGAATATTTCCGAATATTTCCTTAAGGGGTTCAATAACTGTCTGGTTCACCCTATTAATTTTTGGTTAAACATTTCTTTTTTTTTAACACTCAAAAAATGTAACACTTTGACACGCTCTAGATCTGTTAGTATTGCTCAGATTGACAATTTGCTGACGGTTTCTTGATCAGAAATTTAATAATGAATATTTTTTGTTTTTAAATTTGGTAACTAGGACCTGCTGTTTAGGAGCTATTTTGGTTTATAATAGTGGCGTTTCGGCTGCAGTGTTGGGGCTTTTTTAAGACTCTTACGTTCTTTGGTATTACCCGAATCGAAACTTTGCCAAAACAATTTCCTGATTAAAAATTAAATGGAGAATATTTGTTGTTATATAACTTTCGTCACCAGAACCTACCATTTAGGAGCTATATTGGTTTGAATGAAAAAAGTCACATTTGAAATCCGTCACGTTTCGAATAATGATTACCTAATTGTAAATTAAATTTGACAATTAATTGATGTAGTTTGATCCTTTTAATTGTTAAATGTAAACTGGGAAAAGCAGTAGATTATATATTGTCATATGCAAGAGATCTATTGTTGTTTTTTAGTCAGGGAGAAATTGAGTATTTTATTTTCTGTAAGGGTAAATTTCAGCTGAATTCTATTTAAAATTACAACGAAATTATAAAGATAGAGCCAGTTTTTGATAAGTATTAAAACAAAATATAGGCGGATTCATACTAAAAACAAATGAAGGATTAATTGCCGAGTAAATTCTGCAATAAATGAGACATTAAAGAGAAAAAACATTAAAGATAAGGCGAAGAGTAATAAACACTTGAAGTTTACTGGCGGATCGTGCCGTGAGGGAGGTGTTCCTTTTCCCCCAATGCGGGATAAGGAACGCAAGAAATGTGAGTAGTTTATTTTGAAAACGAATGAGACAATTCTCGTAGCGTGGGTCCGCCGACAGGTCCAAAAATACCTGAGTAGCAGTTGACTGAGGCCCACGCAGTCAGCTTTATGGTCAGGCACGCGGGTCTTCTCTTACACCAAGTATCGTCCGCGTCAGATGATACCTTAGGTAATTTATTTTATTTATGCGTTTTTTAACTCGTTATTTATAAAAATAATAATAAAGGGCAATAAACGATAATGTAGATTGACATTTATACCCTAATGATCAAATTTCTCTTTAGAAATTTCCATAGCTGGTTAACGCCGGCCACAATAAAGTAATGAGAAATAGAACTATATTCACGTTTTTTTATTGTATTTTTTTGACAAATATGCATACACTAATAACGTAAAAGGACATCCCACCTCTCCATTGAAAACAAACTTCTCATATACAAAACCATCATTAAACATATTTGGACCCATGGATTTGAACTTTGGGGAACAGCAAAACAATCGAATGTCAAACGCATTCAAGCCTTTCAATCCAAATTCCTTCATATCACTGAATAAAAAATAGTGTAAATTATCATATTATGTTTCCAACAAAACACTATATAATTCCATCAAAACCAACCATCCCAAGCCCCTTACTCATACATTCTTCAGTTCCACGCATCCATATACCCACCTGGCAGATTAAAACGGCAATGGCCCCGAGTCTTATTGTAAATATTTATTATTGGAGTTGCCAGCCTCTATTGGATTCTGCTAGTGAAGCAGCTGAGAGAACACAACTGGGAACTCCCTGAGCTCGGCTTGCCCTCCAAATTGGGGGCGGGCTTGGATCGGGGAGTTTCTCGGAACGTTGGTAAAGAATTTATATAGAGTATGATTGTATTTATGATTCTTTTCTTTCTACCTTACTTTTTGTTATATTTTTTTTTATTTACTAGTTTCAACAATTTCACACTATCATTTATTTTATTCTTGCACTTCATTTTCTTTCTTGTAAATTTAGAGGATATTTATTTTAATTTTCCTGCTTTATTTTATATCATTGTACATATTGTGACAATGAGTCTTTATCATCAATATTACTCATTTCACTTGAGCGAGGCAGCTTGTAATTATTCAAAATAAAAAGTTTTAAAAAAATAAAAATGATGTAAGAAAAAAAATCGTGTAAAACGCAAGAAGAATCTTCGGTTCAGTAGTTAGGTGAGGGTTAACTGCTACTAAGGCAACGCCCCTGAAAGGAGATGTGACCGATATCATGTTCTGTCGCCAGGTTTTCCCCAGTTAAGGGTACGCATATTACAGGGGCTGGATATGCCTAAGGTGGGTCTTCCAAACTCGAAGTCGAACCAAGGCTTAAATATCAGAAAATAAAATTTCTGCCGTCAGTCGGCCTCGAACTCAGGCCAAGAAGCATGACAGATAAGTGCCTTGCCCACTGAGCTACTGCGACTCATAATTTAATATGTACTTGTATAAAAAACAAGAGAATAACTTTATATTTCATATGTCTCTTATCTCTACGGGGGGAAAGGGGAGTGAATTTTTATATCCCACGTTTGATACCACCTTTCATGGTTTTTTTCAGGGAAATGTTTTATTAAATAGTTCATTAAAATAAATATTACTACAATACTCCAGAAAATGCTTTAGCACTAGCTAAATATTCCAATAACTGTTCACAATATGCTTTAGCACATGCCAAAGCCAATACTTTAGTAATCATGATTTAAGTTTAATGACAATATTTTGGTTTGAATTTTGTTGGTGTATTATATTAAACATATACAATGTATTTTGGTTGGTGTATTATTATTTTATATTATAAATAAACACATATTTTATATATGTATATATTATTTATTTATTTATTATTTATAATCAATGATTACGTTTTTTTTGTTTATTTAATATACTTTTCTATTTAAATATTATTAGTAGAGTATGTGGCTCATTATCTGGTGAGGTACATAATTAACATTCTTTCAAGAAAATTACCAGGGCTTAAAAACAGATGCAATGCATTAAGATCATTTTTGTATCAAAATGTAAAATTTAGTAGAAAATATATGCTTTCCATAATTTTTATGATTTAAACTAATTAACTGAAAGCTATTAAATTTCATAAATATATTAAAGATATTCTTAGTAATGACGGATTGGGTTTGAACATCGGGAGCAATACACTAGTTAAGATGTTTTGTAAAAATGTTGCTTTTCCTGTAAATCTATGATTCACGATCATCTGTTCATAATCCAGTTTCTAAGAACTGATTCCAGAAAGTTATATAATATCACCCAGTAAGTTATAGAATGAGATAAAATAATAAAATCATGAGCAAGAAACCATGTACCTCAAGAAATGGTTTGAAAAAATAAATTTGATTCTACTGTATATAGTATAATTTATTAGAATCATGTATAATTATTTATAATTTTTTAATACTTTAAAGTCCGTTTAGTGTTGCGATGGTGGCGCGATTCTAAATATTGTAAAGTTAAGCTCTATATACAGCTATTTCTGCTCTAGACTGTAATCGAGATTAAAATTTAACTGAATGGATCGATCCAAGACATCATAAATTTATGACCAAACAGATCTTGTGGCAACACCTTAATATTAAATGCTGTCATCCCCAACTTTAAATGACTAACTCATATATATATATATATATATATATATATATATATATATATATATACACACATGACCACCTTCCTTGTCTTCGAGATTAAAATCTCCAAGACGAAATTTTCGGAACCATCGCAGCACAGTTTATTCACTGATGCTTCCTTCACTACTTACGGTTTGGGCCGAACTTCAACCTAGTTTAAACTCGTATAAATAAATTTGACGAAAATATATCAGTCCTTGCTCATAGAAAATGTAACTAAAAAAAAATTAATATTTGATGAAATAACCATTGTTTATAATCAATGAACTAGATTGGAGGATTATCTTTGGGAACCTGGCAAGCACTAGCCTAATATTCAAAACTTGTATTATTTTTGCACCAAACCCAATATTATATTAATGAATAACAAACCGAGTTAATAAATACAAGTATTTCCATTTCATATTTAAGAACATTTGCTAATAAATATAAGTTAGTTTTGTGATGAGGAAGTTGTAAAAAAATCAATGTAAAATTGTTAATAATTTTTTTGAAATTTAATTTAATTCGCATCAGAAAAAGAGGTAATGAAGACTGGAATTGTACCAGCTGAGAGTTCAACTGAGCCCAGTTGGTCTGAGAACCAAAATGGATCCCAAGGTTTGATTCTTGGATTGTGGATCTTTTAGGTTATACCATTTGGATTGGACTATTTTGGTTAGAAAATTTTCGGTTGGACCGTTTTGGTTCAACCATTTGGGATGGACAATAGATCGGGAATAAACTGTTGTTTTTGTTAAATTAGCAAACGCGGTTCAAAGTTAAGTGGTGGTTCATCATTATATTATATATCTCTGGATGTCGGTAAAAAATGGATAAGTCAAAATTGTGAACTTTTCAGTTGGGCATATTTAACGATTTTCCTAAACCCACTCTAAAAATGTCATTTGTGCCTAAATAGATACTTTAAGACCTTATTAAGGAGCACAACTTAAAGAATGATTCACAACGCAGAAATAATAAATAATCTTGCTTTCAAGATTAATAGATACTAACTCTTTTTTAGAGTAATTTGACTTTATACTTTATTATTCAAAAAATAGACGAAGCAGAATAATAACGTCACTGGACTATACAATTAACTATTACTGTTAACTGGACTATGTATAAATATGTGTATATAATTGAACTAAGACAGTAACTCCAAGAAGATAATTAAGTTGGCTTCTATACAAATGGCCAGTTCGTTGGTTCCGGCCAATTGGAAGAACTGCAGTTCGGTTAATTGGTTTCATTACGGATAGCCACCTTCAATCAATAGTCTGTCTTGCCCTGGTACTCATACTTACTACAAGTAACTGGTAAACAGATTATGTCGTAACTTATAATAATTTATTATGATTGCTGCAACCGTTAACGAAATCGGTCTGGTAATTATTACTAATAAAACGAAATATATGGTTAGTAGTAAAAACGATTATAATTTCTGTAATATGTTTATATATAGCTCATTTGCTGCAACAAGGACATAACTCAAAAACAAGCTCTTAAGTTATACCGAGTATAATGAGTATAATGAACCAATTCAACTATTCACTAAGAGAGAGCGAGATATGTCACCAATGTATGTCTACAGATCGTCCTGTACTTTATTTACAAGACTGTCCTTATGCAAAATTGAAGTTTTTGAGTTATGTCGTTGTTGGGCGATATATCGGAGAGTAAATTTGAATGCTTACTGCAGTTTAAATATCAACGTTCTGCAAGAACTAGGAAAATGAAATTCAAAAAGAAATGCATTTATTAGCCAAACGCTCCACGATGCCGAATAATTACAAAAGACTCATTTACATGACAATAATTAGACCTATTATTGGACATACAGAGTTGAAATCTGGGGCTCCACTAAACCATCTACATTGTCTAGTATTCAATCCTTGCAATATATTGGATTGTCCGGAAAATAATGCAGGATTACATGTTTTAACGAAAACTAGATATTATTATTAGAGTGATTATTTATCTCTTTACCACAACCAAAACCTAATACATTACTTTTACTATACCTCGTAGTTTCGGCTTAAAAGTCCGATTAAATAAGATCCTATTACCCAGATCTGATACAGTGTTATTTTTTTATTTCATCTCACAAGGAGACGTTTTGACTTGTAACTCACAAATTTCAATACCGATTGTGTAGGTAGTAGGGACCTGTACCTGTTATAGAGCAAAACTAGAGTTATAACCGCCAGTGAGCATTGGGAGCCGAGAAAACAAATAAAATATAAAAATCACGTTTTTTTTTTTGTTTTTTTCTTAGCTATCATTCAAGTTAGATAAATAATTTTTTATCGTAAAATTGTAATTATGTATGGTATCTCTTTTCCAGAACCAAAAACCGTTGTCCGTAAATTAATGCAGGATTTCATGTTTAAACCAAAACTGATATTATTATTAAACAGATTATTTATCATGTTTTGGTTGTGGTAAAGAGATAGCATACAAAACTACAAATTTACGTAAAAGAAATTATTTCCCTATCTTGACAGAGCTGAGAAAAAAAATAAAATGTGATTTTCACATTTGTTTTTATTTTTATTTTTTTCTCGGCGCCTAATGCTCTTTGGCGGCTATAACTTTAGTTTTGTACTATTAAAGGTCCTACTACCCACACAAAAATCAGCATTAAAATCTGTGAGTTACAAGTCAAAACGCCTCCTTGTAAAATGAAACCAAGATATTACACTGTATCAGATCTAGGTAATGAGAACATTTTGAATAGGACATTTAGGCCGTAAAAGTAACGTATTAGGTTCTGGTTGTGGTAAAGATTTTAATAATATCAGGTTTTGGTTTAAACATGTAATCCTGCATTGATTTCCGGACAACCCAATAAAACCCTTCGAAAAATTCTTAATGCTCATTATTTTGTCATAAATAACTATAAGGATTAATAAAGTCCTTGAATGTTCCATATTTTGCTGATTTAGCCCAAACCAGTTACCTATCCTTTCATAGTAAACTCCATAAACATTCAAATCCACTAGTCTCTTAAACTCTATTCCCTTTCCTTTCTATTCCTAACAACCCTCCGAGGCTTCTGAAAAGAAGATAGCCTATTATCACATACTTATATTTCATAATAAATCTAATCTAATATTTGTTTTAGATTCTACAATAGGGATGGACGAGGAACAAACTGTCGACAGCAGATGATTTTAAATTTCTATTGAAGAAAAAGGGCTCTCATTTCTGTAAACTGGTTCTTCAGGAATTGGGGAACGAGACCTGGCCTGAGGCGTGCGGCAGGGCGGCCCAACCCTTAGGAATGCTGGCGAGCAATGCAGTGGAATAATGGAAAACATCTCCAACTTGAAAGGAAATAAAAAGATATTAGATAATAACAATTGTAGATAAAATACATAGTGATTACAAATAGATATATAAAGAATATTATAAGTGAGAACCCTTTAATTACTTGGCATTGTAGTTAGGTCAGTATTTATTCATGAATGATGACTAATAAAATGTGAATGAATCAAGATTGTGGGAAATTTTCCTATCTAGAAATAATCTTTGTTGGTTGTAGATTAAAGCTAGGTTTTAATATTCTCAAATATGTATTATTAGAGTTTGATTAATCCAAAAGGGTCCAGTACTTTTATTTTATTTTTTTTTTATTGGGGCTAAACGTCCTTATGTGCTCCAACTAGGGCAGGGAGGACGGGTTATCTTGCAGGTTACCAACCTATTCTATAATAGTAGAATCATTGATTCCAAATAAAAATGCAAGTTGGTAACCAGGACTGGTAGCTAGTAACTGGTTGCAGTAATAGTTCTATAGTAACCGGTTGTAGTAATAATTTTGTATAAACTAGCCTGCTGTTATCTATTGTAAAGTAATAAATATAATGGTAAATGGTTCCCTCAAAGATCTACCTTATCAATTACCGATAAAATTCAAAATATTATAGATCGTGGGGTTACAATATATACAACTGAGTAAACGCCAATCAAAGATTTCCTTTTTTTTGTCTACTTTGGAGGTGGCATTATTTTAACAAATAAATTAAAGACCTGTTAATACTAGTGCTTAAACTTATTTGATTAAATAACGTCAGTACCAAAGTACACAAAGCTAAAACATCTTTGATCGGCATTTACTCAAAGCCATTTGTTTTACATATAAGGAGACGTATATACCTGTAACTCACGGATTTGTAATGCCAATTTTTGTGTGAGTAATAGGGACCTATAATAGTACAAAACTAAAGTCTGCAAGAACTAGGAAAATGAAATTCAAGAAGAAATGCATTTATTAGCCAAACGCTCCTCGATGCCGAATAATTACAAAAGACTCATTTACATGACAATAATTAGACCTATTATTGGACATACAGAGTTGAAATCTGGGACTCCACTAAACCATCTAAATTATCTCGTATTCAATCCTTGCAATATATTGGATTGTCCGGAAAATAATGCAGGATTACATGTTTTAAAGAAAACTAGATATTATTATTAGAGTGATTATTTATCTCTTTACCACAACCAAAACCTAATACATTACTTTTACTATACCTCGTAGTTTCGGCTTATATAAGATCCTATTACCCAGATCTGATACAGTGTTATTTTTTTATTTCATCTCACAAGGAGACGTTTTGACTTGTAACACATATTTCAATACCGATTTTTGTGTAGGTAGTAGGGACCTGCAATAGAGCAAAACTAGAGTTATAACCGCCAATGAGCATTTGGAGCCGAGAAAAAAATAAAATATGAAAATTACGTTTTATTTTTTTCTTTCAGCTCTCAGTCAAGATAGAGAAATAATTTTTTCAAGTAAAATTGTAGTTTTGTATGCTATCTCTTTACCATAGCCAAAACCCGTTGTACGGAAGTTAATACCCGATTTAATGTTTAAAACAAAACCTGATATTATTATTAAAGAAATTACTTATCAGGTTTCGGTTGTACTAAAAATATAGAATACAAAACTACAATTTTACGTGAAAAACTATTTCTCTATCCTGACTGATAGCTGAGAAAAAAAAAAAAAATCGTGATTTTGAGATTGGTTTTATTTTTATTTTTTTCTCGGCAACCAATGCTCATTGGCGGCTATAACTCTAGTCCCTACTACCCACACAAAAATTGGAATTCAAATATGTTAGTTACAAGTCAAAACGTCTCCTTGTTAGTTTATTTCACTTGTAACCCAAGTAGTAATATTATATATTTCTATCGAAATGAGTTCAAATCGGGCTACTTAGTGTCCTTATTGTCCTTCAAAAAAAAAAAAAAAAAAAATCGAGCTGATAATCTCGATAATGGCAGGCCATCGAAGACGTCGAAGGAAAGGTTGACTCCTTAAGGGCAGGAGTCACCTGCTTCCAAGAGTTTACGACACATGTTCTTCAGCCTCATCTTTCCAGTTTGTTTTTTACTTCGTTTCTATTGAGGAAATCGAAGGCAGATCTCTAATCAGTAGGCCCTCAACATTTAGCAGAATGGCCTCTTTTTACACAACTGGCTTCCTCGACCGATCAACATGTTTTGTTAATTTTGTTGTTCGGTTATAATGTCAACCAAACTTTTTCCATACAACCTTATTACCATAATGGTAACCATGACTCTGAGAAGTTTTTATAAAATAACAACCTTCTAAAAATACTATATTTCAACCCCATACAAATAATACTTTAATAATGAAAGTATACAACATCCTTTAAATAAAACGAAAGAAAAAGAAACCAGCACTGCTACACTCATGAAGGGTCTAGGGTCCAATACTTGATTAGGAAGTATTGTTTCCTGACCAACCGTTGTACAAGGAAGTGATGTGGCCAGCAATCACGGTAAACTGCCAAGTTTTTCAACCAATTAAAGGTACTCAATTAATAGTAAATGCTCCATGTCTCAAGACCCCAAAGTCGATCCACGGTTGAAGAAACTCAAATTAAAACTTCTGCATTTAGCCGGACGCAAACACCGATTTTAGAGCTAGAGGTGTTCCCACCGATTTAATAAGATGAATAAATGGTCTATACATAAATTTCAACAACTAATTTATAATTGTCTGTGTTATACTATTGATATATATAGCATATCGTAGGGATAAAAGTGAAACACACTAAGCCAAAAAATATATGAGTTCGGGTGAACCCTGAAAAAAGATTTTTTTGCTTTGTCTACTTTGGTACTGATATTATTGAATTAAATAAGTTAAGACACTGGCAATTTCAGGCCTTTAACTTAGTCGATAAGATAATATCAGTACCAAAGTAGACAAAGGAATATATTTTTTGATCGGCGTTGACAAAAAACTAGGTTTTTTGACTGTGTTTCACTTGTAACTCCCAGGATATTAGATATCATATACAGCGTAGAGTATAGAATTATGACAACCTAAATATTTATTTTGCTTACCTCCAACTATTTTCAGAAATAAACCCAAATCGTACGAATGTATTAAATGTATAATTGAGGCTGTCGGAGCGAGTTGAATTGTCAAGCATTAGAGTGTTTTGAAAACTTCTGCGGCGGTTGTTCGAATACGGAAAGTACAGGTTAAAATTTATTTCATAATAAATCTCAACCTTTTTGCCCTAACTGGAATAAATTGGTACCCTTTAGGATAACCCTTCCTATATTTCTTAGTTGGAGTATATAAGAATATCAATACTGGACAAATAAACAATAGGGACATAATATATATATATGGCATACATATATATATTATAAGTGACCTTTAAAACCCAGACTGCCTTTATCTATATCTAGGAACCTTATGTTCTGTCAGGTTATAATAATTTGACAAAGCAGGAATCAATTTACGATTGTATCTATTGCAGATGAAAGAGGTGAATTCTCATATTAGCTGAGGACATTGTCAAGGCACGTACTTCAAGGTAATAAGACCTAGTTACTTTATGGATTGAGTGGAAATTGAAAACGAGCCATGACGACCTGTCTCTTAGGTCTTCTGTAACATAGAAATAGAATATGCAGAATAAAAATGAGAATACACACCGCTAATATCAAATATGGCAACTAGAGAGCGCCATAGGTTACAATTATGGGTGAGCAGTACATCAACACCATAGTTTACTCACTTCAATTAAATTAAAAATGATTTTATTAAGTAGATGATACAATAATTTTAATTATAAATAGTTAACAGAGTGAGGGAGGGGCGGGGAGCAATTGGATTCTATTAACACTCGTTCAAGTTTCCACCGACAGATACTCGGCTGCCATAATGTAATATAAAGAAAACAGATGTTGCCGCAATCTTGATTGATTTTCATCACAAACACAAAAAAAAAAGAAGATAAATAAAAATATCAGAAAAAAAAAAAAAAAAAAAAAAAAAAAAAAAAAAAAAAAAAAAAAAAAGAAAAAATAATAATAATAAAACGTTTTCATTTGGGCCATTCAGCTAATCGACTACAGATATGAGTCGTCACATATAATTAAATGGTTTGGTGGATGAAGGGGTTTTCACAATTTTTTTTAATACAATACTTTGGATGAAAAATTTATGTGTAGAAGTTTTAGGTAGCAAAATTTGAATATTTCGAGACAACTAGAAAAGATATATGAAGAAGATGAAGGGACTATTTAACATTTTCCTGTTAGAGGTAAATGTAAAAAAAAATTAAACATAAATTACTCAAAATTATTGCTACATAACCCCTTCATCTACCAAAAACTTTAAATCAGATGGAGGGTTTAATGTTTACTTGATAAATGACTTTACATTGAGAATTCTAGAAATCTCTAAGTAAAAATGTAAAAAAATATAAGAAGAAGAACTTTTAATAATAAAAAATAAGTACAGAAATAAATAAAGCTCATCTGGTCAGAGAAATATTAAATGAAGAAAGAAAATAAAAATAATAATATATAAATACTAACAGCAAATATGGAGAGGAAAATAAGAGAACATTTCACGGATGAAATATCTAATAAATTATATGGGTAAAATTTAAATTTTTATTAAATTATTCCAACAAAAATAAAATATTTAAAAAATGGAAGTACATATAATAAATGGTATAAGTAATTATTTAGAATTCATAGTACTTGGCTCTTCTATTCATTTTATTTAAAAATAATAATTGCTGTTATGTGTTATGTTAAATTTATTCGAGATTTAAAGTTAATTAGTTATATTTTATAATAACTATGCATTATTATTTTATTAACTTTTGGATCCATATTTATTCGTGAGAAATATTTATCAAAATATATTCTTTTATAATCGAACAGTAGTTCTGACCTAAAAAAAAAGGTTGCGATGGCCCACTTGATATATTTTATTAACTAAATAAACGTAATATCACGATGAATAATAATTTTTAATATTAAATTTGAGGAATATTTAAACTCAATGAAAGACTGGATACTTCTAACATTAGATACGAGACCGATGGGAGCAGAAAGCACGTGGCATACCACATGGCGTTCCGCCGGCCGGCTGCTACAATTACAGAAACTTCTCATCCTATAAACAACTGCCTTATTGATCGTGTAGAAGCTGAATTATCTCTCTCAGCTGTTTAATCAATTAGTGAGCGCAATATAGGAGGCACTTGGAGGAGTTTGCCAGAGTAGAGAGTCATGTTACTGCCTCCCTGATAATGGTTCGAAATATATCAGAGGCACTGATTAGAGCTTTTCAAATAAAAATATATAAATATATATTCATGAAAAATGTTTCAAAATTTTATTTAATTTGTATTGATGATAATGGTTAGGTATAAATTTAACACTCCTCAGTTACTACCGGAATTTCTTCAAGATACAATATGTAATTTAACTATATGTCCCAAGCTAAACCTTGCACCATTGAAAACATATTACAGTTTATCAGTATTGTTTTACAGATTCCATTGTAATAGAGTTTAATAAAAATAATGTATAACAAAGCCTACTTGATAGTTCGATTAACTACAGCCTTAAAATTATAAGTGAAACGATTACTACTGTTCATCGAATTCCAACATTATAAAGAGGTTATAATCTACTTACCATCCGGTTTCGACGTTGTTCGAGGAACATCGCTAACGAGAGTCGCACAAGGACTGAGGCGGACCTCGCCGCTGGCGGGGAGGGGTTGAGGCCCCCACTCCTTCCTTATCAGCTGATGGCCGACCAAGCGATAACGAACAGGCGGGAAACGGCAACGCTCCACGAAGGCGAGAGTACGGGCAAGTCCAAGCGGCGACATTATTCTGAAGAAGGAGAATATTGGCTTGTATTTAAAGCCGAGAATCCTGCTTGATAAAGAATTATCTGTGTTGAGTCACTGGAGATAGGTTTCTTGCTTTGCTATGATAAGCACAATATCCGAACGGCGTGAAGCAAACCGAAAAGAACTTGGTAAAGCAGATTAGAAATTGAAGGGATAAATAAGAATACACTCGGGGCTCGAATAACAGACGTGGTTGGAACCGAAATCCACATGGATATCCAAATCATCGGTTAATACCACAAAAAGTAAGAAAAATACAAAAGAAAAAAAAAAGTTGGACAGTTGAGGTAAAACATAAAATTATTTAATTGCAAAATAATACTTATGTATTCAGTGCAAATAACATTATTACAAATGTAAAAGTTTATTGTCTGAAAAAAATCAATAAATTTCTTTTGTTAAATACCGGCATTCTATTTGCCACCATAAGAGGGAATAGGGAAGATGTGAAGGGATGAGAAAGATTGTAAACTCTTCCTTGGCATTAATTTACATGAGAATATTACGGAGGTAAATCTCTTAACCTCTTCATAGTTTTAATTTTAATTGAATTCATTAAAAATCAACTACACCACTTTGCAGAAACTGAAATATAAAATTGGTAAAAGTGTTCTTGAATTAGGAAGGGCATTAGATTAAGCCACATCAGTGGCTTTGGATTAAACTGTCCTTTAAGAACACGATTTTCAAAAGGACAACTTTTTTTTTCTTTTTTTTTTGGAAGGAGAAGCCAAAGGTTAGGCAAAAAAATCATTAGAATTGGTAGATTTAGAACTAGTATTCTTCAGTTCCCTGTAAAAATGAATAAACGGAAAAGGAGAATTCCTTTTAAAAAACTTAAAAATAAATTATTCATGTTCAAATCTCACCCTTGTTTTTTAATTTATTAACGCATTTAGTCTTCATAAAAGAATATAGGAAAAATAAAAATTCAATTTCTCCCAGACTTGGAAAAACAATAGATCATGGCTATGCCTATCTATAACCTACTGCTTCTGATAAGGAAACTGTCAGCAAATATTCGATCCGAGCCAAGCCAAAAAAAGCTAGAGCGTTTTAAAAAAGTCCCAAACACTTAAAAAATGTAGGCAAAACGTCACTTTTTCATTCAAACAAATATAGCTCCTTAACGGTAGGTCCTCGTGACAAACGATATATTATAAAAAAATATACCCAAAAAAAATATATATGGCTTGTAAAATGAAAATAAACTATGTGAAAATATTCACAGGTTTAGAGAAGCCTAATGATGGAGCTTTGTCTCCGAAACATGTAGTCTACAAATGTTAAATAAATAGGAGTTATGCCAAATAAATACTTAAATACTATGATAAATTAAATTTATGATAATGAAAATGTCGTCAAATTATTAAATTTTTGAGTGGAAAAACACGTTAAAAATTTTATGCGCGAAAAAAAAAAAATGATACCCGAGAAAACTATAGATCCCAATTTAATAAACAATTTAATCAGTTTTCCAAGGGACGAAAACTAGTTTATAGGAAAGAATATCCTTCTATCTTGAAAAATCGTTAGGTCGGGCAGATCTGAAATAAACAGTATTCTTCATTTGCTATGAACATCTATCATAGCTCTAATATATTATACATAATAGAAGCCCAAATATGTTTGTAGATTCCGAACCTGACCACCAAATCAGAACTTCACTACATGTTAAAAGCTCTTTCTTTAAAAAAAAATCATAAATTAATTACTTATAAGATATAATTAGTTAATTTCGTCTTATTTAATGTCAGACACTAAAGGAAACTATATGAATACTTGTTTACTGATAACTGATAGTGCTCCTGTCTCTATTTGCTTCTTATCAGTCCCTATCTACATTAGATTGGCTCATTTGTATTAGATAATTCCTAGAACCTTATTTATTAATTATGTATCATAACATCTCATAACTAAATGCTCCTTCTTTTATACTTCCATCAGAAATATAATTACAACGGCTGAAAAATTTATGCATTTGCATATTTCTCCTAGCAAACTATACCATCTCATATCATCAAAATGTATATGTTTTGAGGTTTTTCTAATCAATCTAAGTTATTTTATTTTGAATATTTAGCCATAAATACATAAACTGTGCATTGCATTATTGATCAGCATTTGACATTTCAATTTTTTTTATGTTTCTTAGCAGATAAAAAAATACAATATAAATAAAAACCGAAAAATAGCTATGGGAACTCCTGTTCTTTTTTCCTGCCTAATGCTTGTGTTTGTGCTGATTCTTCCCTCCGCGAGAACTTTCGATCAAATTCGCTTCTCTTGGAATGGCTTAATCGGATTAAGTTATGTTCTCGTTCCACTCAAAGGTTCGAAGTATTACTCCATTTTTATTATTTCCCTTCTTCCTACCACCACTTCATTACCTAGTTTCTCACGCAGTGTCCACCAATACACATCATTTGTTAACTGTCTATTTGTGTTCTCCTAAAATCCCGAAAATCACGTTTGCAATGATAAAAGATCTTGATGAGAAGTATAATCGTGAGTTCTCAACTGAGATTATTATTGGAGACATTTTATATTGGGTTTGTTTTAAGAAAAGTTGTATCAACGAATGCACGATTTTTAGTAGTACAGCACATAAAAACAGCACAGCCCAAATTAAAACAATAGCATGAAGTAAAATTTGAACAAACTTTTGTTACACTAACTGCCACTTGATCAGAGAAATCTGGTTTCAATACCGATCTATGTTCTACTTCAGTTGTAGCTGACTTACCCTTTCATAAATTAAGTCACTTTTCTATTATATTGTCTTTTTTAATATTCGTCTTGTCTTTTTGTTTTTTAATAGTCTTCTTCCTATTATTTTCCTTTTCAACACAATTAGTTACTTATACTTGAATTTGTACTCAAGTATAAGTATGTATTGCATTTTTTGTTTCATAGTAATGTTCATAGTAGCATATTTTTAGTATATAATTGCATATTTCACCCCAATATATTTGCATTTCCTATGTGCATAATTTTCTGTTTTTGCATATAATTCACAGGCGTAATAATAGCATATTATGTTGTAATACACACTTGTTTTGTAATTGAATTCAAGTGTTTTCAACCATTCTTCGAAATATCTTGTGTGGATATGGATTGAGGTTGAAAGCATAATAAACACTAACAAAGCTTTTTTAAGTAAGTACTTTTTATATATTATCCTGAATTTTACTAAATTACTAAATCAACAGGCAATGAGTGTATGCAGTATTATATAATATGTAATTCTAAAAAACATTGCAAACAAAATGCTTAACTTTTTTCTTTCATTTACAGTAAATTGTACTGCATACATTTTTTTATTAAATTGTCTACTTTTTGGCACAAAAATCTAAAACTAACAAACATCTTAATGAATATAATACTGTCTGTACTTTGTAAATTAAAAGAAGTGTATTTACCGCACTGAATGTTTTTAAAGGAAAAGTATAATAACTGAAATACATTTTTGAAGTTTCCAAAGGGGTTTAGTTTAATTGATTACTTTATGAATCCTGAACAAATGTTAATAAAAACTTATCACATAGCACTGTGGATGTGAGGATGCGCTTGTTTCTCTGGATGTTTTTCTTAAGAATGTAGTAGTGCTCTAAGACCAATATAAACATGAAATTTATTAAAAAATTATATTTGTTCTGGTTTGGAAAGCATTCACGAAGAGTAACAAAAAAGAAATTAACAACTTCCTGACTGGAAAAAACACTGGATCATCCATTTGTCTATCTATAATCTACTGCTTCTGATAAGGAAACTGCCAGCAGATTTTCCATCTGAGAAACATCAATATAGCTAAAGCGTGTTAGAAAATCCCGAAAATTAAAAACATTTAGACAAAACACGACTTGTTTTCATTCAAACCAATATAGCTCCTACACATTAGGTCCTAGCGACAAATGTTATGTAATAAAAACATTCTCCATTAAATTTCAAATCATGAAATTAATGTCAAATTTTCGTTCCAAGAAACACTAACAAAGGTAGAGCGTGTCAAAATGTTACTTTTTTGAGGTTAAAAAAAGTGACACTCTAGGTTGCCATGATAACGCTTGACGTTACACAAGAAAACTATAAACTCCAGATAAATGACATATCCATGTCACAATATACAATCAATTTGGTTGAAAAAATAATAAATAAAGAATAAAGTGCCTATTGAAAAGCTTAATTTAGTAGTTCAGATCATATTATAATATTAAATAAAATAAGCTGTAAATTTAATAAATTAGAAAAACAAAAAAGCATGATATGGCTTGTCAGTTTTTATCCATGCTTTTTTTTGCAAAGAAAGGGACCATTGAGTAACAATAACGGAAACGTCGCATTTACAGTAAACACCACAAAATTTATATGTACTTTCCAGTTTTTTTGGCTGGAGAAGTGCACCATTCTCCAGTAGACCATTCAGGGAAAAGAAAAAAAAAAAAAGACATGAAAGTAAATTAAGTGCTGTAGCACCGCTAAGTTGAGAGCCTGGACAAAAAGAACCGCAGTTCTAACCCACATCGCGATAAAACCAGCAGAGATAAGGATGTTGATAGCGTGGGAACTACTATATTCGGGGTCACTAAAGGTCACTTACAATTGGCAGGTGGTAAATTAAATATTTTAGTTTAATATATATTTTTAAATTTTAATTATAACTGTGTTGGCTATAATTTGAAGTTTTCATTTGCGTTATTAGCATACTACAAGCTTATACTAGACCACCTTTGAAACCTTGATCATGCTCAAATCTAAAACATCATAACATTAACACCTCCAATATTTTCTGTAACGAATTAAAATATTGAAGGTGTTGATCTTATAATGTTCAAATTTACATCTTCCAGGTGAGAAAGTATATAACTTTCTGTTTATGTTTACTAAATTCTTCGAGGTTCAGTAATTTGAAACATTTATATACCTTTGACGATATATTATTGACGATTAAATAAACCTCGAACAACTTATTAAACATTAAATGTTAATAAACAAGAATATATATATATATCAAAAAACGTTAGCAATAATTTAAATATTTTTAGAAACCAGCGTTAGAATATTTGTGTGAAGTATGAAACTACTTACAAGTATATTTATTTTTTTTACAATTATATATCTTGACATCTTGGCTCGCTTTCCCCTTCAGTATTTCTTAGTTAAATGGTTGACCTTTTGATGTTTTAATTACGAATAATATGGGATCCTCTTTAGAAACGGGAAATAAAATAAAAGTTGTAACAGAGCACAGTATTTGTTTTATCATTTACCGTAATTTTTTGGTTTTGAAAACTGATTGGTTGATTTAAAATTTATATAGGAATTGCAGAATAAAATTCATTATTAGATAAAGAAAAAAAAAGAAAAAAAAAAGAGCAGCGGTAGATAAAATTAATTTTCTCTAATGTGTAAAACGATTATAATGGCATGTATATCACTTGTGAAGAACTACTGAATAGTAGCACTTCAAAATAAGCTCTAATATAGAAGGTCTTTTGGCCATTTTCTTTTCTGCTGCCTCGGTGGTTTATCAGGAGTGTGAAGCGATTTGGGAAACTAATGGATTTGAGTGAGAGAGCAGTTAACTACGGAATGATTGTTATCTGGTTTGGGCTAAATGAACAATGTAACATTAAGGTCTTTATGGATAAATTTATTTGTGACAAAGTAAGGAGCGTTATGGATTTTTCGAAGGATTTCAGACTGTAAGGATTGGATAGAAGAAGAATTGGATGGTTTAGTGGAGTTCCAAAGATCCAATGAGCACTTTGTAATTTATTGGAAGCTTTAAACGTTTATCTAGTAGAGTAGTCAATAACGAGGGGCCGTTCCTTATCGTTTTAGTCTTGTATGTGGATTCCAAGTGAGACGTGTGTCCAATGGAGTCCCAGATTGCGGATCTGTTTAACAGAGGTTAGAGCAATATCATTAAAGGATACTGAAACGAATTCAAAAATGTATTTACAATTAAAATTTATAATGACAATATTTAATTGAATGATGCAAATTCGACATAGTGGTCATAGCTTGAATAATTACTCAAACAAACTTGAATCAAGTTTCACAACGAGCCGATATGAAGAGCTAGTTAAGATTCCCAAGTTAAGAGGCCCTAGCACTTGTAAAAACAAAGAACAATAACGTTCCCTAACGTTATGTTCTAACGTTGCCCTCATAATAAAAACAAAACGGGGCATAAAATGAGACAAAAGGCAAACGTGAGCTTTGTTTGAGTTCAAAACACGAAGGCAGGCAGCTATAAATAAACAATTTCCGTTGATGACCAGAGGATTACGCCTTCAAACCAAAACAAACAAACAATAAAGGTTTAAATTTTCTAAATTAAATTAAGTAAATTTTCTAAAGTTACAGCTATTATTTAAATAACAGCTGATTAATATTTGAGGCTTTATAAGCTGAAGTTTTACAAGAATTATTGTTTAATGGCTAATGATATGTTCTCTTTCCTTCTGAAATTTAAACATGACCAACTAAACAACAGCCATTAAAAATAAATGCAATCTAAAATACACTAAACAACAAACGTTCGAACTGTAACTATCAAACACGTAGGTTATTTTTATGTTTATATTGGTAACGAAATCAAACCACTGCTACTTCCCTTCTCTCACCGAAAATATTTTTTTTTTTTTTATCGATTGTTCCCTTCATTCTATACATTTCGATCTTTTCATTGTTAATTTTCAAGGTGACAGGTTATTCCCCTTCATTCCTTCAAAAACACTAGATCAACGTTTAAACTAATGTTAAATTCTGTTACAACATCTTATATTAAAAAAGGGAATAAGAAAATAACTATGTGAATTATGGGTAATGTTAAGTTTAGAGAAGCATTCTTAGGTTAGAGAAGTGGAAATAAGAAAGTATGAAACTTTTAATAAACTTTCTCACAATAGGGAATTGTAAATAACTAATATCTAAAATACAAAATCTTTTTATTTTATTTTTTAAATAGAAGTACTATATTGAATTAATATTACAAACTGCCTCACCCTAGTGCAAAGAGTGAAATGGATATTAAAGAATCAATTTACACACTAAGTAAAATGAAACTTTCTGACATTCGGGAAGTAGAGAGAAGATGAACTATATTCTGGGGCAGCTTTTCCCCTAAGAATAACATATGAGTGCAATACATGGAACAATTGTCTGGCTATGACAATTAATAATAAAAATTGATTAAAAATTAATTTGTGAGTTACAAAATAAATGAGAAATCTTGTAAAAGGATACATCTTATGTATACATAAATATTCATGTTTTACATATTCTCGTAAGATTGAAAATTCAGGAGGTAATGAAATAGATGATGTTTAAAGAGAAGAGCTTTTTCGAATTGAAATGGACAATGAGTTCCATTAAGAAGTAGCGGGGATAATAAAGGATTTTTCGAAGGATGCAGTTCGATGTGAAGGAGAGTACAGGTTGATGGTTTGGTTCTAATATTTAAGAAGTGGAAAGATGTGCGCAGAGAGTCTTACAAAACTCATTTACTTGACAGTAATTAGACCTATTTGGGCATACGGAGTTGAGATTCGGGGCTCCATTAAACCACCTCATTCATCTCGCATCCAATCCTTACTGCTTTTTACTATGTCACAAATAAACTTATCCATAAAGATCTTAATGTTCCATATTTAGCTAATTTAACCCAAACTTTATATCCTTGCATTGTGGACTTCATAACCGCTCAAATCCACAAGCCTCTCAAGTTGCTCCCCATTCTATTCCGGACAACACTCCAAGACATCTGAAAAGAAGATGGCCTCGGGGCTTTCTTCATGTAGAGCTTTTATTGAAGCACAGTGGGTAGCTGCTCAACTACAGTAGAAACTCGATGAGTGGGGGAGTTAGGGTGAGGAAAAAACGGAAATGACGAATTACAGAATTTTGCTAGTAAAGAAACAAAAAAGAATTTTAAACTATATAATTATATTTTTTTTTTTGCAATTCATTGAATGAAAAACGACCAGATGTACATTATTAACGTTAGACTTAAGTGATAATGACAAAAAACACAAAAACATTGGTACACAAACATTTTTAAAAAATGAAGTCATATATAAAAACGTACACATAGGAAAAAAAAACAGACATAAATTCCGTATTTATAAGTAGCAAGGGGAAAAAATGAATTACATAGTTTTAAATTTCGTTATTTATAGTCGCAAATTAAAAAAAAAAAACCTGACGAATTATCCAGTGACGAAATAAAGAGTTCACTGTAATTTGAAACATTTATATACCTTTGACGATATATTATTGACGATTAAATAAACCTCGAACAACTTATTAAACATTAAATGTTAATAAACAAGATATATATATATATATATATATATATATATATATATATATATATATATATCAAAAAACGTTAGCAATAATTTAAATATATATAAAAACCATCGTTAGAATATTTGTGTGAAGTATGAAATTACTTACAAGTATATTTATTTTTTTTACAATTATATATCTTGACATCTTGGCTCGCTTTCCCCTTCAGTATTTCTTAGTTAAATGGTTGACCTTTTGATGTTTTAATTACGAATAATATGGGATCCTCTTTAGAAACGGGAAATAAAATAAAAATTGTAACAGAGCACAGTATTTGTTTTATCATTTACCGTAATTTTTTGGTTTTGAAAACTGATTGGTTGATTTAAAATTTATATAGGAATTGCAGAATAAAATTCATTATTAGATAAAGAAAAAAAAAAGAGCAGCGGTAGATAAAATTAATTTTCTCTAATGTGTAAAACGATTATAATGGCATGTATATCACTTGTGAAGAACTACTGAATAGTAGCACTTCAAAATAAGCTCTAAAATAGAAGGTCTTTTGGCCATCTTCTTTTCTGCTGCCTCGGTGATTCATCAGGAATGGAGTGTGAAGCAATTTGGGAAACTAATGGATTTGAGTGAGAGAGCAGTTAACTACGGAAGGATTGTTATCTGGTTTGGGCTGAATGAACAATGTAACATCAAAGTCTTTATGGATAAATTTATTTGTGACAAAGTAGGGAGCGTTATGGATTTTTCGAAGGATTTCAGACTGTAAGGATTGGATAGAAGAAGAATTGGATGGTTTAGTGGAGTTCCAAAGATCCAATGAGCACTTTGTAATTTATTGGAAGCTTTGAACGTTTATCTAGTAGAGTAGTCTATAACGAGGGGCCGTTCCTTATCGTTTTAGTCTTGTATGTGGATTCCAAGTGAGACGTGTGTCCAATGGAGTCCCAGATTGCGGATCTGTTTAACAGGGGTTAGAGCAATATCATTAAAGGATACTGAAACGAATTCAAAAATGTATTTACAGTGACGAAATAAAGAGTTCACTGTACTAAGAAATATACATGTCATTATGAACGTTATAATCACGTTTACTAGATGTATTTTTGTTTTTTGTTTCTTGTTTTGACAGTGGGTTTGTATTTTGGGAGGGGGTTGACTAAACGTTTTTTCGATAACCCTTTTTTTATATTCAAAAATGTAAGATTTTGACTTGCTCTGACCACGGTTGGCGTTGCTCTGATCGAATATTTGACCACAGTTCACTTATCAGAAATTTAATCGAAAACAATATTTTTCATATAATATTCGTCACTAGAACCTACCGTTAAGGATCTATATTGATTCTAATGAAAAAATCAAGTTGTAAAGATTTTTTCACCATCAGATATTTAACTTTTCTTTTCTCCTTCAAAAATTTAACATTTTAACACGCTCTAGCTCTGTTGGTGTTGCTCGAATTGAAAATTTAACGACTGCTATCTGGTGAGGAATTCAATGGAGAATACATTTTGTCATTTAACGTTTGTAGTTAGGACCAACTGTTTAGGAACTAAATTGGATTGGATGTAAACAAAAGTAACGTTTTGCTTTATTTTTTCAAGTGTTGGATCTTTTTTTACACGTTTTAGCTCAATTGAGTTTTAGTTTAAAGTTTTAAATTTTAATAAATAAATAAATAAATCATTTGATTTTTATAAACAATTAAACGTTCCATATTGTTGCCTTGTTGCTAGCGAATTGTGTAATATATTATTATCATAATTTCTAATAATGGCTGAAATGGTTCGAGTGATTGGCTTCTCGATAAGGTTCCTTATTGAATATCCCCCACATCTTGGATTTATCTTATCTTTTCTTATCAGTTTTTTTTTAATATATAATATTTTAGGGATATTTATTTAGAGATAATCATTCTCAAGGGCAGGTTCACTGGTTTTGGCTAATCAAACAGAACATATTTTATCTAAAAATAATTCAAATGTTCCATAATTTTATCCAAATATGAACCTAATAGTTGGCGAATCCCGCAAGATTTTTGCATACCGATTCTGATGTTTTACTTCCAGTTTCACATTTATCGATACCTCTTTCTTATAACTCACCTGTAAACCTACATTTCTTTAGTTTCAACGTGGGTTGTATTGTTCAGTTCGTTATGTATTTATATTTTCTTATTTCGTCCTCCCAAATGTAAGAAAGTATAGCACAAGCTAACAACATTACTTTCTACATGGATTTAGTTTTTTATGTATTTATAATTCATTTCCATTACCCTAACATGAGAACGTTTATCAGAATTTAACAACTATACTTTCAACATTGATTTAGCGTTTTATATTTTGATATTATCTCATTTTGACATAAATATTTTCTTATTTCTCATGATTACACCAAAAGTAGCCCCACTCAGAAGGACACCCAGGTCTTCCACCTTTATTATATTCGCATTTACCTCCGCAGCCCTTCTCCAACAGGAGCCAGTGTTGATTTGAGACCAAAACTGTGACGAAACACTTTTCACATTAAAAAAAAATGTGCAATAATCGATAGGCATAGTCATCGAGTACTGGCTGATATAAGCTATGATAGGATCGATCACTTTGTAGTTGAAGGAAATCGTCACCGATGTGGCATAGATTCTTGCAAAAGGTCTAGGCGTGCCTAGTGTAAAAAGTGAGTTGTAGGTGTCCCTCACGTTTTGCGAGGTTTCATACAAAATATTTATGAATTCTGCATCAGATAATTATTTTTTGTTTGTATTTGATGTATATGAGTTAAAATAAAAAATTATAGTTTAAAAAAATTAAAAAAACACGATTTAATAGCGAACCTTACTAAACCTATCTTAGACAAAATCTAATGATCTACAGCTATTAGTATGTAACATTTTTTGATTGGATTAGCCATTTTTGTGTTATAGACTCTTAAAAATGACCAAGCTAACTTTTTGAGAAAGTTGGCGAAATTCGTCGATTTCGACAGCCAATTGTGGCTAAACGCCTGAATCAAATTCAGCTTAAGAGATGTCTTTAGATGCTCAATTTAATAAACTTTATTTTGTAAACGACATAGTTTTCTATTTTAAGCATTTTTATATATGTTTTTTTGCAAAAATGTTGTGTTTTTGCCCCCCAAAAATTTTCAGCTTATCAAATGTTGTCATATTTTATTCTCAGGACCCATCTGAAACATATAAAAATATTAAACCTACTTCTCGACCTTTTGCAAGGCAGACTCCCCTTTTCAGGGGTATTTCGACTGGATTAAGTAAGAATATTAAAACAACGTTGTGCAGTTATTGTATGACTATACCAACCAATGGCAATTGGTACTGGACAACTGTCCAAATTTTCAAAATAATGAGATATTTAGAAATCGGTGAAAATTATGATGCAAGATTCCGTTACATACAGGTGAAGTTAATAAAAGCGTATTTCAAATAAATTACGATAAAGAGCGTTTTTATTATGAAATTCCAAAATTTTGTACATCCTTTTTTTCACTGAACACAAATGAAAGCATGATCATATGAACATGGCCAAATATGAGCCAACAGTGAGGCCAATTTAAAAAAATAAATAAAAACATTTTTCCAGAATGTCCATTAACATAAGTTAATATTAGTTTAGACATTGATTTAGTGCCTGTGAGTAAATAAACGGCAATAACCTTTTCCCTGGAAAATTAGCGATGAGAACATCGAAATAAATCGAAAGAAGGTATCAATCGATAAAAGGAAATTTTGGACGGGAGCAGGGGTAGAAACAGTTGTTCGATGTCGTTACGATACGTTCGATTTCGATCTAATTAAAATAGATTTATTTAAAAAATCCTCAGAAATTTCGAATTTGATATTACTTGTCTGAAGGTAAAGCCATTGATTGATCCCTGGCACTGATTACTATTGAAAAACCAAGCAACATATTTATATCAATAGCTTTGAATCATGATCCCTCGCTCAGCCTGCAGCATGTATATTCAATTTTAAAACAATTCTAAAAAGGGAATTGATACATTCTTTTGGAAACAATTTCACAATGATATTTAAAATTCATACAAATTTAATATATTTTACAGCTAAATTACATATTAACAACCTTACTCAGAACTATTGAAGTTTTAATTTCATTGAATTGGTCTTGTGAATGAATCGATTCGGAATTAAACACTTGAAGGTTTTAGCTTAGCCAGCTTCATAACCCTCTCCACTGCTTTCTCGATATTTGACGATTCATCGTCTCGGGTGAAGGTTGTCTCCTCTTCTGTTTCCGTTGCCCAGGGCACGCTATCTTTATTTGAAATCTTACCAACATTGGCTTTAAGGGTATTTTAACTGGTGATTTGATTTTAACTGAATGTGATGCAATGAACTTTTGTGACTTGACGTATTTATTTATTTAATTCACTACTGCAGAATCTACATTCTGTATCTAGGGAATAAGATATGTTTTATTAATTTGGTTTTTGATCTCTTGTTATTTAAATAATTTTGATGAAACTGGTCGTGAAAAAAAATGAATAAATCTAGAAGATAAATAAATACATTTAAACCGAAAACAAAGGATTCCCAAGTAAAAGGAATGGAGAAATTGTACAAGTGGAGTACGATGTCTAATTGAAGTGTTAAAATTATTGTATTTTATGTTCATGTAATGTTTTACAAATGTTATGTTTAAGTCACTGTGTGTTGTGAATTGGATATGTACCATATTAATTGAAGTATTTTTTAAAGTACTTTTGACCATCTTATTTCTATTTTACTTGTAGGTGCGGGTTCTGCAGAACCAAAAAGTTCTGCTCCGTAAGTTCAAAGAGGTTTTAGTAGCGCGATTTTTGTATTATAAGATTAGTGGTAATCTTTTTTCAGATCAATGTGGCAATGGTTCGTAGCGTTGTTTATGTTCTTGTTCATATTTCTCATGTATGCTCCAACTGAGTCTACGGTCTTTCTATTTTACAGAAAAACCGTTGGACAGTCGTTCTTCCTTTGAGTGAAATCATGTGATTTGATTTATCAGGGTTTGGCCGGATTTTCCGCATTCCGAAACATTTAGTAAGGAGTAAAAAGGTTGGCTCCAAACAGTGTCGAAAGCGTTTTCTATATCCAAGAAAAAATTATTATTTTTTTCCTAAAGTTACTGCGATGGCATCAACATGACGGTTGCATTATTGTATAGTGAATTGATCTGAAACCAAATTAATGATCCGGAATTAATCAATACTTGGTCTCAGTCACTTTTTTTTCTTCAATTATTTTTCGATAATTGGTATAAGTGAAACTAAAATATAAGAAGTGGGAATTTTTTTCGAAAAATATCAGAGACATCGGTGTTTTTTTTTTTTTATTGCAGACAGTTTCAAGAGAAGAGGGAAATAAATGGTGCGTGAAATTGCATTATACAAATGAGTAAGGTAAAAAAGTATTTTACGATACTAATAGCTTTGATTTGACATATTTAACAATAAATTACACAAAAATATTTTTTTTTTTTAAATTTAATAAATGTTTATTGACTGATCGATAAAGATGTTCGGAACCTTACTCAACGGTTCAATGGCAACACGATATTTCATATTTATTTAAAGCATTTATGATAATTATTATTATCAATAGCTATTGACTTCATTCAGTTACTTCACTAAAAATAAATTAATTCATAAATATAATTTTTATTTATAATATTAATGTCCTAGGAAAGTATTATAATATTAATGTCTTGGAAACCTTTCCAGATATCTGCTTAAATTACCAGATCAATATTTGCAATAGTACCATTTTAAATTTGTTCCCCGTTGGAAGAGAAAAACCACTAGTTATAGGAAAACCTTAAGGGACTGTAGACCTGTTTACCTGATTAATAAATATAGGGATTAAAATTTATTTACCTAATTACTCTACTATTCTTTTCGTCTCTTTACACTTAGCCTACAGTAGATCTGGATATATTTAATATTTTGCCTCCTAAGCTGGGTATCAACAAGTCTAATTTCTTATTTTACTCTTTTAAAATTTAATATATATAATTTTTGTAAGAATGTGCTGATTTATTGAATGTGATGTTTTTAAAACTGATGAATGTTTAACATTTAAAAGTAGCCTTCGAATAATAAGTTCTAATAGGAGTAAATAAGGTCTTTATGGATAAGTTTATTTTTGACAAAGTAAGGAGTATGTAGAATGTATCAAAGCATTTTGGGTAGCAAGGATTGGAATACAAATTCATGTAAAAAAAAAAATTTATATAAAAATAACATGTATATTTCTTGTTGAGCAGCTCTATATGAAGAATCTTCTTTTCAGATGTCTCGGAGTGTTATCCGGAATAGAATGGGGAGCAACTTGAGAGGCTTGTGATAGGAATTTGGGTTAAATAAGCAAAATATGGAACATTAAGGTCTTTATGGATATGTTCATTTGTGACAGAGTAAAGAGCATTGAGGATTTCGGATTGTTAGGGTTGGATGAATTAGATGGTTTAGTGGAGCCCCAAAGCTCAACTCCGTATGTCTAATTAGTTTCATTTAAATGAGTCTTTTATAATTAATCGGCTTCTTAGAGATTTTTTTTTTTATAAAATGTTAAATAAGTCTAAAACAATGAGCAGTAAATTATCGTTTTAGTCTTGTATGTGGATTCCAAGTAAAACGTTTGTCCAGTTGGAGTCATAGGTAGCGAATCTGTTCGACAGGATTCATATCATTGGAGTAATATGGAAGGTGGGGCAGCTAGTTACAGTATATTCATTAAGGAAACTATCTACTACTTTCTTAAAAGAAGCGATGTAAACATAATAAATTAAGAGAAGGTATAAATATTGCACGGTTAACGGATGACATAAGAATATCTTCCTCTAAACGATAACAACTCTAGATATTGATAAAATAAAAGCGGCTGATTGAAGAATATTAGAAGCAGAAAACGACATATATATGTTAGTTTGGTAAAAGATACATATCCGACGAGCTGGGTTGCAAGCTGTGAGTTACGTAAAGAGCTCTTTGCTGGCTATGCTCTCCCTGGGACTTTGGCCCGGGCTATCGTCAAAGAGCATTCGATAACATGACCATATCTCCTTCCCAATTAGTGCCTCTCTATCTATCTCTTCTCAGCCCAATAATTGTTAATCAATAGTTTAAATCTTTATATATCTAGAAACAATGACTAATTTCCTCTCATATTTCAATTTAAAACTAAATTATGTATGCATATATACAATTATATTATACTAGTATACCCCCTCGCGTCTTCACCCGCTCTCATAATTAAAGAACTTGTATAATTTTAACTAATAATTGAAGTTTTATTTATTTATCAATAAAATCTTGTAATGATACATGCAATTAAGCTTTATTTCTTTAATGATAATTTCACGCATAGCATTAATTTTTAACCAGGTTAAAATTAATTGATTAATTGTTTAAAGATATTTGGACATCTAATTTTTAATTTTAATGTTTGAGTTCTTAATCCAGATGGATAGACTCTACTAAGAAACTCTTTCGGATAATGGACTGCATTATCAGTGCATACAACTAAAGGCCCATGAACCATATTTTTACTCACAATATCTAAAAGCAAAGGATCGAAATTTTGATTTGGTAATAATTGTTATTCAGCAGAAATAATTTTACATCAAGTTGGATTTTAATTTCTAACCATAAAAATACATGACACTGTGACAATCTTCGTTTATGTCACTCAAAATCATACATTTAATTTTTTATTATTGTAAATAATATTATTGCTAAACCTTCCTAGAACCATGAAGATGACGTATTTAAAATTTGGTACGGCAGTTTTACCATTGTAAACTTAGTTCTGGTATGGTGCTAACCACATATTAGTCGATTTTCAAACTTCATTAGATCCCACACGACCCACTACATTTCTAAATCTTTTTTAATAATTTAATTGAATATAAGTAAATAAATTCACTGTTATCTACATATTATCCTTTTTATTCAGCAGAAATAATTTTACATCAAGTCTGCCTTTTTATTATAACAAAAATAATTAATTTTATTATTGCTAAACCTTCCTGAAACTATAGAAATTAGTTTGTTAAGTTTTGGTACAGATTGGTTCAGTAATTTTCGCGGTTAGTGATCACAACGAAAAATGGCTTGTCCTTTTATATAATAGTATAGATAATGTGGAATGTCCAAACTAACCTTAGTATAATAGTAAAATCCATTCCTAAGTATATTACGTAATTGGATAATAGCTATTAACAATTCAAGAGCTATGCAGAAAAATTAAAATATAAATACTATATCAAATTAATATAATGGAACAAATAAAAAAAGCAGATGAGTTCCTTTCTGTAAAACTTGCAGAAAATATTTAATGCTATAAAATTTCATGTTTTTTTTTTGTTGTTTTTTTTTTGCCCTTAGTTTACTTTATGTTATTCTGTCAAAGTTTATTCGATATTGATAAATTGTATATTTCATCTCTCTATTTATTCAATAAACCTGATTCTGTTATTTGACAGTTGGACAGTCAATCATCTTCAAAAATAAGACAAGTTTAAAATAAATCTTACAAACGAGACAAGATTCAGCTCGTCATTTCCGATTAGTAAATAACATTTACTACACAAGCGTTCAAAGCTCCCAATAAATTACCAATCTAAGATAATTTATACAATCACTTGAGCTACACCATGATGGCATAGAAGAATAGAAGAATAGAAGGATCAATACAATTAGGATAGATTAATTAATTGCCACTTCTATTGAAATTATTTTATTAGAAAATTAGTATTGAATGCTAAACATTCGTCTTCAGTTCTACCTAATATTTGATTTCTCATCTTACATTTTTGAACACTTTAGTATATATAATCCATATAACATAGTGCACATGTGTTGAAAATTTTGTATGTTTTAGAACTGAAAATGGATGTTTAACATTCTAAACTAATTTTCTAATAAAATAATTCCGATTGAAGTGGAAATTAATTTATCAATCCTAATTGAATTTATACAATTGTAAATATCTATAAATATTTTTAAAAAATAAAAAAATCTTAATCTACTCTGTATCAAGCTTAGGTGGGTTGTCCTTTAGGGTTTATATATGACTGGTTGATTTTTTAATATTTCTACTTGAAACAAATTCAAAATGTGACCTTTGGAAATATTTATCTGATCATTTAAACAAAAATCTGGAAAGGTTTTGAATGACTTTATTATATCTAATGATTCGTAAATATTTAATTTGAGACAATTTTCTGCATGAAGTATTAGTGTCACTCCTAAGTCTTCGTTGAATTCATGGTCATTTTCATTTAAATAGATAGTTAATTCTTTTCTTGGCAAGATATTTTTTTAAAGAAAAAAAAAAGAAAAAATTTCCAGTAAAATCCCTTTAAAGGAGATCAAATTTAAACAGTGATATAAAAACTTCTGACCAATTTTTTTTTTTTTTTAATTATAAGTGGTATCTTCTGAGATACTAAACCAAGATTGAGGTTCCCAATCACTCAAAAGTATCTCAGAGATAGTGAAATATTGGTAAGGAAATTACAAATAAGTCAGAATTTGTTTGGAATTTGTGGAAAAACACTCACAAAGGGATGGTATCTCAAGAGATACCATGCCGAGAGAATGGTTAAGTTAATATTCTGATCGTCCAGGGTTTCTTCTCTTGTGACAAGAAATCGTCTCAGATTTTTAAAACCTTTGATACATTTTAATCTATATAACAATAGTCTGATATTCTGAAACTTTTTGTATGTTTTTTAGAACTGATGATTCGAAATTACTCTTTGAATACAAAATTATAATTCATCAATCCTAGTTGTATTAAACCACTCTATATCATCTTGCTTGTCTTAAATAATTCTTTGCGACCCACGTTGCAAGCTATATGTATATACAATATATACTACAAGGGGCGAGTAGAGACGTGACGAGGGCAATTAGAAGTAGTGAGGTGCACTGGCCAGCACATTCCCGCCGAGCTATGTTTAGAGCGGACTACCATTATAGCCAATCCCCAACTTCCCCTTCCTAACTGACCAATCACTAGCCTTTCTATTGACCTTATAGATAAATATTATTTCTGATATTTTCGTTCCAACCCCTTACTTTCTAAACGGCTTATGAATAATTGGACTATTTTTGGGCGAAGGAATATTAGAAACCATTCCTTGAAAGTAATTAAGGAATTGTATGCTCTAGTTGGTTACAATAAAGTAATGTTTTTCTATCCCGATTATAAAAAGGTTTAAAAAACCAAAATAGCGAAGCTTCCTTCACTATATTGTATAGATCAACATTTACAATCTATTCTATTTTTTTTCTTTCGAGTTCGGTCATCTGAGGACCACGTTTAGCAATTCATTCCTTGTTTTCAGTTCGTTCCAATATTTCTTCATTACCTCTGCCTGATGTTTTCTCCCTTTATCTGATCACTGTCTATTAATTTTTGCTTTAACCATTTCCGGAAATTTAATCTAGTTGACTGCTGTCCGAAATTTGTCTGTTCCACATTGAATTCCACTGTATATTTGCCACCATCATTTCTTCTTTTACTATCCGTATCCATGTATTCTTTTTCTGTTTTTGGAGGCTATGTTGGAAAATTTTCTTTGTTAGTGTTCTCTCATCCATTCTCACTAAATTCCCATAGAATATACATCTACATTTCTTTATTACATCACTTTGTTTTTCAGTTGTTTTATACATTTCCGTATTACTTTTTTGTTTAAAACCTTTGTCAGTCTTTCTTGGTCCTGATATTTTCTTTAATATTTTTCTCTCCTTCATTTCCATATTTTCATTTTCTCATTTTTTGTCTGAAATAAACATTCAGAGGCATATAAGCCTCCAGGACGAACAATTGTTTTATAATGACGCAATTTAGCCTCAATAAAGAAATGTATTTATTACATATATCCTTAGTTTTTTAAAAGGCAAATTCCATTTTGCAGATTTGCTGCTTTACCTAAACCATTATATTAAATTACTCCACCTAAATATTTAAACTTATCTATCCTTTAAATGTAATCTATTCTCTTATATGAAAGGACGAACTATAGCTCCTCTGTTTGTGGCACCCTTCCTGACCCTTATCTTCTGTGAAAATATACCTATATATATAACTACACAGGCATTGATGACCCTAGGGTTTTATGCTTATAAACCCCAACAAACAAACAAACAAACTATTTTTCGTTTGTGATCAGTAACCACGAAAACTACCATCCAATCTTTACCAAATTTTAACCACATCGTCTTTATAATTGCAAGAAGATTTGACAATTATAAAATATACCGACTTTCAGTTATTTTTATATTAAAAAAGCAATTATATGAGGATAACAGTGAAAGTTGAAAATTGACCGATAGGTGGCGAGCACCATTCTATACAATAGGTTACAAAGGTATCGTGTTGTACAGAACTTGAAATTTATTATAAAATTTACTCATATTCAATTAAATTATTAGAAAAGTTTAAATATGTGGTCCGATATGAGGATACCAGTTTAATTTGAAAATCGACCGATATGTTGTTAGCACCATTATGCAATAGAGTTCACAATGATAAAACAACTGAACCCACCTATAATAAATTTTAACTGCATCATCTTCTTATGTCTAGGAAGGTTTACCTAGCAATAATAAAATTTACAATCGTAAAAATTTAAATGTACAATATCGAGTGACCGAAACGAGGTTTGCCACACTGCCAAATATTTTTATGTTTATAAATTAAAATTGAACCAGATGAAATCAATAAAATTATTTCTGCCGAATAAAAATTATTACCAAATCAAAACGTCGATCCTTTGCTTTTGGATATAGTATGTAAAAATATGATTCATGAGCCTTTAGTTGTAAGCACTGATAATTCAGTTCATTATTCGCAAGAGTTTCTTAATAGTCTCCGTCTTAGACATCCAATTATGCTTTTAAGTGAACTTCCACAACCATACATATGCAATGGTACCAGGTTTAAAATTACTGCTAGGCGTGGATACATCATTGAAGAAATAATGCTCTATTCTATACTTCAAAGCAACATTTGTTGTTGTTGTTTTTTGGTGCTTAACATTCTTATGTTCTCCAACTAGGACTGGAAGGACGGATTATCCTACAGGTTAACAACCTATTCTAGCCAGGGTGGATTCTTTTCGTGGGCCCACCATTATAATTATTTAAAATACATTTTAACTCGCCCGAATGGGATTCAAACCCACGCCTTCTGGTTAATATATCTAAAAAAAAGAGAGAAGAAAACTGTTTGAAACAACCATCCCAGCAATTCATTCCCTTCCAAAGAATTATGTCAAAGCTAATTGTATTTGGTTAGTTAGTAAGGTTGATTATATATGAAATAATAAGTAAGGTTGTCGTGAAATAGTTGATTTGTTAAAATTATGCTCTTTTCAATAGGGCACTTTTGATCGTTTTTTTAAATTTTTTTATTACTCTAAAGATACCATTTGCGCCAATATAGATATACTTTAAGACCTTTTTAAGAAGCACAAAAACCAATTTTATATGCTGCTTTACCATTATAAAAATCTGCTCTGAAGTTCAAAAGTTCCTTGTTTTTTTAGGTAATTTGACCTATCCACTTCTGCAGGGTAGTTAGTGATATGCTCAAAAAATGTTTGCTTCTTCTTGAAGAGGGTACTGAAGTCGCTTTGATGTGATTACCTAAATATTAAAAGTTTTTTCTCCTGCGTTCAAATTTGTTTCATTTACAATGGATTCGTATCACTAGCGTTTTTATATCCATGAAGAAGTCCTTCAAAATTGTAAAAATTATACTATATTTATAGAGTATTTTCATTTCAGACCGCAACTCCAAACATGCTTAATGCACTCTATAGCATTAAAGTTGCTACGATAAATTTATTATTTCATTTTATTTACTGATTGTAAAGATGACAGTATATAGTATATACAGTGACAGTATGTAGTATATACAGTGACAGTCTGTAGTATATACATTGAGCTGTTAAAATCCTGAAGGAGCACCTGAAGAAGCCTAAGCCAGGAAGGAGGCAGAGGAGAACCGAAGACTTGCACAGCCTAACGGTCACTTCCAAAAAAAAACAAGAAACTGGTCAAGACCCGCGAGGCGACATTTTTGTTGACTCCTACCTCCTCAGCCCTCGCCCCGAATTAATTCCTTCCTCAGCTTTCAAGATGTAGGGTCCTTAAGGATGTAATGTAATTGCATGTACCTCAAGACTTCTTGTAGTGCTCTCTGATGCAAACTGTATTCTAGTCCTCATGTTATCAGAGCTTCATTCATAATACAAATATATAAATCATGAATGAGTATATCGGTGCTTGTGAAAGAGAAGTTTGGTAGACGAACATTAACAATAATAAGGTTAAAATTTTAAGTAATTTTGTTTTATTTATTTATTTCCTTTTCATCTTTTTTTCACTTGAGTTACGGATAATGGTATAGACGCATCAATAAATTAGGATTGATGAATTAATTGCCCCTTTCATTGAATCATTTAATTAACTCTTTAAAATTCATATTAACGTAGGTATATATTTTTTTCTGGTATATTCGTAACTTCCCTTAAATTAATTCTTTCTTTCTTTTTTATTTTTATATATTTATTTAAATTAACTAATAAATAATAAACTGTATAAAGAATATATATCTAATTAAGTAAATGGGATTATAACGTTCATCATATGTTCAGTGCTTGCCTGTTCATTGCTTGTAAAGCAACTACCTAAATTTGGCACATCAACAAAAATTCTATATCAGAAAGTACCGAAAACATCTCCTTTTAGGCACCTTGAAGGATTGTAAGGATCGCATACGAGATTAATTGGATAGTTTAGTGGACTCACATACTAGAGATGGATAAATGGCTTTGTCTTGAGTGCTGTTTGTTGTTTATATAAAATTAATTTTATCATTAATAGATTTGACTTATTGATTATACAGGACATTATACCATTAGTGTTGTATTATTGTATATTTGATAGAACAATGCCTCATAAGTGTTTCTAACATACTTTCCATAATTACTGTTTGACATATTTTTATTGATTTAAAGATCTTGAGGGATATTTGTGACAAATTAAGAAGATTTAGGATGGTAATAATTGGATACCCAGATCTCAATTCCGTATGTACAAAAGGGTCTTTAACCTATTTACGAATCATTTGAAATAATAAAATCGTTAAAAACCAATCCAGATATTTTTTTTTTAAATAATAAACATTTCCAATTGGAACGGGAAAATCCAATGATACGTTGGGGAAATCCCTAGGTAAATTCCAAAAATTTAACCTACATATCCCTTTCCCCGTGCCATGATGGATATATTTCAGATATCTGTTAGATCACCTCAGGCGAGTACTAATAATCGATTTCTTGCTTAACATTTTTGAAAACTTAAGTATATATATATATATATATATATATATATATATATATATATATATATATATATATATATATATATATATATATATATATATTATGTTATTATATTAAAAAGGCATAACTCCTCATTTGCACTAGAGTGTAGATGAGATGACCAGTGAGAATATCACAGTGTAAGAACCTGAAGATGGAGCAACATGACAAGCTCCGAAACATGTAGTAAATGAATAAAGCAAATGAGGAGTTATGCCTTTTTAATATAATAACTAGATATTAATCTCCTTGAATGAAACATATATAGTATATATATATATATATATATATATAATCCATGTAGCAAAGTGCTGATGAGTTGAAAATTTTGTATGTTTTAGAACTGAAGATGAATGTTTAGCATTCGAAACTAGTTTTCTAATAAAATAATTCCAATAGAAGTGGAAATTAATTCATCAATCCTAATCATAGGTTGCGGATCAGTGCAACATTATACATTATTACACTGATGAATATTCAATTAATTTTATAATTTGCTTTTTTAAGTTTTCATTCCCACTTGTTTATTTATTTAGTATTTACCTTTGTTTTTATTTATTTTATTTTATATTTTTATGTTCTAATACTATTCATAGAAATATGCTATTTTTATTTATATTCGGCAGCTGTTCACTTCATAATTCATATAAATTAATTATTCATATTATATTTATAATTATTATTACTTTAGGTAAACATCATTAGGTGAATATCTTCTGGTTAACATAGATTTAAAACACTAACCTGAACCATGAATTAAATAATTAGAAAGCATTCAGTTAACTGAACTTTAATTTTATGAATAGATTTCGCATGTTTTTTTTTGTTTTGTTTTTTTAAGTTAGTATAAACTAACGGATGTAGCTATGAGATAGTCTCGAAATGAGATGTATAATGTTTTATCACGTTTCGCTTAACCTAAACATTGGATAGCGTAATTTCTCCTATTTAATATGTATATATATATATATTTTTTTTTCAAGTAAATGTATTGACAACGATTAGAATAACATGTTAAAACTTGGAAAGAACTACTCATCGTTAGCACTTTATTACAAATTCTACACTAGAAGGATTATCAGGAATGGAGTGGGAAGCAAGTTGAGAAATTAACGGATTTGAGTGATTATGGAGCTTACTTTGAAAGGATAGGTATCTGGTGTGGGTTAAATCAGCAACATATGGAACATTAAGATCTTAATGGATAAGTTTATTGGTGACAAAGTAAGGAGCATTGAGGATTTTATGAAGTATTTTGGATTGAATACGATTTAATATATATAAATGTGAACATATCAATTACCCTCTGGATATACCTAGCCGTGAGAGGAGAGATGCTGGAGCCTGGAGGCTGGCTGGAACCTGGACAACATGTGTGGAGATGCTACCCCAGGACCGCTAGGAGAGGGCCGTTGATATTTCACACGCCCCAGTGCCACATTGCCGTCACCTGTCCACATCTGCCCGTCTCGTCTTTCTGACCGCGATAAATAAGGACCCAACTCACAGAAAAAAAGATGAGCCCAACGTCTTCGGCATGGCCAGGATCGTAAATATTTCAAGAGAGCCAAGAAACCACGGCTACAGTTTCCTCGTCCTGGTACCATCTTATTGACTGATCATTGCTATAACATTGATCATGTACTATATCCAATTGTACATTCAATAATCAGTTGTCACAAATGACTTTTACTTTATTACCATGACTATTATTATTATTATTATGAATATTACATATTACCATGTTTATAACTAAATATATGCTAGGCATATTAGGATTATACAGAGGAAAATTTTGGTACGGTTTTGATTTTCTCACCCTTTTTGTTTCTTGGTTCACTAAACACGAATTTGAAGTTTACAGGCAAAAATTTTACACTGATCATTGTTTTTTTTTTGGCACTTTTTGACCATGTTTTGTGGCTTTTTCTGTTTTTTCGACTGTATCTCGAAAAGTAAGTTTTTTTTTTGTTTGTTTTTTTTACAAATGTTACTGTTTACACAATTAAAGTAGAAAACATTTCCTAATTTTTTTTATTGGTAAAGTTTTTTTATAGTACTGATAGAGCGTATCAAAATATGGGCAAAATTGCCACAGTGGAAATTCCACGATTTTTGACTCTTTTACCCGTCAATGCAGTTGAATCGTTGAAAGAAATTCAGGAATGCAAGGAATACAAAATTATGTATGTATATATAGTTCATATATATATATGTATATATAACTCATGTATACGTAGCCCTTGCGGTAAAATGGTTAGTTCTACAAAAAAAACTTTACGGCTCAAAAATATAGGAAATTTGGTCTACTTGAATTCTGCGTACAGTAAATTTGGCACATTTTTCATTATAACTACAAAACTATTTGTCTAATCTGAAAGTTCTTTTTTCCATCTCAAAACTAGTTTAATTTACTATGAGATCTGATATATGAAATTTTGATTAAATTAATGGAAATACACCAGCCCAAAAAACATCAAAATCGTCAATATACACATTTAGCGTAGTAGTTTAAGTATTTCGCTGGATTTGCCGAGGGTTTAATTACTGTGTCCACCTCGGTCCCAACCGTGTTGTTCATTAGAGACACAAGTGTAGTTTTATGTTACATTTTTACAAAAGAGAATAGAGAAAACGATAAATCGTAACGTACCTATCGTATACGACAAATATTGGAAAGACAAAATATCGATATATAGAGCTATCAAAGAAATATATCGATATTTTTTATATATCGTGTATCAATATTCATCCCTATTTGAAACTATTTTAAATTCATTTTAACCTTTTACTGGAGAAGGTACCGATGGGTGTTGAACTCACTCATGCCTGACATGCCAATTTTACATAATTATTTTATATCACGTCCGCTTATTGTCACGGTTTGAGCCACATATATAGAAAGAAATGTAGTGATAAAAAAATTAATTTTATACAGGTAATAAATGATCTATTACTTTATTACCATAATTTCAGACTAAGAATTGTAAGTAACTCGTTTCAACGATTACACCTTGAAGACGTAAGGAATGGAATCAATAAGGAGGTAGTTTATGCCCAAGAGAAGGACAACGGACAATTAAGTATCTCTAACCGATCCTTAGCCAAGGACTCGAGGCTTCTTATTGCCATATCATAGGCTTGTAATAATGCGGTATAATAGTGTTTGTTATAGACCAATAAGGCAGTAAAACGAAATCAGATCTACGGTATATCGTCAACCTACGACTTCCTCACCTATAATATATTTAAACAGTAATCCACTAACCTATATTGAGCAAATCACAAGGGATAGCTCGTTAGGGGCCGATTATCAACAGTGTAGATAATATCGACTACAATCCATTCTATTGGGTATTCCTATTGAAATTGAAGATCTGTTATCATTCGTGTTATCTCCTTTTAGAGTTCCCAAGACATTCCTATTCGTAAAGCCTCTTTTCAACTTATTTTAACTCTAAACCTAACGACATTTCATGTATACATATTTCTACCACTATTGCTCGGTAAAAACAATAATAAAAGAGGAATGTATATTGAAAAAATTCTTTTGATATATTTTTTTAATACAAATTTTAAAGCCAAAAAGCTAAGTAATAAATTTTGTTTTCAAGTACTTCTACAACAAATCCAAAAAGAGTCATTTAACCCGTCATTATAGGTATAATGTTAAACATCATATATTTGTCCACCTCCAAGATTATATATTATACAATGATATAATATATACAAATATGAAAATAGTTAAGTAACTACATATTTTTAAAAAACTTTTATTGAGTAATTATTATAGTCTTCCTCAAATGCAACCATTAAGTAACATAGATGACAAGTTTGTAATTGAATTTGTTTTATTTTTTCTTATATCGTAGCCATTGTATAAAACTACCTGCCTACCTGTGGTAAAATGCTAGAAACTCGTAAATAGGACATTACTGATTTCGGTCTTCTAATTCGCCGATCAGATTCGAAATTTTACTATAGGTTCTTGTATAAAACAACGGTAAACAAACGGAATAAGAAAAAGCGATTTTTCACATTCCTAAGTTAGTTTTACATAGTGCCGACGCACATAGGGGTATTTGGCTAATCTAGGCCAAAAGTCGATTTTATAAAATCCTCAGAACGTTAATAAAACCAAGCTAATTATAAAGTTAGATAAGCAAAGGACATTATGTGACCCTTGTCCTTCCCTTCCCAGCAATACCTGTCGTACGATTGGTCTTAACTGCACCAACGCTACAGACAAACGGATCTCTCCTCTTATTATCGGAATAATAATGTCCAAATCAGCCGCACTTAGCCACACCTTTTCGATTTAGCGTTACCAAACATGACGATGAGAAAATTAAAAAAATATTATATTAAATACCTATTAAAATTCTTTTAGCGGGATCTTCAATTTTTTTTTTGCATGCGCCCATTGGTCCAGGAGTAGTGTGTCCCGGAAATCACTGAACGATAAAATACAGGAGCAAAGCCTCCCAATTTTGAAATAAAATTAGATAAAATTAAGACATCTTTTAACTACTGGGAACTATTTTAGTGACCAGTTAAAGGGCACGAAGTACCAGTTTCCTGTTAAAATATAAATTTAAGCAGAGATGGAAGAAAGCTGATTAAATGATAAAAAAAAAATCTTTTAAAAAAGACGATTGGTTGCTAAAGACGTTTAAAATAGGTTCTTACTTTTATTAATTAAATTCATTAAAAAGCATCTCATTCACTGAAAAACAATTGTTATAATGTGAAACATATTGTGTCACTAACTCTGATAAATCAGATATATCAGAAAGTACCGAAAACATCTCCTTTTAGGCACCTTGGAGGATTGTTGGGAATAGAATGGGGAGTAAGTAGAGAGATTAGCTGATTTGAGTGTTTATGGAGTTTACTATGAAAGGATAGTTATCTGGTTTGGGCTATATTAGCAATATATGAAACATTAAGATATTTATGGATAAGTTTATTTGTGAAAAAGGAAAGAGTATTGAGGATTTTTTGAAGTATCATGGGTTGTAAGGATCGGATACGAGATGAATTGGATAGTTTAGTGGACTCACATACTAGAAATTTATGTCTTGAGTGCTGTTTGCGGTTTATATAAAGTTATTTTTTATTATTAATAGATTTGACTTATTGATAATACAGGACATCATACCATTAGTGTAGTAATATTGTGTATTTGATAGAGCAATGCCTCATAAGTGTTTCTAACATACTTATCATAGTTACTGTTTTAAATATTTTTATAGATTTAAAGATCTTTAGGGATATTTGTGACAAATTAAAAAGATTTAGGATGGTAATAATTGGATACAAGATTAATAAGAAGGTTTTATTGGAGCCCCAGATCTCAATTCCGTATGTCCAAAAGGTCTTTAACCTATTTACGAATCATTTGAAATAATAAAATCGTTAAAAACCAATCCAGATTTTTTTTTTTTTTTAAATGAGCAGATAAACATTACCAATTGGAACGGGAAAATCCAATGATACGTAGGGGAAATCCCTAGGTAAACTCCAAAAATTTAACCGACATATCCCTTTCCCCGTGCCATGATGGATATATTTCAGATATCTGTTAAATCACCTCAAGTGAGTACCAATAATCGATTTCTTGCTTAACATTTTTGAAAACTTAAATATATATATATAATCCATGTATCAAAGTGCTGATGAGTTGAAAATTTTTTTATGTTTTAGAACTGAAGACTAGCGTTTAGCATTCAAAACTAGTTTTCTAATAAAATAATTCCAATAGAAGTGGCAGGTAATTCATCAACCCTAATTTTAGACCTTAATGCCCCGTATGTTGCAAATTTAGTCCACACTAGATACCTATCCTTTCATAGTAAACTCCATTATCACTGAAATCCACTTGTCATCTGAAAAGAAGATGGCCTAGAGACCTTTAATCATGATTAAACGATATGAAAGTATAACCTATAGGTCATAGTTGAAAGTTTATAACTCCATTTCTTTTGTATTTTATTTATATATTTATACATATGCTTCATTTCCATTTCTATCTCGAAACATTTGGTTACATTTATGTTTACTGATTAAAATTGTATTAATAAAATTACTTTTGACTATAGAAATATTCTGGATAATATGTCGGACAATCTTTCAAATAAACAAGCTCGAGTATGAGAGGCAAGATTGAAGTAATGGAAGCTACACGAGTCGATTATCTGAGAAAGAACAAGAAGACGTACATCTGTTGGTGTAGAGATGAATACCCTCGACATGGTACACGTACCACGTGTTCCTCCAACCCATCTACTAGCCTTCTCCACGTGATTACGATTCCTTTCATTTCAAATAAATATTAGGAAATATAATTAAAGATATTCAGAATGCTATCAGTGAAGTTATCGGCCCGATGATGACCTCGAGCCATTTATCAGCTATATCACACTCATATTATTCTGCACTAGCTATTTCAACATTAAATCAGGCTCAGATATCTGCAACTTGCACAAATATTCGGCCTCAATATATTCCACAGCCAATTTATTATTTTATCTAATCATTATCATTCGAAACTGGAGTCATCCTTATCAGTTCGTATCCTTTTGATTGATAACTTTTTTGTTGAGTTTGTTTGTTAATTATAGTTGTATAAGAAGTGTTATTTCTGTTAGAATATGATGTCTAAAAGTAACTAAATATTATATTGGCTATAATCTACTGCTCAAAGATTGACATTTACTGTTACAAAATTTGTGTTGTCCGACAATAACAAAAACAAAGGGAAGAATATGTTAAAAACTTTAACGAGGTCTTATACTTATTGAATATAAACTGTTTAATGAAAAAGCCTTTCTAATAAAATTTGTTCTACAATACAACATACTGTTTAGCATGCTCAACATCACTGAACACTCCTCATCTAGTTACTCTAGGAAAGTATGATAATATCATGTTACAGCAGTTATTAGCAGTTATGAATGATCACTTCTATTGTATTTAAAAACTAGTTTCGAATAAATAACATTCATCATCAGCTCTAAAAACATGCAAACATTTTTCGATACATCAGCACTTTGCTACATTGACTATATTTATTCTTATTATTTAATAAATGTAAGATAAGAAATCAAACAAGTTGGTAGTCGCATAAGAAGACAAAATGGAAAAGAATTCTGATAGATGTCCTCATATCTATCAGAATTCTTTTTCATTAATCCAGACGGTGTAAAGGGTCAGACTAGGTTTTTTTTTTTTTTTTTTTTTTTTTTCGTTCAAACTGGAAACAATTTAAAATGGGGCTATCGGTGTATATATCATCCCTACAACTGCAGAGTATCGAATGTGAAAATACGCGGTTTTTACATTTCATCTTCAGCGATTCTTACATTGATTTGGCATAACCAAATAGTTTGTATAGTTAAACAGAGTTATTCCTTTCCTTTACAGAGTGAATTCAGATTTGAGAACTCATTAAAAGATATATCAGTCCTAAAGCAATTGATAAAGTAATACAAAAAATGTGTTCTTTCACATTCGATACTTTGGAGTTGTTGGGACGATATCTAGCCGTTTAAACAACTTATTTTAAATTTGTTTTCAATAAGAACGGAAAAAACATCCTGTCATAGGAAAAACGTAAAGGACTCTATCTGGTACTTTTGTCTCTTTTCACAGATACTACTCTCGGTCCTCATATCTATCAAAAGCTCTTGTCATTATGACTCCTTAGATAATTACCAACACGTTTAATTTTTTGTATTATACTTCAAAAATATAATGTATATAATCTATGCAGCAAAGTGCCGATAATTAAAATAATCACAATTTTTTTGTATGTTAGAACTAATGATGAATAATAATACAGGAAACTAGCCTAAAAACGAATTTATTGATCCATCTATACCATCATGCGATACCTCTAGTAATGAAGTTTCATCTTTTCTTACATGGAGGAAAGAATCCTTTTGTCATGCTTTACAGTAACTGCAGCTATGACTGTTAGTTTCCAGTGGGTTAGTTGATAGTTTATGAAGAATTATTATTCAACCTTTTTATGGCTCGTGAAATGTTCCACTGGAATTGGATATGTAAGACACAATCACTAAAGTAGCATGTACAACTAACTGTATAGCCCAGTCAAATAAGGAGTTCTGTACAGCAAATCTCGGAAAGGAAGCAATGAAGCTAAATTTTTACTTATACCTTTGTTTTGGCATTCTAAATAAGGGGTGGAAAGTCACCAACCTCAGCATGTTAGCATAATTAGATATTCAAGGTCAAAGGACACAAAATCAGGGTTTTTTTCAAATATCTCGATTTCTATGCCTCGGGCGTCAATCAAAAAGTTACAAAACTTGTAGATAGTAATATTCTCTATAATTTTGGTTTGATTTATTTTTATTTTTATTTTTTTTTTTTAGGATTAATCGTTATCGAGATATAGCGCCGAAAAGGAGTAGCGGGCACCGGTTCGGACAAACAGTTGCTTCTAGTGCCTTCTACAGTCGTTTCTCAGAAAAAATGATAAATCAAAGTTACAGAGCATTAAATTTTCTTTAAATTCATATATACATTTCTGGCACTAGAAGCAAATATTTGGCAAAAAGTGAGGTAACAATTTTTTTTTTCTCGATAATTATCGAATTTTAATAACATCTCGAAAACAGTTGAGAGTTGGACAAATATGTATAAAATACAACATTATAGAAAATGTAATTAGCTATATAGCCACTGCTTTCTAGATATAATCGAAAAACTGAAACATGGGATCTTTTCCTCTTCTCCTAACCATAAACTAGGAAATATCGTTACCCCAAAATCGGGGACTTTTAGTATCTTTACCTTTCAAGTACTTCTAACGAAGCTGAGAAGTCAAAAATAGTCGCATATTTCATGCAATCTATACCCCTCATTTCAGCTCTCTGATTGGGGTCGCACTTCTCGGCGAAAACACGTTGTTCGATCTAAAATTATTATTTTTAATCTAAAAGCTAGTTAACTTTACTATAAGAACCAGCGTTTTGATCAAGTCGCGTAAAATAACCACGCCAGCACGCTAAAAACCGCTCACTGTTTTTAAATACAAGTTTTTTTTTCCACATTTTTCACTATTACTCCAAAACTGTTTGTCTAATCTGAAATTTCATATTTCAAATAAAATCTGGTTAAATTTACTATCAGGCCCTTTATATGGAATCTTGATTAAACTCTGTTATGCACCCAAGTATGTACACTGAAAATGTCAAAACCGTCATATTTTGCCAAAACATACATATTTAGCGTGCTGCAAAAATTCGGCTTCATTGCTTCCTTTCCGAGGTGAAATCCTTATTTGACTGGGCTATGTAGTGGGGTAGAAAATACTTGTACCAAGATTAGGCCATTTCAGGCACGCTCTGTACTATATATATTATCGAACTAAATTAAATATATTATGCCTAGAAGCGGAATGATACTGGTCTGGAACTAGACAAGTAGATAAGGTTGAACGACCTAGGAGCGGAGGACGGAGGCCGGCCAGGTGCCGCGCAGGTGAGGACCAACCAGCTGCTTCTTATCGAAGGACTTCACTCTCTTCTCCTCTAATCTATATCTTATAGGATTTCACTTATCTTTTATCTCATAGGATTTATATTGCGATCAATATTATCATACAAGAATTAAATTAAATTAGATATTTATTGAAAAAAAAAAGTTTACACTAAAATAATCGAGAAAAACTATTTATTAAAGGCCGTTGTATCAATAATTATTATTGTATCCATACAAATATTCAAATCAGTCTTTTTAAGATAAAAAAAACATGTACCTTCATGAATTCCTAGTAGAAGAAATCAAGCGGGCATTGATTTATTGTTGCAGTCAAATAATACCAATTTCTTTCAAATGGTTAAAAGCAAATACAGGCTTAATAGGGAATGAGCGGGATGTAGAGGCTAAAAAGGCGGCAAATTACACAACCCATTCAGTTTTATTTAACAAGACACGAGTTAGTGCAGTCAAGCACATTTTGAAAGGAACAATTAGACAAATTTGGGACCAACGACGGAGAAATTCAACAAATGGTAGGCATACTTACAAATTTATTATCATATGAACTATGAACAATAGAGGAAAAACTAAAAACTGCCATACAAAGTAACAGTTTTTTGACAGGACAAGGTGGAGCAAGACGTTTCTCATACATATTTTAATTAAGTAAAAACAGTATTTGTAACTGCGAGGGAAACTGTGACCAAACCTACGCCTAACCTATTTGTAACTCAAATACAAAGTCCTGCTAAAGGGAGTCCAATGGCAGCCTTCAAAGATGGATCTTATTGACCAATACGTTTAGGTGTTTGAGGTTGTGGATCACGTTGAATACTTAGAGCTCAACAATTCAACTATCTATAATTCAACATCCTTCTAATTATATATCATTCGAGAGATGGAAAGCATAGAAATGTGTGCACCCATTGCAGGAACACTGCAATGTGGATAAATGGAAGTAATAATTAAATTTATTGTTATATAAAATAAAAATAGAACTAACAAATATAGGAGATGTGAATCTATAGCGATGGGTTTTTCGGTAACCACCCTTTGGTTGAACTTCATCAAAAGTTCTTTTGGAAAATCCTTTTCCTTAAGAACTTAATATAATATTTTCAGAGAATTATAATGAGTCGTATAAGAGGTAGTTGAAGTTTTGAGAAATGACGAGCAGTTCCTTGTCTTTTAAGTATTTTTGCCCAGATAGAGTCTTCGAAATTAATTCTGATAAGGACAACAACAAAATGTAAAGAAGATTCTATCAGATTTCATTTGCTTAAAATTAAGAATTAAATATAAAAATAGCTATTCCGGATGGAAACGATCTTCTCTCTCACTCAGCATACAGCCACCCTCAGACTACCACCTATTCAGGACAATGGCTTATTTCCTTCATGGAAAAACATTTAGCAACTTGGATGAGGTTGAAAATGAGGTTCGCTAGTTCTTCCATTAAAAAAACAAAGACTGGTAACATTAAGTAATGGTACAACTGGCTACCAAAACGCAACTTGTGTTTATATTTTAATTACTAAAAATCTCGTTATTAGTAAAAAAATAACTCTTTATTTTTTTCCTATAGTACAGTGGTTTCATATTAATCATCATTATTTTCATTATAGCTATTATTATTAATAGTCAATTATTAGGCTACATTCAAAGAACAACTACTGAAATAATTCGAAGAATTTTAAAGAAAAATAATTAATAATGACGGACTCATCTCAGTTTGAAACCGCGATGGCGCCGAGACCTATTGCGAATACTTAATAATTATTTGATCGGAGTTCTGACAATGGCTAGCTTCTCCACTCAAGTCCAAAGCGACTGTGACATAGCGCTATCTCTCAGCCTCCACTGGATTATGACACTGGTAGCGCGGCTGAGAGAATAGATTTGAAATTACTTGGCTGACTCTCCCTTAAGTGGGTAGGACTAGCTCGGTTTAGGATTTCCTTGAATGTTTGTGTATTTTTATACATAGTGTGTATTTTTTTTCTCTCTTTGTTATTAATTTTTTTATTTCTTAATACTTGTACTTTGTGATTTATTTTATATTATTATTTATCATATTTTGTACTTCGATAGTTAGTCGTTTTTTTTAATCTTTTTTCGTAGTGCATATTGTATGAATAGATGCACTGTCATTCATATTACACATTGCCCTTTCGAGAGGCAGCTTGTTATGTTTATTCTATAAAACAAAGTAGAACAAATAAATAATAAAAATAATGAGGACCAGCTAAGCAAAGCCAATCAGTGTTTAAAGTAAAAATCTATCAATTTAGCTCTGAAATAACCCTTGTAATAATCTTCTAAGAAGTATCTTCAAGTCCCTTTTACATCCAAATATTAATATATTTTATTTTCTTCACTACATTTTGTATTATATTTGTATTTCTCCTTATATCCTTCTTTAATGAGGTCCCTCGTGTTTAGAGTTTTTACTGAAGCGCCTTATACAATTGAAGTTATGCAGAATATGTCAGATAGGAATCCAATTGGAAGTTAACAGCAGCCTAAGGAATTATCGAGGCTGTAACTTAGCTAGCTACCTTCCTGGATGGACACACCCGACAGTCAATATCCGCTGGTTCCGCTCTGCTAGGGAACCGTATAGTATCATAGTACGTTATTATAGTAACGGCCTGCCTAGGATCATAGCGACTAGATCTATATGATAGTCATCAATGGTATTTGATCTATTATAACCATATTGGTAACATATAAAAGGAAAAAGCCTTTTAATTTCTTATATCATAATGGCTTATCATAGTGCGAAAGTTGAACAAGATGATATAGCAGGGGAAACCAAAAAGCTAGTTTTGTGGGTTATACTCGGCAGGCCTTGTATCATAACGATTGGATCCATATCGTAGTCATCAATGATACATGATCCATTACAACAATATGAAAAGAAAAAGTTTCATTGAACTTTCCTAGTCAGAAATTTAATGAAAAATATTTTTTGTTCAGTAGCATTTATCGCTGGGACCAACTGTTTAAGAGCCATATAGATTTCAATGAAAAAAGTCACGTTTGAAACCCATATTTTCTCTAAATTTTGTTTATTTCGAATAATCATTAATTGTTAATTTAATTTAAATATTAAATCAAGTAATTTTTAATTCTTAAGTGTAAATTAGGAAAATCAATAAATTATGATGGATATATCCATGAACTAATTTTTCTTCCCGCTCAGAGATAAATTCGAAATGCATTGGGTTTTTTGTATGTTTATTTCGTTTAACGTCACTTTATGCTGCTATGGCTAATCGGACGATGCTACGGTGGGCGTCCTAAATTTTGCCTATCCAGGTATAATTAGGATAGGGATCTTTAACGAGTACCTGACACCGCACAGGCTCGGGACCCCCATTTTACGTCCCTTCCGAAGGACGGCGGATTTTTTACTCCCTTTAAAAAATTCCTAAGGTCATCTGCCGGGCTGCGAACCCGCGATCTTGGGTTTAGTAGGTTGCTATGCTAACCACTACACCACAGGTGACCCCACATTGGGTTTTTTTCTTGTATCATAATTGGGCAGCAGTTGGAGAAGATGTTGATGTAGTAGGGCAAACGAAATAGCTACTAGTTTAGTAACTTACACTCGGCTCACCTGGTTCTTTCGGAGTAAAAACTAGGTGATTTTTTACACCAAACCTTTTTTTTTTTATTTAACATTGGATTAAAATGACCATTTCAATTGAAGCATTATCATAAATATGGCGAAGAATGTGGACAAAACAATAAGTGAAAATACTTTTGGATAAGAAAAGCTTATGTACCTGGATTTGAGATGATATCCAAAGCCCCCTCCTCCTCAGTCCGCATAATTTGAAATTATTTAAGCTTTGCTAAATAATTTGATGATGAAACGATAGGGTGGAAATTAAATAATTGTCTTAGATATTATTTTAAAATATTATAAAAATAATTATATTAGCCCAAATAACATACAAGCAGTTCATTAAGCTCATCTTCATGATGGTACCTAATTAAATCATGAGAATCTCAAGTAATCAAACAAGAAGCTATTAAGATTAATAAATTATTTGCCAATTTTATTGCAATTTTTTACATACTTTCACCATCAGTTCTGAAAACATCCAAAAATTCAAAACAACCGAAAATTTGTTGTATAGATTATATATATTGAAATTTAGTAGGTATATTATAAAAAAAAAAATTAAAAATGTAGTATATAGACTATGGAGACTATGGAGCAAAGTTCTAATGTTCCAAAATTTTGTATATGTTTTTACGACTGATGATAAATGTTTAACATTCCAATCTAGTCTTCAAATTGAAAAATTCAATAGGAGTTGCAAATAATTCATAAATCCTTATTGTATTGATAATTCTATACCATCGTGCGTACTCTAGAGAAAGATCTATTATTTTTGGAAATCGATACTTGTAAACGGTTGTAAAATTATTAGCTTTTCATCCACTTTTTTTCCCATGCTTCCGGTTGCCTTCTTTTGTTTGTTTTTTAAGTATATATTTGTATATGTTACAGACTTGAAGTTCATCCCAATAGACTCATACAAGACATGACCACAACAATAATGCCAAACAAGGCCTATAGAAAGTTGAATAGAAGATAGATGGGAGATCTCAAACAGAACTAAATATCATAAACAAGAGAAATGGAGGTGCCCTGGGTGATACCCCTTATCGTGCCTCCCATTGCAGAATCTATTCATTTTTTTTTTTTTTTTTTTTTTTTTTTTTGCGGTAAAACTCTCCGGTTGTCATTTTATATGTTGAAAATTGTAAATTCAATCAATAAAGACAAAATAAATAAATTATAATTTCAAAAATAAAAAATCTTCGTCATAAACCTACGACCTCCTGCCCTACAGTATCCTTTAATGATATTCCACTAATCCCAGTTGAACAGATCTGCTGCCTAGGACTCCACTTGGACAAACGTCTTACTTGGAATCCACATACAAGACCAAAACGACAAGAAACAGCTCGTCGTTACAGACTACTTCAACATTTACTGGACAAACGTTCAAAGCTCCCAGTTAATTACAAAAGACTCATTTACATAACAGTGATCAGACTCATATGGACTTACGGAGTTGAGCTTTGGGGCTCTACTAAACAATCCAATTGATCCCGTATCGAATCCTTACAATCCAAAATCCTTCGAAAAATCCTCAATGCTCCTTACTTTGTCACCAATAAACTTATCCATAAAGATCTTAATGTTCCATATGTTGCTGATTTGTTGCTCCATAACCACTCAAACCCACTAGTTTCTCAACTTTCTTCCCTCTCAATTCCCGATAATCCTCCAAGGCGTCTGAAAAGAAGATGGCCTAGAGATCTTCTTGTGTAGGTTTTTATTGGAGTGCTACTGATGAGTAGTTCTTCTCAAGTTTTACCATGTTATTGTAAGCGTTTTTAACACATTTACTTAATGTTTATTATACAGATGTAAATTTCAATAAATTGTAAAATAATAATAAAAAATTATTGGTTACCAAAGAGAGGGAATTAACACAATTTGAGGCAGTACTCTCTCTCCCTAACCATCCATATACATAGTCTGGACATCGTAAAATTATATTTATATTTAAAATTTAAATGTTCATATTAAAAAGAAATTTTATCTTTTGAAAAATTGTGAATTGGAACATTTTTGAGAGGTGGGAGAGAAAAAAATTTAGGAACCAACTTATTCGAAGATGTACTTTGCTGTAGGGGTCGGTCCAATTCCAAAAAAAAGAAATTTTGAAGTCAGTTAGTGATGATAAAGTAATATTCAACAATAACTACATAGATATTGACATATTTAGACATTTTTATTAACAATTTAACCTTAGGGACAAATGTCATCAGCTATCATTGATCTTCCCATTAACGAATTATGGCTTTACGTCAGTAGATTGTAGATAGTATATTCTTTTGTCAGTGATTAGATTTGGACGTCGGAGTTGTTATCGAAAAAACGCACAGAATCAGTTTCAAAATCTAAAATTTGTGCCAAGTAATGAAATATTTTGATTAGTGGTGTAATATAAATTTCTTATTTATCAGAACAGGCGTCAATGTTATCTCAGAGTGCTATCTCTATCCACAATCTGGTAATGAATGGGTTACCGTCATATATTATATTTTTTTTTTCTTAATTTGTATATATATATATATTAATTATAGAAAGATTTTTTAATACTTCTCTATCCGATTCCACCAATAATGGTCAATTTTTTATTGGCATTTTACATTTGACAAATATGTATTAAAATTAAAAGGCAAAAATGAATTCAATGAAATTATAGCATTCAAACAAAATGTCAATTGACAATACTAGAATATCTTTCTTTGTAAACACCTTGGTGGAGTATTTGGAATCTAAGTTGAGAAACTAATAAGTTCGAAAGTGCATAGAGTTTATGAGGAAATGACAAGTAAGATGAAGCTAATTCCAGCTTAGTCTATACATAGGCACTAAGATCATTATTACAGATGGGCCGACTAGTCGGTAGAGCCAACTATTCGGCTGCTTTTGTAGTCGGCAAAAAGTGCCAACTAGTTGACCATTTTATTCATTTATATTTCTACGCTAAAAATAAGTTTGATGGAAATGAAAAAATGGCCTTTATTCATTATAATTTTTATTCGAGATTCATCTTTACAATTGGTTATTTTTTCTGGGAATAGGAACTCTTTTCTTTTTTTAAGTTACTATCGAACTCTATAATCAACAAAAAAATAAATTCGATAACGTTTACAATAAATAAAGGACTTATGTAACCTACTAATCTAATCACAGTTTTGGTTTTGTGGCATAATTAAAAAATATTATTTCGTAATTAAAATGGAATATAAAGGTTGGAACAGGAAAAGGAAACTGCTATTTTAGCAATTTAATGACATTTGTTGTTACGAACAGTGTTTTTACAAATATTCCTGTTTGTAAATAATTTTCATGGATACTTAAAATCGTATAGTAAGCTCACAATAAGTAATGTTAAGATAAAATGTGTATCAAGTGTGTGAGGTAATGTAACAATTAAATGTTATGTTACTCTTACAAGAACAAAACAGCAAGAAACTATTCGTTGTTTTCGACTACTTCTACATTTACCAGACAAACGGATCCATTTGTTATAAACGGATCCTTAAAATCCGAAATCCTTCGACAAACTCTCAGTTCTCCTTATTATGCCGCAAATAAACTTATACGGAGCTTACTGTTGCTGATTTGGTCCGAATTAGATACCTATCGTGGGGTATCTAACACGAATACCTATCCCTAACACAAAAAGAAATTTACTATTTTAGCAATTTTCGTACGTTTCTATTGACAACTACTACTAGTTTGGTATTTATGTGTTGTATATATAAGCCAATAAACACGATATCATTTTCGGCTTGATTGAATTTCAAACTTTACAATTAACTATCTAAGCTAAGAAAAGTAAACTGCTGATTTTTGTTTTATTTTTGTAAACAAACAAACAAAAAAACACTGTTAGATACCAGTTCGTTTGCAAAAAGCAGAAGAAAAATAATAAGATAAACAATACATTGTGACATAATATGGATGATTAAGAATCTTTATGGGTAGAATGACATGCTCCTTCAATGGAAATATGCAGTATTGCATAAATCTATCCGTTTTGAACAGATTAGCTCCTGCATAGAATTCAATTCGGAAACAACACATTACGCTAACGCTTATCTCTTAATTTATTTTTACGAAAAGATATTATGAATCGCCCATAACCAAGCCTTTTTAGGCAAGTATATCGGAGCTTTTGTGCTACAACAAATCCATCAAATTTCTTCGCATCCTTCTCATAACCACTTGTCTTTAACATTGTAGTCTTTTCGATTCTCCGATTATCTTCCAAGAATCTGAAAAGATAATTTAAAATATAACATTTGAATTCGACAAAATGCTACTACAGGCCATAGATAAAATATATATAGGCAGCACTATAGATGCATCTATCAACAGAGATGATAGGAAGAACCTATTGTAAATTAACCGGTGCTACTAGTAGTTAGTGGCCGGTTAAATATTTTACTTGGGCAAAAGATATGAAATACTATGTGATTGCACCAGAGGTCGCTACGCAACGTTGTAGCAGAAAATATGTCACGTGACGTTGTGCGATAATCTAGCCAAGGACTGCATAAGTCATAGCCACAAGGATTTCCTCATAGCTTTACACCAAAAGGGGTCGACAATATCTTATTTTCAAAATACCGTTAAAAAATGGGAGGTCCTTATTAGGAATGCCTATCTTTTTTTTTTATCTGGAAATGACTTCCTTAAAATGTGTAAGCTTTACCAATTTTTTAAACTTTGGGTCTTAGGTATTGATTTTTTTTATCTCCAAAGAATAATTTTAAAAGAAAAAAAATCATGGAATCATGAACGAGCTTGAGCTCACCAACTGCCCATGTTGAGTTACTGATAAAAAAAGTTTCAGAAGTGTGTGGATGTAGGCATTTTTCAATACATAACATTATTTTTGAAAATAATAGTGAATGTATGTTTGAATATTTAGAGAAGTTTGGTATTACTCTTAATTTAACTTAATTTTCCAGACTTTTTCTATTTAAAATTCATATTTTATTTTATTCATATATATAATTTTTATTTTTTTTTTACAACTGTCAAACATATAAAATGACAACCAGTGAGATCATTAATGTAAATAGTCAAAATATGAGTTTTATTTAAGGAATTAGTGAAGCTATTTTGTTATAACTATTAGAACGATCTTTAATCAGCAAGTTTGTCGTTCTAATAGTTACTAAAGGTTTTGTTAATTTTTATTTTGGGTCTTGAAGTCCTATTGTGGTAGAATTAGTGAAGGGAGAACGACTTATGCTACAGGTTACCTCCTATTTTAATATCATATCCCTGGCCCCGGATCCAAAGTCCAAGTGGAGAATCCTTAGGAAATTCTCTATTACCAGCTCCTCTTCTTGTTCCAATTTCCCAGTCACTCCCGACGACCTAAATTATTTCTTTTCAAATCCTTTTCCTGATAAACTTCAGACCATTTCTTTACCAATGTCATACTTTACTCCTTAGTCATACATTCTTCCCAATGACCTTATCACTTCCATTCTCAAATCCCGAACTAATGACTGCGGTGCCGATCAAATCCCGATAAAAATAATCAAACTCTGTCTTCCAGCTATTCTTCCGGCCCTTCTTCACATATATAATTTTTCCTTACATAACTCCATTTTTCCTATAGCCTGGAGAAAGGCCGCCCGTTAAATAAAATCCCTTCCCCATCCAACGCATCAGGCTTTAGGCCTATTTCCATCCTCTCAAATTTATCAAAGCCACTCGAAAGATTAGTCAATGCCCAAATTACCTTCTTCCTAGAGCATAATAACCTCCTTAATCCGTTCCGATCAGGTTTCCGTTCCGGTTATTCCACTCAGTCAGCTTTGTTGAAAATCACACAGGACCTTTATTCCTCCATGGATCAACAACAAATTACGATCCTTGTCATGTTTAATTTCTCAAAAGCTTTCGATTGTGTTGACCATTCAATTTCCTATCTAAACTTCAAAACTTCTCCCTATCTAATAGTGCCCTAAATTGGTTCCACTCCTTCTTGTATCATCGTTGCCAGTCATTCATCATACCCAACAGTCCTCCTTCATCTTCCCTACCTTTAACCCAAGGTGTTCCACAAGGATCCTCCCTGTCACCAACCCTATTTTCTATCTATATCAATGACCTACCCAGCTTTATCCACAATTCCAATTATCACCTATATGCAGACGACCTTCAAATCTACCTATCTTTCCATCCTTCAGATATGCTCGAGGCATCTCGTAAACTTCAAGAAGACATTGATAACATCAACTGTTGGGCAGTGAAGAATAAGTTATATCTGAATCCAAAGAAAACTAAGGCTATCCTCATCGGTTCAAAACCCATCCTCTATACCCTTCCTTACTACCCATTGCTTTACCTTAATAATCTTCCTATTCAGTTCCAAAACTCCATTAAAAATTTAGGAGTTACCTTTGATCATCACCTTTCCTGGAATAACCATATCGCCCAAATTTCCAAAAAATCCATCATAATCCTTAAACAACTGTATAGATCCCGAGATTTCTTTTCCCAGAGTAACCGTCAACTTTTAGTGTCCTCTCTTGTTTTCCCTTGCTTTGATTACTGTTGTTTGGTTTATGGGGGACTGTCTGCGGATCTCGAGATGAAGCTGAGGAGACTGATGAACTGTTTCATTAGATTTATCTTCGGGATCCCAAGGCGGTCACACGTTACTTGCCGATACTCTGAGCTTGGGTGGCTATTTCCTAAATTTCGACGGCAATACTTTCTGGGTACTTTCATATTCCAATGTCTAAAAACCAAAAACCCTCCCTATATTCTTGATTTATTAACTCTGCGTTCTTCTATCCACCACCTAAACACTAGATCCCGACATTTTAACCTATATATACCCTCACATAAAACCGCTTCCTTTGACAAATCCTTCATCATTCGTGCTACCTCCTTCTGGAATTCCTTACCCACTTCTATTCGTAAAGCAGCTTCTATATCCTCCTTTAAAAATAACCTATTCCAGTACCTTTTAGACAATCAATCTTCCGCAAAGATGTCAATAATCAAATGAATACGTTTTTCTTTTTTTTTTTTTCTTTCCTCTCTTTCTTTTATACGTTCATATATATATATATGTGTGTGTGTGTATGTATATATATATATATATATATATATATATATATATATATATATATATATATATATATATATATATATATATATATATATATATATTCGATTGTATTTTATGGTATAATTATCATATATTTATTTATTTTTATTTTTTATTCAATTTAATTTTTTTTTCCCTGTAAAAATGTATGCTTTAATTACTGGAACATCTAATTTGTAAATAATTGGCCAGACAATCGTACTCTTAATTGTGCATTATTTTTATTCTTAGGGGACAATAAGTCCCAGAATAAAGTTTATTTTTCATTTTTCATTTTCATTTATTGTGGTTTACAGTAAAGGCAATCCTCATTGGGTCAAGACCTCACCTAAAAGCCATTCCCTACTATCCACTGCTTTACCTCAAAAACCGACCAATTAATTTCCAGAATTCGATTACAAATCTGGGAGTAACGTTTGATCAACATCTTTCTTGGAATGATCATATTTCTCAAATCGCGAGGAAATCTATTTCTATACTTAAACTGCTTTTCCATCACCGCGATTCATTACCACTAAGTACTCGTCAACTTTTGGTATAATTTCTTGTTTTCCCCAACTTTGACTACGGGTTGCATTGTATATGGAGGACTGTCTAGTGAATTGAGATGTAAAAGATTAATGAACTGTTTTATTAGATTTATTTCTCACATATCTCACAGGTATTCTGACATTGGTTGTCTTTACCCCAGTTTCCGAAGTCAATACTTCCTAGGTGCACTCATATTTTAATTCTTGAAAACCAAAAAAAACCCACCTATATTCATGACCTTCTTACCCTGCGCTCCTCCATCTACCTCTTAAATACTAGAACCCAACCCATCAACCTGTACACTCGTACCCATCGAACTGCATCCTTCGAAAAATCCTTTATTATCCGCGCTTCCTCTTTATGGAACTCAAAATTCGGTTAAAAGTTTTCTTCTTTGTAATTCTCAAAGCGCAATGTATGGTAAGTATCTGTGGGACTTGTGAATAGCCTGTTAAGTGCATTTATATATAATATAGACTTATGAATAGTGAATTTTTGGTTATGGCTGTCACCAGAAAGCTATTTTTTTCTCTTTGCTTAGATAAATAATAGAATAGACTTAGTTATGAAGCTACAGCTATGAATACTAATTTTTAAATCATTGTAGGAAAAAAAAATCCCAAAATACTCATTTTTACTAAACCATAACTTAACATTTACGCATTAGTTGAAATCATAATATTCCAAAAACATGAACATGGTTAATTTTCAACTGTATACTATGATTTTTTAAGAAGCTAATTCGATATTATTTACCTTCAGATTTCAATATATTGATAATTATTATCAAAAATTTTATATCAAATAATGATTAAAATTCCGGAAAAGATACCGTGTGGTTGAAAAGTGAAACACACTTTAGGTCACAGACAACAACCGCTAGTCAAACAACATGGTTTCAAGCTAACACCGATTAAAACATTTTTTTCTTTATCTAATATGGTACTGAAATTATTTTATCAAAGAAGTTAAAGGACTTGCAATTTCAGGTCTTGGACTTAATTGATAAAAAATAATCTTAGTACCAAAGTAGACGAGGCAAAAAAATCTATTGATCGGCGTTTACTCAAAATCATGTTCTTCGACTTAGTGCGCTTCATTTGTAAGCCCACATTATATTATATATTTATTTCGATATATCTGTGAAGTATACGTTAATTCATAATGAAGATTAACTTTCGCCCAATATCACCTTAGTTAATAAATAATATAAAATATAAATGTACATATTACAAATTTTAACAACTCAAAAAGTAATGATTTGTTTAGAATACCGAGCATTTTTTACTAATGAAATGATACTGCCTCTTAAAAAAAATGTAATTGACGCTGTATTATAAGCACACGCGATCATCGCGTGAGTTCAGTGTATGCCATAATTAATCAAAAGCTATTTAAAATTATTAGTTCTGAAAATAAATATTTAAAAAAAAGTTTCATAATTATTTATCTGTTCCTAAATGAAATATTTTATTCGACCCACTCGGGAATAAAATTTTCTTCTTTCTTGTCAAGAGGAAACTGCTTAACTTGTTCAACCTGTTTGACATCAACCGAAGACAACTGTTTCTTGGTCCACCGGATAGCACCCGATAAACATCCAGATTATAGGCTCTTTTTAAGTTTTCATTAATTATTTTATAAATTATAACAATTATTACGAATCTAGTCAATAAATATTAAATATTTTCAACGACCTCCCATCGTTAGGGTAAAATATAGAGTTGATTTTTTAATAATCGTAAATTAGACTAGATAAAAAGCATTATGAAATAATAATTAATACTTTTTACTAACATTATGATTTTGTAAATTTTATATTTAACAAATTATGTTTCCTCCAAATGGTTGACCGCTGTATCGACTCACCTATACGTGACCCATTAAACGTTTCGGTACCTTGTATCCTGCATCCTGCATCAATAATTTAATAAACATTGATCCTTTCCTGTAGAACATGACTGATAAAACATTTAAAAAAAAAACACTTCCGACCAGCTGTTTCCAGTATCTAGGGTAATTAAGTCACTCTTGAATTATAATCATGATGCCATTGACAAGCTACATACCCACTCCAATCCACTAGTTACCCAACTTGATCCTCACTCGAATCCTGACAACAGCATACGAGGCATAAGAAGGGCTCCACTAAACTATCCAATTCTTCTCGTATCCAATTCTTGCAATCCAAAATTCTTCACACAATCATCAATATATCTATTTCTAGATAGATAGTATCCACGGTAAAGTTGACCACTATACGTTTTTCAGATCTACCAGGATCTGACGATTTTTGGCGGCTGTAGTACATCCTTAGCCACTCTTAGAATTAGTTTCCGTCCTTAAGGATACTATTTTAAGATGGCAGAAGGACATCTTTGGGCCATATATAGTTAGTTTTCGTCTTTAAGGAATCGTTAAATATTCTATTTTAAAATAGTATCCTAACATGGATATTAATCCAGATAAGACGAAATGTATGAGAATAGGAAGACGTCCTCACCGTATTATGAGAATATTGAGATTAAAGGGATCTATTCTGGAGCAGGTGCAGGACTTCAAATATCTAGGTGCCTGGATCAACGAAAGCGGTTATATCGATGGAGAGGTATCGCAAAGGCTGGGAGCAGCTGGTAGACTGTTCAACGCAATCCGGAAAGGTTTTCTCAACAGAAGGGAGGTGACGAAGAAGACCAAGATATCCGTCTACAAGTCTACGTTCCTGCCCATCCTATCTTACTCCTCTGAATCATGGACCCTTACCTCAAAACACAAAGGGCAGATCCAGACAATGGAAATGAGATACCTATGAAAGGTTGAAGGAAGGACCAGGAGAGATAGGATCCGTAACTCTACAATAAGAGCGAACCTCGAGTTACAGGCGGTAGAAACCACTCTTGAAGAAAATAAATTAAGATGGTTTGGGCACCTCCTGAGGATGAGCACGGAGAGAACGGCCAGGATAACGTATGAGACGAGAGTAGAAGGAAGAAGACCAAGAGGAAGACCACGGATCACCTGGGAGGAAGGCGTGCGGGAGGCGTTCAGGAAGCGAGGGCTGGACTGGAGCAGGAGGAGAGAATTGGTTCAAGAAAGGGACACTTGGGTCAAGCTCTATAGAGGGAATCCCCACACTGCACAGCGGTAGAGAGGGACAGATTATGATGATGATGATGAAAATAGTATCCTTAAGAACAACAATGGCGGAATATCCTTCGGATAACTTTTTTTTTTAGCAAATTTTATTCTTTTAATAACAGAAATTTACAAGTCTATTTAAAAAAAAACACAACCGTAAATGTGTATGTAATTGTGTGGCATAAAATGCAAAATAGTGACATGATTAAAACTTGTAGAGGAACTGCCCATTAGGTAGTACTCTAATGAAATATCTACAAAAGAAGAAGATCCCGGGGCTGTCTTCTTTTCAGGCGCCTCGGAGGATTGCCAGGAATGGAATGGGAAGCAAGTGTCGCAACAAGTGGATTTATATGAGAAGTAAGTTTATTATGAAAAGAAAGGTATCTGGTTCGTGCCAAATCAGCGATATATGGGATATTAAGATCATTGTGGATCAGTTCATTTTTGACAAAGTAAGGAGCATTAACGATTTTTCGAAGGATTTTGGATTGGAGTGAATGGATGCTGGGGGAACTCGATGGTTTGGTGGATCCCCATAACTCTATATCGTAAGTCCAAATAGGTCTGATTATTGTGATACAAATGAGTTTTTTGTAGTGAATAGGGTGATTTGAACGTTTGTCGAGTAGGTGATGTAGCAGTCGAAATCGACGGGCAGCTTCTTGTCTTTTCAATCTTGTGTAGAGTTCCAGGTAATCGGATTACTTAAAAAACGTTAAATCCAGGAATATTTCAAAATATTATCCTACAACCTATACACTCAACTTTACCAACTATGGCGGCTTCCAAGCTTACCAGTATAGATTCAAGCTAAGTAAGAATGTGAACGCGCAGTATGAGCGACCAAACATAATCATTAAGAGGCACCCAGTTAGGACAGCGTTCTTCCCCTGATAGATGTTATCGACAGTCGGAAGAGTTTACTACTCTCCCAACTACCGATAACATCATCCTATTGGTGAACCTTCCTCAAGAGAGTTGTGAATGTTTGGCCAACGTTTTGCAACTGAGAACATTAACATGATGAGGAAGACCAGTGCAATAAGATGTAGCCTGCAATCACGTGGTAGCACACAGCCATTTTACGCCTTGATGGCTATGTGACTAACGACGGTTCTATGAAGAGGAAAAAAAATCGTAAAAATCGTGCACATGAAAATACTTTCAAGGCGGAAGCATTTCGTATGAAAATGGACACGTAATTCCGAAACGATATAACACTGATGGTGAAGGATGGGTCTTGTATTCAATAGCCCCAGCAGTGATTTTACCTACTAACCTAGTGTTGATAAATTAAAAGATATAGGTTAGAGAAACATATGTTTTTATTTAATTGAAATTTTATAAAACAAAATTTGAAAAATAACAAAATAAAGGAATATAATTTTAATTAGGTTCTACAGTTATGATGTGGCCTTGTTTGCAATGCATTACTTTTGGTTAAATTCCTCTTTCTTCCAAAAAAAATCGTTTCTCGTTCCTCTTCATTGTTTAATTTATACACTTTGAAAAATTCATCTTGGTTTCTTTATTAACCACAATCACACTAATATATTACTATTAAAACTAGCATACCCCGTCGCGGCATCGCCCGCTCTCTTAAACAGCTTTGATTATTTTAACTAATAATTTAATTTCATTTATTAATCAATGAAAATCTTGTATTGAAGAATGAAATTTAGCATTATTTCTTTAATGGTATTTTTACGAATAGCAGTAATTTTAAAATGTTTAAGATTGCATTTATTAGGTGTTAAAAGAGTACGTAAAAGTATAATCAGGCATCCACTTTAGCAGTAATAATTTTATCGATCCATCCGGTTGGATTTTAATTTCTAACCATAAAAGTATATGACAAGTTTGGCAAGCCTCTTTTCTGGCAATCAAGACTATACATTTTAATTATTATTATAGTAAAATTGATTATTATAAGCTGTCCAAGAACTATGAAGATGCTGTAGTTGGTATAATTAGATTACAATTATAGATAATTATGTATAATTACGTATAAAATATGTAATTTTGTACAGTTAGATTTAATAGCTTTACCATAGCAAACCGTTGCAGAATGGCCATATATCGGTCGAATTTTAGACTGCACAGGGATCCACATGTCGCTCCATATATTTATAGCTTTTTTATTAATAATTGAATTTGAAAATAAGTAATGTGTATCATCAATTTCTAGCTCTATATAACGCCGTACCTTTGTAACCTCTCTCGAATGTCGATTACCAAACTTCACTGCGCACCACATATTTATCACTTTTTTATGACAATATAATTGAAAGTCTTTAAATTTCATTATTGCTTGAGCTTTGGAGATGATGTGGTTAAAATGTGGTTCAGTAGTTTTCGAGGTTAGTGATCACAAACGAGAAATGACTTGTCCTTTTATATAACAGTATAGATCAAATTAAACATGTGTATAATTTTTGTATCAATAGAATCAAATTACATAGCCATAGTTAATAAATATCATATTAAAAACAATGGCGGGGCAATTCGAAACAAGACTCTAAGAGATTTTTTAATCGAAGCAGTTCGATGAGAAAGGATAAATAACTTGGTAAGTTGAGATTCTGTAGTTTTCAGATTTTAGGTAAATATTTGATTATAAAGCTTCCAACTATGATTAATGGAAGCAACTAATACAAGATATCTGATAATAGATAACATTAGAACAAAGCCAATTTTAAGATAAGTTAGCAAGTTAGCACCAGGAATACGTGCACAAAACGACTAATTGGATCTCCAGCCTATAATGGTGGCTGTTCCTACTCAATGGGCCAGTTAATTGTAAGGAAGAGAACACTGCTTGATTCGTTCCCTCCGAAATGCGGTTTTGCCCATTCCTAGCATGTAGGCTTTGTCAGATCATCGCCTTAAATATGTTTACTTTTTTTGTTTTCCCAATTTATCTGAATTTACTTATTAGATACCTAGTCTAGTTTAAGCAGCTACTCTACTATTATGGAAGGACCTTTAGAATAATATATATAATATAGACTGAATATAATATAATTTAATCGATATATATTATTATAGATAGGAGAGGCAGAGCCAGTCCAGGCCGGGAGGTGAGGCGATGAAGAGTTCGATGACCCCCTCCAGCTCCAGCGAAGACCAGTTCCATTCCAGAGGCAGGAGCTTCCAAAACAGCGACTAAATGTCCTCCTTCACTATCACCATACTCTTTCCAATCATAGCTCATTCCCTCTGATCAGTTGGGTTGTATAGTTATTAAATAATAATAAGAAAGAATGAAACTCTATCATCATGATCATACACTTATACCAGTGTCTATAAAGTCTATATCAAATTAAAAAAAAAAAATCAATATCTCCCTGACGGAAAAATAATAGAATCAGTTATGTCTATCTATAACCTACTGCTTTTCCCAATTTACAACTATACAAGACATATACATCAAGTAAATGTGTTGACAATTATTACAATAACATGTCAATACTTAAAAAAGAACTACTCATCAGTAGCACTAAAAAAAAAAATTCAGATGCCTCAGAGGGTTATCGGAAATATCAAATGCGAAGCATGTTGAGAGACTAGTGGATTTGTGTGGTTATGGAGTTTAATATGAAAGGATAGATATCTGGTTTGGGTTTAATCAGTATCATATGGAACATTAAGATCTTTTTGGATAAGTTTATTTGTAACAAATAAGGAGCGTAAAGTACTTTTCGAAGGATTCTGGATTGTCAGATTGGATACGGAAAGAATTGGAAGGTTACATTTGTCCCAAAACTACATATGTCCAAAGAGGCCTAAGAACTGTCTTGTAAATGAGTTTTGTAATTTACATTTTAGAATTCAAAGACCAAATTAATTAAATAATTAATTGAATTAAATTAACAATTAACGATTATTTAAAATAAACGAAGTTGAGAGTTTGGGGTTTCAAAGATGACTTTTTTCATTCAAACCAATTAAGCTCATAAAGCGACAAATGTTTTATAAAAAAAATATTCTCCGTTTATTTATGATTCGGAAACTGTCGACAAATTTACGATTCGAGCTGCACCAGCAGAGCTAGAGAATGTTAAAAAAGCCCCAACACTTAAAATTTTGGTAAACGTGCTAACAGTGCTAGAACGTGTAAAAATGTTTCATTTTTGTTGAGGGTGAAAAAATTGTTACATATCGATTGAGGGTGAAAAAAACGATAAAACGTGCCTTTTTTTCTTTCAAACAAATATAGCTCTTTTCATCCTTTCATTGTAAATTCCATGACCATTCAAATCAACTTGTATCTCAACTTACTTTCTTTAGTAAAAAATTAGGAAATAAGTCAGGTCTATTGAGCACACAATTAACAGAGGATCGCAGGACGTTATACCATATTACTTAGCCCCCCCCCCCCTCTCATCATAGGCTGATCTCATACTAGACGATATTATATAATATTTTGCAATATATAAATATAATAAGATGACAATATAATAACACTTGGATAGCCTAAAGACCTTAGCCTTAGAACAGGGCTCGCCTGCGTGGGCGCACCGGTCAGTCTTCTTCTTGAAGCAGGTCCTGCACTCGGCTTATAACCTAATGCTGCCATAACCTATCTTATAACCTAATGATACTAGAACATAACTAGCTCCTCGCTCTAAACACTGTTTTAACATACGAGTATATACTGTATGGGTATATAACAGCAAGAGTTGGAGAAACATTATGAAACACTTAGTTGTGTATAAAACAAACATTAAAAATAAAATAATCATAACAAATGGCTGTGAAAAAACACATTGTTACCTTTTATTTTAATTCTGATCCTCAAGAAGAAATAACATATTTAAAAGAATTGGAATGGAATAAAATAACTAAATTGACTGAAGCTTTACCTCTATCCTTTCACATCAAACTCGACCATTGAAATCCATTAGTATCATAACTTGCTTCTAACTCCATTCCAGATAACCCTCCGAGCTGCCTCAAAAGGAGATGGCCTCGGGACCTTCTAATATAGTACTTTATTATATAGAACTTTTATAAATGCTTATAATTTTTAGCACTATCAGCACATTTACTTGATGTATCATATTTTTATATTATATACAGTTGTAAATTTTAATAAAAAAAAAATAAAACATGATGTTATATGTTCAGCCTTGATCAACAATAATAGCTAATGAAAAGTAGACAGGTTCCAATACTCTCGTTAAAAGTTTTAGAGGTACTTTCAAATTAACGTTAAACTAAAAATGAAATTAGATAAGAACACATTAATATTATCATTGATGTTACATCGAGGAGTAAAGAGTTGGCTTCTCCAGGCTGACACCGAGTCTGTCACTTTTTAATTTTACAATATATTTTTATTCAGATTCATACTAACAAGTAAGATGCTTCTAAATCTATCATTTAAATACACTGCCACAACATTAATTTATTGTTTATATTGGTTGGCAAATAAGTTCTTTTCGTTTTTCTGTTCGTTTTTATATCATTACGGTCCATTTCATATTTGATGAATTAATCCCCAAGCTGAATTGTTTACTCTGTCTGTAATATGTCAACAAACATTTCTGTAAATTCTTGTTAACATTAGCTTAGTATTTTGATTGTTATTGCACTGTGAACATGGAAAAAAATATCATTCATTAACGTCATATTTTGATATCAATGACGCTCCATGATCTCTTCAACTACCCACAAGAAATTGAAAAGAGCTATTGAAATAGGAAGAGCCTGAAAAGAGCCATCAGGACAAACACTTGATTCAACTCTATACTGTTCGCAATTAACAAAGTTAGATCAATCAATTTTTAAAAAAAGCGCCCAGAACTGGCCAATCGAAAGAGTGTTGTTTTCGACCACGACAACGCAAGACCCCACACCTCATTGGTCACTCGCAATAAATTATTACGCTTTGGATGGGACCTTTAGTCCCATCCTCCGTATTCACCAGATCTAGCTCCTTGTGATTACCTCTTATTCTGATCTCTGCAGAACACCATGAATGGAAAACAATTCTAAAACGAACAGGACATCAGATACCAGTTGGATTAATTTTTTGACAATAAAACCCAGCTGTTCTATGAACGTGGCATTATGCAATTGGTTGAAAGATGAGAACAAGTTATACTAAACAATAGTGAATATATTGTTGATTAAAATAAATTTTATGTCTATTATACACAGTGTTTTATTTCACCCTCAAAAAACGAACGGACTTATTTGCCAACCCAATATATTAAAATAAATAATAAAACCACCTCGGACAGCAGTAAAAGTTCCAACAAGTCTACCAACACTTTTAAACTATGAACATATAACATATAATACAACAATGTGCTATAAAGTTATGGAAATGAGAGCAACGGACATGACCGGCAGAGGACAGCGTGGCCAGTATTTGCATAGGGAAGGACATAAATTAAAATATTTAAGGAAGTTGGTCCCACCCGACTGAATTAAATGAGGACCCTTTGTTTTTTACAACGTAAGGTCGCACGCATTAAGGACGATCCAGGACGCCCGGACCTTAAGGAAGTACCCCCATTAACATTCAATAGCAAAGACGTATTCCTTTCAGGCCAGGTGTTAATTTATACTTCTCAGGTGGTCACTACCGTGAGATAGGCCTTCTGCGCCCCCTTCCATCCCCTGCCTTCTTGATCCCTATTTACAGATCAGCAATCGATATTTTGAACAAACAAACATAGAACTAAATGGGTTACTCACTTGAAGTACGAAGGATGGTATAGAAGGATCAATACAATGAAGATTAATTTGTGAAGTTATGAACCACATGAAGTATGATAGCTTCTTATAGTTAATAACGCATTAGTTTTGCCACAACTAATGTGGATGGATACATTTGTATAAGTGATAGTATTAATTAGTACATTGCAGATTAGATTAACCGTGAACTTATGTTGTCTCATTTTCTATTTTATAACATACGACATCTTAAATAGCTAAAAAGAAAGTTGACAATTTAAATAAATAATTTAATAATAAACGCCAAAAAAAATAAATAAATAAATAAAAGTCAATAACATTTGGGTCTTGGAAACATTAAAATTTATTATTACATTTGAACGTAATAATAAGTTACAGAATGTTCAAGTGTTCAACTTAAACAGTTGAATTAAATAGCTATTTTATAACACATCCAGCCCAAGCATAACTACCATATATTTAACCTACCTCAAGTTTCCTCTTCCTTTGTCCCTAGGCACAATAATGTACCTACTGCACTATACATATCGTACATGTATTTTTAAAGCGACACATCTCAGAAATCTGTATTTTCGACTTATAATCATGTACAAGTTAACTAGCCTTCTGTGAAATGTTAAAAATATATCGCATTAATTTCAAATCACACCTGATACATCTCACCTGCGTATCAGTACGTTAGCATTAAAATATAATTCAGGTACTCTTTAGATATTTCACACAAAACTGTGAAAATAGTAGGGTTTTTTTTTAATTCAGGTTTTTGAGTTGTGACTTTTGAGATACATGTACTGCATGTTAATATAAAAATAGGCTATAAAGCTGGTTAAAATAAGCAGTCTTGAGCAGGGGCGGATCGGGAATTTTTGGCCCACCGGGCAAATGCTCTTGACCAGCCCTCAGGGGCCAAACCCTCCTCCTCCCCCCATTACTATCACACAAAAGATTGTTCACATTATGAACTTCAATTCTAAACATACTCACTCTTTCATTTTATGAGGGCGTTAAAAGGTTGTAAATAATGCTAAAGCATACAAATTAATTCAAAAAACAATTTCATTATAATTTTACCAAAATGATGGAATGATTTTAAGAAACTTTCTATATTCTACAAAACTTGATACGAAGCAGTGTTTACTTGGACAATGCACGTCAAGAAATTTCGCTTTTTAGGGGGCCAAATAGGGCCTCAAGTCTCGAGTGGAGTTTTTTTTTTTATAAGGATTTAGTTTTCCTATAACCGATAAAACGTAAATATTTACTTTTTTTTTTTTTTTTCCCTTTCTTTCCCGGTTCCACCGGCCCTTTTCCTGTCCGGCCCACCGGGCGATTTCCCAGTATCCCGGTGGCCCGATCCGCCCCTGGTCTTGAGAAACAAAATATTCTTATCAATAATAGTATTATAAAAAGCATTCAACTCCTCTTTATTAATAGAAAAAACATGTGACATGTTTCGGGAAACAAGGTCCCATCATCAGACTGAAAACAGTATTTAACAATTTACTATAATCACACTACATTTTCCAACACCTAAACAATACAATTCTCATTTCAATCTACTACAATATATCTTATTATAAATTTACCTTTAAAACAATCTCTTGGTGTTAACACACCGTGTCAGTTTCATTTACATTGTGTCTATAGAATACCTCTTCTACTCTCTAGGGTACAAGGGTCAATCCTAATCTCTACTATTGTTATTAGTACTAAGTTGGCCAATCTTATATTATTAATTTATTAATTATACCAGCATATATGGATCCTATTTTATCTGTGCCCGTTTTATAGTTTATTGCATTATTGATTGTTTTATTAATGTATACCGCTTCTTTTATTTTTCTATTATGTGTTTTGGTTTCATGTTGTAAGATTTTAACGTTATCAAAATTGAATTTGTGGTTCAGTTTTTGTGCGTGTAATGTGATTATAGTAAATTGTTAAATACTGTTTTCAGTGATGATGGGACCTTGTTTCCCGAAATATGTCACATGTTTTTTCTATTAATAAGGAGGAGTTGAATGCTTTTTATAATACTATTATTGATCAATATATATAACTCCTTCATTGAAGAATTTATGAAATATTCTTATTTTTTTTCTCATAACACAAAGAGGTAAATAATTGTGTAAGCCCAGATTTGTTTATGTGAAATGGGAAAAACAATAGATCGTGAATATGGCAATCTACTGTTTTTATATATACTGCTTCTGACAGGTAACTAGACAATAACAATAAAATCTTGGCAAAACGTGACTTTTTTTCATTTAAACCAATATAGCTCCTAAACGTTAGGTCCTGGTGACAAATGTTATTTAACAAAAAATATTCTCCATTCAGTTTCTGATAAGGAAACTACAGGCAACTTTTCTACCAGAGCAACACCAACAGAGCGAGAGCGTGTCAAAGTGTTACATTTTTCAGTGCGAAAATAACGCACAGACCCCCAGCTAAAAGACATACACGTAAAAAATAAGTTGAAATTGATCCCTGTTGATTTCGACACATTTCAATACTTGACCATTGAATTGTTTAAAAATATGCATCGATCATTTTTATTGGTACGTTAGGCCAACTACAAGCCTCAACTAGTTAACCAGACAAAAATTTAAAAATCATATCCACATATGCACTGATAACTTACATGGATCGATAAAAGGTTAAAAAACACATTTATATTTCTACCTGATATTCCTCTAATCCCTGATGATCAAATCCGCTACCTGGGACTCCATTTGGACAAACGTCTCACTTGGAATCCACATACAAGACTAAAACGACAAGATACTGCCCGTCGTTATAGACTACTTCAACATTTACTAGACAAACGTTCAAAGCTCCCAATTAATTACAAAAGACTCATTTACAGGACTGTGATTAGACCTATTTGGACGTACGGAATTGAGCTTTGGGGCTCTACTAAACCATCCAATTCATCTCGTATCCAATCCTTACAATCCAAAATCCTTCAAAAAATCCTCAATGCTCCTTATTTTTTCTTCAATAAACTTATCCATAAAGATCTTAATGTTCCATATGTTGCTGATTTATCCCACACCAGCTACCTATCCTTTCATAGTAAGCTGCATAACCACTTAAATCCGTTAGTTTCTCAACTTGCTTCCTCCTCCATCCCTGATAATCCTCCGAGGCGTCTGAAAAGAAGATGGCCTAGAGACCTTTTAGTGTAGATTTTATTGAAGTTCTACTAGTGAGTAGTTCTTCACAAGTTATTTATATGCCATTGTATTCACTTTCAACACATTTACTTGTCGTATATTATTTTGTACAGTTGTAAATATCAATAAATGAAGATAAAAAAATATATATATATTTCTACCATTTACGCTAATACAAACCAAAGTTAATACAAATAAATTAAACCATATCGGATCAAGAATCGCACTATGAGACTTTGGAACTTTTTTATAAAATGGAAGAGATGGAGCGTAACCTCTTTGGCTCACAGCTGTTAGCAGTCTGTAACCATTACATCAATGGATCATAACCCAACATCAATGCCCGCCTAGACGGGAAATTTCAATGATACACGCAAGCTAAATTACAGGTTCTTCACAATTTATGGAAATTAGAAAATACCGGACGAATGGAATCGGTACGTACTACAAAAAGTTATCCAAACCATCATTATTTCTGTGGCATTTGTGAATACTCTAATAAGTGCATCGTATTTTAGAAAAAAACGCATTTTTTTCGATAATGGCTCACAAATTAATATTAATCTCTGTAACAGTCTCATATGTAAGTCTATTTGACACCAATAAAGAGAAAAAAAATAATAGCTTCTGGTGATACCCGTAACCCAAAATACCAAAACACGAACTACGCATAACCGACTATTGATCAAGTGCCCAAAATTTAAGATTAAGTTTATGGATATCTCCTGGAATGCATGTTCTGTAGAAAAATAATGGCAAATTAATTTTGTTTTGACAAGTCATGATCTCCACCTCTTCATCACTTTACTTCCCCCAAATTTAACTCCACTACGCCCTCTAAATCTTAAAGTATTTTACAGCAAAAAGACAATGTACAGCCTGATTCTATGATGCTTAACACATTTTATTTTTCAAAGAACAATAGATCATAAACCAAATTGTAGAGTTAAAAATTAATAAAATTTACTTTATCTAGCCAAAACTTTGTACATATCTTCAATTCATGCAACGATTAACAAAAATAAGTTCATATCAACATCAAAAGTAGAAATTGTTATAAATTAGGAAAGACTTTCAAATATATTAAATTCAAAACGATGGATACAAGTAGGCATTACACCCGCCAGGTGTAAGAATCGATTATTTCATATTTCGTTTCGTTGATTACAACCAGCAACATATTTTCACATATTTACTAGAATTTTTTTTTATATTAGTTTAGTCTGTGGTTGGTCTTATTTTTTGTGGTTATACAAAAAAAAACAAAAACTCACTCACAAAAACGAAAAATAATCTTTATTAATCTGATTAACACATTATCATATATCAAGGTTATATTATGTTATCATGGCACTCAGTGTTGCCAGCTTCTTACAAAAATATTATATACAAAAAATATTATTTTTGACTTTTAATATTTTGTATTAACTATTTTATTTAACTTTTTAAATTATTTTAACTAAACAAAAAAAAAAAAGATATTAAGTCATTTCAGTGTGTGGTGCCGCCCCAAGTCTATGTAGACGTTTAGCGATGCATGAACTATGTTAGGTTTGTGTTTCATGAGAAAAAGGCTACTTAAGAATTGAAGGGTTTGATGGATGAAGGGGTTATGTGCAGAAGTGTTAGGTAGCAAAATTTGAATATTTCTAAACAAATAGAAATAGAGATACGAAGGGGCTATGAAACATTTCCCTGCTAAAGGAAAATGTTATAAAAAAAACTTTAAACATGAATTACTCAAAAATGTGCTTCATCCACTAAACCCTTCAATTTGCAGTACGTTATGCTGCTTCTCAAAATGAGACTGAGGATAGCAACCTTATCATTTGATAATATTAAGGTTATCAATATTAATTATTAAAAATGTCATAGCTAACGGTTCCTAGCCTACGGAAACGGAATAGATAATCGATAAAAGTTAATTTATCTAATTTTCTTGAATGCTCTAGAAACAAAATATGAAAAATGTGTTTCAATGCCCTGATAATGTTTGATAAATAATTTATATTAAAATTATTGGGTTATAGCCTAATCCTGTAAATAAACTGCTGAAGAAAGATTTTAGATAACATTTTTAACCCTCGACATTTGAAATATCTACTATAGTTTTATTTGTATGAGAAAATACGGTCAATAATGACGTCAGGAGTAATGAAATACCTCTCAAAATTAAAAAAAAATTTTATCGAGTGACAAAGTTTCGTTTGTCGACTATTGTTTGTTGACTTCTTCTGCTAGGCAACAATCTCCCTAAAGAAGACCTTTCGAGTCAAAATAAGATTAAATAAAATCCACCATCTACTAAGAGTGTCTAGATTAATAATGACTAGATTTTGTATAATGTTCCAGTAATGGGCAATTTCGTCTTTGTCGTCAGTAATTTTAATTTTTATAGAACATTTTTGTTTATATATACTTAATTGATATTTACAACTGTACACAAATTACACAATTAGTAAATGTACAATACAACTATTACAATTACATTCTAGAATTTGTGAAGAACTATCCTAAAGAAAAAGTCTCGGAAGATTATTGGGAATGGAGTGAGAATCAAGTTGAGAGACTAACGGATTCGATTAGGTATGTAGCTTGTAATGGAAGGATAGGTATCTGCTTTGGGCCAAATCTACGACTTATGGTACATTTGTGTTAATTTGTGACATAATAAGAACATTAAGGACTTTACCAACGATTTTGGATTGTAAGGATTGGATAGGACTTGGAAGGTTGTGTGGAGCCCCCAAGCTTTACTCCGTACGTCTAACTGGGTCTAATAACTGCTATGTGAATAAATCAAATTTTGCGATTGATTAGGAGTTTTGGACGCTTGTCGTGTAAGTGTTGGAGTAGTCGGAAATGACGAGAAGCTGCTTGTCTTTTACGTCTCTTCAATAAAACTAATAATAGAAAGCACAAATGTAGATAAATTATCTCTATAGCAACAATTGTTTTGAGATTAGAACAATTTTATACATATACTAATGGGCTCTAATTTCGAAGGAAAAATTAATCTAGGTATATATATTTTTTCTATTTAAGGCTTACGATATCCAGTCCACTCCAAAAGGTATGGTTCTCCTCATCAACAACGAATATTTCCCAAACAGTTCATTCGAAAGAAGGGAAGGATCCGAAAAAGATTTTCAAGAATTGAAAGCGCTTTTCAAGCACCTCGGTTTTAAAGTCTTACCTTATTATAATCTCAGGTATCAAGTGAGTAATCTTTTTTTTATCATTTTGTTCAAAGTAGCATTGTAAAACGCTAGAATTATAATAATTGTTATTACCAAAAAAGTATAGACTCCACAGTCAAAAGAAATATCCATGTCAATAAAATAACCTAACCTATAGGTTACCTCCATTATAGAAAACGGTATTCAAGAAAATTAAGTAAATAATCATGAAGCTTAACAAAGCCGATAATTGGTTGTCCCAGGACGCCAAATCCAAAAACCAAAGATAGCTCGGTTATTCCCTCTATATTCGGTATAGCACTAACTATTATTAGCTGTTTTAAATCAATCCTGATAAAATATTCTAACCTTAATTTTGTTTTTTATTTGTATATTCCAGTCATTGATGAACTTCACTATCTTCTAATGAGTCAGTTTGTTACAGTGCTCCTATAAGTCAATTATTGGAACACTGCGCTGAAATCTGAAGCTGGGAAGTAGAGGTTTTTGACATCTCTGCTGATGATGGATCACATCCCTCTACTTCAGTTCTGTATCGTTTTAATATCATAATAAGATAGTGATAAGCTATTACACTTAGGCCTCGTCTAGATTAAATTATATAATTATTATCTCATACAAGATACTTTGTCACGTTTGAGGAATTCACGAGGGTTATAAAGAGCTTCGCCCTGCTAGAGGCCCATTGGAACATGGACTGCTGCATCCTCTTCATCATGACCCACGGGCACAGGGACAAGGTGAACCCGCACGCCGTGGACCTCCTCACCGTCGATAACAAGTTCGTCTCATCCGACTGGGTCAAGGAGCAGTTCAACTCGGAGAACTGTCGCTCCCTCATGAACAAGCCAAAGATCATGTTCTTCGAAGCCTGTAGGTAAATTATTGCGTATAATAATCTAAGAGTATCATGTTTCCTAGCCTATTCCTAGTCATCTTTAGAAATTCGTAACACACAAAAAACAGAGATTGAAGCTAGAATTCCGGTAGCTATAGACTTTCCAAGGGTAGATCACTTCACGTATCTATCTATGGTAACAGGATATTTCTTGAAGTTAGCCAGCGAATAATGAGGGCTAACAGGTGTCATTTTAGGATTAGTAACCACCTGAGAAGCTCTGCGATCTCCCGCCGTACAAAGTGTTTCCTCTACAAAACCCCGCCTGTCCTCACATATGGATCAGAGACTCGGACCCTAGTCCAAAGAAAAATGATTACTTATCTTTGAAAGAAACATTCTTCGCCGTATTTTCGGACCCGTTGAAGTCGAAGAGAGCTGACTAAGAAGAACGAACAATGAGATATATGATCTGTATGGGGGACGGATGTGATGAAGCGCATCAAGTAGTGGTGGGTCGTTCTGGGTGGAACGGAACTTGAAATAGGGTCCAGCTTTGAACCGGTTTAGACGGTTTAGACCAAGTTTTTGGTAATAAACCAACGCCAAAAGATTTGTCGTTTCGTTCCCTCGGTGTAGTAGAGTTTTTACAGCCTCTCTGATTTCGTTCTACCCAAGATCGTTCCGACTGCTTTATTGAGTTGATCCTGCCGCTCTTGATTCTCTCCCCCTCTCCATCGCCCCTCTACCCCGCGCATGGGCCTCTTTAAAAAAAACCGCTTTATTTGAAATTTCCTATTTTACCGACAGAGCTCGGCTTTTTCTTTCGGATTCAGATAAATGAACCATACAAGGTTTTACTGCATATGTAATTGAATGATATTTTCGCTAATTGTTCAAAAGCTAATGAAACTGTGTTTGTTTTTTTTTTTTTTTTTTTTTTTTTTTGAACATTCTTGCTAAATTGTGCAATATACTTTTGGAAACTTTTTCCAGAAAAAAATTTTTGATTGAATAAAACTATTTCAAAAGTTTACATTTTTTTAATAACTATACTTAACTATTTAAACCTTCTTAATATTATAGTTCCTGTAAAATTTGTATTTATAAAATAGAAAGAGGACAGCCCGAAGTGACAAGAAGGGATGAAACGAAAATGCATGGTATATCGGTAGTAGGTTAGTCAAACAGACTTGGAACGAAAAGTGGAACAGACTGTAAAATCTCATTCCACTTTTAACTTGGAACGGCCCTTCACTAGTATGTAGAAGGTTAGTCAAACTGGTATGGAACGAAGACGAAAACTGGAACTGGTTCCAATAGTGAAACGGAACGTAAAATCTCGTTCCATTTTTAAGTCGGAACGACCCTTCACTAGCATCAAGCTTAGGAGACTGCGTTGGGCAGACCGCATTTCCATAATGAAGGAAGAAGAAATACCCAAGAGGTTGCCGGACGGAAGGTTGCAAGGAAAAAGAGGAAGAGGCAGATCGCGTCTTAGATGGGACGCTTATTATTAGACGCCGTTGTTTAGGACGCTGAGGAATTGTTGAGCACCAGCAACTGGCGAGCGACTGCAGAGGACAGAGCTGCCAGGCGGAGGGTCATTGAGAGGCCAAGGACCACATCGCTCTTTAGTAGTCACAGAATAGTAGTATTAGTAGCAATACACAATAAATGATTTGTGATGTTTGTAAATGTGCCTTAACATTCTTTCCCACATCTAAGACAAAATTTTTTGTCACGTTGATATTTCTGGTCGTGAAGGCTTTGATGTGAACCCTTAAATAATAGATCACCACATTGATTATGATAGCACATGATAGATAGCACTTACTAATAGATCACAAAAAACTGTATTGTATGGTATTATCCTTTCTTTCTCGATTTAACCAGAAATATGGTCCTTGTAGAACCCCGGCCTCCTCAACTCAGACCTGTTCTCAGCGGTTTTTTCCATCATCTCACACCCACAGTCCGAAGGTCGTTTTCCACATCTTAGAACCAACGAAGTCGATGCCTATCTCTTCTTCACTTTGTGATTTACCTCTTCTGTTTATACGTACAAACCATCTTATTTATTTCTTTATATTGGCTACACTATCTGAGGATGCGAATCGGCTCTTCAGTCTTCATAATGGGGATTTTCCATTCCCTCATTTTTAGTATTTTTTCTTCAAGTAGTGCCAATGTCCAGGTCTCGTACCTAACTACCGGTAGTAGAATCGTAAGATAAACTCTCAAATTTAATTTTTTTGGATAGAGTCAAAGGACGATCTCCGACCTCCCGACAAAAATGTTAGACACTGACCCAAACAGCCGAAACCCAGAGGACCAAATAGAAAGAAAGAGTGTCCTTTTAAAAAACGAAAATATTTAATAAACTCTGGAAAGAACAGCAATGGTCGAATATCTTTCGATCGTTAAAATTCGTTCCTAACAGATTATTAAAAGGATTAAACGAGAAGTTCGAGTGTCATTTGTAAAAAATGTAATAATTAAAAAGTTGATTGGCTGGGAAGGAGTGGCCTAAGATATCCTTCGGCCGTCCAAAATCGTAAGATCCTGACAGATCTGAAACTCGTATTCTTCAGTGGCTATGGGGGCAATGTAGCGACCTTCTGTCAATCCCACCTCGAACCTCCGCCTATAAAGTTTTGAAAGAACTATATCTGCATTGAAAAAAACTTTCATCTGAGACCAATATCACCTATTTCCTTGATCTCTGACATATTATACTTGGGATGCTCTTAACAATTCCAGGTTGAGGCAATATACTTTGTGGATCTGTGAGAGGGGAGTACCATAAAGATAGATTAATGATTTTAGGATGATTAAGTATTCATTAGCTGCCTCCTGGTATTTAGACTTATCCTGCTAACCAATTACTATACGTATATACAAGAAACTTATTGTTATTATCGTTATTATTAAATAATAAATTTGATTTAGAATAAAAACAAAATTGTGCGACCTTTTCACTGTGGCTTACAATTGTTTAATAACCTAAAGTATGAAATAATCCTTCCTTCTTTCCCTATAAAGAGTACATCAGGAAGATATTTAAGCCCAATAAACATGAAAAATAAGTTATTATGTTTTGTTTACAAATATAATGATTTAGTGAGATAATTCATTGGATAACGATAAATTATATTATTAACATCAGTTTATATTTAAGGGATATAAATGTAGTAATCCACTTTCAGAACGAAGGGCCCTAAAATAATGCAGGTGAAGAGGCCTAGGAAGCTGTTGCGGGACAAGATCCCGCCACACATAAGTGACATGATCTGTATCCATTCCTGCCTTCCGGGTAATATATAAAAACTAATTATACTTATTAATTATTATTTTTATCTATATTATTCTGTTTTGTTATTTATTTCAAACAGTCATAATCAAGATAGTGAATCATACGCAATAAAAACTGAAAAATATATGCTAATATATTGGATAAAATGTTCAATTAAATACCAAAAATATGCAACTATCAACATTATTTAGAAAAATTAAAAAATCCAATACATTTTTATACATTAGTACAGACTCAAGTTTAAATAATTGTTTTGAAAAGTAAATCAATAGGGAGAAGACAATTAAGAAACTAAAAGACAAGGCGAATATTAAAAAAGAAACACGTTATAAAACTTAATTTTAATTTACTTTACCAAGCTTTTCTGATCCAGAGCAGTTTTTTAAAAAAAGTTTGTTCAAATTTTGACTTCTTACTTGTTTTATTTTTGCTTTGCTGTTTTTATGTCCTGTGTAGTTGATAAACTTCATAAAACCGTACAGTAGTTGATACAGCTTCATCAAAACAAATGCAATATATAATGTTTACCTCACCCTTAAATGTCTCAATGGAGAACTCATATATGAACTTTTCAACAAGATCTTTCGTCTTTGCAAGTGTAATTTTCGGCATTTTAGGATTACACAAATAAAATGTTAACAAATAATGTGGCTTGGTGGACACAGCGTGAGAGACTAGGTAGTGGAATTATGGTAGGAAGAAGGGAAATAAAAAAATTTAAGTAATATTCCAAGTACATGAGAATGAGAAATCAATTCGATACAACAATTAAATAAAGAGAAGCAAATGAATCAGAACCTGGACAGACTTGAACTCATTCATTAGAAGGGAAAAAAGAATAGGATGAGTCCCGTAGATATTTTACGACTTTCATTCGTATATAATTTTTCGTCTGCTCAGAAACATCAATGATCTCAAATGCCAAATACTGATATACCGGATATGTATAGTACAAATATCTGTAAATGATTCTAAATACCTCAAAACATATATATTTTGATGATAATAGATGTTTTAATGGCTAGTATAAATATGCATATGCATATATTTCACAGCCCTAGACATAATGCAAACTCGGTTCACTACGGTGCACAGTGCTTCATCAATGGACAAAAAACGAAGTATTTTTATCGAGCTGTTTACCTTTTGGTATTCTTAAATATACCTCAGACAACTGTTTAGTATGATTATATCATTGTTTACATATTCGTTTAAGTTTGTAAAATTCAAGGTTACAAGTGCTCTGGTCCTATAGGAAATTTAATGCTAAATCCGTAAATATTGTCAACATTTGAAAAATCTTACAGATATTACAGCTTTTATGGCAAATAAAAAACGTGGGTTACCCAAAAAAATCTTGAATTTTCATATATCTGCTACGAATTGAAATAGAAAGGTGCGGTCAGTGGCATTTTTCTTCATTATTAGTCTGGTTCGCTTCAATTTCCTTTTCACACTAAGAGGGAATCACCCTGTATAATCTGTAAATCATATTGCTGATGTTTTGATTCTTCATATGTTTTGTCGTATTGACACTTTTATACCATCCTACTTAGTACGTACTTCAACTGATATAAAACCTTTCCAACAGGATACGAGTCCTTCACATTTTCCAAAACCGGGTCATGCTTTATCCAGGAGCTTTGCGAAACTATCAAAGCCGAAGGCAAGACCTTACATCTCATTGCCATCCTCAATAATGTAGGTAACTTTAACTAATGTAATTTATTGCAATATTTAAATAACATTATAATATTATTATTTAGTTATTTATCATTATGATTTGTTCATTTGGCCTTGATAATTGGTAACCTTTCCATTGGAGAGAAGCTACTATGTATTTGATAAAGTTCATATATATATTTACACCTTTTGGCATTTGGCAGTAACTATATTTGATATTTAAAAATAAATAATATCAATATGGATGATATCAATCCATAAAATATCAGTATGAAAGAACAATGAAATGAGGAGATGTTATGTTTCATACAGCTGTATCCCTGAGAGCTTTCTATATAGATACACGTCCTTTACTTTTCATTCCTTCTATATCTCGTCGCTATTGTCCTGATGCTTGAACCAGGCTCAACAGCTGAAATGTCACAAAATCGTTTTACCCATATATTTTTAAAATTTTTACCAGAGCTCGAAATCTATATACTCCTTATCATAGAATTGCGTTTTTCAAAATACCGAGAATAACCCAAAGGAAACCCCTAATTCTTATTGTTACGGGCCACTGGGGGTATGACTAATCAAATCACAACTTAAATACTAAACACTAATTTATTTACAACTTAATAAATACAAATAGGTCCCTTAAGCTACTTAATCTAATAACAATTATACTTAGGTCTAATTACACTAATATGTATATTACACTATACTTATCTTTAATAACTTAATACTAGATGTCACAATTATACATAAGAATCTATTACACTGACACAGAGACTGTTACTACATTCACTGACACTGTTTATCACTGTCACTAACTCACAGACTGAACTGTCACTGACACTTGACTGGTTGATCGTTACTTGATCACTGACACATGGATACTGACTCCCAGGCTGGAAGTCGGCCTATTTAAAGCGCCGCCGAACATTCTAGATCTGGCCAGATTACAGGCCTGGGGCCTTCTGGGGCGCCGTGACCCTTCCAGGCCATCCGCCGCCCTTCTCGGCTACCTGCTCGCCCATGCCCACGGCACCACCAAATCTAAGCCACCCTGGCGGCCTTTCCAGCTACACTGCCCCCTTCTTAAAAGTGCTCTGCCCCAGAGCACGATTTGGAGCAATTAGATGCGATAATCTTCTTTCGAAGTAGTCGCCGTTTGATCTCCAGGGGTTAAATGTGCACACCAATATGACTATCCCAGAGTTGGCAAATGTCTCTTCAAGCATGTGTCTTACGGTCTTCCATTCCCGGCCGTCATATCCACAGCCCAACTTGGGGATGGCGAGCTTAGTGAGATGCAGTCTTAAAAGCTGGCTGCGCAGGTCGTTGAGGCTTCGCTGTAGTGCGCCGTACGTTGATTTCTGACGGGAGGCACGCTTGGTAACCAAGTAAAACAGATGCTGGCCTCCGTGCGTTTGGTGAAGCGCCCTTCCAACACTGGGTCCTTGCTGTTCTAATTCTTCAGCTTCGGCAAACTTCTTCCTGAAAACAGTTGCGATCCCTCGAGAGTTTCTCAGATCTTCAGGGACGTAATGGGCCAGAGCATAGTCCACTGGTAGAGAAAAGATGTCTCTGTAGATTGTTTGAGTCACTCCACGAGCACCTAAAACTTCAGGCCGCGCAACTGGGTCGTTATTGGCCCTAAAGTGAGAGAGATGCCTCACTTGTTGGTCCTCGGTTGGGCCATGATCTCCTTTGAATGGGGCCAGTCTATTAAAGTGGACTACCTTGGGTTTTCCTCTTGGCTGCTTCCTGATCCTATAGATGATGTCATTAATCCTGTCGATGATCTCATACGGGCCATCCCAGGATCTCTGAAGCTTGGGTGAATAGCCCTGCCTTCTCCGAGGATCATGTAGCCATACCAAGTCCCCAGGCTGGAAGCCACCTTTCTCTCCCCTGATGTCGTAACGCTCCTTCATTCTGTCGCTTGCTTCTTGAATGTTTGAACGAACCTTTTCGTGGATAGCATTCATTCGCATCCTTAGATTCGTGACATAATCTTCCCCGGCGACTTCTTCATCAGGCTTGAAACCAAATTTCAGATCACAGGGCAAGCGAAGTTCTCTGCCAAACACCACTCTGGCGGGGGTCTGCCCTGTCGTTTCATTAACTGAACTGCGGTAGGCTAGAAGGAATAGGTGAAGGTACTGGTCCCAGTCCCTCTGGTGGTCGGAGACAACCTTAGACAAATACCGACCCATGGTCCTGTTCATGCGCTCTACCATGCCATCAGATTGCGGATGAAGAGGCGTCGTCCTAGTCTTGCGTATTCCTAGTGTCTCACACATCTTGGAGAAGACTGCAGACTCAAAATTCCGTCCCTGGTCAGTGTGAAGCTCCATTGGTACTCCAAACCTGCTGACGAGCTGTTTAACAAGAACGTCCGCAACTGTGACGGCTTCCTGATTCGGAAGAGCATAAGCCTCCACCCACTTAGAGAAGTAGTCCATGGCCACAAGAATGTACCGGTTACCTTCATCAGTCAAAGGGAAAGGGCCAGCGACGTCAACTGCTATTCTCTCGAATGGAGCTCCCACGTTATACTTCTTCAATGGGGCCTTCTTTCTCCTCATCGGTCCATTGGAGGCCGCACACGTCGCGCAGCGCCTGCACCAGTCTAATACGTCCTCTTTAAGATTAGCCCAATAGAAACGCTCACGTACTTTTTCCAATGTACGGTGAACTCCAAGGTGGCCGCCAGATACTCCGTCGTGAAGTTCCCTAAGCACTTCAGGCACTCTTTTCTTTGGGACGATGAGCTGTAGTCTGCGCTGATCTCCCTCTGTGTTCTCCAATGCTCGCTTCAACAGCCCGTTGTCCACTAGAATGGAGTCCCATTGAGCCCAGTACGTTTTTGTATTCTTCGACATTGGAGCAACATCCTGCCAGGATGGTCTTCTGTGCCCTGAAAGCTTCCACTGCTTTATTGGTTTCAAATCAGGGTCCTCGTCTTGTTCCTTCGACACCTCTGCATCTTGCCAACTGTCGATGACAACAGTAGTCCTCATCACTGTCGCCTGCTTCTCCTCTTGCCGGGAACAGTGGCTGCATTTTTCGTCACAAGGTCTCCTCGAGAGTGCATCTGCGTTCTTATGAGTGTTTCCCGAGCGATGAACTGACTCAAAGTCATATTCCTGAAGGCGCTCAATCCACCTCGCAACTTGTCCTTCTGGTGACTTGAATCGCAGTAACCACATTAGAGCCGCGTGGTCCGTTCTCAGGAGAAACCTTCTTCCGTACAGATATTTATGGAAGTGCTCTATGGATTTTACAACTGCCAGAAGCTCCTTCCTCGTGACACAGTAGTTGCGCTCTGGGGCTGATAATGCCTTGCTGTAGTAGCCAATTACTCTTTCCTCCCCGTCTTGCAACTGGGAAAGTACACGTCCAATAGCGGTGTTACTGGCGTCAGTGTCGAGTATGAACTTGCCTTCGGTGCGTGGATAGCTTAGGATAGGAGCACTACTTAGCCTGTTTTTCAGCTCCTCGAAGGACTTTTGGCACTCGAGGTCCCAATGGAAAGTGCGTTTTTCTTCGGTAAGCCTGGTGAGGGGTTTTGCAATGCTAGCAAACCCTTTCACGTACCTCCTGTAGTAGGTACAGAGCCCGAGGAAACTCCTAACTTCGTGCTTGTCGCGAGGTACCGGCCAGTCGGTGATAGCCGTAATCTTCTCCGGGTCAACGGCGACTCCTTTGTCAGAAACAACATGCCCCAGGTAGTTTACTTGGCTCCGGAAGAGGTTGCACTTCTTTGGGTTCAGCTTCAAATTAGCTGCACGCAGCCGTTCGAAGACCTTCTCGAGATTCTTCAGATGGTGGTTGAAGGAGTTTCCTAGCACAATGATATCGTCTAGGTATATCAGGCACGTCTCCCATGAAAGACCTCTCAGCACACTTTCCATCAGCCTCTCGAACGTTGCAGGAGCATTACAAAGCCCGAACGGCATTACCGTAAATTGCCCCCGTGCCGATTGAGAATGCTGTCTTCTCCTTATCCTCAGGAGTCAATCCAACCTGCCAATATCCACTGCGGAGATCCAAAGTGGAGAACATCTTACAGCCTTCCAAGGTGTCCAGCGTATCGTCGATCCTTGGAAGCGGATAGCTGTCCTTCTTGGTGACATTGTTAAGAAGGCGGTAGTCGACGCAGAATCTCGTACTGCCGTCTTTCTTCTTCACCTGTACAACAGGAGACATCCAGGGACTACTCGAAGGCTCAATGACACCATCAGCCGCCATCTCTTTAATAATCCTCTCTGCGTCTTCTCGTTTGGCTAACGGCAGCCTCCTCGGAACCTGTCGAATGGGCTTCGTATCTCCTGTGTCAATCTTGTGCTGGACGATGTTTGTTCTACCCCGAGGTCCTGAGCTGATCTCGAAGACATCCTGCCATTGGGTAACCATGTTCCGCACTTCCTCACTTTGTTCAGGTGAAAGATCACGGCATGATTCCTCCACAAATCTGGATAATTCTTCTGAGAGCTTTCGTCGATTAGTAGAATGCCGTTGCAGCTGTCTTACGATTGAGGTAGCGGTTGTACATTCCCCAATCAGTGCTCCTTTCTTCAGCGCTACCGGATAACTGTTTAGGTTCATCAGACGAACTGGAGTGGTGCGTCCGACCTTAACAAGAGACCTGGCTACCAGCACGCCTCGTCCGAGCTCCTTTTTTTCGTACATTCCGGGCTCTAGTACCACACATTCACCTTCAGATAGTTGGCCTTCAAACGTCCCTTGAGTCACAACCTGGCTCCTTGCGGGTAGAATGGTGTCCTCTAGTAAGAGCACTCGTGAAGAGAGGTCCTTGCCCCGTCGGAGGATGATCTCTTCATCCCTTAATGTCACCACACCCCTTGCCATATCCAGTTTGAGCCCGTATTCAATCATCAAGTCCGTGCCCAATATGACTTCTTCATCTACTTCGGCCACGAGAGCACGGTGCCTCAGAGATTGACCTCCAATGAGGAAGGTGGCAACTGTCTCCCCGTAGACCTGGGCTGGCTGTCCTGTGGCTGTCCGTAGTGCCCAAGTAGTTGGTGAGATCTGCTCAGCGGGAACCGTCTTCGGGCTCAGGATTGTCATCGTTGCGCCGGTGTCCAGTAGAAGGCTTCGCAGCTGCCCGTTCACCATCCCATCCACATAGAAACTGGTCGTCTTGTTTCCTATTGATGCCACTCTGATAGTCTTCCTGGGGCCTTTCATATTACGGGTCGGCAGTTGCCCCTTCTCACCAACCCTCCTTAATTTTCCTTTGGCTTCTTGTTTCATGGACTGGCACTTGTTTCTTCGGTGTCCCAGTTGGCCGCAGTTCCAGCAACGTATCTCCTTGCGGTTCCCGAGGGCCTCCAAAACCTTTCTCACTATCTCCTCGACGCTGGGGACCGCAGCAGGCTCTGCTTCTGCTGCGCAAACTCGTGCATGGACCCTTACTGACTGCTTGACAGCCTCAAACTCCATGGCCTGAGATAAAGCATCGCCTAAAGTTTTTGGCCGGGCGAGTTTCACAGCTTGCTGTGTCTCTGGGTCCCGAAGTCCGTCCAGAAATTTATCTACCGCCAAGCTCTCGTATACATCATCGGTGACCGATGGGTAGGCATTCCTCACAAGCCGGGCGATATCAGCTTCGAATTCCTGTAGCGTCTCAGTGCTCTTTTGGGTCCGGTTTCTTAGTTGTGAGCGGTATAGCTGGTCCATGTGGCGGTGGCCGAACCGCATCTCCAGTCTTCTCACCAGCTCTCCGTAGTTGGACCGCTCCGACATCGGCATCCCCTGGAGTACCCCCAGGGCGTCTCCACGCAAGGCCAGGCACAGCGTTGAAGCCTGGGTCTCTTGAGACCACCCGTGAATTGAAGCCGCTGTCTCAAAGAGAGTCATATAATCCTCCCACGGTGTCTTCCCGTCGAACACTGGAATGATGTTGTGTGTTGGTGGCGTCCCAGCATTGGCAAGCCGAATGGTGTTGTGAGAGCTGCTCTCGGAGGATCTGTCGCTGTCGTCCTTCGGTGGGTTGCTCATGCGTCCCTCAAGGGCTTCTACTCTTAACCTAAGTTCATTTTCAATCGAACAAACTTTTTCTCCTAATCTACACTCTACATCAGCTAACTTTTTGTCCACAGTCTCCATCAACTTATTTTCTACTGTACTTAGCTTACATTCTAGTGTACTTAAATTATCTTTAACATTACTTAACTCAGTACTTAATTCATTTCTTACATTACCTAACTCATTACCTAATTCGTTTCTTACATTACCTAATTCATTTCTTACATTACCTAACTCATTACCTAATTCATTTCTTACATTACCTAACTCATTACCTAATTCATTTCTTACATTACCTAACTCATTGCCTAATTCATTTCTTACATTACCTAATTCATTTCTTACATTAACTAACTCATTACCTAATTCATTTCTTACATTGCCTAATTCAGTTTTAAAAGTTGCAGATAATCTGCTCAAATCGGTCTCAAAATTAACGCTATCTGGGTTTTCCCCCGAGTCTATAAAAAACTGGCGCAAACGCTGCTGCAACACAGTTTTTGATCCGGAGGTATCCAGATCGCGCTCCTCTAATTCCCGTCTCAAATCTGCAACTTTTAAATCATTTAATCTAACGCTTTGAGTAGCCATTTTCCAGTAGCCCAATAATTACAAAACAAATACAGGACAAACAATAGCAATTCAACTGTAAACCCCACACCTGACACCAAATTGTTACGGGCCACTGGGGGTATGACTAATCAAATCACAACTAAAATACTAAACACTAATTTATTTACAACTTAATAAATACAAATAGGTCCCTTAAGCTACTTAATCTAATAACAATTATACTTAGGTCTAATTACACTAATATGTATATTACACTATACTTATCTTTAATAACTTAATACTAGATGTCACAATTATACATAAGAATCTATTACACTGACACAGAGACTGTTACTACATTCACTGACACTGTTTATCACTGTCACTAACTCACAGACTGAACTGTCACTGACACTTGACTGGTTGATCGTTACTTGATCACTGACACATGGATACTGACTCCCAGGCTGGAAGTCGGCCTATTTAAAGCGCCGCCGAACATTCTAGATCTGGCCAGATTACAGGCCTGGGGCCTTCTGGGGCGCCGTGACCCTTCCAGGCCATCCGCCGCCCTTCTCGGCTACCTGCTCGCCCATGCCCACGGCACCACCAAATCTAAGCCACCCTGGCGGCCTTTCCAGCTACCTGCCCCCGGGTCGCCCAGGGTACCCTCAACCTCACCAGACCGTAACATTATCATTTAAGAGTAGGATCTCCATGCTTCTCAGATAACTAGAAGGTACATTCGCTTTCCGCAGTCCACAGCTTCACTAGGGCGTATTCCTTTGCCTTCAACGATCGCTATTATAGTTTGAGTCCTACCGATCCTGCCTCCCAGGATTATAGGCTGAGCATTGACGATAGCTGCAAGAGCCTTCCTTACAAGAGTGGAAGTCATAACATTTATTTAATAATAATACGAAGGAAACACTAATTCACTGTAATAGGAATTGAATATATCCGATCCACTTGTTTTGAGATTTTTCTTCTATATTATTATACTCGAACCAATCTATTCATGATTGAACATAAATGCAATAAGTTCGAGATATTAAGCTACTAACATTCTCCTCAGTCCTTCTTCTGATAGTATAAAATATTCATGCTCCGCAGTCCTTCTTGAGATAATACTTTCTTAGATTGTATGCATCACAGCCTCCACTGGTGTTATATTATACTAGTGACGCAGCTGAGAGAGAAGCGCTGGGATCTCTTGGGGCCTGGCTTGTCCCTCCAAAAGTGGAGGGACAAGTCTGGTTGGGGGATCCCTCAGATTTGAATATAGTGTAAATAAAGTATGAATGTATTTTAAGATTTAATTTAATTTAAATTTTTTATTTATTTTTATTTTATATCTTGTTACTTATTTTATAGATTATTTATATTTTATTTTCTTAGCTTTATGTATTGTATAGTTTGAGATACTTTGTTTATTTTCTTATTATTATTTTATTTTATTTTTTTTTATCTATTCTTTGCATTTATTTTTCATTGTAAATAGTGTGTGAATGGATCTATTTAGTCATCCATATTACCTATTGCCCACATTGAGGCAGATTGTAATACTTTCTCAATAAAAAAAAAAGAAAGATTGTATGCTACATTCACCACTCACATTACTTCCTTACAGTCCTCCCTTAGATATTATTTATTCATTATACGCAATCCTTCCTAAGATAGTCCTTCCTTCAATCCTTTCTTAAATTATGTGCTACCTTCACCACCCGCAGTCCTTCCTAACAGTCCACCTTTAGATAGTATGCTACATACATGATACCGCAATCCTTTCTAAGATAGTCCTTCTTTCAATCCTTTCGCAGTCGTTCCTTAGGTACTATGCTACATTCACCATCCGCAGTCCTTCCTTACAGTCCTCACTTAGATAATATTCATTAATTTTCCGCAATCCTTCCTAAGATAGTCCTTCCGCAGCAGTTCCTTAGATAGTATGCCACATTCATTTTCCACAATCATCCCTGAGATAGTCCTTCAATGCTTTCTTAGATTATATGCTACATTCACCACCCGCAGTCCTTTCTGAGATAGTCCTTGTTTCAATCCTTACATAGTCTGTCCTTAGGTAGTTTGCTATATTCACTCGCTACAATCTTTCATCTTCTGTTCCTAAAAACAATAATGTACACAGATATTAGTGTTCCCCGATCGATGGGTACTCATAATGGCCTCTAAAAGATTTATCGTAAATTGGCCTGTTTATCGTACACAGAGTAACATGTATATATTTTAATTATCAGTTTTCAATAATTAAATATCTCTATTGAAGGATATGGTTTCCAGGTCGATATGAAGCTGAGGAAGCGCTTTGTGGAGAAGAGCACAATCCCCTACCAGGCCCTCTACATCGAGAACTGGAGCTTCAACAAGCTCATGTTCCTCTCGAACCGCGCAGTCAAGTACTACAAGGCCGTTTGGGATACCCTTGGCGGTAAGAAGAAGGAATACGAAACCGAGAAGCCCCCTGCCTCGAGGCCGCTTCTCATTTCCAAGGAGGAACTGAAGAAGGCACTAACTGGTCGGTGAAATATACTCAAGTTGATCGAATTAGTGTTGTAGTTTACTACGTAGTAGTGTAAAGTAATAAAATTGAACCTTAGTTTCCTAAACTAAAATAGCTAGAATCGGAAATGGAGTGCGAAGTTAAGAGACTGGTGAAATTAAATGGGTATAGAGTTTACTATGAAAAGATAAGTAATGTGGTTTGGGCTGAATCGGCAAAACATAGAACATTAAGCTGTTTATTGGTAAGTTCATTGCTAAAAAAGGAATTACTAAAAACAGTTCTTCTTAACAACTAAACCGATATTCTGAAGTTCCTAAAAAATTGCCTGCTTTTTAATCCCATTTAATAGTTGATTCGGAACAAGAAGAAAATGCCTCTAACCACGGTGTAGTAAACAGCAACTAAAAAGAAATAAATGAAAAACAAATGTGTATCTGTGGCACTTGTGAATACTCTATTTAGTGCATTTTGTGTTTTTGAATTTTGGGTAATCTGTATCACCATCAAGCTATTTTTTTCCCCATTTATTTGTATCTAATGGACTTAGTTATGTGGTTAATAGAGAGGTGAATATTCATTTGTGAATTTTTGATTTCAGGTATTATTGAGAATAGATTAATACCTGAATATAAAAAGCAGATAGGTAATGTTGCTAAATCTATAACGGAGGAAGTGACCTAGAATGATGAAGTCCATGATGAAGCAATGAAGACCTGAAAAAATATTTTAAGTGGTCAATCGACACTATCCGAATAAAATATTGATGCAATTTTTAAAGAGTGTAGAAAATTATTTAAATAAAACTTAATTTTAATTTTTTAGCTATTAATAAAAAATAAAAGTGCAAAGTTAATAGGTTTCCTGCAGGAAACATGATCGAGAAGGCTGTTCCGACTGGCTTTGCTTCTTCAAATTATCGAGCTGAGCAGGAAGCCATATGTGAGGCATCGAGAGTACTTAGGACACTTGAGAGAACAAAGAACTCCAAAATAGTATTCCTTACTGATGTAGCATCAGTGTTGCAATCTCTTAGATCGAAATGGGGTAAGGGCCTGAAAAATGGAACTCGAATGCTTGATGGCTATCGACAAAAAGGTCATCCTGCAGTGGATTTCTGGACACTGCGGACTCGCTGGAAACGAGAGGGCGGACCAGCTGGCCAAGGAAGGAGCTTCAAGTGAGCTGTTCACCGATGTGCGGACCAAGCTCCATGGTGACCTGGAGGACCTTAAGAGGACCACTGAATTCCTCATCTTGACCCCCGACCTGGCCATCTAAGGGAAGATCACAGAAGAAGGCGAAGAAGTTAATAGGTATTAAGTAGTCAAAATTTACTAAAAAGGTAAGCTATTTAAGTGAAGATTGGAACTTTTTCCCCTCTCAAATAGCCAAATCACCCCTCCCAAAGTTATATAAAATATCTAAATATCTCTCTAAAGAGGCAAAATGATATAGATACCAGTTGCACGCCCAACCTCTTTCCTATCGTCCATCATTCTAACCAAGGTCCCGGGACCATCTTCTCTTCAGGCGCCTCGGAGGGTTATCTATTTATCGTATGTTCTCCACCGATTTTTTCCTGATAAACCTGCTGAATCGAGAATTGATTTATCTAACCGATACATCTCTAGCACACAGTAATACATAATATGTAATTAGTGAAAATCTATTCGGAGAGGGTATGGTTTGCATTGGTCACTGAGAACGTCTAATGCAGTATCCCTTTTCTTGCCCGCTGCTAAGGCAAATAGCACTCAGTCCGTTTTTTGCTCCATTTTTAAGAGAAGTCAACTGTCAAACTGTCTCTTGTATTAAGCTGAAGGGTAGAATACTTAAAATTTGTTGATAAATAAGTATTAGTCATTTTCCTTTATATAAATTCGAAGAAACTGATTAAATTAAGAGATTGAGCTGAAAGAGAAATTAAAATCGTTGACTTAATGAAAATCATTTTCTAAACGCTGAAGAAATACAAACCAACAAACGCGCATTTTTCATCCCTATCTCCGTTACATGCCAACAAGGTTCAATTAAATCAAAGAAGCAGAAAACAATCATGGAAGCATTGTAACAGCTGTTTCAATGGAAATTTCTGGAATGGGAATAAGTTCAAGTTAACCTCCCTCACTTTGGTATGAAGTAAACAAGACTTATTATTAGTTATGTACATACAGTTCTAAATTCTAAGTGCCAATACATGGAATCGGTAATTAACTGTTGAATTCTTTTGGGAATCGGGAACTAATTTAATAAAAAGAACATTTATATTACAACAAATAACAAAGTTTGTGAATGAAAGCTTTCCTAATACAGAATATTTAATTTTTCGATAAGAATACCTTTCTCACTTGTTGAATGGAGATACGCGAGAGTGGTTGTAAACTTGTAACGGTGGTAGCTTTCCTTATTATCGCCGATAGCAACATGTATAAATAAACATATTGGTGTGGTAAGGAGCTTAGCAATTACAAATTTTGAAATGTTCAAAAGTAAGATTTTTTTTTTTTCTATTTGCAAAAAGTGGCGGTCGATATTTTTCGTTGATGAAATCTCGGAATCTGTGACAATCATAAGCGCGGTTATTTTTTTACTAATTTTTAGCACTAATATGATATAAAATTATGTTAATAGATGTTAGATGTCATGTAAGTTAACGAGAATAGTCAGCATACTTTAGTTTTATATATATTTTTCTTTCAGACGTATAACCTTCAATCAACACCTAAAGGCTACGTTCTTATAATCAATAATGAAACATTCACAGAAGGGGATTATGAGAAAAGAGAAGGCTCAGAAAGGGATTACGACGACCTCAAAAATCTGTTCAGAAGCCTCGGCTTCAAGTGCAAAAGTTATTACAACCTCAACTACAAGGTAACTCTTCCATCTTCAATGTCGCTGTATCATATTACAAAGTCTTATCTATAGCATAATATAACCTTCTAATAACAAAATATTGTTTTTGTTTATACATAATCACAATGAAATATAAATTTAAATTAAGGTATAAAATTTTAGTATATTTTTCCAATTAAAACAGTATTGTCATATGTTTGTTAATAAACAACAAATAATTCAAAATACTATCCAGCTAGAATGAAAATGACGATCAGGAGTCTTAAGTTTCCAACCGTATCAGAATAGCAGGTCACAGTCCTTCTAGTGTCCGACTAACATGGGCTATAATATAAACTACTTATAATAAATGAGTTTATCAAATAATTGTTTTATTTATTTTTTTTTTTTTTTCCATTTTACTTGTATTCCTTCTGAATTACTTCAATAAATTTTTGAAAAATTAAATTAAAATTATGAATATGTGTTTTCCATTTATTGCTCAGCCCAAAAATATTCTTTAGCCCAAAAGCCAAACTCAAAATTTTGACTTCACGGCTTCGTTAGGAGTAGTTAGAAGGTAAACACACTACAAGTCCCCGCTCCTGGGGGGTGAGCTTACGGTTGGGAGGGAGAGGAGGAGATCCAATTTTTGGGTTCTTCGATTATATCTCGAAAACTAGACTCTAGGAAAATATGCTACAGATCAAAATTAAAGCGAATTAAATTTCATATAAAATTGTTAATGTACATATTTGTCGATATTTCAACGGTTTTCGAGATATACGTTATTAAAAATTGATAATTTTCGAGGTAAAAAATTTTGTTTACCTCACTTTTTATCAAGCATTTGCTGCAAGATCCAGAAACGCATATATTAAACTAAAGTAAATGTAATGCTCTACAACTTTGATTTTGACATTTTTTCTCAAAAACGATCGTGGAAGGCACTAAAAGCAAATGTTTGACAAAAATTGAGGTAAATTTTATTTTGTTGTGAAAACTATGAATTTTCAATAACCTATATCTCGGAAACCGTTGGAAGTTAGACAAATATGTAAGGAATCAATTTTATAGGAAATTTTATTAGCTTTCATTTTGATTTAAAATATATTTTTCTAGAGCCCACCGTTTTCGATATATAATTGAAAAACCCATAGAGTTATAGTACTATGGAGAGGTCCTTCCCGTATATTGTTCCGTGAGGGGCGAGACCAAAACATTAACTGGCCACGCCCACTATGCCCAACTTGCGACTTGCATTCCATATGGACTAGAGCAATTGAAAGGGTAAATAAAATAAGTAAATCACTGAAGTAAATAAAATAAAAGCAGTATAAAGCCTAGGAAACCAAAATTTGAACTGATAAGCGGCTAATATACTGATAATACGGTGCACTCCAAAATGGCTGTCTGCCCTGGCTATTGAGACGTAAGCCCCCTCCACTTGCCTGTAACTCCATGGAAAAACCAAAAATGGAACCTTCTCCCCTCTCCCCCACCGTTAGCTTAGTATGTTAATCTTCCAACTACTCCTAACGAAGCTGTAAAGTCAAAAATAATCGCATATTCCATGCACTCTACGTCCCTCATTTCAGTACTCATTGACTGGACTAGTTATGTTAAGTAAAACTCTACTACTAATTATTATGGCTTTAATGTATTGAATATCTGTTGGATAGGAATTTACCAAAGTGATCAGGTCCTTTGCGCTAATGGATGACCATTGGAAGGTGGACTGCTGCATCTTGTTCATCATGACTCACGGTCACAAGGACCGGGTGAACCCACATGCCGTGGACCTTGCCACCACCGACAACAAGTTCGTTTCGACAGATTGGATCAAAGAAAAGTTCAATTCTGAGAACTGCAAACCACTGATGAACAAACCAAAAATAATGTTCTTTCAAGCTTGCAGGTAATAATGAATTTCTATAGGGTTAGCCGTAAGAGAATAGTTTTTTTAGAACCAATGGAGGTATAGACACCTTTGTATCCAAAACATGAAGTGACTCCTCCTTTTAATTCTTCTTCCAATTGTACAACAGACCATCCCTGCTCCCTGGTATCCTCTTATAACTTCCGTTAGCCTGTACGTCGTTAGAAAGTCATTCTTCCTCGATTCCTACCATCAACAACGAAGTCTTCCTCTGCTTCTCGTCTTATGTATATCCTCTTTTCTTATTCCTTTGTAGATCTCATCCTCTGACATACGAGCCAGATGGCCGATCCAACTCAGTCTTTCCAGATACTATGTCCGGCTCACGTAGGGGGTTATAAACTTTTTGATTAGTTCTCCTGTGATATGTTTATACGACTCTCCTAGGTTCATAGATACGCCACAGAATTCTTCTTCCAAAAGCATGTAGGCTTCGATCATCCGTTCGAGATATTATCTATGACTCTGAGCCGTATGTTAGTACTGGTCTAGCGTCTTATACAATCTTAGCTCGATATTCACTGTCGGAAATTTACTTCTCTATCTTTACTTAAGTTTCTTTGCATTTTAGTGTAACATCGTTTGGCTATGAGTTTTCTCTCGATTTCCTTTACGTTTTCATTGACTGTGATTACTAGTAACCCCTTTTTCTTCTTCTTTTAAACGATGTTTCTCTTCACCGGTTTCCGTCAGGCGAATATTTTTTCCACTGTTCCCAGCCCCACTAATCACCGCCCCTCAGACCTCTTCCTGCCATTTCCTCCGCTATTTCATCCTCCCATCTCCTTTCTGGGAAGGAGATCTTCTATTTCTCGGAGGATTCCACTTTCTCACCATTTCAGGCAATCTTCCAGGAGGCATGTCCATACCATATTAACTTTTTTCTTCATAACATCTTCCGTTATAAATTCTTTCACTTGTTCGAAGGTATAACGGCCAAACTGAACAGAATCTAACTGGAGGCTAAGTATGTAAGCCATTTTTTTCCCTTTAATTAAGGAACTATATTGATGAATTGTATTGTATATTACTGTTTATAGAAACCTTAAATTTAACTATAACAATGGCTTATTTGATTTCGATAGTGATTCAATAGAAATTTCAATGGAAAGCTGGCTTATCTCTTATTTTCTAATTTAGATAATGCTTCATTTTTACTGTTAATTAATGCTTAAATTTCAACTAAGCAAACAAACTCTAGGGATAACGGGCACAGCCAGATGCTGGTGAAGAGGCCCAAAAAAACCAATGCTCAGGATGGAACACAACCCCACATCAGCGATTTGCTCGTCATACATTCCTGCCTCCCAGGTCAGCTGTTATTAATTTATTTTAAATTAAATTATTAATTTATTAATTAATAATTACACAAGTAATAATAATTTTCTATTTTCTTCTCTTCTCTGGATCCTCCTTTTACTTCATTCTTTCCAACAATTAGATTAGGGAACTAAAATTGCGGTATGGAAAATTCTGATTTTTTATTAAAATTTATCATCGTTCAAATTTGTTTATTTATTTATCTTGGGTTTTATCATAAAATATATTCTTATTTTAGTTATATTCTTATTTCAGTCTAAGTTAAATGTTTTATGTATGAATAAAAATTATGGCTGCGTATAGCGAATATACGTCGATATAATATGCCGAGTTCGAGTCCGACAGCAGGCAAAATATTCATTTTCTGATATTTTGGTCGTTACTTCGAAGTCGAAGACCCTTTTGGGGTAAACCCAGCCTCTACAAAGTGAGTAACATTAAGTAGAGGGAAAACCTGGCGTTTGAGCGTGATTTAGGCTAAATCTTCTCGTTTCACAACCGTTGGCCTAGTAACAGTACGTCCTTATCTTAGAAACGGAACCAAAGACCGTTCTTAAGTTGTTAATGATACAGGTTTTTTTTTTTTTTTTTTTTTTTTTTTTTTTTTTTTTTTTTTTTTTTTTTTTTTTTTTTTTTTTTTTTTTTTTTTTTTTTTTTTTTTTTTTCCCAACTTAATTAATAACCAATCAACTGACGATTGGAGGGGCAAGTGGATGAAGGTGATATGTAACATTTTTGGAAAAACTGTGTTATCTCTTTACATAAGAAATATCCGTTAACATTTTAAATGATATATATTTAACATTTCCTATTTCCATTCACGTGAGTTTGATAGAAGGCTTAAAACTCAGAAATATAAATTTCTTATATAAAACTGATACCACAAAAAAACCTGCGAATGACAAACTTTTACGTCAGTTTTCATGAAACGCGTAATATGTTTCTTTTATTACCTTCATCCGCTTGACCCTTCAATAACAATCAACATTCTTCCAAGTAGTTTACTACGTATTATTTTATATAATGTAGTATAATAAATAAATATTTTTATATAAATGTATATTTATATGTAATAATTTATGATATTCTGTAGCTCATTAATCTAACTACAATATCAGGACATAATTATGTCAGCGAATAAACTACAATGTGTTATCCTGCGACCGTTAAAGATCGATAGATCCTGGCAAATCTCATAATAGTATCCTTAAGTCTTCTGTGGAAAAGAAAGAACGGAAAAATGTTCTTTTAAATATTAAATCAATTTTCAATAGGACGAAAAATAATAAGTCGAGGAGGAGTGGCCAATGATGTCCTTCGGTCGTCAAAGATCGCAAGATCCTGGTAGATCTGACACCAGAATCCTTTAGTGGCTTTTGCTAGGGCTTAACGCTTAACTGACAGATGCTTGTTGACTATACATTTGCTCTTTCCCCAATAAAGCCAACCAAACAAATTACATTTTCAAAAATACAATCAGGGATATAAAACACGATTCAGGCCATGTTCGCGATAGGATTAAATTGTTTTAAAACATACATTATTAATTAATCAACGATAAAACATTAAGATATTGTTATATCAATTAAATGTCTGAATTTCGGATTGGAGGAACAGGATATTTTGAACAAGACATGATTATATAATTGAAATCTTTGCCGCAGGATACGGGGCTCACAGGAACTCCAAGTACGGCGCTTGGTTCGTTCAAGAGCTGTGCAACGTAATCCAAGAGGAGGCCAACAATATGCACCTCATCAGCATACTCAATAAGGTACTCTACTACTCTCATTACTGATGTCATTAGTATTCCGCTATAGCCACATTTTATTAATTATTCACATTATATATATATATATATAAATATATTTATTGCATACTATTTCCAAAAATTATAATAAAAAATAAATTAAGGAACAGGACACTGAAGACCTTGGATATTAAGTGTCCAAAAATAAATAAATCTAATCTAATCTTGCATACGAGTAAGAAAGAAAAAAATGTTAACACTTAAAATGAGATGTTTGGATTTTCGTGTAAATGCTACCGTTAAGATGTATTTACAACTAGCAACCCCCGCCGCGGCTTCGTAAAATATGCAATAGGGGCATTATTTATTCAATGATATTTCCACGCATAGTAGTAATTTTTAACTTCATACCATTGTAGAGATTAGGTGGTTGAAGTTAACGTAAAAACATAAGGCCCTATGCACAAGGGGAAACTGGAAATGAACTAGACCAGTTGGTAACTTGGGTTTCTGACCGGTTACAGACTGAATGGTGATTCGTCTCCACACACGAGGCAACTCATCAGCAACGGAAACCTCTAAATCGTCATGGATATCGATCGTGCAATGTCTGAAGAGTCGTGTGATGACGAAACTATATTGCTGCATTATTGCCTCAGGGGGAGAAGAAGGTTTTGGCTAAACCCATACCTTGAAAGAAGTTTTTCAGACTTGGTTGTTTTTTGCTTCAAAACAGCTCGACCTTTCTGACGCGAAATTCTTGGCATTCTACAGAATGAGTAAGGAAAATTACTTAATGGCGAAATTGGTTTCCCCTTAAAAAAAATGTAGATGTAGTTGTTTATGTAGAAAATATAGGTTTGTACTAGAACATACCTGTCAATTTTATGACGTCCCCGACTTCTACCCACACCTTCTCCGTTTCCTGCTTCTTTGAATAACCAGAAAGATGGAAATTGTATAAAATAGGGCGTTTTTCTACCTCCCCCTCTAGCAACAGGTTGGTTTTTTGGTCACTCATCATCTAGGAACTGGAAACTCAAATAGTAGGCAGATGTCGCCTAGATGTTTTTCTATATCATCCGGTCCTCCCCTTAAAAAGTTTGCCCATCTCTGCCCTAGCCCATACGGAATGCAAGTCGCCAGTTGGGCATTGTGAGCGTGGAAGGTTAGTGTTTTGGTCTCGCCCCTCACAGAACAATATACGGGAAGGGCCTCTCCATAGTACTACAACTCCATGATCTTTGTAACCTCTCATGTAGAATGGTGCTCGCCACCTACCGGTCAATTTTTCAAACTTCGCTGCTATCCACATATTATCGCTTTTTTAAAGAATTAGTTTAAAATTAGTAAATTTTATTAAGTTGAAACTTCCTGAAACTATAAAGATGATCTGATTAAAATTTCTTACAGATTGGTTTTCGTAGTGAGTTATCAGTAGTTTTCGTGGTGAGTTATCACAAACGAAAAATGTCTTGTCCTTTTATATAATAGTTCAGAAAATAGGGTGCATAAATGACAATTTTTAAAATATAAATTCTTTAATATAACATAAGATTCATATTCAAATCTCTACTGTGTCACCTGTTATTATATGCTATTACACAACTATTACACAGGTGCCGCAGACATAACCCATTGGTTCCATATCCTATCTTTCAGCCTATTGGTTCATCCCAAGCAGTTACCACTATATTGGCATAATTATTTCGACCTATTTAAATTTAATCTTCTTTCCCGTTTAAGAAGTCGGCAAATAACCGAAACAATAAAAAATAAAATGCTGGGTATAGCAGAAGTTTGATATCATTGAGATTTTTTTTAAATTTCCTTAGTCTATATGTTTGTAAGTATGCTCCTGTGGTAATAATATACTGCACCTTTTTCACATTGCTCATTTTCTGTTGATGATGACTTTTTTTAGGCACTCCATATACCTTGGCAAAATGAACATTGTCAGGTTGGGGGGGACTGAAAAAATAATTGTTTTTAATCAGTATTTGTAATAGTCTAAAAAAAAACTGTATTCAACATTTTCAATATCATAATAAAACACTAAATTTAAGCTTGTAAAAGCATATCTGAGGAGGTAACTTTCAAAACGTGTTTTGTCACAGTAATCCCACTTTTCAGCAATGACAAAAAACGTGAGATGTAATTACCCTTCATAAACAAAAAAAATCCTTATTAAACTTAAAGCATCTAAAAAAAAACACATTACAACAAGGATCAGAAATATTCTTTACTCATAAAATTAGCATTTTTAATATTAAATATGGACAAAACACGTTTTGAAGGAACACAATGGACAAAACACGCTTTGATTAACTAACAAAGGGACAAAACACTGTTTGAAGTGCCTATGATTTATTTTGCAGAAGTCATCGTTAGCTCTAAAGTACACAAAATAAAAATTATAATTTCATAATAGATGATATATGTTAATGACACTCTTAATTTTTTTTTTTTTTTTAATTTCATTTAACGTCACTTTATGCTGCTATGGCTAATCGGACGATGCTACGGTGGGAGTCCTAAATTTTGCCTATCCAGGTATAATTAGGATAGGGATCTTTAACGAGTACCTGACATCGCACAGGCTCGGGACTCCCATTTTACGTCCCTTCCGACTCTTAATTTTTTTAACAGTCGCTAGTTTTTAAATATGCAGTTCACATCTTCCATTTTCTAAACAGAAACAAGTTTTATCCTCTTCCACAACATTTTCAACACTTGGAGAGTCAAAAAGTACAACCACCTTTGTACCAGTTTGAATGGGTTGAACTAAAAACAGGCAATGGATAAAACACTCTTTCCTTAAAACCCTGATTTTGTTTACTAATTTTGGATAGGACTAAGCTTGTTTTGATGGCTAATACTAATCACATATTGCAGGGTTCTGAAAAACAAATCTAGTGATGCCAAAAACTCAAAAAAAAAATTGTGACAAAACACGTTTTGAAAGTTACCTCCTCATCTATAGATAGAATGGTTGCAGAAAACAGTCAAAGGTCATTTCTTCTAACTAGAGATCGCGGTATTTTAAAGGTTTCATTGAACTAAGTGATAATATTGCCATATTATTAAGGTTGATATGAATTTGAGGCAACGTTTCGTGAAAGAGAACGGCAGCTGCTTCCAGGCAGTGTACTTCGAGAACTGGAGCTTTAACAAGCTTCTATTCCTCAGTGACGAAGCCCAAGGGTTCTACAGGGCGGTCACGACGATGCTGGAGATGAGCAACAAGAAGAGGAAGATGAGGAAGAAACCTCCGGCGTCCAAACCGCTGATGATAACCAAAGGCGAAGTCAAGAAGGCACTTAAAGGTTTGTATAATACCTTAGGAGTTCATTTATCTATTTTTTGAAAAGTAAATTAAATTAAACGCATGGAAGTGATTTTGATATTCCCTTTCACAGTTATAAATACTTTAGTTAGAAAATACTAATCCTCAAAACATTGACTATCAAAAGTAATATTTCTCAGAACTTGATTATAACATTGCTCATACAATATTAAAAACATTACTAAAAACACAAATAAAAATGTTGCATACAGCTCTTCTTTAGTCAGAGTAGCCTGTAATTGATAGATATTGCCATCATGCTAAACCTACTTTCTAAATCTAAATCTAAAAAATATATGATACTGTCCTAAAATCGGTATTAAGAGAATCAATATTTTAGGGAAAAGTTCTGATAAGCAGAAACAGGAAAGCCGTGTTCTTCATACACGCCTTACCGACCGCATCTTGTGCTCAACATCTGTCCAGTTCTCATAGTTGCTGATCCTCCTCCGTCAATGGTGGCTCACCAACAGCAAGAGGGGACCATCCCAAGGTGAAGTATGTAGGGCCCACAAGTTCCTTCCATCCGTAGAAAAAAACCCCGAAGAAGTGATAATTATCTTTTTCATCAAACGGGGAAAGTCCGCTTCGACGAGAGCGAAGAAACTAGTTTTTCTCGACAACCTGGCACGGTGTACTGCTGCAAGGCAGGAAAAGACAACATTCTCAGCTTTATAACTGTCAAAGAACGAAGAATGAGAGAGAGAGAGAGAGAGAGAGAGAGAGAGAGAGAGAGAGAGAGAGAGAGAGAGAGAGAGAGAGAGAGAGAGAGAGAGAGAGAGAGAGAGAGAGAGAGAGAGAGAGAGAGAGAGAGAGAGAGAGAGAGAGAGAGAGAGAGAGAGAGAGAGAGAGAGAGAGAGAGAGAGTGAGAGTGAGAGTGAGAGTGAGAGTGAGAGTGAGAGTGAGAGAGAGAGAGAGCGAGAGAGAGAGTAATCTCTTTTAAGAAACAACAATAGCTCAGAAACAAACAAATATTTGAAGGGGCTATTTCTGATATGCCGCTATGTAGATAAATATACAATCACTGTTCACACACAAAAATATGTATTTATGGCAAAATATGAATAAATATGCAAAATAAAAATAACTCGAATTCCAAATACCGTAAAACGGTGTGACTTTGCACCACTTTTGTTGAACTTTATTCTTTAACTACCTATCAATAATGTTTAAAATGCAGGTAATAAAATATTTGCGTTGAATAATTAGCTTAAAAATGCTGTTGATTCTTCACATAAACTTGGAATTGCAAAATTTACAAAATTGATTACTAATTTTATTGTTTTTAAACTTTGGTGCAAGGTCAACCGGATACCCGTGACTGCACCACCACAGTTTTTTCAATTAAAAAGCATTAAAAACGTATTCTGGAGCAAATTCAAAGCTTGATAGTAGTTATGAGTTGCAAAGTCATTTCTTAATAGTGTTTGGAGTTTAGCCTAGTGATTTTTTTCTCTGTTTCTAAGGATTTTGTTAAAGGAAACGATTGTAAATTACAATGCTTTCATTGAAATGAGAAACAAAATTGCACAATTTATTAAGGCTTATAAAGGAAAGACAGAAAATACAAGAACATACCAATTAAATATTATATAGAGACAAAATAATGACTTAAAACATGCCTAAATAACGTAAACAACTATAATTTTGGTAAACAAGGAACAAAACGATACCTATGAAATAAATTGCACACATATTCTTAAAGAAACACTTTTGGAAAAATGTAATCTGCAATAGTTAGAAAAAAATTGTTAAAATATAAAAACGAACACTATGGCATGAAAAAATTTAAAGCTATAACTAGGCAAAATTTCAACAGTCAATATACTTGCACATAGATGATAAAAAACTTATTAACAAGAAGCAAAACGCTATCCCAAATAATTTGGATTTTAACCAGCCTATTAACTCCTTAACTTCAAAATGTCCTCGTTTATTAATTTGTTTAGGAGGAGCAATGCTGCTTAAGACTTCTTCCCACAGGGAGATCACTTTGCGACAAAATATACATGATGCAAAGTCACTCCTAATTCATATCCGAAATGGGATTCTATTTTATTTTCAAATACTGTGACATTTGGCAAATATTTTGAGCAAAATGAATATCATATATTTATGTTACAATAATTATAGAATACAATTAATGCAAAACTTAATCAATTTGAGAAATATTAAGTTGTTGAAAGCACGACTATATTCTACAAAGGAATTACGCCTCTTGAAACACTACAATCAACTAACTGTTATAAAACATGAGATGTAACTAGGATCAGCGTGAAAATTCCTTAGACCCAATCAATGTTGTCTTACGTAAGTAAGAAATATAAAATATGCCTCATTTAGACAACAGCAAAACACTTTTTCCTCAACTGAAACTTTTTAGTGAGCTCGGTGCAAAGTTAACTCACAGGTACAAAGTCAGGCCGTTTTACGGTACCTCAAAAAATATACATCTTGATGGTATGTATTAGATGTTGAAAGTTAGAAGTTAGAAAGTTAGAAGTTGGCTCAAAGAAATATGCAAATGCATACATTTCACAACCCTAGTTATAATTTATTTCAGGATTTGTTTTTTTCATGAAGTTACTATAAATATTATTGTAGAAAGGTGATTGTGATAATATTGGTGATAGCCGAAGGCCAAGACCAGTTTGCTGAGATTAATATTATTTTATCAAGTATTATACACAATTATATTATATGTTCTAGGTGTTATCGGTAACGAAACTATAATGGAACTGAGGAGGAAGGATTTGGAGAACATTCCTCTAGCGGAAAGAAAAATAGCTTACCTAAGTATAGAATAATACGTCGATTCAACATACTACAATACAATATACAACTAGCACAAATATATTCAATATTATATATATTTGTATCTGTATTTTGTGTTTTAGTGATGTGGGCCATAATCAATGAATACTTAGCCAATTTAATAAATCTCGAAGAGCGCCTCGTACGCAGGAGGTCGTCTGTCTCTTGTAACTTCTCTTTCAAGGAGCACCGGAATAATAAGATAAGGTTAAATGTTGATGTTACCTGAATAAATTGCAGGCTCTGTAATGAACAGTTCGTTATTAGTTATTCTATAAAAAAAAAAATACTAAATGGATGTTCAGTGAATCAGGTTAGCAATGAAGTCACGAAGGGGTTACAGTGATAATTAGTAATAGGTATATAATATATAAAAAATAATATACACCTATATTACACTACACTTCATTAAAATTATTATAGTTTTTTGCATTAAAATTGATAATAAATAAAAAATTAAAAAAATGATTCCGTACTGAAGAATTATTATTTATTATTCATTCATTCTCGGCGCAACAGACGCATGAAGCGGCCCTTGGCCAGCTCAACGGCTCTTCCCCAGTCTTCCCTGTCGGTGACACGTCTGATGGATATTCTTGCTTTCTTCAGATCCTCGGAGACGCTGCCCTTCCATCTTCCCTTCGGTCTTCCACGAGGCCTTACTCCATCGGGGATCCCGTAATACAGTCTTCTGACTGTCCTTTCCTCGCCCATTCTGATTATGTGTCCCAGCCATTTAATTCGCTGTATTCTCACATATTGGGAAACATTGAGGTCATTATAAAGTACGTACAGCTCTCTGTTTTTTCTGAGTCGAAACAAACCATCCTCCTCTACAGGTCCATAGATGCGTCTCAATATCTTCCTTTCGAACCTGTCAATACGTTCAGCTGATACTTTACGCAATGTCCAGGTTTCAGATGCGTATGTCAGGACGGGTCGGACGATTGTTTTATAAAGTTTGAGTTTGGTTGTACGACTGAGCAGTCTACTTCTAAATAGTTTAGATAGACTGAAATAAGATCGATTAGCTGTCATTATTCGGCATTTTATTTCTTCTCCTTCATCTAAGGAGTCGTTGATCATCGATCCTAGGTACTTAAAACTTTTAACGCACTCAAATCTATAGTTCCCCATTATGTAGTGTTTCTGCGGGTGCACTGGTTTCTTCTTTCTTAAAGTGAGAATCTTTGTCTTATCCTCGTTAATCTGGAGACCCATTCTTTTTCCTCCTATCTCAAGTACCGCAAATACCTCCTTGATGTTTTGTCGGTTCCTTCCTGCAATGACAACGTCGTCAGCATATGCCATTACTTGTGTCATTTTGTTAAATATGGTTCCCTGGGACATCAGTCCTGCTCTTTTTATAATTGCATTAAGGACTAAGTTGAACAGCAGCGGGGCAAGAGAATCCCCTTGTCTCAGTCCCCAGCTTATAGAAAATGAGTCTCCTAACTTTCCGCCAATCTTCACCTTGCCTGTCTTGTCCTTCATTGTACACATTGTGAGTCGAATCAGTTTAGCTGGGATGTCCATCTCTCTCATAGAGATATAAGAAATAAGAAAAAGAACTTTTATAAACTTGTTTAAAGATAGAAGTATTAATATATGCCTTCATGATCCGAAAGTCCATATCAATACTTATCTTATAATTTTATTTATATCTATATAATTGTATAATATCTTATAATTATATCAAAATTTATGAAACATTTTTATCTTGTTTTTAGACCTGTCTTAATGTTTGCCAATGTATGGGGCCTGAACTTTTCACTCTATAAACAAAATTGTTATAAAAACTCTCGGAAAGATTATTTTATGCTTCCTAAATAATTTTTTTAAAATATATATATATAATATAACAATAGGGTGCATAAATGGCCGTTTTTCAACAAAAAATTTTTTTTTCTTTATTAAATATAAGATTATTATAAGGGAAGATGAAGGCAAGATGGTCTTTGTCATGAGTGAGGGGAGCCTGAAAAAAAAAAAAAATATATATATATATATATATATATATATATATATATATATATATATATATATATATATATATATATATATATATATATATATATATAAAAGAGTCTAGAAAAACTTCATTTAAAATTTTCAATTTAATTACTGACTTCTTCTTCTTCTTCTTTCTCTAGCTCTTATGTGCTTTTCAGCGTAGAGCTTGACGCGCCAAGGCCCACCTTTTCCATTCCTCTCGATCCATAGCCATCTGTCTCATCTGGTTCATGGTCCTTTCGCGTTCTCTCTCCAGCTTTTCAATATATTCACAATATGTGATCCCTGGCCTGCCAACGGGTCGTCTTCTTTCTGGTCTAGCTTCCATATACCATTTTACCCTTCCTTCCTCCGGCATTCAACATATATGCCAAACCACTTTAGCTGTCGTTCTTCCATCCTACTCTTTATAGATGAAACCTTCAGATCCTCTCTAATGATCTCATTCCGGACACAATCCCTTCTAGTCTTACCAGCCACTCTCCTAAGGAATCTCATTTCTGAAGTGGTGAGTCTTCTAATATGGCTGTCAAGGGCGATCCAATGCTCAGCTCCATACATGAGGACCGGTCGGAACACTGTCTTGAAGACAACTAAATTAGTGTCCCGGGTCCTTTTTGCCGACGATGGTATTATACCAATCTCGAAGTAGACCTCACTTTCCTTGCTTACTCGGATTCCAATTTCCTGCACTAATTTACCAGTCCTACTTACCATAGTGCCTAGATATTGATAGGTGTCCACACATTCCAATATCTCTTCATTGCATAAAATGTCGACATCCTCTTTTATCCTCCCAACTTGCATAACTTTACTCTTAGCACTATTTATTTCCATGCCCTTCCTGTGCAGCTCTTCCCTCCACTCCTTGACAGATTTGTAGGTTCTCCTGAGAGTTCGCTATCAAGAAAATGTCGTCCACAAATATGAAGAAGTATAGGGAACAAGTTTCTGTATCCTACTACCGTTCTTGGAATTCTTCTTTTACATATTTTGACGATTTCAACCAATAAAAGAAACAAACAAAAGTGTGTATCCCTGTTTCACTACCTTCCTGAAAAGGAATGGCTGTGATTCCCTTCCATTTAGGCGAAGGAGTAAAATCGATTCAAAGAAATAAAATGATCCTCATTACAAACAATAAATTTAAACTTCTAAACATAAAAAAAATAAATAAATTAAAAAAAATAAATTTTAATAAAAAAAAATCACAAGCTGTATATAGTGAAAAATAATCTTGATTAGAATGTAAGAGGTTAGAAGGTAAGCAGAATAAGTAAAGGTTCTTATAAATAAAAAACCTTCATGATTCCACAACATGAAATTAGTTTTCTCTAATCTTTTTGGTAAATGCTAAGGGTCCATTAATTTCATTGCTGTGATACTAAGAAATATCAGTGGTTTGCCCCTGTCACAAATTTTATAAAAGTAAATACTTCAACAAAATAAATAACTGAAATACCAATGGAAGAGAAACAAAACTAAAAACGATTAAAAGTAAGAAGGGAGGCATAGTTCTAGCATCTGATTTACATACAATGGATCTTGAATTTTAAAGATTCATAACAAAGTTTCTTTATATTGATCACATGCTCGTAATCTGAATTGTGTTTTCTAATTAAATGAAATTAATAGAAAATATTTAAAAAGAAATAAAGGTACATAATAATAAATCTAAGCACCGAAAAGGAATCAATATCGAAGAAGGATGGCGGCGAGTGGTTGCCTAGGATACCAGATCCCAGGATCCGGATTGGCCGACCACGTGTGCCCCACGTGCGCAGTTATCCGAGGGGCGAGGTGCGAATACGGCCACTTGTTCAACAGATGTCCTTCACCATCTTGTGATGAGATATGTACATTTGAAATATTACATATATATATATATATATATATATATATATATATATATATATATATATATATATATATATATATATATATATGTGTGTGTTTGTGTGTGTTTGTGTATATAAGTATATACGAACCCAACTTTTACAGTATAAGGACGAACTAGCAAAATCTACTCTAAAAACTTATAGTATTGACATATAGAATATATATAGTCGGAAGCAACGTAGGCTGTTCCTTTACGGCTAAACGAAACGAAACATTTCTTATGAAATATTGTACAAATTAGTACAGAACTGCTTAAATAATCAAGCAGAAAAGCTGTCTGTACTAAAATCAACTGGTTATATTTTGAGACTAAAAGAGAACCTAAAATTTACTTAGGATATAAACTCCCCGTCGAAAGTATCGCCACATTTTGAAATATTTGAATTTTATAAAAACTTTTTTTTTTCATTATTAAGAAAGGTTCTGAAGTCTATAATAAACATTCCTTAGACATAAACAATTTTTATTAAAATAAATTACAATATTTCTTCCAATAAACAAAAATTATAGTTTAAAAACCTAAAAAAACACGCTTTAATAGCAAACCGAACTAAACCTATCTTAGACAAAATCTAATGATCTACAACTATTAGTATGTAACTTTGTTGATTAGCCATTTTTGTGTTATAGACTCTTAAACATACCAAAACTAGCTTTTTGATGAAGTTGGCAAAATTCGTCGATTTTTGATAATCGATTGTAGCTAAACGCCTAAATAAAATTCAGCTTAAGAGATGTCTTTAGACGCACAATTTAATAAAATTTAATTTTGTAACTATCATATTTTTCGATTTAAAGCATTTTTGTAATGTTTTTTGCAAAAATATTTAAAAAAAAAAAAAAAAAAAAAAAAAAATGTTGGGTTTTTTTGCCCCCATAAATTTTCCCTTATCAAATGTAGTCACATTTTTGATATTGTATTCTCAGGACCCATCTGGACCATACTGAATAATAAAACCTACTACGCCACCAGGCAGACCCCCTATTTCGAGGTATTTCGACTGGACTGGGTAAGAATCTTAAACAAAGTTGTGCTATTATTGTATTGTGATTGGTCCTTGACACGTGTGCAAATTTTCAAGATAATCAGATAGCTGGAAATTGGTGAAAATTACGATGCAAGATTCCGTTACATACAGGTGAAGTTAATAAAAGCGTATTAAAAAAAGTTAGTAAACTTACTTTTTAAAATTTTCATTTTGTACAATTTTAAATTTTAAATTTAAGAAGGCATATTGCCCTTTCAGGCTTGAATTACTGCTTCCACTAGTCTTGGCATACTTGTCAATAACGAAACGAATGATAGACATGGACTGAAGGGAATTTTAAAAAAATAATCTAAAATTCCATCGTTTGTTATTAACAAGGAAAAATATTAATGTGTCTAATCCTTGATTTCTTCCGTTTAATAAATAATATCAATATGAATATAAACCAAGTATGCATTAAGGTAAATACCAAGAAAATCTCGATAATAAGGGGTGTTGCAATTCTTTTGACGGGGAGTTTATATACCAAAAATTAAATTATGATAAACTCGATAAAAAAACAAAACAAAATATAAGACATGCAGTACAAATTAGAAACAATCTGATCAAATCAATTGAGGGAGATATCAGAACGACTTTGCCCATTTAAGCTGTCTTTTATTTCATGCATTATTGTCTAGATATAAGGAAAGTTAAATTTTAAATTATAAAACCAAGACTAAAGCGACAAGAAACTGCCCGTCGTTACAGACTACTTCAAAATTTACTAGACAAACGATCAAACCTCTCAATTCATTAAAAAAGACTTATTTACATGGCTGTTATTAGAGCTATTTGGACGTACGGAGTTCAGCTTTGGGGCTCTACCAAACCATCCAATTCATCTCGTATCCAATCCTTACAATCCTTCGATAAAAAAAAAAAAAATCCTTCGAAAAATCCTAAATGCCCCTTACTTTGACACCAATAAGCTTATCCATAATGACCTTAATGTTCCATATGTTGCTGAGTTAGCCCAAACCAGATACCTATCCTTTCACAATAAGCTCCATAACCATTCAAATCCATTAGTTTCTCAACTTGTTTCCCAACCCATTCCCGATAATCCTCCGAGGCATCTGAAAAGAAGATGGCCTAGAGATCTTCTAGTGTAAAATTTTACTGTAGTGCTACTGATGAGTAGTTCTTTTCATGTTGTTACATGAAAAGAACTACTATATATATATATATATATATATATATATATATATATATATATATATATATATATATATATATATATATATATATAATATATATATATATATATTATATAAATTATAAAACGCACTCCCATCAGCAGGTATGCGTGTTCGTGGGTGTTTATAAATACAGTCAAGGAGTGCATTGGACAGAAAAGAGGCTAGCGGTGGTTATCCGTTTAGTCCAATCTCTGCCTAGAATCCGATTAGATGGAGCGGGGTTTCCGAAGCCCTCTCACAATGTCGGGGTCTTCTTACAAAGTCTTCTTGTATTAGTTCCAGCGATAATTTATTAATGTATTTATGTCAGCTAGGGAGGCGTTTTATGTTGGAGCGTCCGCTGGGGAATCACTCAAATTTCCAACTTGGATTGAGTTTAGAAGACTGATAAAGAAAATGGATGTTTAAAATTATATTTGAGGCGTGGAGACGCAAAAGGGGATAAATCCAAAATTGAAAATTGTTCAGTAAACCCAAAAATATGCATAATTCAAGTGATTCTTTTTTAGAAACAATTATTATTGGATCAGAAGTTTTTAAAAAACATCAGAAACATATCTATAAAACATTGTTCAGCTTTTCTAAACTTCAAATTTTTAAACAATCTAAATATACTGGATTTATCCCAATCTGCTAGGGAAAACTTAAAAAAGGCAATAAATAAGAAAAACACTCATGACAATTAACACATTGTATTGTTTTATTAATTTAACATTGAACAAACTTTGATGAAAAAAATAATTAATAAAAAAACAAACTTGATTCAAACGATTTTTCGAGATTTCTTTAAATTTTTCATAATTTTTTTTTTTTTTTTTTTTTTTTAAATCGAACACTAATCTTGAGTTTGAGCCAGTTGAAGCAAAATTAATAGATAATAAAGGGGTTCAAACCTTATCCGTAGTGGAGTAGAACATGTAAAAAAAAAAAAAAATCTTATATCACTGCGGCCAATAATGGAGCATTTTAATTGTTTGTGCTTGAGCTGTTTACATTTAAGTATCCGGGCACAAGTTCCAGGAGCAGCATATCTATTAAAGTTCAATTATATTAAATTATATTGGAATCGGCAGATGTAAGAACAGATAGAAAATAGGAAATGAAGATTCTACAAACCTCTGGTGTTTTGACTAAGTCCGCTTCCAATTACCTTCATTACCAGATTTTTTTCTAGGTGATGTTATATTTATTTCATGATATCTCTCCATATTTAACACAGCACAATAAATTGAATATCACACGAGTAAAAATATATCGACAACTAAAACCTTTTCAAATGTTCATTACTATTTTCGTCAAGTGATGCTCCAAGCGGCTGTTTTGAGAAACAAGGATTTATCCGCTTCTGAAACTCAACCTAAACTTTAAAGGTAAAATTAGATTAGATTAAGCATCTTTTGAAGGGAGAACGATTTACCATCCTATAGAGGACCTTATAGAGGTGAAAAACCTAAAAAAAATTAATATTATATTAATAAAAAGTGGATTTACCCTCTTTTGCACCTCTACGCCTCATTTGTACTAGCATCCGCAGTATGCTCTCATAAGTAGAAAACTAATAATTTTTACTAATACTTGATGTTTTATTCATGTATCGATAAAAATTTCCTATTGTAGAAAGCATGTAAAAAGAAAAAAACGAATTCATAAGACATCCGAATAAATTGTGTTTCGAGTTTTGTCTCCCGATGTTAATGAAAAAGGTTAGATTGCTAGGGTTTACTTATAATTGACTGGTAGAGAAACAGTCGAATATTTACTAAAATGTTTTTGTAAGTCTTGGCTAGCGGATTAGAAATTGTAATAGCAAAAAAATAAAATAATAAAATTGGAAATTTTAATCCTTTGAACTAAAAAGGTAAATCATTGATGAATCACTGGGGTTCTAGAAATAAATGCGATTCCTCCAGTCGCTGGTCCAGTGAGAATTATAGACTAAACGATATTTCCATGCAGAACCAATACCAATTTTTAACCTGGTACCATTGCACATAGCAGGCGGTTGAAGTGCACATGAAAAACATGATTGGAGATCGAATTTTTAATTTCAATGTATGAGTTATACTGATGGGCAGAAAATATTTACTATTGTGTCAGAATGTTGTACCACATTTATCTCTTTTAAATAACAATTTTATTGAAAATAAATCAATTTTATTATCAATTTCGAGCTCTAGATAAGACCATAGCATTCTAACCTCTCTTGCAAAATGGCACCCGCCATATTGGTCAATTTTCAAACTTAACTGGAATCCACCTATTTATCGCATTTTTAATGAACATTTACATGAAAATCAGTAAATTTTCTTATTGCTAAACCTTCCTTGAATTTTAAAGATGATGTCGTTAAATTTTGGTACATATTAGTGCGGTAGTTTTCGTGGTTAGTGGTCACAACCAAAAAACGGCTTGTCCTTTTATATAATAGTATAGATTAGTTATATTCGAAAGTGACACAATTCAAAAATCTGCATTAAAAAAATTTAAAATCGCAGTCTTATATGAAATAAAGAAAGCGTACATGAATTATCTTTTAATCCCAATAGCAAATGAGATGTGTCAGGTAGGATTTAAAGTGAATTCGATATATTTTTGACGTTTCATAGAGGACTATTGAACTTAACCATGGCAATAATTCAAAAATACAGATTTTTGAGTCGTGCCATTTTTGAAATACAAGTTCGGTATGTTTAACTTAAAATTAAAACTTTATGATTTCACTACCATTACAATCCGTGAAAGATTGAAAACTTGGCAGCTCCTTTAATTGGCTTCAATCTTTCTCAGCTATGACGTCTTTACCCCCATCACGGGGTAATTATAGTCGTATTATGATTTACATGACTCCTAAATACTCATTAAATGTACAAAAATAAAAACATTTTATCGGTCATTAATATGATTTTGTTTAAAGGAAGGCAGACATTTTTATTTTTATTTATTTATTTTTTTATTCAGTGAATCATTGGATATGAGATATTTGTTAGGAAATTGACGTAATTTATATTCAGGTTTTAACTAGATTAATCAAAATAGCAAAATAATGTGTACAAATAATATTTTTTATTTACATATGGTATATATTAATTTATTGAAATTTACAACTATACAAATATGTACATCAAGTAAATGAGCTAATAACGATTACAATAACATGTAAAAACTTGAAAAGAACTACTCATCAGTAGCACTTCAATAAAATTTTTACGATACGAGATGAATTAGATGGTTTAGTAGAGCCCCAAAGGTCATCTCCATACGTCCAAATATGTCTAATAACAGTCATGTAAATAAGTCTATTTCAATGAATTGGGAGGTTTAATCGTTTGTCTAGTAAATGTTGAAGTAGTCTGTAACGACGAGCAGTTTCTTGTCGCTTTAGTCTTCTACACATAAAATAAACATAAAAGAATAAATTTCAAAATACATACATAAAATACATCCCTTGTTAATAATTTTATTTGGCTCCCAGGACAACTGATGTTACCTTAGAGCTATTATTAATAATTATATGTTTCCCAACGAGATATTTTTTTGTTTGACATGGAAATGTCTTTTGGCATATACTTCTCTGGGGCAATGTTATTTTCACTGTCAAATAATGTAACATTGTGAGAAGCTCTAATCTTTGTTAGTGTTGTTCTTATTTTGCCAACGGTTTCTTTATCTATAATGATATTTGAGTAGATTATAGATCGACATATCCATGATCTAGTTTGTCTATCTATCTATCTCAGTCAAAGAAGAATTTTTTTTTGGGAGGGAGGGTTTAACGTATTTATATAGTCTAACTGTGGCTGGAAGGACGAGATATCCAATATTGGGCTGTCACACATGAAATGACAGTTTTTAGAACCAGTAAGAAAATAAAAATTCGAGATCAAATCTAACATATATTTTATTCAAAGTATTTACCATCCTTTTCGATACACTTCTGCCAACGGCTTACCAAGTTTTCTACCCCAGTTTTGATAAACGTTGAGTCACGTGATGAAAGGAATTCAGAAAATGCTTTTTTAGCGTCTAAATCATAGGTAAGCATTTTTCCTCGCAAAAAGTTGTCCTAACTCCGAAAAAAGTGGTAGCTGTAGGGGATAGATCAGGGGAATATGGGAGGGTGTGGTAAGACTTCATAGTCTAACCCCTGTAATTGTTTCACTGCCTGCATTGAAACATGAGGTAGGGCGTTATCATGAAAAATGATAGGTTCTTTCCTGTTTACCAGTACCAGCTGCTGCTTGATCAAATTTTGGTGCATTTGGTCAATTTCTTAGCAGTATGATTTTGAATCAATTGTTTTTTCCGTCCACGGGAATGATTTTCTAATGTCGTATCTCCTGAGGAAAATTTTGTAAACCAACGATGGATGGTTCTTTCATTAGCACTTCCTTCACCAAACCCATGATTAATATTTCTTGCTGCCTGGGATTTGGAATGACCGAGTTTGTACTAATAAAATAATAAATCGTTTGGAAATTGCCTGTTTCCTTAGTCAAATTATACTAAAATCTGTATGCCTACTTGAGAAAAAAACAAAGACAGTTTGCAAATAGAACATTAACAAGTGGTTATTATAGATTGTAAATATTGTGCTAGGAATCAACAGGCAACGCTTTAATCCTCTTTAAAGAAAAATCGGACATTTCACGTGTGACAACCCAATAGATTATCTATATATTCTAGCTAGGGTGGGGGCAACAAGATTTAACTGAATATGAGTAGTATCTAATGACAATAAAACTGCATCTATTAGCGTTAAAATATTATACTTTATTATCGATATTCTAATAAAACTTGATCAAAGATCTGTTAATCGATTCTTTTATTCATTCGATTTACTGACCTAATAAATTAGCCGACCAGAGGCCCACTGGCATATCTTAAATTTAAAATCTAAATTACGCTCGCTAACTGAGTCAACTTGGCATACCTTCATTTGTTTGCTAATGTAGGAGTTATCTACTGCTTTTGAAGGAATTAGATATTTCACAGATAAAAGAAAGACATATAATTTTGAATTGAAATTTCAATATTATAAACCTTATATTATTTAATGATTTCACATTTTAGGATCCAGTTTAATATTCCGGAATTCAGAAGTGTTACATCAGTGGTAATATTTACAAAAGGTACTGAGGACCCAATTAAAGTAATTAGCAGTTATTTTATAGACAAATATCATCAATAGAGTGAAATAAACATTTAAAATGTCAAAAATTTGAATATAGAATTATGCAGGATTTTATAAAAAAGTTTAAATTCTCAATTTCTCTCTGACATGGAAAAACAATATACCATGGATAATGCTATTTATAATCTACTGCGTTTCCCATTTTACATTTTAGAAGTAAAAGGATCAAATTATTTTAATTAATAATTAAATTAAATTAACAATTAATCATTATTCAAAATAAACAAAGTAGGGGTTTCAAATGTGATGTTTTTCATTGAAACCAATATAGCTCCTAGAGGGTAGGTCCCAGCGACAAATCTCATATACCATAGGTTACAAAAAAGATTTTCTATAAATTTCTGATAGAGAAACTGTCGGCGAATGTTCGATCCTCAAAGTCGATTTTCAAACTTCACTGGCATCCACATCTCGCACCATATATTTATATTTTTAATAACAATTAAATTAAAATAATTAAATAAGCCTTTAAACCCAAACAAACAATCTTGCATTAAAATTCAATTCAGAATTATTTCTTCAATGATATTTTCACTCATAGTAGTAATCTTTAACTGGATTAAAATTGCACTAGGGTGTTTGAAGATTAAAGAAAAACGTAAATGGGTATTAAATTTTTAATTTTAATTTATGAGTTGTTAATCAGGATGAAGACTATTAAGAAATTCTTGGGGATTCATTAATCGACTGCATTATCAATGTTTACAATATAGGCCTATGAATCAAACAATATCTAAAAACAAAGAATTGGTAATAATTTTTATTCAGCAAAAATAATTTAATTTATTTCATTTCGTTGAATTTCAATTTCTAACCGTTTCTGTCCCTCAAAATTATACATTTAAATTTTTATTATTGTAAACTTTATCATTGCTAAATTTTGTAAGTTTACAAGTTTGACTGGAATCCACATTTTGCACCACATATTTAAATCTATTTTAATGATTTAATTGAATATTAGTAAATTTTATTATCAATTTCAATATCTAGATATAGACACAGTGTCATTGTAACCTCTCTTGCCGAAGGCTGCTAGCCACCTATCGGTCAGTTTTCAAACATCACTGCGCACCACATATTTATAGCATTTTTAATAACAATTTAATTTATAATGAGTACATTTTATTATTAATAAACCTTTCTTGAGCTATGAAGATGATGTAGTTAAAATTTGGTACGGATTCAGTAGTTTTCATGGTTAGTGATCACAAACGAAAAATAGCTTTTCCTTTTATATCTTACAAGGGGAGAACTATCACATTTTATGTTGTAAAATCAAAACTTTTTCAAGTGAAGTGTGTTCAATATATTTGTTTCACAAGAACCGACATCGGATTCGAATTCAGCATTCAAAAGAACCCTTAAATACAAAATTTCATCCAAATAGAAAAATAAAAATTCGTAAGCTTCAAAATTTGCCTGACCAAATTCCAAAAAGCTAGGCAATTTTTGTTTAAATTAAAAAAAACATAAATTACGCTTAAACGGTTAAACATATCAACTTCATTTTTTTACTTAACATATGGAGTGTTAATACGCTTGAAATGTCTTTGGTTTTATCGTCCTATCTGGTTTCAAACTCATGTTAAAAATCAAAATGTTTTTTGGATTTTCCAATTTGTTTAATAGGTTTTTGTTCATCGAATTATGCATTTATATACATCAAATAAAAGCCGAGGCTCTCTTCTATCGAGCAATACCAACCAATGAATTCTGTGACAAAATAATGGCGATTTAAAGGAAAGTAACTAATAATCGGTTTAAAAATTTAATTTTCCTTGAAGAGGGTGAAAAAAATGATACTTTTGTTTTTATTGAATAAACGTTTTTCAATGTTTTTGAGGGTGCTGAATTAGAATCTGACGTCAATTTTTGTGTGAAAAAAAACTATGGAGGTAGATTTCTTAAAAATCTAATCATTCTTTTAGAATTTAATTAACCTAAACCAAAATCTATGGAGCGGCTGTGTTTTTCCTCAAATCCGCAGTCAAAACTAAAAATCTTGGTGCAAGAATCATGTCGATATCATTTTTTAAACTCGAGATATAAAATAAATTAGTTTATTGCTATTTTTTTTTTTTAATTTTTTTTTTTCTCGGCTTCTAGGGCTCATTGGTCGGAACGGCAAAATTCGTGTCTAATATTCTTTGACCAGGAACCTCCAAAAAAATTGCCAACACGGTTCGTGAGAGACTGATCTTGTCCTCCCCTTGTTAGTATAGATATAGATTATTGCATATATAATAAGTATCATTTTGTTATTAGGTAAATAGATAAGTATTGCGTCATACTTTATTTTTCCCTTACTCGTTTGGAGTTTCGATTAAGCGAAAATTTAGTTCCTATTTACGTCGGTTGATACGTGTATAAATTAATATGACTGTTATATATATGTACAATAATAATAAGGCTTTTTGACATATTTACAATTACATTTACAAAATCATTTAGTATACATGTGCCGGTCTAAAGTCCTCTACATGATTAACATAGTTTTATGCTTTGGTGAATAGTTTTACACTTTAAAGATTATCTGTGAACAGTGGGAAAATAAGAAAAAAACCCGAAAAAAAAAAAAAAAAAAAAAAAGTAAAGGAAGAAACAATAATTACATAATATAAAATAAAATAAGAATTAAATACAATCAATAATTAAATACAAAACTAGTTCTTTTGTGTGTGTTTGTTAATGATTTGTCCAGTGTTAAACCTAAGTATTTTATTGATTTAGACCAAGGGATTTCTTCTGCGTTTAAATTGATATACTGGTCTATGAGTGGTCTACGTTTTGTTAAGATGATTGCCTCCGATTTACTTGTATTCACTTTCAGTTTCCATCGCTGGCATTATTTATTAATTTTTATGTAATTTTGTTGCAGCCGATTTACAATAGTGTCGATGCGGTGAGAAGCTGAGTATAGTGCAGTGTCATCTGCGTACAGGGATATTATCACGTTATGGTGTTTTGGAAAGTCTGATAGGAACAGGTTGAACAGAGTTGGGGATAGGCAGGAACCTTGTGGGAGACCGGCGGGAAGGAATTTTATATATATATATGTTATGTTATTAGGAGGCAGAGTTTTTGAATAATATACATTCACAAAAATGGACCAACATAATTGATATAAAAGCGACTTATAGTTTTTTTTTTTTATTTTCAGATGAACTTTTTAAAACCCTACAACTTCTGTTGACCCCTCACAAGTAATATTAAGCCCTGCTTGAAGAAGGAAAGTGTTTTATAGTGGTTTAGAGTTTAGAGTTATGTAGGTCGCCTTATCGCCCGTGGCGTGCGGGCTCTTGGCATGCGACATATAGCGCAATGTGCCCTGAGGACCTACATCTATATTCAGCTATATATGTATGAGTAATATGTATATATAACCATATAATATATATGTATATATAAACATAATAACTACCTTCAAGTCTTTGCCTCTTTTATACGATACACTCATTCATTCTGTCATTTACAACTCACACTAAAAACCAGTGATGTGTCTGTACCAAAATGTTGTTAATTATTATTCAGATAAAAAACTTCAATTTACACAAATATAATTCAATCCTCAAACCAATATATTGGGGAACTTTTTTTTTCCATATTAATAAATCTACATTTTTCAAGTGCTGGGGCTTTTTTTGACTCGCTCTAGATCTGTTGGTGTTGCTCGGATCTAAAATTGAGGACAGTTTCCTTTTCAAAAGCAGTAGATTATATACAGACATATCCGTGATCTATTGTTTTCCCCAGTCAGGAAGACATTGTTTTTTTTTTGTTTTGTTTTTGTGCTACATGGTTATTTTTGCTATCCTTTAACTCCGTATTTTCATAGAGACTATGATTCAGAAGTTTTCATGTATTCATATTTATATCTATACTATTACATAAAAGGAGAAGCCATTTTTCGTTTGTGATCACTAATCGTGAAAACTACTCAACCAATCACTACCACATTTTTTACCACGTCATCTCCATAGTTCAAGGAAGGTTTTCAATTATATTACCATAAAAAAGCGATAAATATGTGGTGCGCAGTGATGTTTGATAATCGGCCGATAGGTGGCACCATTTGAGAGAGGTCACAAAAGTGTTATATACAGCAAGGAATTTATAATAAAATTTATTTATTTTCAATTCAATCTTTATTAAATATATATATATATATGGAGTTACATTTGGATCCCAGTGCAGTTTAAAAATCGACCGATATGTAGGTCATTCTGCAACAGAGTTTGCAATAGTAAAACTAATAAACCCAACTGTACCAAATTGTAACTACATCTTCATAGTACTAGGAAGTTTTATTTATTTATTATTATAATAAATTGTACTATGATAATGATAATAATAATAATAATAATAATTTTAAAAAAATAATAATAATGAAAATGTATAGTCTTGAGTGCCAGAAACGAGGTTTGCCAAACTGCCGTATATGTACAATTATGGTTAAAAATTAAAATCTAACCAGATGGATCGATAAAACTATATCTGTCAAACTAGATGTCTAATTATGCTTTTATGTAACACCTAATCTAAATGTATACTTCTTCCCATTAGAGTACATCATTTGACCACTCCTTCATTTCCCGTGCTACTTCCTTATGGAATTCACTACCCTGTAATATCCGTAATGCTCCATCTCTGACCACATTTAAATCCCTTTTCTTTCAATACCTCCTTTCCGTCCAGAATGATACTAACTAGCAAAACCTCACTAAAAAAAAAAAAAAAAAAGCATTCAGTAGATTACATAGGTTTTTATTTTCTCCAACGATTATTGGATTTTTGTAATTTTTATTTCATCTGTGTCTGTTTTTGTTCTTTATTTGTAAAATTGTAAATAGTTAACCAGGTATTTTATAATTTATTTTAGTTTATCTTATGAAAGCTAGACTCATTGTATTTATTTATGTACATTATATTATTCTTAGGGGACATCGTCCAAGAATAAAGTTTATTTTCTATTCTATTCTAATAAATCCAATTTTAACCAGGTTAAAAATGACTGCCATGCGTGAAAATATCACTGAAGAAATAATGCTAAATCCCACACTTTAATACAAGATTTTTATCGATGTACAAATGAAATTCAATTATTATATAAAATAATCTGTGTTCTTTATTTATGAAAGCGGGTGAAACCGCGACGGGTATGCTAGTAAGTAACAAAAGTATAGTCGCCTGACTATAAGAATGAATAAATATTATTTTTGGTGACCCACAGATTGTTTATTTACACCACAAAGTGTTCTTTTTAACCAATAATGAACTCTTTCTGGTTGGAATGTCAATAGCAGAATACAATTAGGGTTCTGATGACGGAGCTAACTCTAAGAGTCGCTAGGCGGTGAAGAGGATTTCGTGATCCAATCATTGCTACTGAGGACACCCCAGAGCGACTGCCCTACTCCTGAAGACTTATCGGTGCGATAAAGACTATCAGAAGAGAAGAGCCCACATCCTCGGAGATAGGAGGGGCTATCGGGATCTAGGGGCTCAGGGATCTGTTCCGCTCCTTATATAACACATAATGGCCACTCGGGTCAGCTTGATACCCCGATAGTGATACCCTCCATTGATAGTGTTTTTTACTATTTACTAATCGCCGAATTGTGTCAATTAATTCTAAGAAATGGCTCTCATTTTTATCTAAAAGGTCTTAATTATTGAGCTCTTATCGCCCGCCGATCGAGTCTCTAATGAACGAAATTAGTCCACTGATAATCACGGCTCCCTCGTTAAGATATTATTATTCTTACGAAATCGACATCTATTTGAATGTTTTAAAATAATATGTAGGATCTAAGTGGAATGATTGTCCCCAGAGCACTATAACTATTAAGAACCCGCTCGGTTCTTAAAAGGCAAGGAAAACTAAGCTAATGGAGTAACCAAACTTGTGATAATTGATCTTATTTTCATAGCAATGAAGTAGATTGGATGTACAAATACAGGAAATAACTCATGATCAAATTAAAAAAAAATGATTAGATTATAAACTGTAAAATAACTGGAAACTAGGTCGCATTCTATTCTTGCTGTAATGGGATGCTTAGATGGTCTATTCTATCAACAGATTTAGATTAAAAACAAAGAAAAATTAAACAAAATATGAATTGAGTAGAGAGATATATGCTTTATTGAGACAATAAACAATAAACATAGTGCTGCCCAACTTTATTGGGTTGCTATAAACACAACATACTCATCTATCCAATTAAAGACAACAATATAATTTACAATATTTATAATTCACTTATAGTTCTATAATATAATACTTAATACTACCTAATACTAGACAAACTAATAACATTTCCCCTTCCTCTTCATTTTTTTTATTTTTTATTTATTTTTTGTATTATCTTTTCCTCTCTCTCCCCCTTCTTTTCCTATTTCACTTCATTCTTTCATTTTATGTTATTCCCCCCCTAATATTCACATATCTCGTTCTTCTTATTTCCTTTCTCTTTTCTTTTTTCTTCGTTCCGTTTCTCTCTCTCTCAACAATGAATACCACACATTCATATACATATATACACATAGAATCAGGAATCAGATAAATTGCTACATATTTAATAACTATAAATTGCAATGGGCTATCCTGTGCACCATGTATGTGGTGGTGAATAATTCCCAGGGAGCCCACCAAAAAAAAATCTTTAAAATCGGCCTAAAATAAGACTAATATTGTTATTGCATGTATGTTTTTAGATATATAAGATCGTTTTTAAAATTCAGGATTATTAAGGAATTATAGTGAAATTGCTTCATTAATTTTTAGTTTTTCAGTTATGTAGCTTTTCATTAGAATTCAAGGTTCCATACAAGCTCCATTATGTTGAACTATCTGATTTTAATTAAAAATAATTTTGAACTGACCATAACCGGTGTATAAAAATACGGGATATTACCCCTATCCATTTCAATTTTCTTTGATGTTAAAAACGTTCTTTTTACTAATAAAGAAAAACTAGAATTTTCTTCATTTGATCATGTCATTTTAAAACTTATATACTACATTCCTTCCTAGCAGTGGTAATGTTTGACCTTACGTCTATTAAGTGACCATTATTAGCTAATATAGTTATATTCTGTTCTTCGCGGATGGCTACTGCTGTTTAAGAATACATTACATTGAAAGAAGATAATTTACAAAAAAATACATTCCGATTTCTGTTAATTCATTAATTTTTTAGTGGGGATGATTACCATATTGTATGCCATTACTGCTTACGAAGAAAAATCAACGAAAAGTACAGCTATAAATTATACTTTGATAAATAGTTGTTTTAATTCATATTCAAGTGTCATTTCATGATGGTTTTCTAAACTATTAAGTAACTACAAAGTATTTGAATGAGTCCGAGTGATTGTGTTTAAAATATATATTTTACTTTTTTGTTAAACCGCATTGTATTAGTATTTAAATTATTTTTATAGTTCTAGTTGTTCATTAATTAATACTCATTATTAAATTATTAAGAACATTTGTTTAAAGATTATTTTTTGCCAACTGACCATAACTGGTACAACATGCCCATAACTGGTATTTTTAGCTCTTTGTAAAAATATTATAAATAACATTTGAAAGTAAGCTTAAGTGTATTTTTCAATTTTACATTCAATAGAATTAACTTTTAAGAATCGAAGTATATTACCAAAGATGTCATATTACAAACTGTACAACAAGTTTTTTTGAACAACTTTTTAAATCGATATGTTCCCTTAACTATGACCATTACTCGTGATTTACCGTGTTTATTTGTTTTTATCATATAACATTCAATTGTCGAACAAGACATCAGGCAATCTTTGTATTAGCATTACTAAAGGCTGGAGGATGCGGAGGACCATCTACTAGGAAACGAATCGCCATTACTATTCCTCAGGAAGGAGGGTTTGCTGGGTTGGAGAAGGCACTTTAGTATTTAGAAGGCAGAAATGATGTAATCGTTCAATTTGATAGTTTTCAATGTAGAGATTGTGTGGTGGCAGATAGAATATGGGTACTTGAATAAAATAAAATTAGTTATTTTTTCAAGCCATAAACTTTTTGATCAATATTGTATGTAATAATGTGGCGCATATTATTATTGCACATATAATAGGTATTGTTTTGTTATTAAATATACATGCGTTATGTCAATCGTCCTATGTTTTTTTTTCTAATTTATTTCTTTTACTTATTTTAGGGTAACCGAGGATTCGGTTATCGGACACTCTCTCGGTCCCAACAACGTTGGTTAATCGAGCCCCAAGTGTACTTATTATTATTTGTGACCTTTTATATAACACAGATAAGCTGGCAAAGAGCAATAGAAACAAATATTATAAAGATAAGTACGAAGGAGAAGGTTGGGAGTTGTGTCATCAGAGAGAAGACTTGCCTGAAAGACATAATTCACCATATCGAGAAACAAAAATGGGAATGAGCGGGGCACATCTTAAGAAGAACTGATAAAATGTGGTCAATGTAAGTGACTGTTTGGACACCCTATTGCTACAAAAGGCGAAGAGGAAGACAGTTTAAAAGATGGAGTGGCTTCTTTAAGATAAAGGCCGGACCACTATGGTGGAGAATGGCAAGGGATAGAGATACATGGAAAGAGAAGTGGATTCAAATCGCGAACCCGGCTTCCCAGTAGGCTGGTCGTCTGGAAAAGTCTAGACCTATACTGTCTGAGGGAAGGCCCATATTCAAACTCACAGAAGAATTTTGTTTGTACATATGATAATAATTGTGGGCTTATTTGTAAATATGTTAAACTAGCTGAAAGTACCCCGCTCCGCTACGGTTAATTATCATTAGGATGAAGACAACTTAAATTAGTAAAAGTTAAGCTTAACGTTGATAATCATTATTACTTAAATAAACCTGAACAATTCCATTCTTAGAATAATTTCAATAAGTAAATTTGACAATTTGCATAAGTTAATTTTATATTATTTTGATAGCCCTCCAGTGAAGCTTCGAGGCAGCACTACCATCTTACCCAGCTCTGATACCAGACCATCAGCTTTTCTTATGGCATACTTTAAGTGAATATAGTCTTAACTTCTCAACTTTTTTGAAGAAAGTTTAGTCTTTCTGTTTCTATTTTTGCGTACATATCAAGCATAAATCGTTTGAGGAGATTACGAAATTAAAGTAAATAAGGTTCTTCACCTCCTCGCTCCACTAACATTTAGGCGTAAAAATCAGCTGCAGACAGTTTTCTTAAGTGATGTATTGGAGTTTGGGTCACGCTTGGGGATGTTAATACTGTACCTTTCTTCTCCATGGTAGAACATGATACGATACTAAAGAGAATCATACACTTGGTAGAACGATTGATTCTTATCTGTTTTTTGTCCCTACATCGAACTGGCCTTACATGTCATCACCAGAGACCAGAGAACATAAGTCTTTTAACCTCCTCTTTAACATAAGTCTTTTAATAGCTTCTCTTCACGAAACAACTCAAACTTGTAAGTTGTAAGTAACCTCTGCAGCTACCATGAGTTCACAGAAAGTACCAATATTATAAGGTTTCGACATCGATCGTATTTATGTTTGTTCACAACTATAAGGAACTTAAACGGTGGTCAAAGTTTGCGGCTTAAAGATCTAACCTATTTTTTAACTTAGCTTATATCCAAATACCATATGATAATTAATCTTTTATTATTCACCCAATAAAAATTGAAATCGCACCTTTCGCAAATTAGCCGCGATCCAGGCCGATTTTTTAAAATTCCTTTCTTAGCGAGCACCTACGGCCCTAAAGGAATCTACATATCGAATTTCATTCCAATCCGTGGGGTGGTTTCTGAGATTTCGTGTTAAGTGAGTGAGTGGTATTTGACAAATATATAATAGATTTATATTTTGATTATATTTATTTGAATTTAAGGTTTATTGGTTGAGTTATGGACATAATAAAAGGCTATTATTATTATAATTAGTTATCTCGCTTTTTACGGTTTCTGAACTGAGGTGGGGGACAAGTCCAGCCAACTTCAGCTGAGGTTTTTTTTTTTTTTTTTTTTTTTTTCTTCTCCTCTTAAGTTTAAAAATTTCCGAACAATCCTGGCCGTGTCCAGGAGGACCGCCTGTTGAACCTCCCCTAGTACATCCAATGGCAACTTCAGATCATCAACACCAACTACAGTTGAAGTCGGGATCAGCCCGTTTGTCGATATTACAAATGGCGCCAACACTGCGTTTTCTAGGCGATACAATTGCTTCAATTCAACAGCCAGTTCCTGATATTCTCGTAACTCCTCTCTTATTATTATTATTACTATAATTATATAACACTATTTAATTTTGTAGATAACACAATTCAAAACCAGCCCACTAAACATTATTATCTTATATATTTATATAACCTTTTATGGTGAAGGAGATGTAATAATATTAAATATTTTTGGCATAACTCCTATTTATTTTTCGTTTGTAGCATGTTTCGGAGACAATGCTCCATCATCAGGAATTTAAGTTTTTTATTTAAATACATTAATTTATAACATTATACTAATACTTTTTCGATTATATTATATGTCATTTACCTCCTTATCTGTGATTACCTTCACATTGTCTATTCTCTTATGTTACAAGCCCTACTACTGATCAATGTTCAACTTGTTTATTGATGGTCTCATTATTATCTCTTAAGACTTAATAATAATTTAATATTATTATCCTATTTTTTTCTTATTATTTCAGAACTTAATACATTTATAAATATTATTAAACTCAACTTTTAAATTTATAAACATTATAATTTCTTTTTTTTTTCCAACTTACACCCAGAAGATAAAAGGTGTTAAAGTCTAATTTACATTAGGACAATGAGAAGAAGGGACCAGGGCCACGTGGGGTCCACGTGTTTTTTGTGCCTCCCCCCCCCCCTCAGGCCCGAGGCATTAATACACATCTCCCAGACCACGTGTCTCCTTTACCACATTCCCTCTCAGCCCCCAACTACAAAACTATTTAATACTTTTCATATGCGTATATATATATTGTTCTCATAATCATCTCACCCTACTTTTCACAGAACGAGAACAATATAGTCTCGAAACGTCGCCAAAATAGTTGTTTTATTTATTGGCTGAACCTCAAGAACCTTATTAAACATATATATATATATATATATATATATATATATATATATATATATATATATATATATATATATATATATATATAAAACATTGGATTGATTTATAATATAATAGCTAAGTATAATAATACACTACAATTAATAACTAATAAGACTAGAAGATAACATCTAAAAAAAAACTGCATTAATCAATAGATTAAATTTACGATTAAGCTCAATGCTTTATAAATATGTTACGGAGAAAATTCCCAGTAATTTATAAAATAATGAAAAACCTTTTCCAAATAAATCCTATTGCACTCACAATAAAGTATAAATGTATGAAAAATAAGTTTTAAAAAATAAATGATTCTAATATTTGAAATTAGTTGTTTTACGAATTTCATTTTAGAGAAAAGTGCACACATTTTTTTTTTTACTTAAGTTTCATATCAGCCCGATTTAAAAAAAAAAAATTTCTCGGTTTGCATTATTTAATATTAATCATGTAAACAACATTACAGTATGAAACAACAAGACTGTATACATTACAGCATTCATTAAACATTTATGCATATTCATGCAAATTTTGTAAACTTGAAATTAAAACCAGCAGCTTGAAATGAATCTCATTAAAAGCGTGTCTCGAATCAAATTTCTGCCGTTCAATATGGCAACATCGCAGATCACAGAAAGCTATTCGATCATATTTGCCTTTTTTTCGAGTTGCTACTTGTGAGGAAATGCATGTTTGACACTTACGGCGATAAAACCAACTTGATGTTGCCAGTGACTTGCGTTGTGACTTACTAAAACGCAACTAAGAATAGCCATACTAGTTAAGAACAAGTAAACTCATCCATCTCACTAACTTATATTTCTCTTAATAGTTCTTCATTAACTTAAATTGAAATATATTATAATCTTCTGACTGTAAAAATTAAGCTATTTTTTCAGTTGAATACTTGTTTTTTTTTGTTTTAGGATGTCTTGTAATAGGTAAAAACAAATCAACAATAACCGCTATATTGGGCGGTTGTTTTTTTTTACGATTTTCGGTATGAAACCGACGGCTGCCGTGGTAGCAGATTCGGATTCAGCACCCCCCAAAACATTAAGATCCGTGAAAAAAAAAGTTCAGCAGTTTTTTCCTGAACATGTCCTTCTGGAACCTTATTTTGCTTGCTGTCGCCATCTTGACCGTGTTTGGAAACTGTTTTTCTTTCACAAAAATTGATGATCTCACAGGTAAACAGTTCATAGTAAACTCCATAACCTCTCAAATACACTATTCTTTCAACTTGCTTCCCGTTTTATTCCTCCTATCCCTAAGAGGCGTCTGAAAAGAAGATGGCCTCGAGACATTCTACCATAGAACTTTTGTTAGAGTCCCACCAATGGGTGGTTGCTTTACAAGTCATTGACATGGTAATGTCATTTTCTAGATGTATATGTTCTATACAGGTTTTTCTTTTGTCTTAGGCACCGATAACGTGGTCAACTGTTTTTGTTTTAAGAACATGGAGGATAAGCTTCGAATCTATTGATAACTTAATTGCTAAATCGCGGATAACAGTGATGTAAAGAACGGTAGCAAGCTGTTTCTAGACCTGTTTTTATTAAATAATTAGATAATTAAAGGAATGGGGACAGGGGATAGGCCGGCGGACAGGGCTGGAAGGATAGCCCTGGAAGGAGAATCGACTGGAGACTGGAGGCGCCTCCCAGTCTGGACTGCGCCGAGGCACGCTACATCTCGTGCCTTCGGGGGGGCCCAGCCCCCACCCCCCTCTTTTTATCATCACTATTCTTGTTACTGTTAAATATCCTCTATTTTACAAGATTATAATGAGTAATATATCGTAAAAAAGTTTTAAAACTTCTTTCTCAATCGTTTCTTAAGTTATTTGTGGAGTCAAATTTTAACATTAACACAAGAGAATCGTATATCGTATTACAATATCATTCTTAATAAAAAAAAAAATTTTTTTTAATAATAAGATTTCAAATTAAAAAATCCGTATTTAAAACAAAAATAGAAAGAAAAAACCTAACATCAAAGCCATACTTTGTTCATGTAGGGTCAAGTGGGGAACGGTGTAACAAAAGTCTCATTTTTATATTTAGAAAATACCTTTTACAAATAGTCTTCTAATTACTTACCATAAAATCAACTACCTTTAACATTCATATTAGACTTGAAATAATATCAAAATTATACTAAAAAGCTATTTATTTTTTTAGTAATCTGAAATCTCAAAGCAGTGAACCACGTAAACCACTTGTGAAGAACTACTCACTAATAGCACTTCAAAAAAACTAAACTAAAAGGTCTCTTACCCATCTTCTTTTCAGACGCCTCGGTGGGTTATCAGGAATCGAATGTGAAGCAAGTTGGGAGACTAATTGATTCGAGTAGGAGTGGAATTTACAATGAAAGGATTGGTATCTGGTTTGGGCTTAGTCAGCAACATATGGAAAATTAAGGTCTTTATGAATAAGAGTATTTGTGACAAAGGAAGGAGCATTAAGGATTTTTCGAAGGATTTAGGATTGTAAGGATTGAATACGAGAAGCATTGGGTGGTTTAGAGGAGCCCCAAAGCTCAACTCCGTGTGTCCAAATAGGTCTAATCACTGTCACGGAAATGAGTATTTTGTAATTTATTGGATTTGGGCGTTTGTCTAGTAAATTTTGGAGTAGTCAATAACGAAGGGCCGTTTCTTGTTATTTTAATCTTGTATGTGGATGCTTTATAACAGTATACCTAACATACAACAAACGAAATAAAATTTGAAAAATGTAAGATGTTTAACCTCAATTTTGCTCCATGACAAATTTATAGTAATCGAAATTAAACATAAACAAATTTATAATATGAGAATATTATTTTTCTTGACCTAGATTTATGTGCCTCGGCATTTTTTCTGGGAATGACTATCAATAAGCTTGACGTTATGTTTGTTTTTTTTAATTTTAGGTATAGTCAATATAAGCTAAATATCAACCAGTCCGACAATGGCGATATCCAGATCTAAAGAAAAATAAAAGACATTAACGTTATCACTTTTGCGTAGATAATTGACGTCTTATTCATCTTCCTCGTTATCTGTCAATAATTTTCCAATATAATGCTTTGTAGATTTTCCCGAAAAAGTAACATAAGAATCATCTTTTTAGGACATTTTAGAAAAGAGAGGGATCTCATCTGAATTTTCCAGTTCAGCAGCTTCCTCGGTTGAACAGGCCATTTTGTTAAAATATAATGTTATGAAATAACGTAACTCATATGTTCCTCACGACTGAATTTTTTCAAAGGCAGCTGCTTTTTAATTAGTTCTATTGCTTTTCTCTTCGTCATTAGCATTGTGTAGACCAATGTCTGTCTTCCTTTTTCAATTCCGGACTGTCACGGTTAAGGTACACTGTGCCCCAGGTACTGTTTAAAACTAAAATTCGTGAACATTAAATTTCTTAGAAATTACAATAAAGTTTGTTTGCTGTTCAAATACCAGCTGATTGAAGAATAAGGGGAACGTGTACTTACTCTCCAGAAATCTTTAGTTTTCCAACAAGAACAACAAAACCTTCAGTTTTCCCAAATTGTTAATTATGGTAACGCATTTACACATTGCCGCTATCCAATACTGATCAACTAGAGAACAAATTCCCACTTAATTACACTTTATATTATAAAACTAAACATAAAAGTTGAGATTGTAACGAAAAAAAAAATTCATTAACAACTATTTAAACTATCGATTCATTGTAATCAGTTCGGATAAATTTCGACTTCGATGTTCATTTAAAGATTATGTTAGTGTTATGAACATTAATTATAAGTTTTTAAGAGGAAAAAAAAATTCAATTTGTAATTTGGAAAACAAGCTGAAACGTTGGGACAATAAATGTACATCAACCTTAACCATTTTCTCTATTGATAACGACTGCAAGTCAAATTGCTGCTTGGTCACTCATAGCACCACTTAAATTAAATTCAAATTGTTAAATCCAAGAAAATGAACTATTTCTATTGTAAACAGTTTATAGTGGTTTAATTCATTCGTAATCAGTTTTGTGCTATTTTTAATAGGCCTAATATCTAATAAGATATTAATAAATAATGTGGAAAAGAATAAAGTAGGGTAATACGTTACTAATGCTACCGACTTTCGCCTCTGTGTTAGCAACGGTCCTATTTTTAGACCAGCTGGAGGTAATTAGTGTGCAACACGGGAATAAAAGATGGCCAGTTGTTAGCATCACTGTTAGGACACTTTTGTTTTATCATCATTGATGTTTTTGAATGCACACGCGAGCTCACCAGCTATTTTAAGGCGTGCAGAGTCCGCAATTTCCTTATATATTTTGTGAGTGTTCTTCAACCATCCAAACCATTAAAAACATCGACACTGTGACCCATGGTACTCGACTTCTTTCTAGTCTCTCACTCGTCACCAACTACTTCGTGTTGCTTTTATTTTGTTATATAGTTTTTATAATTATTCTTAATTTGAATTAGTTTTGATAGTAACTTTTTTCTATTTCTTTGTTGTTGTTTTTTTATTTTAGTTTTGGTGGCTATGAAGTATTTTGATTGCAAAATTTTAAATTTTGCGAGGACTCCAACACATATTACAAACATAATTTCGTACTCATTTTTTTTTTCAATTTCATCCAAGGATCCAAAAATCACTTTTCAATAAGTGACAAAGTAAGCCTAGCCTATAAGTATCTGGCAGAGTCGGTCCTAGCACTGAAGTGGGTCCACGCTTTCTCTTCTTTATCAGGAGCTGCTTTAACAGTATTCCTCTAAGGCAATCCTTAATACCTACGTCTTGTTTGGAAAGCTTATCTTATTTAGGAAACGGGCGGAGGTCCTCTTATTGTCGAAAGGGGACAGTGGGCAGTGAAGGCTTAAAAAAAGAAAAAAAAAAAAAGAAACAGAAAAACATTTTAAAAGCTTCACTAACGGACTCTGAGAGAATCGTAAAAAACGATTCTAGCAACAATCCAAGTTGAGGCAAATATAGAGAAAAATAAAAAAAGTTAAGCATTTGACCAAGCAAAATATAATTAGCCTGTTTTATGAATTATGTTCTGTAACATTTTTAAAAGGGATTACATCCAATGTTAATGATAGATGCAAAACTTGGTGTCGATGCTTGTTTGTAATGAAACCCAATGAAAAATAAAAATGGAATCATCTATTATTTTCTTATTCTTTAATTTATTCTTTCTTAATACACATTAGATATTTTTCTACTTTGAGGAACATTGAGTTTTGTAAGCATTTATGATCAAACTCAATGTTAGTTTCTCTACAATACACACTGAATGAAAAAATGTATAGATATTTTATGAATAAATAATAGCTACTAATGAAGTAAATTAATCAAAAATAGCATCAGTATCGATAGCAGCAAGTCAATATAATGGCCCAACACAATAGCGAGCTAACATAGGTAATTAGGGCTATTGAAGGTCCATTTACCACTATAGTGTTGAAAATCTGGTAGTAGACTGTCGCTTTGCATTATCTATGTTATCTCCGAATCTGCTCTCCCAGGCCTGTCCGTGACTGCTGTATGAATAGTAAGATCTTCGACTCCTCTTCCTCTTGCCTTCCAATTTATAGGATGTATAACATAGGTAAGATCTGGGGTTACCTGAACTGTAAGAAGGTTATTTTAGATCTTATCATCAAAATCCTGTAGCCTAAATCACTTTCCCATGGTACCCACACACCCAACCAAACTCACCTAAACCGAGTTGAAATGATGTCCAAAGGTGTCCCAAGGTCAAAGTCAAGTGATCTCGGGTCATGTGATTAATATCAAGTTATCTATGTCATACTATCTTGATTCAAGTCAACGAAGTCAGATGTCTGAGTCTGTTTCTTAATAATTCAAAACAGCACGAACTAATAATCTTAGTCAAATGACTAATCAAATCCACACAAGTGGTGCCATTCTTAATCCTAAGTTGAGTCTGGATCAGCATTAATTAAAAAGTATGCAAGTCAAGTAAATTACAAGCCTGATAAATTAAGGATATTCTAAAATCATTATTTAATTAAACATCGTGAGCCCCAATTCTCACTTTACTCCAATTTGAGCTTATCTAACATCAGAATTCTCCTCATAAAGGACTCAAATATTGCGTTTGTCTGGGTGTCTGTTCGCCAGGTGGCTGCCTCCATGAGCAATGATAGACAGGCTTCAAAAGAACTTGAAGTTTCTCAGCCAGACCTTGATGTCACTCAATCGGATTTAAGGTTAAATGATTTAGACCTGTGATGGACTACTACATACTTGGCGTAATATATATCCATCCCTTGTGGATCAGTTTGAATACATTCATGGAGCAAATATTATTTTTAATAGATAATTAATTAATGAGTGGCAATTTTTATCAATTAAATATTAAAAAGAATAATGCTGTTTTCAATAGGTTTACTAAACATCATAATTGGATTTTAAAAAAGGTTTAATGACCAGCAGTAGAAGTTATGGTTTACATGATTTAGTATTTGAATTTTTTAGAACATTTAATTTTATTTACTTGAAATGAATTTCAAAGAAAACATGTCTATGAGTGTCTTGATATGTTGGTGTCTTTGAGGCAACATTTTAAATGTTTCTGTAATCAACTACTAGGAGTCAAACCAAGGGTGATATTATTTGATAAACCAAACAAATGTAGAACCACAATCATTAAAAACATTTAAATTATTATTTGCTGGTGTAAATGTAAGTTATAATATTGTCTGAGGATTATTCTGTTCCTCAAAGAAAGCCTGATTTGATTCCAACCAATAAACTGTTTTCACAAAATGATAATTTTCTTGTAGAATTAAAACAATTCCATTTATACCAAACAATTGTTTATTATATTAAAAAATAAATATGTAGCTATAATAAATTTATTCAATAAATATAACAAGATATAGAAGGTGAAGAGGGAAATGAAGATAATAATTAGTAAAAATACAGTGTAACTGATCAAAACAGTTGCATGTTTATTTTATTTGTTTTAATATATAAAAATAACTTTTAAAACATAGAAATATAAAAACTCCGTGGAGTAGAAAAAGATATGATAAAAACATCATAAAATAGTATATTCATGATATACTTACAATAATTACAAAGAAAAACAAATCTTAGATAATATAAATCAATAATTAAAAAATATATCTTGAAATCACAATATTGAATTTCTTCATCCCATAATCACATCTGAAAGAAAAAATAAGTTATAAATAAAAATAAGAACATAACATAACAATAAATAATAGAGAATAAAACCTAATAATAAATAAAATAGTTCCTTTCTAGTGATTATAATTTATAATTAATAATGAAGACAGAGTAAGGTGCTATCAATAGAAACACAATATTAAAGGTACAGAATGGAATAAAAAATAAAGAGTTAAAACAAAACATTAAGTCATAATATATATAGCAAAATAAACAAGGTTATAAAAATAAACTTTAAAGATGAGAGAAGAAATAAGTCAGAGAGTGATACATAATAATTACATTACACAATAAAAAATTATGACTTTTTTTTGTTTTTAAGACATGTTGCCAAATCCTATACAACCAAGTTTATAATTTGGTTAAAGTCTGATTTAGCTTCATTTAATTGTAATGATTGTTTTCCTTCTTCCTCTTCTTTCTGCTTTAATTATAGTTTAGCTTTTAATTTATTTAAAACTTCAGTTAGTTAAGCTACTTTATCACTGTCCAATTCTTTTAAGTATGCTTTTTCTTCTTGAGGATCAAAATTAAATTTTAATTCAGACCTGATTTTGTCGTGCTTTTTGCATCTGAATATTATATGCCTGGTGTCCTCCGGGAAGTCACATGTCGCACATTTTCCATTGGCTTATATCTTTGTCAGGTTAAGATATTTCTTTGTACAGCCATGATTTGCCCTAAGCCTCGTTATTCTCACAACATGATTTTTATCAATATTGGTACCAACGGTTCAAAACCATGGGGTTAGGCTCACTTTAGTCTGAACTTGATAACAATCTCTGCCCTTAGATTGTGACTCCTAGCCATATCTGTCCTGCCATTCTTTTATCGCCTGTTTCTTTATAGCTCTGAGTAGGCCTGAAGTTGGAACTTTAGCATTATCTTTTTCTAGCTGTCTGTTTCAAGTTACTTTGTCTGCCATTTTTTTACCAGAGAGGCCTACATGGCTTGGTGCCCACTCAAAGGAAAATTTGCTTTTCGATTGGATTGTGGTTTGGATAATTTTGATATCTACATAGGACTTTTTCTTATTTATAAGTATGATCTATAGTTTGGTGCATGACGAAGCTTAGTCAGTTAAGATGACTATGTTTTGATTAGTGTATGTTTATTTGCAGTAGTTTACAGCTCAGTAAATCAATAATAAAAAAAAAATATTCTAATAAACAACATTTGAACAAGTTAAAGAATAATTTATTTATTTAGGGACTCCAACATTTATTGGTGATACATATATTGTATGTATACGTATGTATATAAACATATAAATAAATTTTTCCATATACATTAGGGTGATGTGTACATTATTTATTGGTTATTCCAGATCATACCTGCAGATGGTAGTTTCCAAAAAGCGATGAACTACTGAAGAAATCTGTAGCTAATACATAAATAAATACAATAAAGACTTCCTCAAGATGACCAGTGGAAAAAGGGCCAAAAATAAAAACAAAACTCAATAAAATGTAGCCCACTTAATCGAAACAGGAACTTTAGGTTTGTTTTTGTTTTTCAGGTTCTAGAAAACACCAAAAACAACATAAACTCAACTGTCCGTTAAGTGGAAAACCGCCTTAAGAAAGTTTATACTGTTAATGTTAATTTTTAATTAGTCTTTCTTTTTAAATTATTTATAATGGGCTCCCTTCTATTCCTCTGATTATCAAAGTTATAAATTTTATTTTGAGATATACAATGAGCAATAAAAACAACCAAATTACCTTGACAGTAAAAGTTTTCATTAGAGCCAGAAAACCTCCACCTTCTGGTAGTCACTTCAATGACTCTTCTCCTTAAAATACCTAAAAATAAAATGAATAAATAAATTACAAAATATCAGAAATTGAAAATGCAATCTATAAAATGGTAATCTGACAGCAGACCAGTCCCGCCCCTCCTTATGTTTCCAAATTATAAAGTATTAAGATTATACAAATATTTATAATGATATAAGTATAGTTGACTGTTAAGATGAATGGAGAAAAAGATTATCAGGGAAGCAGTCAAAGAGAAACACCACATCTAAGTAGAAATACTTTAATGCGTGCCAATGTTTCAACCTGCCTTGAAGGTCTTCTTCAGGGATATAGTGAACAAAATACTATAAGTGACAAACATAACAGACCGACAAACAGATGACAAATGGAATACAGAATGACATGGATAAAAAAAAAAAAAAAAAAAAAAAAAAAAAAAAAAAAAAAAAACTAAATACAAAAAAGGCTAAAGAAAATAACAATAAAAAACAGTAATAATACATAACAGCAAGGTAAGGTTAAGGACAAGACAGGAATTATAAGGGAAAAAAAAAAAAAAAATACTGATAGGGTAAATCACTAGTTATGGTGACCTCACCAGTTATTGGCAGGCTAATACAATTATCCCAATAATAATGGTCTAATCCATTTATTTGTGATATCACCAGGAGAATTATTTCTGAAAAGGATTTAACATTCATTTACTTATGAAACTCTCCCTCCTATCACTTTCAGAGAAAAAAATATTTTCCTCAAATAGTGTCCTAAAATACCTCTTTTTTTTTTTTTTTTAGTAAGATCGGTTTTAAAAGTAAGGATTATTAAGGAATTATAGTGGAATGGCTTCATTAATTTTTAGTTTTTGAGTTATGTAGCTTTTCATTAGAATTCAGGGTTCCATACAAGCTCCATTATGTTGTCATAAATGTCACCACTATCCATTTCAATTTTCTTTGATGTTAAAAACGTTCTATTTGCTAATAAAGAAAAAATAGAATTTTATTCATTTGGTAATGCCATTTTAAAACTTATATACTACATCCCTTCCTGGCAGTGGTAATATTTGACCTTACGTCTATTAAGTGACACCATTATTAGTTAATATAGTTAGTGATATTCTGTACTTCGCGGATGGCTACTGCTGTTTAAGAAAATATAATATTGAAAGAAGATAATTTACAAAAATACATTCCGATTTCTATTAATTCATTAATTTTTTAATGGGGATGATTACCATACTGTATGCCATTACTGCTTACGAAGAAAAATCAACGAGAAGTGCAGCTATAAATTATACTTTAATAAATAGTTGTTTTAATTCATATTCATATTTCAAGTGTCATTTTAAGATGGTTTTCTAAACTATTAAGTAACTACAAAGTATTTGAATGAGTCGAGTCCGAGTGATTGTGTTTTAAATAAATATATTTTACTTTATTGTTAGACCGCATTGTATTAGAATTTAAATTATTTTTATATTTCTAGTTTTTCATTAATTAATACTCTTTTTAAAGCATTTGTTTACAGATTATTTTGCCACATGGCCATAACTAGTATTGGCTATGACCATAAATGGTATTTTTAGTTGTTTTTCTTTAAATATAAAAAAATATTTGAAATGAAGCTTTAGTGTATTTGTCAATTTTACATTCAATAGAATAAACTTTTGAGAGTTTAACTATATAACCAAAGATGCCATATTACAAACTGTACTCATGAAATTCCATTTTAAATCAACAAGTTCCCTTAACTGACCATAACCAGTGATTTACCCAAGTATTTTTTTCTATCCATGTCATTCTGTATTCCAATTATCATCTGTTTATCAGTCTGTTATTTTTGTCACATCTAGTTTTTTGTTCATTATAGCCCCGAAGAAGACTGCAAGGCAGGTTGAAACGTTAGCATGGATTAAAGCATTTCTACTTAGACGTGGTGTTTATCTTTGACTGCATCCCTGATTATCTTCTTCTCCATACAAATATTTATATTTCCGAGAGCTGGGGTAGTCTCTGTATGTTGCAAATTTAAGTCGGCAACAGAGTGAGGGCAGACCATAATTGGGCAGAACCTGGTGATGACTAAATACTGAGCATGCTCATCAAACACATACTTTAGCCATTTAAACAAATCAAGCAATCTTTTTAATATCAACTATTCAATAATTAAAGCCAAATCCAATAACTATACTGAGATGGGTGATCAGTCAGTTATTTTAACTTTGAGTTATTCCATGGATCATCAAAAGTTTAAACCTCTGGCTAAGGAGCCAAATGTATGGCAGAAATTTAATAGTACTCAGGAAGAGGCGTTACAATGGGAGACATGGTGAAGGAGAGAAACAAGATGATTTTGATAACATAACTTATTTAAACTTTAGCAATTACCATTATTGTAACAAATAAATAATAATGATATTAATAAATTTACCACGCCCATAGAAAGGTATGTCAGTGGGTAGGCTACTCGATGTTAGTAAATTATGAGATATTGGTAGGCTATGGTTCATGTTTCTCAAGTTATTATTCCCATTAAAATCACCTAAAAAAAAATAAAATTGCAGTTTTAGTTCCTTAAAAAGCAAATGATCCTAGTGAATTAAAATTTAAAGAACTAAAATACTTACGAATTTCTTCAAGATTGTTCGGATTATGTCTAGATTGGCTCCTTAACAACCTTCCTGATGGATTACCTGAATTAAAAAAAATTAAGTACAATTTATAATAAGAAGTGATAGAAGTGATTGTTTGGGTCTCACCTCGGCTCTGCTATTTCATCATTTTATTTTTAGAGAACTAACATCAACAACCTATTAAATATCTAGCTCATATTTATTTAAACTGATTGTATTATTCTAAATGATAAATGTTGCTTTTATGATGCATCTTTTTTATAGTTTATTTTAATGTTCCATATAGTATATTTTTTGGTACAACTTTATTCAGCCTCTTCTATTTACAACTTTTTTTTTTTACTTATTCATAACTTTTTATTACAATTTTTTTCTTTTTATATTCAATGATTACTAATTTTAGCAATTATTTCAGCTGTTTACTGGCTCTTTTGGTCGCTTCTATCTATCTTATTTTAGTTAAGTTTATTTATAACTACCCTCTTTTTAGCTTACATATTTTCTTTATCATTGTATAATTTACCAACATCTTTTTTAGATCGTTTTCCTATTGCATTATATTATATTTTCAAATTGTTTATTTTATCTCATTTAATTCTGTTTTTACTTTATTTTTATTTTTTTACTTTCATATTCTGACTTTGTATCTGACAATTTATTGTTTCAGTTCTTATGATGGCCATCAAAAATATGGCCGAGACATTGGCAAAATAAAAATATGTTTTGCTAATTTCAACATTGCTTATATTTTGACTGATCTCTCTCCACAACCTGTTTTATATAACTCATCCAGTCATAAAACACAGCTCTTAAATGATAAATGGTACAGCTCTAACCTAACCTCTTCATGCTCAGAAAACACTTAATCGCAAAATGGATTCCAATCTGCCATTACTGTATCTTAATATTTTAAGGAAAGAAATTGTTTATCAACTTTAATCTCCTTCATAGCTACACATTTAACACAATGACTGTAGGGGACGCATAGTGGGTTGTCCATTCAACTGTCTTCCACACAGAGAACACACACTGGTATCTCAGACGTCATTTTCATGAAAGTGATTTTCCTTTCTTATGATGGGCACACAAACTCAATGTGCATTCTAAATTGAATAAACTAATATTTTTTAAATATTTTTCACGATAAATGGAGGTGAAATGGAGTCAATTTATTATTACCTGTCACTGAGTAGGGTTTCTGATAATTGCACTCGTATCATGGCTTACAATTCCCTCCAATTTAATTTATTATTATTATTATTATTATTATTTTATTATTAACAAGTACCTAACCTACATAACGTTAATTTCTTAATTTTTATAACTTTTAAAAATGAAATGAATAGTAAAAGTATATGTAATCTACTAATGTGAATTTAAGAACAATATCTTGTGTAATTTTTTTCATTCACAGGTAACACAAGAGTAAACTTACTGAGCTGCTTTCGCTATTGCAGATACAATATTTGATAGAACAGAGGCTGGATGCCACTCTGTCTCCTGCCGTTAATATATAATGTTTTAATAAATTATTTTAATTGAAGATGAATAAATAAATCCTATTTTTCCACATTATCTTAAAAAATCATGAAATTCCTGGTGAATTGTAAAATTCAAGCATAATAAACACTATTTTCCTCAGTGATGAAAATTCCAGCATGATTCCTGGTTTTACAGGGATTCCAGATCGATGGCCACCTATAACAGTATATTCCGTTGTCATACTTTGATGTAATACTTTCAAGGGGATTTTCGTCACAATTACTTTTAGTGAAAGTGTGTTTTACAATAGCGCAGTCAGTAATATGATCCCCTCAATTGTCATTTCAATGAATTACATTCAACAAAAAGTGAAGAGAAGTGATGAGGCAACTTCAAGCAATTGGTATTTGTGTATTTGTATTGTGTTTTCTTAATTCCTTTTAAAATGAATATTTTATAATGTAATTTCAATATATATAAGAAAGAATAAATATCCTTGGAGAAATTGTTATTCATCATTTTATTTTGTTAGATTTCTTTTTTTAAACAGGTTTTCTTGTCCATTGCTTCATGCATATAATAATGCAAGAGAAAGCAGTCTTAGCACACAGCATTTTTACATGAGTGCAGCGTAGATAATATCAATGGCACGAGTCATATTCTGAACTGATAACAAACTAATTTTGATAACCCTGGTAACACAAAATATAATATATTATTTGTTTCAAACACAATGAGTTTTGACCAACAATTTTTTAAGAAATTTTGTATAATTCATTAAGCAAATTATTAACTAAACAACAAACAATCTGGTCTCATTTTGGTACCTTAACTTCAAAATAATAGATAAATTCGTCTCCGTTTCATTGGGCCATAAAGGAAAAATTTGTTTTATCCCAATAAAGCAGAGGACCAAACAATGCGGAGATCTCGAATCTAAATTTAAATTAAGAAAAAATTCTTAAATGTGTCCATCAACTGGGTTTCCCCATACAAATGTGCAACTCATGCCATAAGTGCACAGATTTATGGGGAAACCCAGTTAGTAGGTGCATTTAGGCGTGTTGAATGTATTTTCCAGTTGTTCTTTAATTTTGTCAAGAATTTTGACACTCTCGACAACACTCAAATCTTTATGAGACATTTTATACACTTACAAAAAAAGAGAAAGAGAGATATGAAAATATGCTGGAGAAAGTAACTCGAACAGCACAAGCTAAGAACTAACTTGAATTTTCCCCCTCTTGAACTCTTGTTTAAATTTTGTTACTAAGAAAATTAGGAGTTCCAGAAGTACTGTGTAGTTACCCGAACTCACTGAGAGGCCAGGGCTCATAGTTGTTTACATTCTGTTTCTAGGAAAGTTAAAAGCTCCAAAAATTATGGACCAATTAAGCGATGTTTTGTCCCGAATAAGGGGTCATGCTTTTCTTATATTTGATTCCATTTTCAACCGACTTCAAAAAAGAGGAGGTTCTCAACTCGTTAGTATTTTTTTTTTTTTTTTTTTTTTGTATGTTACGCGATTACTCCATCAATTCTGAATCAATTTTGATGATTCTTTTTTAGATCGATAGGGCATGGGCATACTCCAGAGGTGGTCTCATAAAAAATATTTTGAAATCAACGCAGCACTTTTTAAGAAAAATCAAAAAAACAGTTAATAAAAATCACTTATAAACTGTTTTTTTGATTTTTCAAAAAAAGTGCTGTGTTGATTTCAAAATATTTTTTATGGGACCACCTCTGAAGTATGTCCTACCGATCTAAAAAATAATCATCAAAATTGATTTAGAATTGACGGAGTAATCACGTAACATTAAAAAAAAAAAAAAAAAAAAAAAAAAAAAAAAAAAAAAAAAAAAAAAAAAAAAAAAAAAAAAAAAAAAAAAAAAAAAAAAAAAAAAAAAAAAAAAAAAAAAAAAAAATAGATGAGTTGAGAACCACCGTCAATTCTTAATCAATTTTGATAATTCTTTATTAGCCCGGAATGGCATACTCCAGAGGTAGTCCCATAAAAAATATTTTGAAATCAACTCAGCACTTTTTTTGAAAAATCAAAAAAACAGTTAATAAAAATCACTGTTTTATAACCTTACATTTTAAACATATTTATGATTACGATTATCTAAAATCTCCATGGTAACTAAATCTAAATTAATTACAAAAATAATTTACATATACAGTCAACTCTCGATGTGTTGTACTTCGATAACCTAAATTCTTAAATAAGTCGTCGGAATCTGCGGTCGGAAGTACATTAAAATAAATTTCACCTCAATGAGACGATTTCATACAAAGAACATGAAAATCATGTCGAAAATAAGTAGAACTGAAAATAAGGTTCAAAAGAGAGAACTTCTAGGACCACCTCTATGAAATGAACTATTAGAAGTCATCGCCTCTATAACTCGAACTCAAATTAAAAGAATTTCATGTGTAATTTATATTCCGGTTTCCCATCATTGTTTATCTTTACAGTTCATAGTTACATCAGTCACTTATTATTAGTTATTCACTCGAGTGAATAATTTTACAGTGGCTATTGTAAATTCTTTGAATTAACGAAAAGTTAAAATTGATTTGCAAAGTGGGGAAATGAGAAAGAAGTTGGGCGTTTGTTGCTAGTGAATTCCGAATTCCGCGTAGTTCTCTTTCAACCATCTTAAATAATAAAGAAAAGATCACCAATGGTGGAAGGCGGTAAGTTAACTTTTAGGCACCCTCAGAAAAAAGCGCAGTTCAGTTGAAAGTTATATGATAAATTGGTACCGGGTATTTAATATTCTGTATCAATGATTTAAATGTATGTACAAACAACATTCCCATTAATGAAAATGTACGTAATGGTTTCAACTACAATTTTGTTTTCAATTTTCCCATTTACATGCAGATAAGTGGAATGATAAACTCGATAATTCTTTGTTCAGTAAGTCGAACTATTTTTCAGGGTAGCTTGAAGATCGAGAATTGACTGTATAAACAAAAATACGCTCACCACTAAAAAGTAAAAAATAAAAATAATTTTTAGGAAAAAACAAAACCGACTTCAAGATTAAACCTACATAAACAAACTTGAACTAAAAATTAAAAAATAATATTTTAATTGCTTCGAAACAAAAACCATTAAATGGCAATCAACGAAACTATCGATACTTATATACCTTGGCTGGCATCGACTTTAAACTGATCATAAATTGTGAATAGGTATATAAGTATCGATAATTTCGTTGAAGTCGGTTTTGTTTTTTTCCTAAAAATTATTTTTATATAATCAAGTGTTTGTGCCAATTATCCGATGACCCAATTAAACAGAGTCGACTGTAATATAAAATATATTTAAAAAATATTTATTAAGCAAGAACCACTTCATAATTTAGTAATATAAAATAGAATTATTAGAAGATATAATAGAAAATAATTTAAAGACATTGATACTTACTTGACACAGAATGTCTTCTTTTGGCTTCTACGGATACAGGACGTCCTCCTGGAAAAAAAAAAAGAAGTTATTTATTTATTTATCTTAACATATTGATCATACAATACATGAAGAACTATGATCACTATCATCAATTTTCAATCAGAGCAACACCAACAGAGTTAGAGTGTCTCCAAAAAGCACCAATATTTAAAAAAAGTAAGCAAAACGTGACTTTTTTCATTCAAAGCAATATAGATCCCAAATAGTAGTTCCTAGTCATGAATGCTATATAACAAAAAGTATTCTCCATTAAATTTCGGACTAGAAAACTGTTGTAATTTTCAATCAGAGCTAGAATTAGCGAAAATGTTATATTTTTGAACGTCACAAAAACGCAACAGCAAAAAAGGGAAGACCCCCAGCCAAAAGACATATGTAAATAAATGAGTAAATAAAATAATTTAACAACTTACTGTATACTGAGTCATGGAACTTGCTTCTTTCTTTGGTGTGATCGACCAGTTGCATCATTGGAGCATTAGGTATAGTTTTTTGCTTTATCGGAGTTGACTTACAATAATCTGAAAACAATAGAGATTTAATGAATGTTTCTGGCAACAAACAGTAGCATAAATAACTTCCACGCGACCAAGGGAGGGTATATAAAAAGAATTAAAAAAGGGTATAAAAATAAAATTTGTTAACATTAACATTAAAATAAGCCTCTGTATGAAAAGTATTTAATTGTAACACCATGCATAAGGCTTGTCCAATAAATACTGTACTTCTAGGGTAGCTTTGAAGGGGAGGAGTATGCACATGCACAGTGGCTGCTCTATGGAGAGAGGACTAATTGATGTGATCGTAGAACTGGAAACAGACAATCTTTTGTCTTCTTCTTACTCTTGTCAACGATGAGAGATTGAGGAGCATGAGAAACGATGAGTAAACATCAAATTCTTGGTGAAACTTGGTAAAAATGCAACAGAGATCCATGAAATTTTGAATGTCTTTATTATGCAGAGAAATGATGTAATTACAAAAAACAGTTCTTTACAAATGGATCAAGAGTCTCAGTGACAAACAGGAAGACTGGAAGAATGCGCCTGCAAATTCAGTGCTGATGGTCTAGGAGTAATTAAATCACCCTCCCTACTTACCAGGCCTAGCACCCAGTGACTTCTTTTTGTTTCTTAAATATTAAATTACATTAATCATGTGGGAGCATTGGGACAACGTGGAAAAAATAAGCATATTGACACGGTAAAGTTCCAGGAATGTTTTCAACAATGGAAATGGAGGTGGAACATATGCATCACTACAAATGGGGTGATAATCAATCATAGCGTTATTGTCACCGGGAAGTAGGGAAAAATGTTAAAATCTACATATATGAGGCTATCTACCTATACCTTCAGTTCCATGCAAATGTTGGCAAGAGCTGGGTGATGCTTGCCAATAATGTCAGCCATATCACTACTGCTGAGACAAAGTTCTTGTGCAGATCAGCAGGAAAAAGTAAGCGAGACAGCATTAGGAACGAAAGGATCAGAGAACGATTAGATGTGCTTCTATTGAAGAAAATCATCGAAAACAGACAACTTAAATGGTTTGAACATGCCTGTCAGATGGATGGAGTGAGAGAACCCAGGAAGACAAAGAAAGTAAAAGAACATGTGGTCTACCAAGGATCTCTTATCATTCAATACATCCAAAGAATTGGGGGCAATAGAAACAAGACCCTCGCTGAAATGAAGCTGCTGTGAGGGGACTAGCGGCGCTGGATCAAGGCCCCTCAATACCAATAATGTCTCCAAGAGGAGAAAAAAAAATATATTTTTAGTACTGTTTTCATCGAGTATGTATCTAGGTATACTATATCTAGATAATAGATCCTGAAACAATGAGTATAAACATTTATGATATTTCTACATCTCTTTACAAGTTTATTTTAGATGACATAACAAGACAAAGAAAATTTATTAATATTTCATTCCAAGGTATCATAGTGAATAATACAAGGGCTCAACTATGACTAATTCAAAAATGTTTGATCAGAGACAAACCAGTGAGGTCTCGTCGTGATAGCGCCCAACTGGCCTGAACGTGAATAGGCCTAAGAATTATACACTAAATACTTACTGTAAGAAGCAGCTGAACACCTATGGCTTGGCGTTCCTCTGTTGTAATCACTTAAAGATGATGAAGTGGGATTATTTTTTTTCTTTCTGGGAGTTTGTGGATAATAATCTGCACAAAAGGAGATAGAATAGAATAGAAACTAAACTTCATTATGGGACAATGTCCCTTAAGAATAACATTACATAATGTAAAATCAATATCTGGTCTAAATAAAAAAATAACCATAAAAGTGAAAACAGATTAACATTGTTATAGAAAAAATTAGTAACAGGAAAAAAAAAAAGAAAAGAAAAGTAAATATAGAAATATATATTATAAACAAAGTGTTGAGTGGGAAGCAGAAAAAAATGTTAATGGACAAATAAATAAATTAAAAAATCAAAAATTATTTAAACAAAAACTCATAAGAACATTATAAATTTAGTCTAATATTTTATGTCTGAGTTACTATACCTTAAGCACTGGCTGATGACATCTGGCTGGTCAGAGGAGGGGGAGCAACGTTGCGAAAGCTTCTTAACAACCACATGGGTCCTTTGCTGAGATCTTTCGCTTAATTATTTTATGATTGTTTGGTTTTATTTTTTTTTTAAATAATTTTTTATAACTTTAACTACAGATTAGCCATTTTAAGGATCGTAGTTTTATTATCATAGCATAATTTTGTCTTTTGTTTATCTAATAACAAAATTTTAAATATTTTTGTTCTATCTGAAACCAATGTATTTTTTTCCTTAATTTTTATTTAATGTTATTTATTAGCAACAGAATATGTACACAAAAGGTCTCATAGCCAGAGACGATTTTATTTTTTTCTACACATAATTATAATTCTTAAAGGACATAGTCCCATAGTTAATTTTTTTTTTTTTTTCATTTTATCTCAAGTAAAAAATAAAGTAATATAAAAATTGTGGAAACACTGTCTTAATTTATTTTCAGACACATAAAACCATTTCACGAGCTTGCGATGTGAACCCCTTACAAATTGATATGCTGCTATCCCCTAACATTTTATAACACAAACTTTAAATTTAAAAATAAAAAGCAAAAACTCAATGTGACCTGTATGAGAGGCAGAACTGTAGAGAACTTCTCAAGGTGGGTGGGGGCAGAACCGGCAACCCTGCACCACACCTCCCTCCCTCCACTTTTCCCCAAATGCCATCAGCCAGTGCTGAGACTATAAATTGACATTCATTCATTCATATAATTAGAGAGCATCAGTCTTGAGAGAGGGATGGTAGTGGAAAAGGAGTGTTTTGAATAGTCCAGGGGAAGAGGCATTGTGAATACAAGGAGAGAGAGAATTCCTGAGTAAAGAATCGAGCAAGAAAAGAACAATGGAATAATGAAGTTCTGTAGGATGGAGTATTTAGATCGGAAAGACGGGATCTTATATGCAGTAATTAGATTGAGAACTTGACTAGTAGGATACTGTAAATAAATAGAGGGTGACAGATGTTGATAACTTGGAAGAGGTATATAACAAGAAAGTATTCTCAGCGGTAGGAGGGGAAATCCAACTTGGCTCAGTGTAAAGATGGGAAACATGGGAACATCTTGAGATGCCAAGGACAAACCTGATAAAATAATTCATAATCCATTTTCATCTTTCCTCAAGAACCATCGAGAGCCCACCATTTATCATACAACCCTAGTCAAATTGGGGGAAGATAAGGGAGGATACTAGGAGTTTACTAATGGTTAGGGGAAGGAGGTGACAGGAGTGGTGGAATAATTTTAGGATTCCAATTTACCTACAGGAGATTTGTGCAATATGAGATTTCCAAGAATTGAGTTTGATAAATGGTTTTGCCTACATTATTAACAGAGGAGTGGAAATAATAATAATAATGCTTTATTGACATATTTACAATTAAAAATTATTTAGTATACATGTGCTGGTCTTAAGTCCTCTACATGATTAACATAGTTTTATAGTTTAGTTAATAGTTTTACACTTTAAAGATTATCTTTGAACAGTGGGAAAAATAAGGAAAAAAAAACCACATAAAAAAAAAGAAATGTAAAGAAAGAAAAATAATTACATAGAATAAAATAAAATATAGCATAAGAATTAAATACAATTAATAATAAAATACAAAACAATTACAATAAATATAAATAATCTATATATAATAACCAGCATACATAAATGAATGACTATATGTATACATAGCAGTTGAGTAATCAAAGGGAGGTTAGGTTTATGTTAAGAGCAATGTTTGGTTCTTTTGTGCATGTATCTTTTGAGGGAATTTCTTTAAGGAGTGGAAAGATAATGGGTGACCATGTAGGAAAGCTGGCATTCAATAGAAGGAGGGAATTAGATCCTATGGCAATAGCTTATATTTCTGCTGGAATGAGGATAAGCTTTGGTTAGGGATAGCAACTGACTGAGTATGGTATGAAAAGAAAGACTGAAACCAGAGGAGAGCTCTATTGGAAAAGTTCAGATATTTCAAAAAGGAAAAGGAATAGGAAATTCTGAAAAAAGGATAAGAGCCTCCGCACACAGGTCGACGCTCGAAGTGCTCGACTCGAGAAAAATTGCGCTCGTCTCTCCCATCCACTCAACTAACAATGGGTCGCATTGAGGTCCGCATACGGGTCATTTTGTGCACGTCAAAAACCGAGCAGTTCCTCGTCTCATGAGATCGGTAGTGCACAGGATTTATCCAGAGGACTGTGCGATTCTACGTCATGGAAGTGATTATAATTTCATTTTCTTTCTTCTTCTTTTTTTTTTTTTTTTGTGCTTTATTTTTAAGTGCTAATTATTTTTACAGATTAAATCATCCAGATCCTTCTCCCTCCACAGAAGACAGTTCATTTTAAGTTTTAGTTTTTTCTTTATTTTCAAGTTGTATTATATTTTTCTTCTCTTAAATTCTATTGTATTATTTTTTTTGTCTTTAAATTTTTTTTTTTTAATTATTATTTCTTTATTTCTTATATAATTTTACAACACAGACACACAGACACACACACGCACGCACGCACGCACGCACACACACACACACACACACACATTGAAATGAAAATGAAATGAAATGAAAAAAAAAACCTTTATTCTGGGACATATTGTCCCCTAAGAATAACAGACATGTATAATAAGTTGTACAATAGTCTGGCTATCTTAATTTCAAATGGACAATAATAAGTATAAAAGGTAATATATGAATATACAATTGAAAATAGAACTTTGTGATAAATATATACATGAGAAAAGAAGAGAGAGAAAAAAAAAAAAAAAAAAAAGTAGGACAAAAAAAAAAAAAATAATAATAACAATATGCTAATGGAATAATTACAATGCGTTCAGAAATAAAAAGAAATATAAAAAAAAAAAAGTAAATAAATAAAATAAAATAAATATAGTGAAAAGAAAGGAAAAGATATATAGAGAAGAAAAATAATAAGACCTATTTGAATGATAATATGACAAAATATTTACAAATATCTAAAAGGTAATATATATACAATTGATAATAGCACTTTATCAGTTAGAAGAATAAGGAAAGAAATAATAACAATAATTTATAAGAGAAAAAAACAAAACAGAAACAATTGTTGGAGAAACGAATTTAAATTTATATAATGATATACTCATTGAAGCAAACTCATCGGCAACGGATATGCTTAATTTGATTAACTGACTTTCAATTATCACTCATATTGGCAGGCTGTAACTGGGATTTAAGGAGATATCGGAATAGAAGAGTTTTGAATGAGTTTAAGGAAGAAGTATGTCTAATTTCAGGAGGGATCGAGTTCTAGAGGGTAGTGGATCGAGCTTGGAAGGAGTGTTGGTATAATGCTGTTCGGTGGAAAGGAGTATATAGGTCAGAGGAACCTGATCTTGTTGTGAGTTGGGAGTGGACGGAAGACTTGAATATCAATAGGTTACAGATGTAGGGTGGGGCAATGGTTATTAATGGCATGGTACAGGAAGGTGCCCAGGAAATATTGTCTACGGGAGGATGGATTGAGCCACTCCAGGGCAGTGTAGAGGTGAGATACATGGGAACGTCTCGGGGCTCCGAATACAAATCTGATAAAACTGTTCATGATAAGTTGTAATCTGTCCTGGAGCCCCATCGTGAGGCCCCCATTCACCACACACCCGTAGTCAAACTGAGGAAAAATGAATGAGGAAACTAGGAGTTTTCGTGTGGATTGAGGAAGAGAATGGCGGGAACGATGAAATAATTTGAGGATTCCTATTGATTTACGGGCTATTTGGGCGATTTGAGGCTTCCAGGAAAGGTTTTGGTCAATAATGATTCCTAGGTTTTTAGCGGAGGAACAGAAGGTGATAGGTTGATTATTCAGGATTAGGGTAGGAAAATCGGTGATGGATCTGAGAAGGGGATTTGAGCCGATTAAAATAGCTTGAGTTTTTCCAGCATTTAACTTTAAATGATGCAGGTTGGCCCAAGCACTGATTCTATTGAGGTCTTCCTGAATCTTAGAAAAAGCTTCATATAATTCAGTAGGAGGAAAGGATAAATATATCTGGGAGTCGTCTGCATAAAGGTGGTAGGAACAATGAAAAATTGACTGGGGGAGATCATTAATGTAGAAGTTGAAGAGGAGAGGCGAAATGCTGGAACCTTGGGCTACTCCGGAAGAGAGGGCTAGGAAATCGGATAAGGGTTGATTAGGGATGGATACTGCTTGAGTGCGGTCGGAGAGGAAAGACTAGAACCAATGGATTGTGCTATTGGAAAATTTTAAAGCTTTTAATTTGGAAAAAAAGGATACAATGATCAATGGAATCAAAAGCTTTGGAGAAATCTAGGAGTATCAGGACGGTCAGTTTTTTTTCATCTATGGCGGCATGGATATCGCTTATGATTTTGGTTAGTGCAGATTGTGTGGAATAACCAGGACGGAAACCAGATTGGAAAGGGTCGAGCAAATGGGAACCTTCAAGGAAATAAGAAATTTGGGATTGTACCAGTCGTTCTAAGAGTTTTGAAAGGTTTGAAAGGATGGAGATTGGGCGATAATCTGAAGGTTCGGTGGGATTAGGAATTTTGTTGATGGGATGGACAATAGCTTTTTTCCAGGGAGTAGGAAATATGGCGTTTTGAAGGGAAAAGTTATAGATGTGGACAAGGACCGGTAAAATTTCTGGGAGGCATAATTTTATTAGTTTAACGGGGATGCCATCTGGGCCTATGGAATTGGTATGAGATTTTATGATAGAGGAGATAATTTCTGTAGGAGTAATGTAGGAAAAATAAAATTCATTGTAATTGAAAGGTATTTCAGAGGAGAAACTGATATAAGGGGAAGGAGAGGTGAGAACAGATGAAACGAAATAGGTGTTTAGGTCATTAGGTAAAATTGGGAAGTTTGATGAGGTTGAGGATCCGGAGGGGTTATAGAGGGAGAGTTTTCGAAGGAGTTGCCATTTTGACTTGGAGTCGGAAGAGGACAATAGGGCTTCATGGAAATAGGAAGATTTCGCATGTCGAATTCTTACTTGCACCAGGTTACGGAGTACTTTAAATGCTTGATAGTCGTCCGTGAGTCTCGTTCGTCTAAATTGTCTTCGTGCAGCTTCATGCTTTCTCTGCAGATCTTTAATTTCTTTAGACATCCATGGTGCAGGCCAACGGCGAAAGGTGGAGGTTTTAAGCGGAGCGTAGGTATCGAGGATACTGAGGAGATTGGTTGTGAGGATTTCCACCATGGTGTCAATGGAAGAGGTTGAGTAGACTCCACACCAATCTAAGGTTTTGAGGAGAGGTAGGATACTATCGCGGTCAAGGGCGTCAAGGTTGCGGTATGTTATGGTTTTAGTAGGAAGCTGATGGGTTTGGAAATCATAGGATACTTGGATTAGGTCATGGCAGGTTAGGAAGGACACAGGACATTGGGAGGAGGAAAGGTTTTTTTGAGAATCTATGATATATAGGTCTAACCATGTATCGGACCAGCGAGAATGGTGAGTAGGAGCGAAAGGTACAATGAAAAGACGGAGGGAATAGAACAAGTTATCTAAGTAACGCTTATCGTTAGAGTCAGCAAGGAAATTTGCGTTGAGGTCTGTGGAGATAATAATATTGGAATAGAGAGGAACAAGGTTAAACAAGGAAGATTCGAAGTAAGGACCGAACGGAACAAGAGGAGGGCGATATATCACAGCGTATAGTAGGTGATGATTGCCAGATGAAATTTCTAGGATAAGGTATTCAATGTGTGGGTATATGGATGAGGGAGAGAAATCGAGGATTTTTGTTTTTAAGCTATCGTGGACATATATGCCAACACCACCACCAGTCCGGCCAGCCCTGTCATAGCGGGTAAGAGAGTAATCAGGAAGGGAGACGGAAGAGGAAGGAATGTGGGGCTTAAGCCACGTTTCGGAAATAGATATAATATGGTAAAAGTTATGTGGAAAATATTGATAAAATTCTTCAAAATGGGCAGGCAAGGATTGGGAGTTGACGTGACAGGTAGTTAGGATACTAGACATACTGGAGAAAGGTTAAGGAAAAGACACTTATGTTTTGGGAGAAAAAAACAAAAAAGAAATAAAAAAAAAACTGTTATATGAGTAATGAGCAGAAAAGAACATTGTATATTGAAAATTGATTAAATAAATGAAAAATTTAGATTTAAACTTTGTAACCACTAAATATGAAAAGTTATGAAAATAAAATGAAAAAAAAAGATGTGCAACTATTGATGTTGGAAAAAATTTGAAAGTCGAATGTATGAGAGAAACAAAATTCAAAAGTAAGCATAGGCGATACCACGAAATAAGCCAATATAGTGCGAAAAGGTGACAGAAAGCGGATTAGCAATGTAAAATTGGAAATCAGTAAAATAAAATGAAATAAAAAAAATTTACAGAATGAATTAAAAATAATAGCGTAGGCATAAATTGGGGATATCAAATTTAGGTGTCAACGATACCATAGAATTAGTTTCAGTGATGTTAAAGAATAACAGTTTCACTCGAGCTATAACGGAAAGTCAGATGAAAACTTCAAGATCCTGGGGCCGGTCGATAATAGTGACTGGGTGGCCATCGTCTTTCCTGCAACGTACTCTACCGCCCGCGGATCAGACGTATTTTACTTTTCCTGTGGATTTCTTCTGACGAGCCAGCCAGTAGAGGTGCCTATTGGTCAGTGTAATTTCTTCTCCGAGATAAATCCTGTGAGAATCATTTTCTTGCCAGCCAATTTCACGTGTGGTGAAATCTCTTTTCACTTTCCTTCTTTGCACCAGATCATCCCGTACTGTTTGCCTCACAAAGCGTACGATAACGGGAGGCGGCCTGGGATCTTCTTTTCGAGGTCTCTTACGCTCTACCGCAGGGGTGCTCAAACTTGAACTGCTGGCGATCTACCTCAATATTTTTAGACTACTTACGATCGACTCTGAGACTGCAAGTGTGTGTGATGCAGGGTTGTCGTACATACACGATACACCCTACCTACCTAGGTAGGGTGTACCGTAGCATATATAGATATTAGCTTTCTGCACAATATAGGTACATTATTTTAGTCAAGGTTTGGGTTAGGTTTAGTTAGGTTCTTCTCTACAATATCAATGAAAAAACTCATAGTTATTCAAAATTGCGAGTTTATTTGTTGTTACAAAACAAAAGAGTTACATATGGTGTTAAACTTAACTAAGGAGTGGCTTTGGATGTTGAAGCGTGGCACTGCATGTCCTCAGCATACTTTTCATAAGATGGTACGTAACCACTGAGTGCTAATCTCAAGCATGATGACATATGATCGTCAGTTAGTCGATTGCGATATTTTGACTTAATTATCTTCATTTCAGAAAATGCAGACTCGCACAAGTAAGTTGACCCGAAAAATGCCGTCAGTTGAAGGGCGATTTGCCTTACATTCGGATATTTATCTTCAGATATAAAACACCAGAAATTTGTATCAGATGCTGTAGCTTTGAGATGTATATCTGATATAATCTGCACCAACTCATTTTCAACAGAACATGAGTTCATATTAAACTGACTTGCTATTTCAGTAGCTAATTCCTCAATGTTTTTACATGAAAAAGGATAACTCATAAATGATGCTATATTTTCCAATTTACTGCAATCATAAAAACGCATTTCGAATTGTCCCAAAATATTTGATAATTCAGCCTCATACTTATCATAATTCAACTGAGGAATCCTTGCTTTCAAAGACGGAAAATGTTTCAGATCCTTTCTTTTCAGTTGATCTATCATAAGTTGCAATTTACTTTTGAATGCGTTTACTGCGCTAATCATCTCAATAATAGTTTTTCCTTTACCTTGAAGCTCCAAGTTAACGGTGTTTAAGTGCATTGTGATGTCAGTCAAAAATGCCAAATCATTTAGCCATTTTTCGTTTTTCAAAATCTGAGTGTCATCACCTCTTTCGTCTAGAAAAGCTGTGCTCCATCGGTTGTAATGCACACTAATTTATATATTGGTAGCTCGTAGTTTTTTACAAAATTGAAGAAAACGTCATATATATCTTCGCCACGGGCCTTCCCCTTCAGAGGAATGATTGTCAAAAATTCTTCCTTAGCCAACATGTCATTGAATACCATCCGAATAAAAATACACAGCTGGGCAGTGTCTGTCATATCGATGGATTCGTCGAACTGTAAAGAAAAGTATGTACATTCCATGATATCATGTTTTAGTTTATCTGCGATGTCCTGACTCATGACTTCAATACGCCTTGTGACAGTCGGACGAGATAACTGAAGTTCTCTAATAGCAGACATGATTTCTGTTTTATTTTTAAAATCTCCAAATAAAGTCTCACCCGCTTCAATAAATGCTTCCTTCACCACCGATCCATCTTCAAATGGTTTCTTGTGTTTCGCCAAAATATGAGATATTTTAAATGACGCGATCGTAGCAGCTTTTGATTGTTTGGCTGGTCTTGTGAACATGGATTGTTCTTTTTTCAAACAAGATATCAAATCACTTACTTTTCGTTTTCTTAATTCACTCGGTAGCGGAAAATCCTTTTCATAGTTTTTATGAACCGTTTTATGATGCCTCTCTAAGTTACCACGCTTAGGTATTGCAACTGACGCACGACAAATAACACAAATGCACTTACCCTTCACCATACAAAAGAAAAATTCTTCCTCCCAATCCTTATTAAAATGATACGTTTTAGATTTCTTCACTGCACTCATTTTCCACTATTTAATAATAAACTTTGTATCGACGTAGGATCGCCATCAAGTTACAATTCAGAATGACTCCAATTCCTGCAGGCGCAACATTTATATCGGCGTGAACGAAAGTCTCGAATGTTCCCGTCAAACGCGCCGCCCGAAACTAGACTGTACTGTCTCTCGTCTAGAAACAACACGGCTTTTCTTTGACAAGTGCCGCGCGTTCCTTTGATAAAGCCACCTTTTGCCGCAAGCAGTGTTATTTTATTACGTAATACATTTTTGTAGTTTAGTTACCTACCTACTTATTAAAATTTTTTTTCTTCTCGAGATCTACCCAAAAAGCACTCGCGATCGACTAGTCGATCGCGATCGACCGTTTGAGCACCCCTGCTCTACCGAGTCTAGGTCCTCTATATTAATCTTCAGGCCAAGACCTGCTCCCACGCTGGTGACTAGTCCCGCCGGAGTCTCACTCGGGCGAACTGGGATACCACGGATCTCAAGAGACCTGTTAAGCAGCCCCTGCTCAGCCCTATTTACCCTGACCTCTAAACCCTCCACCTTTAATTTAAGGGTTTTATTTTCTGTTGTGACCTCTTCTAGACGCTTTACTTGACTTTCAAGATGTTTTTCAATCTTATTAAGTCTTTCACTAAGATCGAAAGTCAACTCACTGTACTTCTCGAGGGCTGTTTTGAGGCTGTTGATGGCTTCCGCTCTATTTACCGCTGCGGGTATTTCTGACGCTGATGGCTCAATGTTCAGGTCTGGATGAGATTTAGCCGGACTTGTTGGTTTGCTAGTAGACGAAGATGTTTTTTTTTTTCCTTTTCACATTTAGAGCACAACCAATTTTTTTTTAATGGTTTTATATCATCTATCTCCCTTTCCTTAAGACTAAAACATTTTCCATGATAAATTATTTTGCATTTATGGCAACTTATATTATATACAAATAGAGCACACAGCCATAATAAATAATATTTATAATGGAACTCACTGTATATGTAAATAAATATAACCAGCCAGCAGCGCTAATACCTTCAGGATTAAGCTTCTTGCCTTCGGGTATTTTTCTCTTTTCAATAGATGAAAAATAAAAAACTTGATAAACAATTAAAATGTTGAAAATAACTGAGTTTAATTAACTATTGATATTTAAGAAATGGGCAACACAAAAAAAAAAAAAACGGTGAAAATGGATAAGAATACAGTAATGACGAACAGCGGTACACGATGTTAACTAGGCACGGTCTCTAACCAGACTGATATATATATATATATATTCCAGTTCTATCTATATATATATATTCACTCATATATACCTATATATACACATATTTACTTACATATGCAGATTTAGTCTTTAATATATGTTTTTACTTTATTTTTTAACTGTATTTTAATCTATTCTTTTTTCTTACCTTAAATATAAAACTTACCTCAAAGGTATAAGTATGCGTTCCTCAGCACTCAAACATTCCCTCATATTGGTATCTTCATGATGAATTCTCATTCTCATTATGAATTCTCATAGAGTGTGTATGAATCTTTCGACATTCTATAAAATGCTAAAAATTTAGTGTCACTCTGTTCCAGTTCTTTTGCACCAACAAATAACCAAGTATTAAAATTACGTTGAATATAAGGATGCACCCATGATCTACGTTTATTTCTTTTGCCGGTACCACAAAAACATCACAAAGTCTTCCTCATCACTACTTGAACTGCTCATTTTTATTACGTTCTAGGTTTAAAAATGCGGAAGTCAGTTCTGGTCGCAAGATGCAAACAAACTGAAGTCGACCAATGTGCGGATGGCAGACGCCCGAGCCGCAGATATTGCACAAGACGAGAGAGACGCGCAAACCTCTCGACGAGTCAACAATCGACCCGTGTGCAGAGGACCTAAGTGTTCTAGGGAGTCGAATGCTTTGGAAAAGTCAAGGAGTATCAGGATTGTTATGAGATATATACTTTAATGAACGTTTCTGACAAACCTCAATTTTTTTTACAGCCTAATACTTACTGGAAACATTTGATCCCCTACGCCTTGGCATTTCTCTGTGGTAACCACTTAGTGACAAAGATCCGGTAGGAGTATTCTTTTTCTTTCTCTGATTCTGTTCATAACAACCTGAAAAAAAAAAGAAAATATTTCATATAACATTTCTGAAAAACCTCTAACATTTATACAGCTTTATACTTACTGGAAGGAGCAACTGAACTCCTAAGACTTGTCGTATACTCAGAATTCACTGCAAATGGCAAGAGATTAGATCAGATTACCGTTGATAAAAAAATAAAGATTATGTTTATAAAGGTATATTGGAAAAATAAATTAAACATTATTAGCAAACCATAAATATTTAATATTACAATTATATCTTTGAAAAGACAGCAGAGTAGCCTCTGAAGATTCCTTTCCTCTCTCTAACCTCTCACAATATTCACTAGTTTGTTACTAATTTTTTTTTTATTTGTAATAATTTTTTTCTGAAAATAAAGTCATAACAAATTCAAATGTCATATAAATATAAAATATATTGCTATTCCTTTATTAAATTAAGTACAGTCGACACCGCATAATGTGATCACGGTTAATGGGCCCATGCATCACCATTTTTCCGTTTATTGTTATCAAAATTCCGTTTATTGTAATCATTCTCAAAATCTCGGCATTTTTTTTGTTTTTTATCGGAAGCAGGAGGGCTGGAGCTGGGATAATTCTTTCCAAGAACATCCCTTTTTCAAAGAATTTACAAAATAATCATCCCCTTCTCTCTATTCCTATGAAAATAACTTTACTAGCTCAGCTCAGTATGATTTCGTCCCCTGAAGTGTTCAGACCACCTTTTTTGTTTTTCGAGTGATTTTTCAGGGGTTTTTTTTAAATGAGCACTGGACGATCAAAAAGACTTCTACAGAATGAGAATGAAATAGGAAAAAAAATAGATTAGGAAAAGAACTGTATTTTCTACATATGTAATAAAAATTGTTGTCCATAACAATTTTTTCTTTGAATTCCCCGTTGGTGTCTTTTGCTTAATGCTATCAGTCGGTTAGAGTGATCCCCTTGTGCGAGCCCTGCAGTGATCACATTAAGCGGCGTCTACTGTATATTAACTGAAGGGAAGAAATTGTTCTTTGTAGTTTTCTGCGGCAATAATGGAAAATAAACTTGAAGAGGCAGTAGCCAAAGATTGTGTTGTTTAAGTGAAAATGTGAAGCATTGTAACAAAGATCAATTCTGAGAACTACTGGAAAAACTGATTATTTTTTGCACTTTGAGCTGGTTCCCAACGGCAGGTTTACCGATGCTGACCCAAACTATGAACCATCGGTAAAAAGGGTTTTAAAATAAAACAGGGTGGCTACCAAGTCAGGCAAAATAAAAAATTCAAATAATTAACTATTTATTCATAATCAATGTAATTAATATTAAAGGGACATACAATTTTTTAATCTAATATAATCATAATACTAACCAGGAGCAACAGAAGGTTTCCTTTTCCTTTGATTAGTTTCACAATAATTAACTGAAAAAATAAATAAATATTTAGACATTCAAATCAAAAATTAGATAATTATTCATATTTCAATGAGTAATTTTACTGATTCTGACATGGGCCAACTGAAGCAGCTCTTCTTCCTCTCCTGTTTTCAGAGTAATCACCTGAAAGATAAAATTATTTTGATTTAAAAAAAAAAAGAAAAAAAAATATATATATATCTGGAAAAAGCTACTATCTTATTAATTTAATGAGAATTGCTTGTTGGAAAACAGTTCTTAACAATAACAAAATATATATATATATATATATATATATATAATATAAATTAGATCTCGTTGCCACAGCCTGTGGTTTAATAAGTGTAATCAGAGGCTGGAGGTCTGTTTTCTTCCGACTTCAAGCTGTTCCTACTGTGCGAAAGGCTCGTTACTTGCTTAAACATAATTCAAGAGCCAATAAAAGAAAGAATAGTCTTATAAGGGGAGGACACACCCAGTCTCTCATGCATTTTGTTGGCAATTTTTTTGGAGGTTACTGGTCCAAAAACATAAGACATGTATTTTGCCGTTCTGACTATTGAGCCCAAGAAGCTGAAAAAAAAAATTAAATAGCATTCAACTAATTTATTTTATATTTCAAGTTTAAAAAATGATATCGACATGATTCTTGCACCAACATTTTTATTTTTGAGTGCAGATTTAACAAAAAATATAGCCGCTTCATAGATTTTGATTTAGGTTAATTAAATTTTTTTTTAAATTATTAGAACTTCAAGCAAACTACCTTTATAAATTATTCCACTCAAAAAATGAATCTAATTCAGTATTCAAAAGAATCCTTAAATATGAAATTTCATCCAAATAGAAAAATAAAAAAATCGTAACCTTCAAAATTTGTCTGACCACATGATGGCAAGTTTTTTTTTTTGTTTTTTTTTTAAATTGATGAAAACTTGAATTACAGTTAGATAGTGAAACGTATCAATTTCATATTTTTATCCAAAATATGGGGTGGTAATACGCTTGAAATGTCTTTGGTTTTATCTTCTTATCTGGTTTCAAATTCAAATTAAAAATCAAAATGTATTTTGGATTTTCCAAATTATCAAATAGCTTTTTGTTCATCGAATTATGCATTTATATATTATAAGAAAAAAGCTAAGGCTTTTATCTTTCAAGCGATACCAATCAATTTGAAGTGCGTAACAAAGTAATAGCGAAACATTACCAATAATTGGTTAAAAAATGATATTAATTGTTTTTAATGAATAAACTTTTTAAATGTTTTTGAGGGTGCTGAATTAGAATCTGACGTCATTTTTTGTGTAATAAATCTATAAAGGTCGTCTGCTTAAAGATCTGATACTTTTTTAAGAAATTAATTAATCAAAACCAAAATATATAAATATAAATACAATAATAAAGTATCAATATATATAATAATAATATATAAAATATAAAAATATTGGTACAAGGATCATGTCGATATTATTATTTAACTCGAGATGTAAAATTAATTAGTTTAATACGATTTTTTTTTTCCTTCTCAACATCCACATTTTTTTTTTTATTGACCAGGGACCTTCAGAGAAATTTTCAACAAGATACATGAGAGACTGGGTGTGTCCTCCCCTTGCTGGATGTTAGGATAGTTTATAGATTTTAAAAAATAAATAACAGTGATGACGAAGAAGAGTGTGCCTCAGAGGCTGGGTGAAAGGGATTGGGTGGCAGCAAATATTTGTTTATCATTAACAGAACAGGCTATACAATGTCAAAATTATGATACAGCTTTAAAATTCAAGCCTCATCACTAGGCACTAGAAGTGGAGCAACATACAGAAAGATATAAAAAGGAGGTTAATAGCAACAAATAAGTACTGTTTTGGCTCCTAGAACACTTAAGGAGTAGAAACCTTTCAAGCAAAACTAAACTGCAACTGTACAAAGTATGATAAACTGTATGAATTGTATAAAGCATGATAATGATGTGTGCTACATGGTACATGCTACTTTGATAAGTGCAACTGTCTGAAGTATGATAATCGACCCTGATCATCATTATCAAAGTATGATAATGAACGTGAAGTCAAATAAAATTTCAAACCACCAATATTTTCATATTTCACAGCTGTTCGAAATTCCAAGTTTCAACTACTGTATTTTTCCTAAAAGGTAGACATTGTTGAAAGGTAAATGTTTAAAAAAAAAAAAAGGGAACAAGAAGGATGAGGTCAATTCTACTATTGAAGACGACTAAAAGAAAGCTTTTCTGTAAAATGGTCCTGATTCTAGGTAATGAAACATTGACAGAAGACTGACTATCTTTGAATTTTCTCATTGAAAAATTCTACATTCTATAATTTTTTTTTTTTTTTTTTTTTTTTCATTTATTGATATTTACAACTGTACAAAAACATATACATCAAGTAAATGTGTTGATAGTGAATTGGGAAGAACTAAACTACTCAGAAGTAGCACTTCAATAGAAATCTACACTAAAAGGTCTCTAGGCCATCTTCTTTTCAGTGCCTTGGAGGATTATCGGGAATGGAGTGGGAAGCAAGTTGGGAGACTAGTGGATTGGAGTGGTTATGGAGCTTACTATGGAAGGATAGATATCTGGTCTGGGCTAAATCAGCAACATAAGGAACATTAAGGTCTTTATGGATAAGTTTATTGTTCACAAAGTAAGGAGCATTGAGGATTTTGGATTGCAAGGATTGGATACGAGATGAATTGGATGGTTTAGTGGAGCCCCAAAGCTCAACTCTGTACGTCCAAGTAGGTCTAATCACAGTCATGTAAATGAGTCTTTTGTAATTAATTGGGAGCTTTGATCATATGTCTAATAAATTTTGAAGTAGTCTGTAATTATTTAATGGTACATTAAACTCATAAGTAATATTTTAGTAACATTCTTCACTAATTAGAAAAACATTTAAATATTAAAACAATTATAAATTACAACTTTCATAATTCGATTGTATAGAATAGAATAGAATAGAAAATAAACTTTATTCTGGGACGATGTCCCCTAAGAATAATATAATGTACATAAATAAATACAATGAGTCTAGCTTTCATAAGATGAAATAAAATAAATTAACAATCTGTTTAACTATTTACAATTTAACAACTAAAGAACAAAAATAGAAATAAAAATTACAAAAATCCAATAATTGTAAGAGAAAACAAGCATTCTACTGAATGCTCTTCTTTTTTTTTTTAGTGAAGTTTTGCTAGAGAGTATCATTCTGGAAGGAAAGGAGGTATTGAAAGAGAAGGGATTTAAATGTGGACAGAGATGGAGCATTAAAGATATTACAGGGTAGTGAATTCCATAAGGAAGTAGCACGGGAAATGGAGGAGTGGTCAAATGATGTACTCTTATGGGAAGAAGTATACAGGTCTGAGGAGCGAGATCTTGTAGTGCGGGAGGAGACCAAGGATCTGAACTAGATGTTATAGATGTAGGAGGGATTCTGAGAATTGATTGTTTCATAAAGGAAGGAGGCTAGGAAGTAATTTATAGGGATGAAGGATAAAGCCATTTTAACTCTGTATATAGATGTGATGTGTGGGAGGCTTTTGGAACCCTTAAGATAAACCTAACGAAACAGTTCATTAGTCTCCTTAGTTTACTCTCGAGTTCCGCCGTCAACCCACCATATGCAACACAGCTGTAGTCAAAATGGGGTAGGATAAGGGAAGAAACCAAGAGTTGACGAGTAGGTTTCGGAAGGGAGTCCTGGGAAGTATGGAATAGTTTAAGGATGGATATAACCCGTCGAGAAATTTGGGAGATATGAGGTTTCCATGAAAGGGTTTGGTCAAAGGTAATACCAAGGTTTTTGACTGTGGGGTGGAATTGAATAGGTTGGGAGTTCATAGACAGGATCGGGAGGTGGGGAAGGGATCTCAAATGGGTATTAGAACCTTTGATAATAGCCTGCGTTTTTTCTACATTTAATTTTAATTTGTTATCAGAGGCCCACTTGCAAATGCTATTGTCTTCTTGGATAAGGGAGAATGATTTTATTAAACCAGAGGGATGGAAGGATAGATATATCTGGAAATCATCCGCGTATAGATGGTAGGAACAATGGTGAATGGAAATAAAACAAATTTTAAATTGTGTAAACTAATACAATGTTTAGTTTACACAATTTAAAATTTGTTTTATTCAATTTAAATTATTTAATTATTTTATTACAGCTGTATCTTTGACTAGACTTTGCTACTATTTTGTATTCAATTATTTAATTAAATTCAGATATTCTTCTAATTATGTAAACAGCTATTAATTCTTTCGTTGACTAATTTACTTTGTATTATTATGTTTTCTTTTTCTTTTTTCAATTTTAAATTATTTTTTAAAATATGTTTGTATCATCTTGGTCACATCCATTTTTTTGTTATTTTAGCCCTGATGAAGACCTGCCAGGCAGGTCGAAACGTCGGCACGCCAAATATAAAGTTTTTAATTTAAAAATTCGACGTGTTTATATACCTGACTGCACCCCTGACCATTTCTTCATGTAAATTACATCTCACAGTTAACAATATAATCATCATAATAAATATAATTATAAATATATTACTAAAATACTCACTAGGGGTTACCGAGGCTGATCTTCCTCTTGATTTTTTTTCAGTATTTTTACCTGAAAGTGTTTTCAAAAATCAAAATAGATTATTAATGATGCAGACTGATAAACCATATGAAAATAAAGAAGATGGTTAAAGGTTGTTTAATTAAAAATATCATAAAAATTAATTTTTTATGCTAATGTTTAGGCATGCATTGTAAGCCTTCATTTAGGGCTCAAAAATAAAAACTTGTTTGATTTAAAATAATATGACTTTAAAAAATTAATTATTTGAGGTGGTTTACATATCAAAACAGGATTTTTTTTTTTTTTTTTTTTTTTTTTTTTTTTTTTTTTTTTTTTTAAATTTAATCTAAAATAATCAGCAAAAGAAATCAGTACTGTGTAATGGAATATGAAAATTAATAGGTTTTTGGTTAATACATTGAAAACTAAACATTTCCCAAAGGTGTGGTGATATCAAGATCCAGAAATGGTACAAATTAACATCTGAAAAGCAGGCTAATTTACCCCCAGATGGCGAAGTCACTCCAGTTTTGATAGTAATTTACAAAAATTAAACTAATAATTTTAATTATAAATATATTACTGAAATACTCACAAGGGATTACTAAGGATGATCTTCCTCTAGATTTTTTTTCAGTCTCTTTGTCTGAAAGTGTTTTAAAACATCAAAATAGATTATTAATGATATTAAATAATGATAGATTATTTAATCTAAAAGTATCAGAAAAATAAATCAGTAATGTTTAGGAGAATATGAAAATGTATAGATTGGTTGTTAATACATTAAAAACAAAACATTCCCCAAAAGTAATAGTTCTATGCAAAATTAAGACATACTTTTTTACAAAATGCAATATACCAATTTTACTTTTTAACAAGCGGTACTGATGCTAGAACACTTAAAAAAAATATTACACTGAATAAAAAACTATATGTATAAAAATGTTGACTGCTAAGTTTTTTGAACACGGTTCTTTCTCTGTGCTAAAGGTATCTATTTCATAAATACTTTACTATGGCACTGTTTTAAACTTACCATGAATAACTTTACAATATTTTAGTGTATTTCTATTAAAAAAAAAAAATTAACGACTACACGGAGTTGTCTGCCACCTCAGGTAAAGCAAACCATCTCTGATATGAGTGACAAAACACCATTATAACATGTTTCAATAGAAAAATGGGGTAAATATTTGCTTTTAAAAAACGTTTTGGTTTTAAAAATTGATGCTTTCTTCTATATTGTTTTTAACAAATTATCCTCATTACATCAACAAAAAAAAAAAAATATATTGATTTTAACCTCTAAAAACGTTTTATAATGAATACAAGTAGTTTTTTGTGTTAAAATAGTAATCATAACGTATAAGTAATATTAATTAATGCGAAGCTTTACTTTAAACGAATCAGACTTTTTTTAAAGTTCAAAAAACAGTAGAATTGAGAGGTGAAAAATGTATGACAAAGTCAAAGCTTTACTTGATGCTGTGGACAAAGGCAGACTGGTCTTCTCCTATGCTAGAGCTGGTGGGCACCATTTGAAATAAGGGACGTGACGATTACATCTCGATAACCACTCTATGGAAAGGGAGTAGTTTTGACAGCACGTTGTCGTCATTAGCAATCAACGTGTTAAAAGTACATACACATGCTGACACAAGTTTTTAAAATGCTAAATCTGATAACTACACATCAAGCATGCAAGTAATGTATAATATTAAGTAACATTTTTAGGGCTCGTAATTCTCCCTTAAGATTTTTCTACAAATTGAATATTTAAGTCTTTCTCTGTCAATAATACCATACCATTATTATTTTATTTTATTAGTAACAATAAGTCCCAGAATAAAGATTAATTTAAAAAAAAAAAAAAACCTTTAATGCTAGTGATAGAGCTATGGATATTCAAATGATTAGGAAAATATGATTAATCTGAGATAATATGATCTTTACTTCATTAACAATTTGAATTTTATCTGATACAAACAAAAATTTTCCAATCTTCCAAAAATTTTGTTTTAGTTTTAAGACACTAAATATAAATTATTTAATGTATCATTACATACCACGTGATATTGAACATGCTTGTTTATTCCTATCATTTGAGACAATATCGACAAAAGTTACAAACGAGGCCCGCTTGCTTCTTGTATTATCTTCATAATCTATACACAAAAGACACAACTTTATAAATGAAGAATTAGATACAATAAAACATTATTTTACTTCACTAATTTAATAATGTAATCCTTTATTATATACCATGTGATACAGAAGATGACCGTTTAATCCTCCCATTGGAGGCACTGTTGGGAGCTACTGATGAAGCCCTTTTAGTTCTTTTATTGGCATCGTAATCTAAACACAAAAGTTATGACTATATAAATAGAGAATTGTCATGATCAACAAAACATTATTTTATATCATTGATTTATTAATTTAATGCAGTGAACTAATCCGAACTAATTATTACTAGAAGGTGTTCGGATTATAGAGGTTAGGGAAAAATTAACAGAAAATCAGAATAATGTTTGCAATATATATTAAAATATGTAACAAGCCCAAATATAGATTACAATACATACAAACATACATATACAAATAAAACCAATCATCAAAAAAATTAATGCATTTTTAAAAATTTTTAAATAAAGCTAGATCTAGTTGTTAGTTTTGATTTATTTAATTGTATAAAATTTAAAAACAGCTAATAGTTTTTTGTTTTTTTTTTAAATTTACATGTAAAATGTAAAAAACTGGTTCCCTTGAGCCTTTCGACTAAAGAAGGAATAATATAGAACATGTTTTAGAGGTTGCCCCCTTGACCGTCAATGATAGTCATATCGTTAGTGAGATTGCCAATTCCGCTAAGTGCATTTTTTTTAATTTAAGTTTTTTTTTTGCAGGCTTCGTTTTAAAATGAAATTCAGCCACTAATGTAAAAACTCGAATACATAAAATTTCGCCTGGATCAGATATTGATGAAACACTTTTGTGATTTTAGCCCAAAAAATAATTACACATGTGCATCAAAGCACATTTTGTATTAATGTCATAGAAGGAACTAAAACTCACATAGCGGAATTGACAATCTCACTGACGATATTTTTTCTATTTTTTTCCGCTTACCTGTGACTCAGTTTTCTATAGGAGATAAATTTTTAAATTAAATAGCCCAATCCTGCTCATCGCTTACCTGTATATTTGTTAAGTTTATTTCCAAAGGAGAGTAATTTTTTGTACACAACAGGTGAGAGAGATCGAGCAAAGTCAGTCAAATCCATGTTAAATTTTTTTTCATTTCGTATTAGGAGAAACACAGCGAAAAGGAGCTCACTCATAATTGAGCTAGTGTTTTTTAATATAACAAGAGTTGAGCTCTTAACTGTTTCTACTCTCCTAATATCAAACTATTAAACTACGCGTAACGCTCTCCCGTTCCCCCCAAAAATATCGCTTTTGACCAATTGGGTCATTAGTAAAACATGTTCCATGTTAAATTAAAAAAAAGGTACTGCTTACTGGAGTGTTCAGATTACCAATGATCAGATTAGCGATATTCCACTGTAATCCTTTATTACAAACATACCTTGAGACACTGAAGACCCTCGTTTATTCCTCCCACTGGAGGCACTACCAGGAGCTACTGATGAGGCTCTTCTTCTAGTTCTTGAACTGACATCATCATATCCTACATATTGAACATATTACTTTATTAACTATAAAGTAAGAGAATTAGATTAAACAAAACATTATTTTACCTCACTGATTTATTTATGTAGTCCTTCATTACATACCTTGCAATACTGAAGACGCTCGCGAAACTGAAGATGCTCGCGAGACCGAAGACGCTCGTTTATTCCTCCCATTGGAGGCACTATCACGAGCAACTGATGAGGCCCTTGTAGTTCTTGTTTTGACATCATCATAAACTACACAATAAAAATATTAGTTTATGAACAGAGAACTATATTCAAAAAACCATTATTTAACTTTACTGATTTATTTTTGTTATCATTTATTACATACCACGTGATACTGAAGAGGCTCGCTCATTTTTAACGTCAGAGGAATCAATTCCTAAAGCTACTGATGATCCCCTTCTAGTTCTTCTATTGATGTCATACTCTACATAAAATATATGACTTTAAGAATAGTGAAATGAATTATAAAAAGCAGTATGTACATAAATTAAATTATTCCGGAGTAAAACAGCTGATGTTGTAGCATCAAAGTTGTAAAATATTAATGATCCTCGAGAACAGTTATCAGAACTTATTTATTAACAACTCACCAGGGGCTAATGATGATGCTCTTTTATTTCTTGGAGTCGCAGGCTTCTTGGTACTAGGATAAGGAGATGAGGCTCTTGGTCGTCTTTGAATGTTTTTAGTTTCCACTTCAGATGGAGCTGACCATCTTCTTTGAGAAGTTTTTCCTTTTAGAACAACTGAACTTCTTTTTTGATTTGCTATAATGTTAAATGATTTAGAAATATATATATATATATATATATATATATATATATATATATATATATATATATATATATATATATATATATATATATATATATATAATTGCCTGTAAATTGAGAATATATTGTTAGAAAAATAATATATTATTTATTGTAAGATTAGTAGATAACATATCTGTAGGAAAATTTTCAATTAAATTAAACAAATGAAACGATAAACCAAAACTTGTTGATTTTAACAATGTAACCATATATATAATTAGGTTGTGCAAAAAGTAATGCAGATTGAAAGGATTACAGTTTTAAAATAAAATAAATGATCTAAAACATGTTTTATTAACCTTCTGTTAGCCCAAAGCCCAGGTACCCAATACAGACAAGAGTTGTCGCGTGGCACCTGTGGGGTGTTATCACCTTTCTTCAATAAAAACAACTCGAAATGTATTTCATTTCTGGTTTCAAGGGTATAAAAAATATATATATTAATTCTCCACTGAATATTAATGCTGCAGTGAAACCATGTTGAATTCTAGAACCAAAATAATACTGTAGTAGTCGCGTGAACCTCACAGGTGTTGTGAATTATAATATACAATATATTTCATTAAAAAATATTTACGAAACTTTGTATCTGAAGACTAAAAAACATATAAAAGACAATGAGACAATAACAAACAATAAAAAATAGAAAAAGAAAAATTTAAGTGTTTAGTCGCCTAGCACCGGCACCTCCCAGGTGTTTTGATATGCTGTGGACCAGAAAAGTTCAGGGCAGAATCGAATTAGGTGCTAATACTTGAAGGGAATGCAGGTAAAGGCATACCTAGAGTCTTGTCTTGCACCCCACTCGCTTGCTGCGGTTAAGATACATATGTCCAAAACAATTTCATTATGCACCTCACAGGACCATGCGACTAGTGGAAGGTTAATCATAATACTCTCTATTTCTATAAATACATTTCTGCCAACATGTTAATAGTTTTTCTATACACTATGTTAGAGCCTTTGGTATCAACAAATTCTACAAATTGTGATAATGAAATTTTTTATTTCTTAAAAAGTGGTCCCGGTATGGAAAAAAATGGTTGTCAGATGGCGAGAGGTCAGAAGAGTAGAGTGGATGAGGCAGATTCACATAACCAAAACCAAGCTCAAACAATTTTCGTGAGGATGAAAGGAAGACATTGGTGATCAATTAATCATCCGGTATGGGAGTTTTTGCTTTTTTACCCTTCCAATTCCCTTGAGGTGGTCAGTGACGGTCAATTTGCTGACAGAGATTCTCTGCAAGTTCTAGAACAGTGATAATGGGATTTACATTAAATATTAAACCTTTTATTTGACAAAAGCTCTCAAAACATCTTCAATCAAGGAACAAAGTCCTTCCATGCCCTTGTTTGTCTGCAAGGCTGAAATTTCCTAACCAAAAAACTTTAAACCCCTGTTGAACAGTGCAATCACTCACTGCCATCACTACAGACTTCATTAATGATATTGATGCAAAGAAATTATACGTCATACATTAACAGTGACACATAAATACAGCCAAGCCTGAATGCTAAACATGTATGTTTGGGCAATGTATGGCGATAAGACATTTTCAGTGGGCTGGTTTGTGTGTACAATGTGGCGTGATCAAAATTTTATATAAAGGACTAAACAGATTTCAGTTAAAAAAAAAACAAATTTCAGATTGGACAAATAGTTTTGTTATAGTGAATGATATGGCAAAAAAAACTTGAATTTCAAAATAGTATGTGATTTTTAGCGTGGTGGTAAGGGTATTTAACGGGACTTTAGCAAAACTTAATATATAGGTTCTTATAGTAAATTTAACAAACATTCAGATGAAAAAAAAGAAATTTTGGATCGAACAATTAGTTTTGGAGCTATAGCCAAAAGAGTAACGACAAACATGTTTTCGCAGAGAAGTGCGACCTAAGTCAAAGAGTGCTGAAATGAGAGGAGTAGAGTACATGAAATATGTGATAATTAAAAAAAAAAAAAAAAGTTTACCTAACTTTTTATTAAACATATTCTTCAAAAGGCAGAAACGTATATATGTGAAATTAAAGTACATTTAATGCTCTACAATTTTGATTCTGACATTTTTTCTAAGAAACAATCATGGAAGATCGTTGAGAGGAATGGGATACGTGTGATATTGGAGATCAGATAGGCAGCGTAAAGGCATAACCAAAATTTAAACGACCCATAGAAAGACGGAATTTAGCCATGATTGAGGAGATTAAGATCAAATGGCTGGAAGGGCTTAAGTGTATTTATTATATCTAATTGAGATTGCACAGAAGCAACAAAATAGATATTGATTAATAATAAATTTTGAACATGATCATGTAATAAAAGAGAAAATTAAATTTCTAAAAATGCTTGAACTTACAAGTTTTTGTTTTATTTTCCTTCATTTTCTTAATGTACTCATCTGCAAAAAAAAAAAAAATTAATTTGAATTCTCATTTAATACTAACATAGAAAATGGAACAACATAATTAAAATAAATGTACAAAATGCAGAGGAATCTCGCTAATCCAAACGAGCAAGGAAGCAGAACTTTTTTTTTATTTTACATATCATTTTTTTAAAAATCTATTTTATTGGCTGTTTACAAATGAATAAAAACATAATTTACAAATATGGCGAAACTCCGATTATCCAGATAAGAGAGAGAGAGAGAGAGAGTGAGGGGGAGAGGAGAGGAGAGAGAGGGGAGGGGAGGGGAGAGGGAGGGAGAGGGGAGGGAGGGAGAGGGGAGGGAGGGAGAGAGGGAGAGGAGAGAGGAGAGGGAGAGAGGAGAGAGAGAGAGAGAGAGAGAGAGAGAGAGAGAGAGAGAGAGAGAGAGAGAGAGAGAGAGAGAGAGAGAGAGAGAGAGAGAGAGAGAGAGAGAGAGAGAGAGAGAGAGAGAGAGAGAGAGAGAGAGAGAGAGAGAGAGAGAGAGAGAGAGAGAGAGAGAGAGAGAGAGAGAGAGAGAGAGAGAGAGAGAGAGAGAGAGAGAGAGAGAGAGAGAGAGAGAGAGAGAGAGAGAGAGAGAGAGAGAGAGAGAGAGAGAGAGAGAGAGAGAGAGAGAGAGAGAGAGAGAGAGAGAGAGAGAGAGAGAGAGAGAGAGAGAGAGAGAGAGAGAGAGAGAGAGAGAGAGAGAGAGAGACTTCAGCACTTTATAGGAGAGAGATTGAGATATTTTTGAAACGAAGCTGACACCTTGATGACATATGAACCCAGGATCCATAGGAGAGTAGTGTACTGTCCAAAGTGGAACTTAAACAGGGAACCTGACATAGTGGAGTCTCTAAGTTAAGTCAATAAGGACCAAACCATGTAATAAAAGATGATTTCAAAAAACAAATGCCACTAAGCTATATTTCAAAATTTGTTACACCATGAAAAGGTAGAGAAAACATGAAATAGCTATAAATAAAATTATCATAATAGATACTAAAATGGCTCTGTAAGTTATCTTATATTTTAAATAACCTGATGGTAGGATTGTTAGGTCTCACCTTGTAGAATTAGATTTAGTGAGGTTGAGAGGAAGAAGATATCAAAGACAATTAATGATGTACAGGCATTAAACCCCCAAACTTAATTAACCATATATTTATAATAGAATAGTAAATATACATATAATAAAAAGGCTACACTTAATTTTAATTCAAAAGCATAATATATTTCAGACCAAAATTAATTTGAGATGTTTGTATAAGTATGTCTGTTATAAGGGCTGACAAGAAAGATGAACTTGATTTTAGGAAATTAGAGGAAGAAATTAAAAAAATAAATTAATAAATTAAAACTTACATGGAGTCATTACAGACCTATTTCTCCTTTTTATGAATTGTGAATAGCCATCTATAAAAATAAATCATCAAATTAATTTTTAGGTTATCAATCAGTTACCTTTTTAAATTATGTTTGAATAATAAAATTATTAATTTCAAAACGTAATGTAATTTTTCTTTTCTTTAACAAAATAAAATATAATTCAATATTTCACTCTTATAATAAAAATAATTAATTAAATACAGTTTACTCTCATTAACTCGAACCTCAATATCCCAAAATCTTTGATATTTCGAATTATTTTCAATCCCCTTGGAAAAACCTGTCTAAGTAAAAAAAATAAACATACATAACTCGGAAAACTTTTATGGTTATTGTTTACCTCTGCAGTCAAACCAGCAGACGTTAAACCTAAAGAAACCATAGCTGCAGTACATATTTCATGTATGTTTTTAGAAAGTACTAATGATGTACCCGGCAGTGGATTTTCTTCAATAGTTTCAATCGAAAATATAACTGACAAATGTGTTGCCAAAATGAAATTTAAATTATTCCCACTTCTGAACAATATATATTTTTTTTTAATTATATCAAATTCTGCCATCCTGTTTGAAAAAGTGGTAGTTCACTTATTGATTCAACTTAGTTTTTGTTTTAAAAAAGAAATTACTATTTGTAAATTTTAAATTTGTTTGCTGATGAACTCAAAAATTTAAATGTTTTAGTGAAAGAACTTTTAAAACTCAAACAAAAAAACAGTTATGAAATAAAATTTTTATCACACTCTTTTTTTTTTTTTTCCCCAGCTTTTATTTATTAGGGCTCATTGAACAAAACACAAAAATGCTAAGAGATTTTTTAAAAAGTAGTCACTAGAAAATTCGCATCGAAAGTTGGTGAAGGACAGACCAAAATGTCCCCTGATTTGTAAATAAAGAAAAACAAAAGAGGCAAAAACTATCATTTTAAAATAAATCATTACAATGATAAATACCAGAGATAAAATTAAATGAGTTACCTCTCAAGCTGTCATAATAATCCTCATCTTCTGAATCTATAAAAATAAAGAAAAGAAAAATTAAACAGAATTTTATAACAGCATCTTATAGCTATCAATGCTATAATATTATTGAAAAACTCCATTATAATATTTTCCAATTACGGTGAAATGGTAAAAGATAAGGGCCATTTTCAACAGAATTGTTATACAATGTCAACTGCAATTGCTTCGATTTGTGCAATTTTCAAGAGAAGCATCTTGCAGCAGTTCCTTTTAATAAGCTTGTCTGTAGATTTGTCTGAAACACAATACTCATGAATGTTACCAAGGGTACCACGCAGGTATTGAGGCGAGGGAGCTGGGAGAGCGATCAAGTTTCCATTCCAGAAGCCCTCTCTTTCTCTTCTCAGTTCAGTTTTCATCAGGACAAAGATGTGGACATCTTGACACATGGCCAATCCAAAAAAACATGGTGCATCTTTATTGTTACTCAGGAATGTTACCATAGTTGTTTCTTTCAAATAATACTTTTATTTTATTATATATGATATATTTGTGGGGCTGTTTAAAAACAAATATGTTTTTACCTCTACTGTTTTTGATTTTCATGCAGTAATTTTTTAAAGTCAATTTTCTCAGATACGTTTCCACTCATACATGTTACCCAAAAATGTAACATAAAAAGAATATAAGAAGAATCTGTAAACAGGATTTCCTGCAGCCGTCCTCTGTCCAATGCTTGATTCCTGGCAAATTTCATATAATGTTTTTGATGCTGTAGATTTAGTTGTGGATCCCGAGGTAATTTCTGAAAGTTTATTCATTGAATATACAGTAGTAAGAATTGCAGAAAGAACCAAACAATTACAAATTACTACCCATCAAACTAATTCATTTTAGAAGATAACAAGAAAAACTTGGTAACCCTAAAAGAATAAAATGGCCTTTTGTATAATTAAAAGACAAAAAGGCTAACCCCAACATTATTATGCAATATTTGTTCTGATTGGTTTAATTAAATACCTATAAATCCATATACGCAGTGTATATACAGACATATAAAAATATAGGTTACTTTGACTGCATCTCTGACTATCTTCTTCTCCATTCATCATCCAGTCAACCATACTTCTATCATTATAAAAATATATATACTTAGACATTGTTAAATTCAATAAATAACATAAATAACTTTAGTTATAATAACTAAATCTGAAGGTTTAAAAAACAAATGTTCCATAACAAAAATAAAAATGATAAAATAGATTTAACTAAATTAAAAATCAAAATAAAGGAATTACCTGTACAAGATAGTAATGTACCTGAAAATAATTAGATATAATTAAAAATGTTTATATTGAAAAATAATAATAATAATAAGGTTATTTAAAGAAAATTAAACTCACAATTGGAATCATCATCCGATTCATGTCCTTCTAAAGCAGCTATTGAACGTAATCCTAAAATCGGAAAAAAAAATATATTTACCTCATAATTATAAATGATAAATGCTAACCATAAATTCTAATTTTTAATAATAAACAATTATTTATTTCAACTTAATTATAAATAAAAATATTAAAAGAAAAAAACAATTTTACCGAGTCCAAAGCTGAAAATATGACCTCTGTACAACCTGGCAAAACTGAATTTCTGCAGTCTCTGGAAAACATTCAAGTCTAAAGCTTCCCTTGTGATTCGTACACTCTCCATTAAACGGGATTGCTTTCCAGGAACTACCTAAAATTATTCATAAAATAAACCATCAACTAAATAATAAAATCAAATAAATAATATAAATTATCAACCAAATAAAACAATTAAAACACTTCAGCCAAAAACTATAGGCAAAAATTACCCACTCAAACTACCATCCCTTTCAACTATCCCTCAACTCAACAAACGGCCACATACTATACCACATAAGTTCCATGTAATATATTGGTAAATTTGACAGCTTCATGATTTATTTCGAAATTTAGAAGACAAATAAATTTAATAGTAAATCACCTGTGAGTTGTCCCATGTGAATACTTGTAACTCATTCTCCGAAAACCACTGTCTGGTCACATTTTTAACATCCTTATCAATAAATACAACATGATACATATTCTAAAAATAATCAAACAATATTAGAATAAAATGATGAACTGAGGAAATGAAATTCATTTTAAAAAATTTAAATGTATACTCACAGCTCTTCTTTCATGGGTACTACTACTTAGCCAATAAAATTGAGCATATTGCGGATCATCATCGACCATACCAGGCCATTTCATATATCTCTGCACAATGAAAAAAATACACGTATAAGACAATTGTTATCCTTCCTAATATCACAAACAAGATGTACTAATAATGATGGAATAAACGCATTCGTAAAGAGTTTTCAGGTTAACATATGCCTACTACCTTGAGGTAAACGCCATCATCGAATGCCCAAGAGTGCTAAAGGACACAGAAAGAACTAGAATGGGACAGAAATACGCTTTAGTACTCCCAACTCTCAACTTAAGCTGGATCTACCCTAAATTGTGATTTTCATTATTAACCTACTTCACTTGCTTTGTTTTGTTTAATTTTTTTTTTTTAAATAATTTTTATTTTTAACAAAATGAAAGTGACTGATACAATAACGGCAGGAAAAAAAAAAGGTGCACCTGAGATCCAATAACTTTTCAACAGGGATTTATAATTTTATAATACAACATTTACTGATCAAAGCTTTCCAACCATTCTTATTATCAGTTTAGGATTAAAGAAACACCTAAGTATCTCTCCTTACTAGGTTATTCTCACTTACAACCATAACTTCCAAGGTACATTATTTTTAAAATTCTGGTATTGAAAATGATTTTTTATTTTAATGCACAATAAATAAATAAAACAAATTGAGAATGAAAAGTTTGAAAAGAAAAAAAAATCATAATTATGCAAGGACTGTTTTATGGAAATTTCTGATGATGCACACAATTTAACAAAAAACTTCATATCAATAAAAAATTGAGGGGGCCTAATCAAAACTGGGTAAAACATAAAAAAATTTAAAATGTGTTACAAAATATTTAAGACTTCATCGACAATACATATTAAAACAGTTAATCCTTTTTTTATGTAATTGATCCTTTTTTTATGTAATTAAGAACATATCTGGTGCATAAATGTTAATTTGAACTTCAACCCTTTGTTTTATTACCTATTTATGGACTGCCATTTTCACGGAACCTAATGATACCTGGCAATTGAAATAGTTGTGCATTCTCATGAAATTGGGAGGTGCGGTAGCTCAGTGGGTAAGGCGCTTGACTACCATACTCCCAGGCCCGAGTTCCGAGTCCAACTAAAGGCAGGAAATTTATATTCTGTCATTTCGGTCGTGGATCAAATTCGAGGTCGGGAGACCCTCCTGGGGCACACTCAGCCTCTTAAAAAGTGGGTACTCTTAATTGGGGTGATTCCCAAAGGGCTTGACAGAATTTTGAAATTTAGACACCTCAAGATTAAAAAAGTCTCTTTACCTCATCATGCTCGCAAGCTAGTTGTGGAGTATCAAGATTTTAACAAGGAAAATGAACAAGAGGCATAAGAGATAGACAGAAGAAGAAATGATGAGTGGGATCAGCGAATTATTGACTTAAATAATTGATGTTAATTTATCGTATACTGTAATTACTTATGATTACTATTACTTATATTATAACTACTTATTACAATTAATTTTACTTATTAATCTAATAAAATACATGGATATAAACTATTCATTTAATCGATACCTGCTGTAACATACCAGTCATAAAGGAACCCAAACTCTTTTTCGAGGAAATACATACTTGTACATTCACAACATAAATAATGCCCACCGTTATAGGGGTAGTTTTGTTTTAATTCATAAAATTCCACTCAACAGTCCTTAGAATGGTCTCTAATGCCAATTCAGGTTATTATTTTTGAAAAATTTATGTTTCCAGATTTTTGAACAGCTAGATTAGTATTTCGTCCCACTGTGTGTAGCCAATAGAAGGCTATGGTCTCGGATCGGTGAGATGTCATCAGGGGATGAAATGTCAACTACGCTACATGACGATATGAGCGGAAAGAGTAGAAGACACAAAAGACCTGATCAGGACAAGACTCCGAGTATATATTTCCCCACTGTTCCCACACTAAATGGTCTAACCATCATGCCTAATGATTTCATAGAAGTTAATTTGAGATTGAAAGTTTATCTGGGATGTTTAAGGGTATTACCAATTTCTGTGTGCTCTAAATACAATTAATATGTATGTAGTCTAATATTATGGTCTAATTAACCCAGAATATTATGAAGTTATATTATATTCCCAGATTTCGTTAAGAATTATGAGGATGCATTATGGCAAATATTTTTTATTATTAATTTTAAAGGTATAAATTTGACGCATTGCAAGGTCTACATAGGTTGTGTGAGGGATGGAGGACTATAGAGGGGTCATCCAATCTATACTACTCAGCAATCTTTGCAACTGTCCAAGATGAATATTACCTGGGATTGGAACTCACCCATTCGAAACTATGCAACCCTAGAATCATTACAAAAGGCAATAAGCCATTATGGTACTACATACAACATATTGTTTGTTGCTACTTTAATCGAATACATTTAAAAAAGGTAAAAAACAGACATTTTTTTTTTTTTATTGGGTCTTAACATCCTTATGTACTCTAACTACTGGAGGAAGGATGTGTTATCTTACAGGTTGCCAGCCTATTGTAGCCAGGGTGGGAAGATTCATTTCATGGGTCCACAACAAAATAAATTTTAACACTTCCAGGTGGGATTCGAATCCACGACCTTCAGTACTGTGTACACTGGGATCCTTCCCCCAACTCGCCCAGCCATCAAGTCTCTGGCAATTTCTTCAAACTGACTCATTTAACAAACAATATCTAAAATTTCTTTCTTAACAATTTCTAATATATAAGCTGCATAAAATATAATTAATATTATAATAATAATGAAAGTAAAAAAGTATATTTATAAGAAACCCTAAAAGGAAGATGGCAGGATAACAAAAGAGCAATAAGCACCATTTTTGTAACTGGATTTAAATAACTTTCTTTAAATAGTGATCCTACAAAAATTTACAAAATTATTTTTGAACATAAACCTTTAAAATGTATGTCCATTTAAGGTTGAGGTTGATGCTGGTAACTAATATATAAGTAAACTAGTCAATGCAGCAAAGATTAGATTAATTAAAATTTATTTATTGTATTCAATTTTGTATCCTTGATATTGCCCAGAATACTACAATTGTTTTAATACTTAATCTCTTTTAGGATATAAAACGAAAAAACAACAATAGTTTTAAAAATATTACTAAACAAAAATAATTTAAAAAATATAGTTAACAGAAAACAAAGAAAAAAAATAAGTGAACAACTATATTAGGATCTTTAAATCAATCTATAACTATGATTAAATAATTAATGGGAATTAAAACAATTAAATAATAACTAAACAAATATAATTATGCGTGAATTAAACATATGATTCAACATCAGCTGATAAAACAAATGTTACTTATGATACCAATACCAAACAATATGAATACTTTTAATAGAAAATTAACCATGGCAGAAATTGATGGTGAATCACAAAATCTGCAAATAGACCAAATGTTATCAAATGACTCCTTCACTAGCAGGTAAGATTGGACTTGATTGTGATATCATCATAAATTAAAAATAAAACTTAAGCCATCTACATTAAGTATCAAATGTTTTTTATTTCATAATTTATAAACATTCTTTCACTGCTTATAAATCTCACCATGCCTGGTTTAAATAATTTAGAAAATCAAAAACATGAGAAAAATCAAGATCGTTACACTATTTAGTTTAAATGAAATAAATTTCATTATTTGATACAATGCTCCTAGTTTCTGAAATATATTTTACTCAACTAATCAGTCTACAACAATTTAAAAAATAAATAAATAAGAAAATTGTTTGTTTGGGCTTAACGTCCTTATTTACTCCAACTAGAGCAGGAAGAACGGGTTATCCGACAGGTTAACAACCTATTCTAGCCAAGGTAGGAAGGTCAAGATTTATTTGTGGGTCCACCACGAAATTAATTCAATCCCGTCCAGGTGGGATGACCCATGACCAGTACCGAGCGTGCTGAGGCCCTCCTCCCAACTCACTCGGCCATCAAGCCTCCGATAAATAAGAAGATAGTTGTAGAGTTAACAAAATTAGAAAAATTGTTTTATTTATTCTTATTAAGAAGTAAAATGCCAGAATAAACTAATCTTCACCTATCTGTTAATTTATTACTAGCATCCTCCGCCTTGGGCTTCATCCGCTCTCATAAGTAATGAACCTAACTAATAATTGAAGTTTTATTTCTTTATCGATAGAAATCTTGTATTGAAGAAAGCCACTGAGCATTATTTCTTCAATGATATTATCACGCTTAGCTGTAATTGTTAGCCTGGTTAAAATTGCACTGATTAGGAGAGTTTCAAAATTACGTAAAAGCTTCATTGGACATCCAATTTTTAATTTTAATGCATGAGTTGGTAATCCAGATGAACAGAGACTATTAGGAAACTCTAGTGGATAATGGACTGTATTGTCAGTGTTAACAACTGAAGGACCATGAATCACATTTTTATTTTTATTTTGGTAATGATTTTCACTAGGCAGAAATAATTTCATTTATTTCAGCTGGTTGGATTTTAATTTCTAACCATAAAAGTACTTGACAGTGTGGCAAAGCTTGTTTCTGCGACACTGCATTGTATATTTAAATTTTTACTAATGTCAATTTTATTATTGCTAAACCATCCTAGAACTATGAAGATTATGTAGTTAAAATTGGGTACAGATGGGTTAAGTAGTTTTACCATTGTAAACTATACTGAGGAATGGTGCTAAGACACATATCGGTCGATTTTGAAAGCAATGGGATCTGCATGTTGTGCCACATATTTAAATCTTTTTTAATAATTATTAAATTTTATTATTAATTTCAAGCTTTATATAACAATGTACCGTTATAACCTCTCATATAGAATGGTGCTCGCCACCTAACAGTCAATTATCAAACATCACTGCTATCCACATATCGCTTTTTTAATAACAAATTAACTGAAAATCAATAGATTTTGTTATAGCTAAATCTTTCTGAAACTATAAAGATGATGTGGTTAAAATTTGGTATGGGTTGATCCAGTAGTTTTCGTGGTGATTGATCACAAACAAAAAATGGCTTGACCTTTTATATAATAGATAATGTTCAATAAAGACTCGGTAGTGAAACTAGTTCAAATAGAAGCAGTCTTTGGTTGACTATCGGCAGGCTTTTGATAGTGTCAACAGAGCAAAATTGATTGAAGCCTTAATGGACTTCAATATACCAAATAAGCTGATCAGATTGAAGAACATGACATTGAGTGGTATTGACGGCAAAGTCATCATTGGCGGCAACATTAGTCCTGAATTCATCATTCTGACTGGCGTGAAACAAGGTGATGCCCTGTCTGTCACCCTCTTCAATCTGGCCTTATACAGTGTTTTGAAAAAGATTAACGTTTCATGGAATATCATGCATTCAACTATGTGCACATGCTGAAAATACATGCCTGATGGCTAAGAATATTCCATTGCTCAAAGAGACCTTTAGTACACTCAATAATGAATGCAAAATGCATAAATGAGAAAAAAACCGCAATATATAAGTACTAGCACAGGGCATAGCAGTAAAACCATAGATATCAAGTAATAGTCAAGTTTCACATACCTGGGCTCAGAATTGAATGATGAGAACAAAGTAATAAATGAAGTAAGAAAAAGAATAATGGCCGCTGCCACAGTGCTTACTTCGCTAATATTAAAAATTTTAAAAGTAGTCTATTGTCTCAAACCACTAAGGTGCAACTGTATAAAACCCTAATTTGGCCAGTCATAACGTAAGGAACGGAGATGTGGACTTTAACCACTGTAACGAAAAATCATTTAAGTTTGTTTGAGCATGAGCTTTTAAGGAAAATTTATGGTCCAGTCCACGATTAGCAATAAAATACTTGGAAGGTTGGGCTATATCATAAGAATGTCTACTAATAGAATGCCAAGCAAACTTTTGCATGGCTCTATAATTGGCAGAAAGAAAAGAGTTGGCCGATCAAGAAGATGATGGCTACAGGATCTTGAAGAAGATCTAGGGATCCTCGGTGTTACAGCATGGAAACAGAAGGCTAAAGTCACATGGCAGGACATTGTCCAGGAAGTGAAGGCTTACACCGGGCTGTAGTGTAACATATTAAGTGAGAAACAATCTTCCTTAAATCCTTCATTATGAGAAGGGGGAAATGCTACTTTTATTTCATTAAATCTAAAGTAAAACAAAAAGATAACAATTAAATATTAAAATATATACTAACAAAAAATCATCCTCTAAAGTATTTACCCTTCCTGCCGGTCTTCCACAACATTCCTGCCTATCTCCAACGATGTTCAACCTATTCCTATCTGACTTGCCAACACACACTAATGTGATAACACCCTTATACTCACACGACACAGACAACATTATACACAGCCTCACAACAGAAAACCGATTACAACAAACTTTCAAAAAACATTAATATATATGACAAAAATGGAAACTGAAAGTAAATATAAGCGAAACATTAAGACATAATTTTCACAAAACACAGGCCACTCGTAGACAAGCATATTATTTTGAATGGAGAACACATATCTTGGTCAAAATCTGTAAAATACCTGGGTTTAACTCTTGAAAGATCACTAACTTTAGCAGAACACATAAATAATAAAATGGACAAAGCGCAAAAAAAAAAAAAAAAAAAAAAAAAAAAAAAATACAAAATGTTCTCTTATTTCAATAAAAAATGTAAATTAACTCCCAAACAGAAACTTACACTGTACAAAATAGTTATTCAAACTCAGACTATGTACGTCCCACCTATTGTGAAGCTCAACTTAAGCAACTAACAACAGTTACCTTGAAAGAATAAAAAATTTGTGTCTGAGGACCATCAAAGATTATCCTCAGTACAAAAAAATATCAACAATTCTGCACGATCTCAATCTTATCCCTATCCAACTTTACATCTTTGATCAAACCAAAAAATACTTTGAAAAAACAAAAAATTCAGAAAACTTGCTTATCCAGGAAATTGGTAATTACAATAAAACATCCCTCAAAAGATACACTCACAAAAGTACAAAACATGTACTCATAACATAACAGTTTAACATCTCTAGTAAATTAAGTATAATATTTACTATTGTATGTAAATATTAATTATTTTTGTTTTCTTACTTATTATTACATATACATATTAGTTATTTTTATTTCTTGTTGTTTTTTTTTAATTTTTCCTGCTGTTTAGAGATCAACTTTAAATTTTAAAACATTTATTATTGATTAAAACTATATTATACATGTAGAGGATGTATGATGGAACATGTATACTTAAAAGGACGTTTTTATTGCAAATATGTAAATAAAATTATACTGACAATTGACTTACATTAGAATTAACCCAAACGAAGGATCCTGCTGTGTATTTTAATTTAACCACAACTTCATCGTTAAAATTTATTTGTGGTATCTCACAAGAATTAATTTTCATATCTGAAAATATTTACAAATATAAAACATTTTAATGGCGTGTTTAAAATATACAAAAAAAAATTAAAATAAAGGAGATAAATAATTTATATATGAAAATCTACCAGGATTCATAGAACACTGCCATTTATCTGGCACGTCTACAGGGTCAAAGATATTTTTCAAATACCTCCACTTCTGGCATTGACAGCACTTTACCTGTAACCATTATTGATAAATAATAATAATAACATGAACAAATAAAAATACAAAATAATAAATATCTAAAACAAAAATACTCACCCATGTCCCATTCAATCGATTTTGTTGCATCCACAAAATTTTTTCTCTTTGAGTGTGATGTTTCGGTGACTTTTGATTATAAATTTGCTGTCCGCATTCTTTTTGTAACATCTTCAATGAAGTCATGTAAACGATATATTAACAGTATTAATAATGTATTAATGATTATTATCTAACTATAGATAAATAAAATTTAAAAAAAAATGATAAACCACAGGTAGGGTCAAGTGGGGAACAGAATAAAAAGTCATTTTCATTTTTAGAAAAAAAAAAAAATATATATATATCATCTTCTAATAATTTATCATAAAATCAACACCCTCTCATTGACCTTCGTATTAAGCTTGAAATAATATCTAAATTATAATTAAAAACTATTTATTTATTTAGTTATCAGAAATCACTAATTTGTTAAAGTGTGCCCCAGGAGTGGGATACAATGTAACAGCGATTGAAGTACAGTAAAACAAAATCGGGTGCACCATAACAGTACACTAAACAACATAAAATATGAAAAATAAAAAACGTTGAATCTCGATTATGTTCCATATCAAATTTTTAGCAAACAAAATCAAGCATAAATAAATTTATAATGTGAAAATATTTACATCTTATTTGTCATTAATTAGCATTGTGTAGACCAATATCCATCTTTCTTTTTCTATTCCGAACTATTATAAAATATCTAAATTACAAATAGAAGAAGTTATAAGGAAGAACTATTTCGCAGATGGAAAAAACCCAAATCCCATAGATGTACGCAATTATTTGCAGGGGAAGGTTAAGAAAAAATTATAACATTTGATAATGCCTATTGGACTTTTGGTACAGATCTGGATGTTTACAGAAAAAGTCTATTTTTTAGGGTAAAATATATAGATATAAGAAATAGTATAAATACTGGGTTTTATTATATATATTATTACAGTTAGAGACCTCAATGAAGTTTCATTAGGTTTTAATTAGTTTTGCAATATATAATTATAAGTTATAATTATATTATATATATATATATATATATATATATAATTATATAATTATAATAATATGTAAATATATGTTTTATCAGCTGATGAATACTTTGAAAACAAGTTATAGAATGAATAATTGTGAATAAAAATTCTTTAGTCAAAAGAAATTTTGTAGTGGCCAAAGTTGTATAGGAAGAATAGCTAACAGTACTTAATGAATAGCCTAAAATTACCAGGAGTGATCAGTTAGAATACAAAAGAAGCATCCCAATGGAAACATCAAGAAGTTTGGATCATGAACAGATTGATTTATTTTATTGTATAATTTTGTCGAAGTAATTAGGAACAGTGCTCGAAAATTTTGGAGTAGACATTGTCCTCCTGTTATCCTGTTATAAGGAAAGGATCCTAAAGTAAAAGAAGCCAAAAGGAACGAACTTCTGTTGATACCCAGAGTGAGGGGAATTATAATTTGTAAGAATCCAAACTGAAGAAGAATTAATATCTTTTATTAACTTAATGGGGCTCAATTATTATTTGTTTTATTCACTTACTATACTTGTGACACCTTGGTAGGCTTATCTCATTTTATAAATGGACATATTTAAAATAATAGAAAATTTTGAAATAGAATACACATTCATCAGTTTTATTAAATGTCTGTTTGGTACAAAAATTTATTTTATTGTTTATTATAAATGGTTGAGGTCAATTTTTAAGATAAGGTTTCAGAAAATTAAATCGTGATTCTAAGATTTTTAAAGATTTAAATTAATTTACAATAGAGGCAAATTAGCACATAAGTTTGTTTTTTAAAAGTTGTAACGTGAATTTTGGAATGTTTAAGTTAAAATTCACTAGCGAAAGAAAACTTTATAAGTAATTAGTCATTCTGAAGTCAATTATATTACAGACTATTTGTCGGTTTATCAGTTACATATTTCATAAAGTAAAAAGCCAAATAGGTTATAATTCATTTTTTATTTCTTTTAAAGTAGTCATTTTAAAATTTCTGGTTGACATATAGAAATGGTAATAAGATCATTATATTTTATTTTGTATTGTCTAACTTCATTTAGAAGGAAGTATATTTTTGTTTATTTCGTTTAACGTCACTTTATGCTGATATGGCTAATCGGACGATGCTACAGAGGGAGTCCTAAATTTTGCCTATCCAGGTATAATTAGGATAGGGATCTTTAACAAGTACCTGGCATCGCACAGGCTCTAGACCCCCATTTTACGTCCCTTCTGAAGGACAGCATAGCTAAGGATTTTTTACTCCCTTTAAAAAATCCTAAGGTCATCAGCTGGGCTGCGAACCCGCGATCTTGGGTTTAGTAGGTTGAATGAAGGGTATGCGACTACCTGCAGTTTCAGGTATATCGCCCTACCACGACAATAGGTTGCAAATGCTGTAAGCAAACCCTTTTAAATAGGATTTACAGGATCAATAACATCTGGTGTGAAGAAGTGAATGTGACACTTTGTATTTAAATTTATTCATAAATATTGAAATAACTGTGATGCTTTTATACTATTAAATTGCTCTAGAAAATATGTTGTTGATATTGTTGGTTTAGTTTGTCATTTCCAGTTGATAAATGTTTTTTATATGCTTGGTGTTTGCATTAAAATTTGTAATATTGATATAATTATTATTTATGTTTTGATATTATTCTTAATTGATGTAAATTATGTAAGGCTATTTGATTATCAATATAGACTTCTCTAAAGAAATAATGCTGATAAATTTTATATAATCATAAACATTTAACATGTTTAAACTAGAAATCGTAACTAAGGTTGTATTTTATTTCAAATCACTGTTTTTGCAGATCAGTTCTGAAACATCTTTTGGTCATACTATTGTTTGGAATTGTGATTAATTTTTGTAATAATCAATTTTTTTTTTACCAAACCTATTTACTGAGTTTTTTATGAATTAACTATAGATTATTTCTATAAATAAATTTACATTATTTTAAAGAAAAATCAATAAGTTTTGCACACTTATTAATTTTTCTTTTCTTGTAAGAGGAAGGTAATGCTATGTATCAAACTATATGTTTAATTTAACAAGCAATAATATTCACGTGTAGCGTAATAGGGTAGCTACTAGTCCCCTCACAGCCTCTTACGGGTGGTCCGGTAATTCACACCCTTTGTTGGGTCATACAACAAACGACCATTTCTCTACCTGCCTATCCCTTGCCCTGTAATATTTGGGGTAAACACGATATTTTAAGTTATTCTAAAATTCATAAAACTGGAAAGTCGGTGGGGCGTGTCCCAAGTACAGGGGGTGTCTGTTTTCCTGCCTTGGTTCTCTGGAGCTGGTTCCTTGAGGTCTTCGGAGCTTGACCCAGGAGCTCCCGCATTACCACAATGTAGCCGATAGTCATCTCACCGATGACTTCCACTTCCACCGATGACGCCTTACCCACATCATAGCATCTCCCTCGTATTCAAGATAAGTCTAGGCTAAGTTTGTTATGTTAAATTTAAGATACTAGATTAACTAATGATTCTTATTTCCTGTCTGTAATTGTATGTGTCGTCAACCCTTAATTGAATATAGGTTGTTTTTAGTTTAACCGTTATTCATTAACCATTTATTTGCATGTCACTCATCTAATTAATATACTTTTATTACACTCCTTTATAATTAACACTTCTCAATTATTTGGCCCCGCGATCACCTTGTGGAGAAGACTTAATTAAATTAATTAATTATTTAAAAAATACTTATTTATAAATTGTCAGGAAATTAAGTCCTGACTGGCATCCCTAAAAATAGATAAATGCATGATCTGGACTAGACACAGAGAACGGACATAGCACTATAAAAGGAAGGAAAGAGTAACACGTTGTTACACTGCGCCCCACATCCTACTGTTTAAAACAACAATTCAGTAAAATTATATTGGTTAGAAATTGAAATAAACTTTGTTAACTATTTAAACACCAACTAATTTAAGATTAAAGAGGACACATACTTACACACAAGAAATCATTATTTTGACAAACAAAGAGAAACTCTTGTCAAATTTAAAAAGGACAGAGCTAATCATAATGTTACACTGTACTCCAATTGGCCTTATGTGTTATTACTGCCCTAGAAATACTTATATAGATAAAACTGAAAAGAAACTCATTCAGTTTTATTTTATAAATAAATTTAATACAAGAAATATTTTATTTGAATGTCACATGAACCTAAAAGCCATGTCAATATTAAATAATTATAATAATAAAGAAAGAGACTACTATAAGAACTTTTACTGCTACAACCTGAAAATTTTAGTAGTGCAACATACAGTTAAATTGAAATTATGCAATGTTAAACTTTCCTAACCAGTTTACTTTGGAAGGAAAAAAAGAATATTTGATGAGATTGTGTATTTTTTTTAATAAAAAAAAAATAACACGAAATATTTATTGTTATTTATTGCAGTTATTGTTTTAGTACATGAAAACATCAATAGAGAGGGCGAATTAGCGTAATTTGCACATTAAAAGATGGGTTAACTCAAGAGAATGAATTTTTATCTTTAATAACGAGTTATCAACAGATTTACTTAAAAACAATAGAATAAGGGCAGCCATATCACCAAAATAAACAATGGATGACAAATAGATACAATGTTATAAAAAAAATACTGATGTATGGAACAGTTCCACACCTGTAATGCAAAAATGCTACTCCTAAACATTTTAATAAAAGTGGGTTAGCATCTTCCACCTATGGCTTCAATTGTTAATTCTAATAATGGGGATGAAGAGAAGTCTGAAGTTTGATGAGATGAGGTGGTCATATTTCTGATAAGCAAACTTGAAGAACTGAAGGTTACACAATATCCAAACCGCCTGGTAATATGGAGGAAGGAGGAAATCTTTTAGAATGCATTTGTCAATTAAGATAAAATTAAAAATACATGTTTTTATATTATGTTAGAACAGTTTTATGTTCAAACTGTAGATTGAATCATGATGTTTTGAATATTTGCATGTTTTTAGAATTGAAGATTAATGTTAAAAAACAGTTGAAACTAGTTTCCTAAGCAATTAAATATCACAAAAGTGGTAAATAATTCATCAATCCCTGATTATATTCTTGTTTTTATCTTCTATACATGGTATTAGTATAACTCAGTTTACCACTAGATAAAATAAATCTTGGATTTGAAATGGGTCCTAAAATTGATAATGTGGATAAAATTAATTTTTCAATACCGAAATCCTGCACGATTGAACCATGTTCTTCAAACTCAGAATGTACATCTCAAAAACAATGAAAAAACTAAAATTCAGTGCTCCATAAGGGCCTGTCCTACAAGAAGTGGGACTGTTAGGGGTGGGGGGTAGTGGAGCACATCTCTGCCCGCCTGCCTGCTAGGGGAAGGCTCCTCTCTAGTTAATTCTATACTCACTGGGTATAACTTGATGGTTCAGCATGATTTCAGCCAAATCTCCTCCTTCAAAACTGTTGGTCTAGATACAGTATATTCTTACCAAAGTACTGATCCATGATCATTTGTGTTCAATCTAGTTTAGTGGTTTTGATATATATATATAATTTTTTTTTTTTTTTTTTGAGATTCAGACCAAGAACCTAAACCTGATGTACCCTGTCTTCGAGCTCTCTCTCTCTATTAACCAGGGATCCGAGGGACCAATTTTTTTTTTTTTTAATAAGATGTCTTTATATTTTTACATCGTTTATTTTATATGTATAATATTTATTACTTAAAAAAATATTTAAGATAATGAAATAATATAATTAATATAAAAACATGGATCGGGGATATCATATGAATGTATATAGTAATCTTACATAGACATTCAATTCATAATCTAGGGACAGTAATGTTTTTAAGTCTTTCTATGAAACTTCTACTGGCCTATTTGCAAACAAAACAAAACTATTTATTCTATTTTTCCAATCCTTTCTCTTATATGATTATAATATGTTAAATTATAATTGTAAGAGCAATTTATTAATGTTTATCAGACTTGAGAATACTAATATCCTACCCCAAGTCCACCAAAATCGTCAGACCGGCACTACAAATAGAATATCAATCTTGTGCCTTCACTTTAAGTTTCAGATTCATCAATGTTTCCCTAAACCATTTATTTAAAATCACTGCTTGTTATCCAACAAATTTTTTTTTTTTCATTTTTCAACACAATTCGACTCTTTAAATCAATAACCAGCATATGTTAGGTACAACTAGATCGAAGATATCTAATGTTAATTTGACAATGTTTTGAAAATTAACAACAATGTTTTGAAAATTAACAACAATTTTCTACTGAGCCCTACTCACATAGACCCTAGCACCTCAGCTCAATAATTCAATGGTTTTGTTACACTTACCAACATAAAATGCATTGTAGAATTAAAATGCTAACATTAAGCTGAAATATAAAAGAAAATGTAAAAAAAAAAATATAAGTATAATAGGTTTCTTATTTATTATTACTTATTTATTTCATGTCTTGATATAACGCATAAGAAATTAATATTATCTCCATGATTTTATTAAAAAAACATGAGTGTAGTTAATAGTAACAGCTAATGAAAGTATGTTAGTCGGAATAGAAGAGACTAACCTAATGCCTCTAACAGAAGCAATAAAAACATTGAAGTAAAAAGAGAGGTCACAATCAAGAAAAAGTTATTTCAGGCAGGAATAAACGTAACATATAAATAGTACCTCAGAGGAAAACTTGAAAGTTTAAAACTACTAAGAATATAAAAATAAGAAGGTCATTGGACTCAGCATTTTCAACAAAAGCAATAAACTATGTTTTCACATGCTGAGGAACATGGCAATTTTCTTATAACACTTAGCCAGATATTTTTGAAATTTATAGCATTTAAATAAAACTAGAGGTACTATAATGAGCATTGGTGAAAACATTATCATGAAAGGCTAATAACTATCTGTGGGAATCACCCACAAGATATTGAGTATTTGTGGTTAATTAATTTAAATTATTTACACAATTTATTATTTAAATTTAATAACCTTTGGGTGGTTGGTGCAGGTAGACATAAGGCAATCTATTACATCATAATACATTTATACTGCCATCATGGAACAACTATGTAATACATAGAAACAGGATTTCACATTATCTAAAGCCCACAGAAATTGTAGGATACTGAATCTGGAAAAGGACAATAAATGAGCCAAAAATGACAGATCAAATTTTCACCAGTGTTGCCTCAAAAACAGTTACATCATATGAAAACTATTATAAAGAATAAATTCCAAATTTGATTATCATGAAAATCCAAAATATGTTACTATGCTTCATTAAACAAATCATAAATCTAAAATGTTATATAGTAAAACAGGGATCATCATATTAACATTTTATATTAGTTGAATTACAAATTACAGATAAGTGTTATTACAACCTGAACACAACAGCATTAATACACACTTATAACTTAAACACAGCATTATCAGCTAAAACATATTTAGTAATAAACACAAAGTGAGTTACACTAAGATTATACGAGACTACAATTTTGAATACTACAGAAGTTTCAAAAGTCAAAGTAAATGTAAAAAAAATAATTCATAATTACTGACATATTTGAGGGTAACACTAAATCCTAGAAAGAGCTTAACTACAATTGTCTTCAAAAGCAATGAACAAAACAGAACACTTATTAATGAAAAATAAAATGAAAATTATTAAAGTGAAAAGATAACGGGGTTCTTGTGCAGAAGAATTTGAAATAGATTCAGAACAAATTTAAGTATGCTCCTCATGACACAATAATAATTATAATAGTTGGGGGTTCTGAAAAATAAACCTGATATAAGGTAGAATATAATCAAGTCCAGGTCAATGAAATGAGAATAAAAAAGACTGTTAAAGTGGCTTTTGAATTTATCGACATATTGGCTCATTTAAGGACCAAAAAGAAACAATTGTCAAGACCACTACTTATTACTGAAGTTTAAAAATATACCATGCCTACCAATAACCATAGCATAAAATGTTATGACATGCCAAATTTAATAGAGAATACTTTAAGATCGATTTAACTCAACCTGTTTTTAGTTACCTTCAATGTTCTCGGCAAAAGAACTACTCAGAAGCCACAAGACAACAACAATGTAATGCTATTTCCTGCATACTCAAAGCCAAATTGACCGCCAAAACTACTGGCTTTAACTCACCACCATTTCTTTAATTCTAAAGCGAGAAAATATTACCAATTTACCAAAGAACTGCATTATTAATAATTTCCATAGCAAATCACTTGAAAATATCTCTCAAATATTTGATTTATACTAGTTACCCTTGTATTGTCTAAATTAATATACAATAACCTAAATGTTAGTTACAAACGTAAAAAATGCATTCAGTATATTAGTTTAACATTTTTAGAATTTTTCTTACTTAGAAACATACTGAATCAAAAATATTATTTTTTTACAATTTTGTTTTAGTCGTACGTATTATGGCAGGACTGATGCAGCTATTAAACGAAAATTGAAGTCGCCATTAAACTGGCAGCTGCTTGGAGGTGCTCTCCGAATTGTGTGACGGGCGTTTTAGCACGTTTAGTTGTTATACAGCCGCTCGTTTTACGGCGTTTTTCTGCATTATTTCACTTTTGGTGCTGTTTTTCAGGTATGTTAAGTCTCATATAGTGTTTTTCAATATTTAGTGAAATTTAGTTTATGTTATCTGAAACCTTGCAAACATAGCCCACTGCGCATGCGCCATCTTGAGTTATTTTGAAGCATTATATGCCTTTCCCTCCAACATTTGAATTTATTGTTTACTTAATTCGTCTTGATTTTTAAAATTATATAAATCTAGTTGTTTATTTATTTTGATACTGCGCCGTTTATCGTGCCATATGTTTTGAAACAATTTCGTTTGTTGTGATATTCCAGATGTGTCAACTGATAATTGTTATCATATATCACTTTTCTTTCAGAATGTCAACAGAGGTTCAGGCTGTGTTAAAGGTTGACAGCTTAGGTGGAGGGACAAAACGCAAAAAAGATACCATTCATCGCAAGTCAGAAAATATCCCAGGAATAATGAACAAAAAACACAAAACTGAAGAAGCTAGGCATTTTAAATTTTCTAAAAAACGCTCTCAAAGTTTTACTGGTGGGAAAATGGTTCCTCCGTACAAGAAAAGAAAAAAAGAAAAATTGATTCCGCCTACTAAGTTTCTTTTGGGTGGTAACATAAGGGATCCATTAAATTTGAATAGTCTCCAAGATGAAGAGGTTAATAGGTAAGTGTTATATATATATTTTTTTTGTTGGTTAAAGACACCTTGTGAACATCTAATTGAAACTCTTGTCAAATTGTTATCAGTAAGGAGACTATTCATTGCTGTGTATGTTATATTATTTACATAGATTTCTCTTTTTGTGATGTTTTTGGAAGAAATTGCCATTTAATAAGTTTAGAGCTCACTTTCACTCAGTTGTTCTATTATTTAATTAAATGTACTCATGGTAATATTTTATTAATCCACAAAAAAATCGAGAAAAAAGTATCAAATCAACACAATAAGTTTTTGATTTATTATAATTCACTTTAAAATTACTTATCATTAAATTCACTTTAAAATTACTTATAATTAAAAGTTAATGAACACTGACAAATTATGTTCCACTTCGAGAGAATTGTAAATTTCATTGTATTGCTTAATTATTTAACTTTGTCTACTATAGAAAAGAAAAAAATGTGTTGTATGTTTTCTTTTTCTAAAAAGTTCTTATATTATCAAGAATTTACTTTATGTGTGATGCATAAAAGAAATTCTGTGAAATAAAAAAATAACTTACATTAATATATTAGCATACAAATTAAGCTGTTTATATTTTTCATAAAGAAACAAATTATTACTAGGTAGGAAATTTTAATGACAATTGTTTCAAACATTGCTTAGATATTCATTTATGAGTTTTTGAAATTTCAATATTTTGTAGAGCTATGAATGCAGTAACACCTGAATCATCTCCTCTGCCGACACCTAAACATAGGAAAGGTGAAGTTGAGGTAATTATTCCAGCTGACATTAATGATCCGCTCTCATTGGCTGGTGGAGAAGATAATGATGAAGAATATGCTGCATCGTTTAACACCGCTCATCCTCATACACCTAGGAAAGTAAAAAAAAAGAACAAAAAAAGAAGATCTAAAGGAAATTCTGTGTCTAAAGATGAGCCAGATTGCAAGTAAATATTTTAAAATTAATAATGTCCTTAGGCTAATTGTATATTGTCATCTTTATTCTGATTTATAGTAATGTAATAACATCAGTTTCACTTAAATTTTCAGATTTGTCTTGATATATATAATTAGATCTAATAATATTGGGATCTAACTATGAATCTCGAGAAATATTATATTATAAGGCTTTAAAATAGTTTTAGGTTCTATACTAAATCAGTTAAAAAGTATATTTACTATCTGGTTTAAATTTTTTATTATATATAGCTGCTTTGGAATATATTATTTATCATGGATGTCGGAAACAGGTTATAAGATATTTGATCTCCTTATTGTTAGACCAACAGGCTTCTCATCACCAAATTTTGGCCATACTGCTTAATTATTCTGTTCACATGTTTGAGACAATTCTGAAAATCATGTATTCTTTGAAGCTGTTATCTCTATGATTATCTGTGCCAGTCATTTATATTAAACTAGCATCCCCTGCTGCACCTTAACCCAATCACATAAGTGAAGAACTTAGATTATTTTAACTAATGATTGAAGTTTAACTTATTTATCAGTAAAAATCTTGTATCGTAGCAGTGCTAAAAGGTAAAAATAAATTCATAGGGCATCTGAATAAACTGCATTTCAAGTTTTGTCTCCTGATATTATGAGTATGGTTTGATTGTTAATATTGGTATAATTGACCATGAGAGAAATAGCCAGTCCAAAGATCCACTATGTTTTCGTAAGTCTGGTCTTGTGATTGGATAATGGTAATACTAATATGAACTTTAGCAGTATAGGACTTCAATGGAAGTCTTGGGCCCAAAAAAAAAAATGAACTTTAATTGAAAATTTTAATCGTTTGGATTGAAATGGTAGATTAGTAGTAATCATTGGGGCTCTAGGAATTAATTTCTACAGTCTATGCTCCTGTGAGTTATAGCCTCAATGGTACTTCCACACATAGCTGTAATTTTTAACCTGATACAATTGCACAGATTAGGTTGAAGGTTATGTAAAACACTAATTAGACATTTAATTTTTAAGTGTAATGTATAAGTTGGTAATCCAGATGGACAGAAAATATTTACTAAATTATTAGTGATGTATCAGTCCATTTTCAAACGACTGGGATCCACATGTCACACAACATATTTATCTCTTTTTTTAAATAACAATTTAATTGAAAATAAGGGAGGAAACACTCTAGCACCTAAACCCATTTTCAGATACTCTTGTCAGACAAAATAGGATATTACATTTTCAAAATAAGTTAATCATATTTTTATAGTTACAAAGTTATACTAGAGGATTTTGCAATTTAAATAGTGCAGTATTCAATGGTATCTCAAGGTTTTACTTATTTGATTTGTATAAACTTTGGCGTTCAGCTGTAAAGTTTTGGTTCTTTTTTTTTCTGATATCTGCCAACTAAAATGTTGTCACTGTTGTTATCATCTTTTCCTTGCTAAATCTAGTTTAGGCTACCCACATGTCATTTGTGCCAGCTTTATGTGGAAAAATAAATTAAAAGTATGATATAACCTCAATTATAAGACTCTAAAGGGAATTTGGGAAACTATCTTGTCATGGAGGTACTCTTCTAATTGAGGTTCATGATATGAAAGTTTTGTAGACCTTAAGTCCTTTTAAAAAGTTTTTTTTTTTTTTTTTTTCTCTGGTAATAACAATTTATTGAAATTTACAACTGTACAAAATTTATACAGAATATTTTATCAATTAAAAAAGGTAACTGGTTTCTCTGAATCCCTTTATCTCAAGTAAAATATTTTGTCTTAGAAAGTAAATTTATTATTATCATAACAAAGTAATTGGTTTGCAACTAAAAGTCTCAAGGGAATTCAAAAACACCTGCTATCAAGGAAGTTATGCTTTTGAGGGACCTATTATTGAGTTTTTATTGTAATATAAATTTTAAAGTTGTTTGAAAGTCCAATAGGCTTTTGTTTGAGACTAGAAAAACTCCAGAAAAGTTTTGGCAGCTATTAAAAACATTCTAGTTAAAACAAACAGGTAGTTTTAATTCTATAGGATTTTCCTATTTTCTTTTTCTATACGAATTAGAAGGAGGTCCATATATAGATTGTCAATCAGATGGTTATATATGATTGAGCATAACATTCCTACTTTAACTAATAGTTAAATGTAGCCAGAATCACTTACATATCTTTTTTTCAGGCCCAATACAGTTATTGATTTTGTTCGCATGCTAGATATAAAATTATTGTTTTAAAATATAAAAGCTATATAATAGTGAATAGTTATAATATAACTTTATTCTTATAATATACTATTATAAGAAGAATTAGTTATATAAAAGTTAGTAATATAATAGTGAATATTTAATGTGAACATAATAAGTCTACATTACAATTACTTTTGTCTGTTCAGAATAGAAGAAGTTAAAGTTGAGGAAGTGAAAGAAGGTGAAACAAGTGCTGAAGTTGTTTTACCCGAAGAGATAGATAAATCAAAAGACGAAGAAAAGGAGAAAGAAAAAGAATTCAAGCGACCTAAGTTAAGCGGTTTGGAAAAGAGGGAAAAGAAGTCATCACAAGAAATGAAAGACAAAATCGTTAGTCCTGTCATACCTCAACCAGGTGCTTGGCCTGGGACCAGTAGGTTCAGGAAACAAGGTCAGCGAAAGTCAAATCAAGCTATGCCAAAATTTAATGAAAAGAGCCGGAGGTTTCAATATGGAAACTATAACAGGTTTGATATATTATTACAAAAAATAATATTCTGTATTAATAAGTTAATAAGTATGCGATTCAGCTAGACGAGGTTGAAGAAAACTTATATATTTATTTAGGGATTGTCATGGAAAAGTATGTATAGTGTGAACAACCAAAAATTGAAAATAAATTTTGTGTTTGGTTAAATGCTAATAGGTATGGCATTGGCGGTAAGCAATAATGAACCAAATTCTTTATTCTTTGGTAAATTAATTTACTTTGCTCATTTTTTGTGTCATCTTGGTCATGTCCATTTTTTGTTATTTTAGCCCTGAAGAAGACGTTGGCACTCCGTGTATAAATTTTTTGTTTAATAAAAAAAAACTTAGATATGTTTTTGACTGCATCCCTGTCCATTACTCAACTATTATAAGCTCTTAAATAGTTTCTGTTTAAAATTTTAGGGTCAGTATGTTGGAATCTTGCAACAATGACACAATAATTTTTTTATTCAATTTACTTAAATGAATACTCTTTGTATTACATTCTTGTTCTCATGCGAATTGGAAAAAAAAGAATTTCTATAAAAATTCTCATAATATTTGGGTTGTTCTTTATCTTAACCTTGTCTGTTCTCAACTGATATCTTTAATTCGTCTTATATTAATTTTAAGTGAAATAGTTGATTGATCTCTTTGTTCAATACATGTATTTTATATATATATATATATATATATATATATATATATATATATATATATATATATATATATATATACTATCATAGCTTTAGTAGTGTATATTCCAGAATTAATTTTTTTTTTTTTTTATGTTCTATAGGTATTATGGTTATCGCAATCTGGGCCAGGATAGTGATCCGAGATTAAAGATTTTAGCACGGCTGGAACATTTCTTTGTAGGCCGTGATATCTTGGACATTGGCTGTAATACAGGTATTATTTATTTTTAATTATATTATTTAACTTTATACTATTCTTAAAGAATTATATTAATTAAATTACATTATTCTGAGAGAATAGGCACCTATAAATATATCTTCAAGGGTTACTGTGATGTGGGAAAAAAAAACTAAATTTCTCCCTTAACTGGAAAAAACAATAAATCATGGGTATGTCTATCTATAATCTTCTGCTTCTTACACAGAAACTGTTTGCAAAATTTCTTTGGTCTTTTGAAAAATGTTAAGAGCAGATGCCTCTCCTATACAGTGATATTGGGCAAGTGTTAGACTTGTGCTCATCTATGGGACACAGTAGTCAATTCTCTCCGAAATCCAGAAACAGATCTTACTAAGATTAGAACACTGCCTCCTGTACAAAATATTTGGTTCAGTCTGCTAATACCCTGAACAAACTCCTCAGTTTAGATCTACAAGAAAGAAAATCATTTGAAAAGCTCAAACTGGTCTGCTGTCCATAAGCTCGATCTTGAAATCATTCTGATTGGAGGTATGTGACTGAATGTTATTGTGCTGGAAGTTCAGACGACTCATATTATAAAATATAATAACCAAAGTCCATTTATTGAAGTGATAAACAAGTGAAGAGTCATGGAAAAGAATAATAAAAGTCACATTGTTCAAAAATGTTAGAATTTTATATATTGCACTCGTTCTGTGATTGTCTTCTTTAATATCCTGCATATTTACACCTTCATTTTTTTAGTTATGTCTCTTCGTGCTGCAGTGTTAAGGTGGCTAAAAGGACTATTGATCATTCTTTGCCCTGACCCTTCAAATAAATTTACACATTCTTGCCTGTAAGTTTTTTCTTTATTTTTTTTTTTTTTTTCTTAAGCCTAAGACTTCCATTGAAGTCCTATACTGGCCTGGGTGGGAAGGTGAAGATTCATTTCGTGGGTCCGCCACAAAATAAATTTTAACCTGCCCAGGTGGGATTCGAACCCACGACTTTCTGGTTACGAGCGCGCTGAGACCCTCGCCTCAACTCACTCGGCCATTGAAGGCCCCCGCTTGCCTGTAAGCTGTTATTCCATCAGATAGTTGGACATTAGTGTTGTTGAAGGGTTAACTATGGACAATTTATGTTTCCTGTTAAAATAAATTTTTATTGTAATTAGGTTAGTCCTTATTGCCAGGGTTTTTATTTTTTTTTTTCTGTTTTTTTTTTCCTCCCCTTCCTTGCCATTTCAATGGCTCAGGATTCTATTGGCTGAGAGAAAGTTTATTGCCTCAAAGAAATGCATACCACACTTCTGGTGCTTGAGTTTGGACTTGTTACCTTCAGTTTATAAAGTTGCTGTGGTAGTGCATTTTTTGACAAGTGCATTACCAATAGGCTATGCTCTACCCTCGTATTGCCGGGTAATTTGCTAATTGTGTAATTGTACTAATTCTAAAAACTTATTTATTGTCGTTCGGACTCAGTAACGGAATTAATTTTGGCTGTCAACTGTTCCACTAAAGATCACACTCCCTTATTCTCTCAAATGCAACTTCTCAACTAGAATGTGAATCTTAATCTTTGTTGTAGTTAAAGTGGGACCATTTAATAATTTAGGAGAACTTGTTGTCTGTCCTCCAATGATGTTGGGTAATCAGGAGTTGTCTCAAACTTCTTATTATATACTTGATTTTATTTGTTAATATTTAGAAAATAATGTTACAATTGGTACTTGTAACAAAGTGTATTGTTTTTTTTATTCTTTTCAGGTATTATAAGTGTGGCTATCGCAAGAGACTTTGGCGCTAGGTCTGTTATTGGTATAGATATAGATAAAAGTCTGGTAGAAGTTGCTAGACAGAGGCTAACAAGATCTTCAAAGGAGTTTCCAGTTTCAATGCCATTAGTTTACGGCAAGTTGGTTGTTCCTGGGGTTCAGGAAGCTAACGTGTTCCCCCACAATCTGACTTTTATTCAGGTTTGCTATGAAAACTTTTTCTTATACTCATTTATTATTTTCTTGATTTTAAATTAATTTATTTTCATAGCTAAAAAATGTTAAACCTTTTGATTTCATTAAACTTCTTACCTTATTGTTCGCTCATCCATTCCTTAAATACTAGAACCCATCTTATCTGTATTTATTTTCCATAACAAAGCCCTGTTTTCTTTAAAGAACCTTTTCTTATTTTTAACTTCTCCTTTTGAAATTTCCTGCCTATTCAAATCTGAATATCCTCATCCAAGGTCCTTTCATAGATTATTAATTTGTTTATCTCTTCAAATTTCAATCTTAGTAACATTGTAAAATAATGCCTAATTGTGCAATTGTTTTCATCTTGAGTTGAAGTTTCCCCTTGAAAAGTTTGGTTGTTTCAAATTAAAGTTCAGTTTTTGAAATGACCAAAATAATTACTATTACAAAAATTTATCAATTGACAAATTAGTAATTTGAGAAAAATTTTAAGTACAAAGTATGCCAAACATCCTAGCCTTGAAAATTAAAGTTTCACAGTAGCCAATAACTTCAATTTAAGATGTACTATTTTATTAAAAACAAACATCCCTGCAATACGTTTCCAAGAAATTTAAAAGTTTTTCATCCCAAAAATAATGACAAAGCTAATAAAATTATGTTAGTTAGTAAGGTGTATTATATTTATAAATGTTGTATTGAAAAATTTACTATTAAATTAATGATGAAAAATATGTTTAGATTACGCAATAAATTATGGTTATCAAAATATTGCTAACTTCTATCTGTGGAGATGATAAAATTTGTTAAATGCCCAATTAACACTTTAACAACCACAGCGGGCACATAGGCCCGCTCAGCAACTTACCAAGGGGACCACAGCGGGCACATAGCTAGTGAAACCACAAACAATTTTGTTCCAGGAATACATACGTCGTTGTAAAATCAAATTACCTTATTATTATGATAGCTATAGTTCTTGTGAACATAATTATCACCTTGGATTGACCTTACCTTTATTCTATTGCCATAACAATTCCTGGAAGCTAATTTGTTATTGTTTAGCATATTTTTTAGTTATTTTAATCTAATTAAAATTATTAAGGACTTGGAAAATTATGAAAAAATAGATAATGCTAAATTGTTATTTTAAAATTTATTTAATAAAAAAAACTGTTTACATTACATCACATTTATCAATTTTTATGAAACTCGTCAAAGCAAGGCAAACAGAAATGAGGTTCTTTATTACAGTCTCTACAAAATGTCACCACTTTTTAACCTAGTCTTTTGCTATTTTATTTGTTCTGTTGTTTCTGATAACATCCTCTACAGTTCTTCCTAATTTTATGGAACTGACCTTCTGTTTTGCCGAATCTGTGTGATTGGAGAGACTTCTGCCGGGCTGATGTTGAAGCTTCTGCTTGCACTTCTACGATCATCTGATAAATTATCTACCGATACTATTGCTGTATCCTCATCTGACTCCGAATTAGAAGGCAATTTATTTTGCATTGCCAACTCTACGATACGCTTGGTACGGGAAGATATTCTACAAAACATTATTACTCAAAAAATGGACCAACTTACAAAAAATTGAATTTCGATAACGCGCTTAAGGTACTAAGTAAGTAGTGTCTGTTTGCAACAAGAGCTATAAGCATACTAAATAAAGTGGAGGGTGCGAGGTAGGAGGGTTGAAAATAGTGAAAGGGTAATAAAAGGTGTTGGAAGGGTTTCAACAGGTCAATCACCTAAAGAACAGTTTTATACCTGATCGGGTGAACAAATCATTTTTGCTGAATAATAAACCTAAGATGTTATTCCATCAATATTTTAGGAAATAAATTTTCTTTTTTTTTTACATCTAGGTACTGTTTTTTGTTATTCCCATATTCATTTTATGGAAAAAAGAACTAATCTTGAAGGGGTTTATACATTTTTTTCCAACAGTGCAGTAATATTTTGTGTGAAAATGAAAAACAAATCAAAATATGTCAATAGAGAAGTTAAAAAATATCTATTAAAGGAAAAAAATCACTCACTGTGATTATATTTTTAAAACATTTCATAAGAATGTTTTTATTATTATTATTTTATTTTTTTTCTATTAATTATTTGTAATTACATTTTTAGGGTAACTATGTTCTCGAGAATGATGTATTAGTTGAACTAGAGCAAGCCCAGTTTGATGTCATCCTCTGTCTCTCGGTTACAAAGTGGTTTCATCTCAATTGGGGTGATGACGGATTAAAAAGAGCCTTTAAAAGAATGTTTTCCCAACTGCGACCTGGTGGAATTCTGATATTAGAACCTCAAGATTGGTCATCTTATTCTAGAAAAAAGACACTTACCGTGAGTATTTTTCAAGTAATGTCAGTAATATTAAATTACTAAGTTTTTATGCCCTAACATCAAAAATATTATTCAGTTTGATTGCCCTAAAAACACTATTTAATATTAATTGATAATCAATATAATATTCACAAAAGTTTTTTTTTTTTTTAACATGGAACCTGTTTTACCGGTGATCTTGTTGGTTAAAAGTAATACATTATTGGGGTTGATAGTTTAATATTAGGAGAGTGGGAAAAATTAAGAGCTCAACTCTCGTATACTAAATAAAACTAGCTCATTAATCAGTGAGATCCTTTTGACTCTGTTTCTCCTAATACAAAATAAAATAATTAAAGCTGGATATGTATAAAAAAATTACTCTCCTAAAAACAATACAATCATACAGGTAAGCGAAAAAACAAATAAATAAAGAACATAAGGGCATAGACGGTTAGCAGGACTAATCTATTTAATTTGAAAATTTATCTCGTACAGAAAACTGAATCACAGGTAAGCAGGAAAAAAATAGAAAACATATCATCAGTGAGATTGTCAATTCCGCTATGTGCTTTAATGCATATGTGTAATTTTTTTTTGGGCTAAAATCACAAAAATATTTTGTCAAAACTTGGTCCAATCTGAATATGAGTTTTCGGGTTTTTACATTTGATGCGGAACTTCATTTTAAAACAAACCTAAATTGAAAATATGCACATGACGGAATCGGCAATCTCACCGACGATATGATTCATTGATGGTCAAGTGGGCAACCCCTAAAACATGTTCTATATTATTCTTTCTTTAGCCGATAGGCTCTAGGGGTGGTTAGGGCTCAAGGGGGCCAGTTATTTTTTTTATCTTAAAACTTATTAATTATAACATTTTATAACTCATTCAAAATATTAATTTTCATATCGTTCAAATTAGAAAATGGATGTTAATAATTTGTTAATTAATAAATAAATATTAATAATAAGTAGTTTTTTAGATGTACCTCTATTATATTTTTAGAATTTGATGAAACTTTGTCTATTATTAAAAGTGTGGCCCATGAAGATTCCTATTTTCCAATGATGCCCTTAATAGTGGAAAACCCTTTCCTAGACCATTCTGATAAACAAAATGTTGCTATTCACCTAATGAAGAATTGAAAAGATTGATTGGACCTTTTAACAATAAATTATAATATCTTCAACAAACTTTTTCTCACAACATTCAATCATTTAATAATTGAAGCCATTGGTTGAAGAAGGTATTAACTCACTTTTATTAAAATGTTCAGAAGCATTTTCTCGTCACAGCTTAGGAAATTTTCGTAAACCTTTTCAATGGCTAACCTTAATCTAATCTTTTAAAATAAATTTGTTAATAACTCATTGCTAAAGCAAACAAATTCATTCTCTTGAGTTGACCCATGTTTTATGTGCAATTTAAGCTGATTGACTCTTATGGATTGACATTTTTTTGTATTAAAATGGTAACTGCAGGTGATAAAACTTAAATAAAAAATGATTTTTGAATAAACACTGAGTTATCTTCTTCCATCAATGGTTTCATTTATAACAGCCATAGAAAAAAAGGATATTACATATGTGTGATTAACTATATAGTTAAGATACTTACAGATCTTTCTCATGATCATTTAAACATCAAATTTTGTTATTAAAAAGGATCTTTCATTCTTTCTAATTTTAATTGACCGAAAGTTTTGAACAAAAGTATTAATATTTTATTTTATGCTTGAAATAAAGGCATTTTATAATTAATTACTTTATCTCAAATGTGGCATTATTTAATATTTTAATTATTTTGGATTCCAGGAAACAATATGGAAAAACTACCAAAACATTAAATTCTTTCCTGCAAAATTTACTGAATACCTTCTCTCTGAGGTAGGTTTTAGTAAGTGTGAAGTCGTTGGAGCTCCAATGCACCCTCAAAAAGGATTCCAGAGGCCAATTAAGCTTTTTACAAAGGGAGAAACTCCACCTAGTCAAACACCTCGTGAAGATAGTCAATCGAGGCTTGGAAATGATATCCCTCTCAAAGAAGGCAGCACTACTTCAGCCGAAGATAGCCAAAATGATAATCACTCAAGGTTTGCAAGTGATACTACTGTATCTTCAGGTATCGAACCAGATAAAGTGGTTGTTAGCAATCAAAGTAGTCCTCAAGCTATGGAAGTTGTTACAGATAATATTCTACTGATGCAAAGTAGTAGTGTTGTGTCTGAAAACAAAATGCCTTCTACTAATGAATCCTCGATTAGAGACCAGTTACCTGAAACAGACGTGAGAACTCAGTCTGCAGATATCACGAGTCCAGAAGCGAAATCTAGTGTAGTTGGTTCAGTGAGTAGTGCTAGTGCTCTTGTAGATACTGCACAATTAAACTGAACTAATTTGTGATAATGACTGAAAGAAGTAATCTCAGAGTTGAATTAACACACTGTAAGCATTACTTGTACCATGTATATTGTCTTTGTTTTGTTTTTTTTACTTGCCTATAAATATTAATGTATCTATTGTAAAGTATCAAAAGACAAAGAATCCTTATAATATAGTTTTGTATTATAGTTATTGATTTAATTTAATGGATGTACATTCCTCTTCAAAGGATATCTTACCGCTCCCTCTTCTTTATTTAATGATAACTTAAACAGAAATAAGAATATTTATTTTCATTAATTTTAAATGTTAAGTTCTTACTTTTATAGCTATTATTTATTGTTATACATTGTTATAATTTTTTTTTTCCTACCAACAGTTTGTTAAAATTTGTAGAACATAATATTTTTTTTTCATAATCCTTTGAGTTGTTGGAATAGTGTTGAGATTTAATTACTCTCAAACTTTAATAGTTTTCATGATACTTAATTTTGTATATTTAGTTCATTTTAAGGTTAAGTCGAAATTCAATTGTTATAAAAAAAAAAATTGTTATTCTTTGGAACTTAGTTTATTGTTATGATTTTTATTTAAATTAATCCCTTATCATTCTTTATTGAAGATAGTTTATTTTTTCATTTTATATTATTTTAGTGGATGGTATTTTTTCTTGTTTATAATTTGTGATGATTTTTTGAACAGTATTCAATTAAGTTGGGATAGAATTTTTTTTTTATTTTTGAAGTTTCTTAACCACGTTTATATTCGTAGTGATGAAATTAGAATTTGTTTTAAGTTTTTATTGTGTTAAATGGCACATTGTAATAAACTATTAATATTTTATAAAAATTATAGGCAAAAAGAAAAAAAACATATTCATAGTAATATACTAAAAAATAATCTATCTTCATATCTGCTTGGCACTAATTAAAATCTCAGTATTCCCTCTATTAAATATAAATTATTTTACTCTAATTATGTATAATGTATTATATGTATAATATATAGTGAATGTATAATGAAGTGATTGGGGTTCATAACCTCATTATTTTTGTTGTCCTTGTACATAGTTGTATAATAGTCATCTTTATTGAATATAATTCACCGAAGCATTGAATTGAAATGTAAATTTGTAATATATTGAAGGTATGTTAAAATAATGAATTTGTTTATAATCAAAATGTTTTTGTATAATTGGATGAGACAATATCTAAAGGAGGAATGGATGGTTTATAAAAAGTTATATATTCAATTTCAGATGTCTCGATAATTTATGATCCTCAGAGGTTTATTACGTTTCAATGTCAGTTATCACTTATTATCAATACGGTTTGGTGAGGAAAGTGCGAGTCTTTTGTTTGTTTGATAATTTATTTCATATTAATATTATATTTAGGAATTTATCAAGTGGCTGTTAATATCCTTGTTTTAAAAGGATTCTTTGTAGTGTGTAATAATGTAAATAATGTTTTGTATACAGATATTAAAGACCACAATATATTAGTATGTACAATGTGTTGTAAGATATTAAGAAATGATATAGATGTATCTATCAAAATCTGTTTTAGTTTTTTCCTATCAAATATTTATAATTCCAATGGTGACCTCAAATAATCCAATAGCATTTAAACTAATTGCTTTCATAATTATTCCAGAAACAATTTCCTATTTTAATTCTAATTTTTATTTTACATTTATAACTTCTTGGTATATTTTTTGTTAACATTATATTGTAATAGTTCAAATTTATAATAGAGTATCTATAACAAATTATTATTATTGTTATGTTGGTATATGAAGAAATATCTGAGGGTTGTTTTTCGATATAATTATGTATATACATGATAAATAAAAATAATTATATACCCAGTGTATAAAAAAAATATTTTCAAAATTATTTTATAATATAATTGAAATTAAAACATCAATATATATATATATACATTTGAGAAAAAGTGCTATATATTTAAGTAAATAAAATAACTATTACCGTAATTACTCTGCGCTAACATAAAATTCTAATTTAAGATTGCACACATATTTGATGATTAAAAGTTTGTTTTGTTTTTTTACCAAATTAACTATTTGTTTTAAATTTATCATTTTAAAAAATTAAACAGTACAAGCCTCCATCTTTTATCTTCATCACCATTAGATGTTCGCTGCTCTACCATAAATTCACTTCATCATTAAACATGTAAGATCTATTTCAAAATGATCACTTCTCATTGTTGCCTCAGGTCCAAGAGATGCTCTTTTTGACCTCATACTAAACTCCAAGTGCCTTTTCCTCCAAAAAAAAAAAACTCTTTCTCTCTGCTTTCTTAATCACCTTCGTTTCTTTTGTCAAATCACTAATTATTTTTATTAACTGCATAATCTTATTTATAATAAATTTTGATTATTTATATAACATAATGAATAGTTTGATTTTACTACAAATCTTAATAATTATTTATGGAAACATTTTTGTAATTACATGAACGATGTAAACATTTTTTATTAGACCAGTTTATCAAAAAAACTTTGAAATAATTGAACTATACCATTCTCTTTTAAAGTTATGTGTGAATAATAAAATTAAACTTTCCTCTTTTAAACAAAAATTATTATAGGAATATTAAAGTATTAAGAGTAAAAGTTGGGTATATTGAATTTTCATAATGTTATTTATTTATTTATTTTTTTTAAGTATTTCTATCTATTTAAACAAATAAAATAAAAATGTAACTTTTTGGATCAGTTATAGTATGTTAATAAGTAAAATTTCAAAATGAATATTGTTTTCTTTCTTTTTTAAATAATTAACATGTTTTCAAAATTTGATTTTAAAAAAGATGTATTTCAAAGCCAGTTTAAGTAAGCATGATGGTACAGACAGGAATTTAAAGATCCAGAAATTCATCAATTACTTATTATTTCAAAGTAATTATTTAGTTATAAATTTAATTCCTTTTCTACCAACATCTCTTGAGCTTTATCTTGCTTCATTAAAAATAACTACACCAATTTGTATTTCATACTTTTTAAAAAAGATCACTGAGGGCCTCAGTAGCAAAGTTCTGTGAGGTGAGGGTCTTAAGAGCCCCAGAACCGCAATATTTAAAACATTATAAATACAGACATCTTAAAATTTCTATTGGAAGTATTTAGCATCCATTATTTTAGCACTTGAAGTAATAAAATAGTTCAATAGAGAATATCTTGTTTCTCAAAATTTCCAAAACAATTTTATCTTAAGATGTCACTCATTTCAACAATATGGCATACTTAAAAGGAAATGTCATATATAAATAGTACTACTGAATCTATATTAAATTACTAAGTGGTCTAGAAAATTTACAGAGGTTCACCAGACCAGTTAGCAATGCTAGAGTTTTTAGTAGGAACACCAAAGAAAGAAATGTATGTAGAAAACATACTTCATAAAAAACTTTTACAATAAACAATGGATATATTAATAATTAATTGATAATTTGTAGTTTTTTTTACTTTTTCAATGCAATGAGTTAATATATATAACAGCACAAATAACAACCTATTTTTCAGAGATGCAGATTGTTGGGGTAAGCAGACATAGATCTATGACTGCCTACCCCAAAAATCTACATTTCTAAATACTTCATAGTCAACTAATACCTTATGAATACAACCTATTTTTCGTTTACTATGCATAATAATGACTATAGATAAATATAATTAAAAGTTACAAAACGCCCAAATAGATATATTGTAAAAGAAAAAAAAACGAACAATACTTTATAACTCGTTTATTATGTCATTGTACACTTAATTGACAATAAACTGATGCAATAGACAATTGACAGTAGACATGTTTGTAAACAAACTAGGGACACATGTTTTACTTCATTGAGCCAATCCCAGCAAAAGACCCTAAAGAACTAAATGAACTAATTTTGTGGCTTTTACGAGGGTAGTTACCTAAAATATAACATTTTTTGTACTTAGTTATAATTCAGATTTATTTAGCTATATTAACTTTCAGGAAAAATATACTCAAAGTAGATAAAGTTTTGCACTTTACAAATATAAAAAAATTATCAAATTTTTTAATTGTTATAAATAAAAAATATTTTAATTAAACTTTCCTTTTTTAAAAACGATGTTCCAACATTATAATCATGTCACCAGCAGTTCCGAAAGACGCCGTAGTTAGACTGCAGCGTGCTCACAGCCATTTGTAATTTTTCTGGGTAAACTATAGATTGGATCTTTGTCTTCTTTCCCTTTTGGATTGCGACCTTACTGTAGCCTTTAAAATGAGCGACAGAGAGGATGGAAGCGACCGGGATGTAAGATATTTTTCTATTTCTTTTAGATAATTACATAATGTATCCTTAATATAGTAATGGATGTTCTTCCGTGGAGCTAACTTACTAGTTAACAAGTTTAGTCTTTTAAGTATGCCTGTTAATACTTGTTTTATCTGTTTCTGAAATCTTTTCCAGATTAAGAGATCATGTCAGTTATCTTAATTGCTTTGAGTGTTTTCAGTTAATGGAGATTAATACTGTTTTGTTTAAACAAAAAAAAAATTGTTGATTGATAAATGTATTTGTTACACCTTATTGGGAACTTTTTAGTGTTTTATTTTAATTATTTAAGTTCTCTGATATACATTTTTTATAACTGATGATAATTTTATTGTTGACTTTTTAACTATTTTTTTATAAATTTTTGTATGCTGTTATGAGATTAGACTACCTTATAAGACGACCAGAATGAGTTAATTAATGATGGTTTTTTTTTTTTAATTCTATTGGTTTTAATATTCTGTTTCAAACTATGTTTATGTTTATTTTGTTTTTACGCTTAAGTTAAATTACACCCCATTTATTATGTTTTATTAGAAATTTCTTCTTGACTGTTAACTCAATGTATTCTTAAATTATCCTTCTCAGTCCCTCTTAAATACGATACTTCATTGAAATAGTTAAAGAGCTAATTTATTTGTTTCATGGTTTTCTTAGCAAATTTATTTTTTCAAATTTGGTAATGGAATCGAACCAATGTTCCACCAAAGTCATCTACCCTGTATCACTTTATAGCTGATGGATTCCAATGCTTAACTTAAAGTTTCACAATTATAGATAACTATCACCCATAGCCTTACCTATTAACTTCCATTTCTATAATTTTAACTTGGATTGTGTTGTTTAGCATGTTAATTTTGTATTTTCTTTTCTCAAATGTAAGCAGATGTAATAAAAGTAAGCACCAGTTTCAACATGGATGTTGTGGTTTTTAGAAATTGATCTATTGTTATATCCTCTCCCCTCAAGTGAGAAAGTGTAACACGAGTTGATAATATTACTTTCCACATGGATTTAGTATTTTATGTATTGATATTTTGTTATTTCTTTTTATTTAATTTAAGCCCATCTAGGAGCGCTTATGACCAGTTCCTTTAGATGCCTTCACTAGTTCGTAATACTTCCTGAGACCAGCCAATAGTTTTCCTTTTTCTCTTCCATCGTGGGTTTTCAACTGGTTTTATTTTTAGGTAGTGAGGACCAAGATTTCACCATACCTCTAAATTTTAAACAGCTATACGGTTGGTGCATCAAAACCCCAAATTTTTAATTTTTGCTAATTTCACTTAATAGGTGTGTAGTCCCTCCAGCAATGTCATATTAAAAGATGTTTATCTCATGATCAATTCTGGCAGTTGAATTGCCTGCTTCATTTGCTTTTTTATTGACAGTGGAGAGTTGAATCTATTGCTAGATTAGGTACGAGCAGCTCATGATAAACAATTTATCTTCAATCCCACCATTTCCATTTCCATATCATAATAACATTTGATAAGGTATATCGGCAACTAGCAAATTGAGTGTTTTATGTATTTATATTTGTTATATCAATATAAGTGAGAAATTTTTAGTTCACATAATTTGTAAATGGATTCTTTGTAGTCATATTACTTATGGCCCATATTTTGACATTTTCTTATTTATTATTTTAATATCAAGGTATACAGAAGTTAATATTAGTTTGTAAATCGGTTTAGAGTTTCTCTGTAAATGAAGTAGTATGACCTTTCTTCTCGAAAAGTAGCAACTAAAACACCGTAATAAAAGTGGAAGAAGGTTAAAATCGATAAAAGGGATTATGGTACCCTATATTTATATGCAGAAGGTTCTATCTACTGCGTTATTGTAAATATGTTGTGTAGTATGTGTTTATAGAATAAGGATTACTAGAGATAAGTGGGATAAAACAGAAATACTTTAACTTAACATTACAATTTAGCCTCAGAGGGGTTCATTGTATTTTAGCTTATTTCTGAAGTATATGATATAATTTAGTTGTTATATGAGATGCTAATTATAGTAGAATTTTTTCCTGCTAGCTTATTATAACTTTTCATTTTATTGTAGGGACACAGCCCTGCTGGCAGTCTATCTGACCGGAGTAAGAATGGCAATAGGAAAGGAATTGTTATGCCGTATAGATCCCGTTCTAAAGAGAGAAGTAGATCTCAGTCCCCTTCAACACATAAAAGCAAAAGGAAATATTCTAGATCCAGGTACATATAATTCAAAATTAATGGTGATTGATATTGGTTATTAATTATATATTCTCTATGATTTTTATTATTTTAAACTGTAATTCTTATTATGCACTCCTAGTTTTTTTTGTCTGGGAATTAGTGAATATATTTTATAATTATATTCTTTTATTTTTTTTATTGATAAATTTAAAAAGATTTTAAATGGTCAGTTTTATTTTTTATTTGTGTTACAATAGTGGTCATAAATTAAATTATTTTCAATGTTTAGGTTTATTAAGAAAAAAACAACGGATGAAAACGCATATTTCCTCCCTTCTATAAAAAAGAAAAAAAATCTCAAATTAATAAATCTTGAGAAGATTTAAGAAGAGAAAGTATCGTAGTTGTCATTAATCAAGTTTTCATCTCTTCTGGATCAAGCCTTGATCAAGAATAATGAAAAAAAGAAAAATAGATTTTTTCAAGAATGAAGACATTCTGTCTCGAGAATGTAGTGGTATTTATAATGAAGGTAGGGAGCATTTTCCCGGGCCTATGTAGTATACAATCTTATTTCTAAGACTTCCATAACTTAAGAATAAACCTTAATCCACTATCGTCAAAATGTTTAAAAGTCTCTTCGTTTCCTAACTTCTGAATTTTTTCTTTTCTTTTTTTTCAATTGTTTTTAGGTTCTCAAGGTTTGAGGGTTTCTGAAGTTACAGTTTTATTTTTATTTATTTAATAATTTTATAGTTCTGAGCCCAATGATAATCAGATAATAGTCAATTGCTTTGTAAATTTTATCTTTTTCTTGGATCGGATGAAAATTTGATAAAACTATAAAGTATAATGTTGTAATTTGCACCCTTTTCTCCTTGTTATTGTTGTCTCATTGATGCTGCTAATTTTCTTTAGCTCTGTTCATGGATATTAACTAATTAGTTATGTTGAATAAACTATGAAATTATGTCTTCACTTGGTTACTCTTAAATGTTCTGGGAAGATGTTTGGGTACCTTCTTCTGAAAATAAAACTAATTATTTTAGTATCTTTACTTTTGATGTAACATTTTGAGTAATGTCAAGTGACCTGTTTGTCAGACCATACATTTATGGAACAAAGCCCTCAATGTTCAGTTTGTTTGTCAAAGTTTAACCTCCTTATGTACAAAAGATTTTAAACCCTTAATTCCTCACTACAGCTGAGTGTTCTAAACCTCAATGTATATTATAACCCGTTAATTGATTTAAAATCTATTTCATATTGTCTCAATGTATTCCATTAATGTAATCTACACATTGCAAATGTTGTTTTTATTTCTCTCTTTCCTGGAGATAAGTGTTAATCGTTTTTTTTTTTTCAGTTCAACTGAATCAACATAATGCAGTTTAACTGTTACAGTTTTGTTCCATCCAATTGGTTTCTCTTTTGACATGTTTTTTCACCACTCTCTTCCACCATTTATAATTTATCTATTTACAGATATATTTCAATAAATCCAAAATGTGAAATCCCTTAGCTTTTCAGGGTTTGAGAAATCATAAAGTTATTTTAAAGTAAAGTTTCTTCAATTAGTTGTTTTTTTCTTTTAATTTAGCCACTTAATCCATTCGGACCCATTATTTTGATCTATTGGGTTGGATGATTGAATTGAATAAATTCAATAATTTATAGGGTTAGAGCATCTAATGAATGATATATAACAAGATTTATCTCTCATAAAAAGTCAAAATAATGTTTAAGTCAAACAAACTAACTAACCTTCATCTCTATTCCCTTTCTCAAATATTAATTATTTTTTGTAATAAAGAATTCTATATTATTGTTAATTATGTGTAATGATCCTAGTTCGAATAAGATAGGCATGTTTTTACAAACTTATTACTGTTTTAAGCTCTTGTATTAAGGCAGTTTGTTAATTTTCCAAATAATGCAAATTTTTTCTTAAAAGTTATGTTAAGAATAGAATCTGTTACGGAAGTGGTATATAAGTTATCGAGATATAGTTTAGAGTGCTGTTAAAGGAAAAGAGTGTTAGTTTTCCTCTTTTTGGATGGCTAAATATTGCAAGGTACTCATTTATAAGGTCATCCATTAGGTCGAGATCAAGATCGCACCATAAATACAGAAGTTCTAAGTACAGATCTAGGTCCCGCTCTCCAAGGAGATCGTACAAGAGGTACTCAAGATCATATTCTCGTAGTGCCAGCTATTCACCGCCACACTATAGGAGAGGTCGCAGGACTCATTCACGTAGTCCCATGTCCAACAGGCGTCGACACACAGGAAGCAGGGTGAGTAATACTTTTTTTTTTTTTTTTTTTTTTTTTTGTCATTCTGTTTGTGTTATATGTTTCCCAATAATTTCTAGCCATACAATTGCTTATAACCTTACAAATAACTGTATGTAATAGCTATTAAGCTACCTAAAGGTTGAGAATTACACTAACACAGTCCAGCTCCAGATGAAGACAGTTCCTCTTCTGGCGTTCTACCCTGTGGAGAGAAAAGTGTAGGACCATCCACATAGTGTATTGTGTTTCTTAAGAATACATAATGAGTCCTACTCTACACTTGATAACATTAACATTATTCGGGATCATTAAGTTGTTTTATCTATATCACAGAACTTATGACACTGAATAATCCTAAATTTTTTATAATTAATATGTTATAGTGTTTCTTATTATAATGTTTACTTTACGATGCTTTGATATTTAGGAACATGTTTTCATTTAAATATTAAATTAACATTGATATTAGGCCATAACCACCACCAATTAATACACGTTTTAACTTCACTTTGTTTACTTTACGATGCTTTGATATTTAGGAAGATGTTTTCATTTAAATATTAAATTAACATTGATATTAGGCCATAACCACCACCAATTAATACAGGTTTTAACTTCACTTTTTCTATAAGTTTCTTTAAAGTTAAAGGCTGTGTAATTTGCTATTAAGGTCCCAATCTTATTTGAAAAGGATTACTAGTAAGGGGTTTGTTCAGTTTCTGAGCAAACGGAAGCCAACAGCTGTAGAGACTGTTAATCCAGTACCCGTAATACACATTAAGTAACTAAGATTGGCTTGAGTTTGTTACCTCTAAGCTCTTAACATAACATCATAAATGGATTAATATTTGTTATTGATTAAAGTAGTATATTTTGTGTGGCAACTAGAGCAGGATCTCTAAAGAATATATTGAATTTTATAATTTTTGATATTTATATGTAGATTTTTTTTTTTTTTTTTTTTTTTTTTTTTTTTCCAATTCACAAATATCTATACCATCAAGTGTGGAAATTTTCTGTGAACTTTCTGCTCAATTTGAGGACTCATTTAAAATTTTATCTGTCTGTGCAATATTTTAGCTGTTTATTACTTTAGTGTATTTTTATTTATTATCTTCAATATCAGGGATCAATATAATTATATTTAGATATGCCTTGCTAATCACAAAAAGATCAGCTATCATTTTTTGTTTAGGATTTATATGCTGTATAAAACTAGGTTTTCTTAAAAAAAACTACAAAGAAGGTGGGCACAACTGAAATAAAGGTTACTTAACTACTTTTCGTTAAGATATGGCTTGTAAACCTCAATGGATTACTTGGTATCAAAATGTTAATTACACCTTTTCTCTGAGTGGCAGAGAGCCATTCATCAGAAATCATTTATTAATTGATTGGTATAGTAGATGTACTGAGTATATATATTTCTGTATGAGAAAATGTTTTAATAAAAAATTGTGTTATGTAAACAGGATAACCCTGAGCCGAACAGATGCCTTGGAGTATTTGGACTTAGTATTTTTACTACGGAACAACAAATTCATCATATCTTCAGCAAATATGGTCCAGTAGAAAGTGTTCAAGTTGTCATGGACGCAAAGGTATTCCTCAACAGATTAATTAGTTTAATTTTCATTTATTTGGTTTTTTAGTCTTTTGGGGGGGGGGGGGAGTTTAATTATTGTACCCACTTCTTATATTGCGTGTGTCTAAGTTACCTCAGAATTTTCTGGAGGTTTAGTGCAAGGAAAAACAGACTTTGATAACATTATTTTATCATTTGTTTACCTGTCCCTTGCAATATTAATTTGTTTTATCCTTAACTGAGATTATTTATTAATTTCAGATTATTGTATTATAAACGAACAAGAAAATTTTGTTAAGGTTCTGTTGTTTATTCTGTGTCAAGTTACGATTTTTCCCTTTTGCCAAATTTTTTTTCATAATTCATTATTAATGTCATTAATATTTGAGATGTTTAGTTTAAAAGTGGCCTAAGTCCAGCTATGCTTTAATCAATGTATTAATTATTGATAATTTCCAAATAAAGTGATGTAATTTTAAACAATTAGTGTTTAACAAGTTACCTCAGTTATTGGGCAATTGCATTGATTGAATAATCAGTATGTTTAATAAATGCAGTTAGACAAATCTATACTATTATATAAAAGGATAAGCTATTTTTCGTTTGCGATTACTAACCACAAAAACTACTGAACTAATCTCTATGGAATTTTGACCACAACTTCATTATAGCTGCAGGAAGGTTTAGGGACAGTAAAATTTACATATTTTCAATTATTATTTTTTTAAAAAGCGATAATATGTGATTAACAGTGAAGTTTTGAAACTGACCGCTAGGTGACGGGGGGGGGGGGGGGTGTCAACACGAGAAGTCACAAAGGTATGGTGTTATATAGAGCTTGGAATTAATAGATAATTTTACTTATCTTCAATTAAATTATTAATAAAGATATAAATGTGTGGTGTAACATGTGAATTCAAGTGAAGTTTGAAAATCGACTGATATCAACATTTCCAATGGAGTTAACAATGGTAAAACTACTGAACCCATCTGCACCAAATTTTATCTACACCATCTTCATTCTTCTATATAGGTTTAACAATTTTAAAATTTACAATCATACAAATTTGAATGTACAGCACAACCTCGTTTAGGTCGTACCTCTTTATGTAGGATCTCCGGGTAACCCGGATCAGTTCACACCAGCTGAGCTTCTCATGTTGAAAAGGATATGAATGCATTCAAAGCTGATGCAACTCAAACTCACAAAATTCTTTCAGAAAAATTAAACTGTATACACTGTAGCATAGTTTATCTAATGTATATTTGTAAGTGTTCTTCTGCAATGAAAAGAAATATTGTGTTGTTTGTATATGTGGTTCTTTATTTTTTCAACATTCTCCGCTTAACCCAGATTTTCGTTGTCGTATTGGCTGCGGTCCCGGCTCGTCTAACTTAACGAGATTGCACTGTACAATATAGAGTAGCCAAAATGGGGTTTGTTTTACTGTCATTTACTTTTATGTTTAGGAATTAAAATCCAACTAGATGAAATTAATAAAAATTTCTGCTGAATAAAGATAATTATATATTTAAAATGTTGATGCTTTACTTTTTTATATTGTGGATTAAAATATGATCCATGGTCCTTTAGTTTGTAAGCACTGATACTGCAATCCATTATCTGCAAGAGTTTCTTAATAGTCTTTGTCCATCTGAATAATCAACTCATTCATTAAAATTAAAAAATGGATGTCTAATTATGCTTTTATGTAATCTTCAAACATCTAATCACTCTTCAATTTTAACCAGGTTAAAAATTTCTGATATTCGTGATAATTTCATTGAAGAAATAGTGCTTAATTGCATAATTCAACACAAGATTTTTATTGATAATGAAATTAAACTTCAATTATTAGTGAAAATTATCTAAGACTTTTACTTATGACAGCGAGCAAAGCCACGACAGGGGATGCTTGTAAAATATAAAACAAAATTTTATATTAAATTTTAGTAATGGGCTTAAGCCATTTTCTTAATAAACAGCTCATTTGTTATACGCACATTATTGAATGTATTTATTATATTGTGAATATTTGAAGAGTCATCTCAGCATTGACATCAGCTGATCTTTGCAAAGAAAAACAGACATTGATAACTATTTTATCGATTGTTTACCTGTCCTTTGCTATATTAATTCAGTTCAAGATAAATATTAACTGTGATTATTTATTAATTTCAGATAAATCTATTTTAAACTAACATTGCATTATAGTATGTCACGTTGATGAATAAATAAAAACCAAATTCATAACATCTGTATCTTAAATAAGTATATGAATCTTAAGTAGCGGTATTTCACTGTAGGATTAATGATGGACCTGTATTTAAAGGCAACTGTCAATTTATAAATTATCTTAAAATGTGGTTATTATATAAAGATGAGTTTATTTGAAACTACAGGGATGGACTACATTACGTTGACTGGTATGTTGCCCCACATAAAATTATTTAATTGCAAATTGATCCAGTATCAGCTTCTTCTATGATATTTGGTTTATTAGAAGACAAGTGTGGAATATTAGGTATTTATCTCCAGTTCTAAAAACAAAATTTCATATGCCTATTTATTATTATATTAATGTTAAAATGCAAGACAAGAAATTAAATGTATGGTTCCTCCATTAAGGAATTTGGTCATTTCCTGGACAAATCATAAATTTTCTCTCTTGATAAAAATTGAAAGGTAGTGTGATTTAAAAAAGGATTTAGTTATTTGAGTAAAAGGATAAATATAATTGGTCCTTTTGTTAGGCTGTCAATAGGCATATATTTACGAAATATTCCACAAAATAAGCAACGTTTATTTCATGATTCACCTTCAGAAACTATACAAATTTTATTACAGCTAATCTTATGGACTAATCAATTACTAGAAAAATTAGATTAAAAGTTTATTCTCAGGTGTGAATCAAAATCTGAAAGAGAGAGAGAAAAAAAAATTCTCACTAATCATAAGGAACAAATAACAGCACATTTATGATAACCTGTAAAATTCCTTCTTCCCAAAATATTGAAGTATAAACTATAATAAATTCAACCAAATGTCAGGAGTGAATCTAATACTTCATGTAAAATTAAATTATTCAATTAAATAGTTGTAATGATTAGAAATAAATAAAATTTATTAAAATTAGTCCAAGTGTTGGTTTTAATGACCTATTAATGATTTCTAAAAAATTTATTTTAAATTTGTTTCCAAAGAGGAGATGTCTTAAATTTCTTTATTGACTCCTATCACCTTTTGATCTTAGGTTGCTAATGTTTTAAATGTATGTTTTTATAATTCCCAATTGCTTTTATTTATTAGTAGAGTGGTTTAATTTGTATGTATTATTAAATTTTGCAAGTGCAACAGACATGTATGCTTCTTAGTGATATCATGTTTTTAATAGTCTTGCTACATTAAGTGGTTTTAAGAACCTTTATTTTCTCTAAAAATGAGATTGTAGACTACATAACAAAACCAACAAAGTTTTTTACTTTTCCATTTTAGACTTCAAGCTAATCAATGAAAAATATATATACAGGGTGTCCCGAATTTAAATGGGAAAACTTCAGGAACTTATAGGGGACCGAAAAACTAAGGCAAAAAGTCCTTTAGAGATTTACTCGCTTTTGCTTAGTTTTAGAGAAAATCTCAAAAAAAGAAACAAAACATTCTTATACTTATTTATTTATATTTATGTTATGTTCTTGTTAATGTAAATATTGAAGAAATCCATGGGTGTCATATCAGGTGATCTGGGTGGCCAAGGTACTACTCCTCCACTTCCAATCCATCGTGGTGGACAATTTATATCCAGCCAAGCTCGAGCAACTCTGCTATGAGCTGGACATATATCGAGTTGGAACCACATTTCTGCTGTAAGGGAATGTCATCTAAATAATTAGAAAAGTCGTTCTCCAAAAAATGTGATACCATTCAATCTTCCAGGTAAAAAAATATGGTCCCACCAGTAATCCGTTCCAAATTCGAAGCCAAACGTTAATTGCAAATTCATGCTGAAACCTATTCTCTCTAATAGCTCTGGGATTTTCATGAGCCCATACATGATAATTTCTTTGATTAACAATTCCTCCTCTTATAACGGTAGCTTCATCGGTCCATATAATTTTTAATTTATCATCGCGAATTTTATCAAGAAACCAGTTACTTAAATTCAATCTCTTGACATAACCTTGAGGTAATAAATTCTGAACTTTTTGAAGATGGTATGGGTAGCGATTATCACCTTTCAAAGTTCATGATATTGCTAATGCAGCAGATGCTCTTCGGAGGCTAGTCTCAGAATTGTTATCGAAGTGGCGTTGGACACAATTTCTTCTCCGATAATCTGCTCTTATTGCTGCCTGAAATTGGTCGCCTTCATAACGTATTAAGAATGACCCAGTCTCTCGTAGTCTATTAAAAGTTAACGAAAATACTCGTTGATTAGGCACTCTTCTATTTGGAAATCGGCGCGCATACTCCCACACCGCTTCTAAAGCATTACCGTTACAGAAACCATACACAAAAATCATATCAGCGTATTCAACACTAGAATATGTATGCGCCATTGTGGCTGATGCTATTCACACAAAAATATCTGAGTAACTGACTGAAGACTGATTTAGGAATTATAATCCTAGAAGAAAGCCAAAATGTAAACAAATAAAAAAATGTAAAGGATAACATTAAGTGTTTACATATCTCACTGCCTAGCCTGACGAACTTTGAAAGGTGATAATCGCTACCTGTAACATTTTTGTTTTGTTTCTTTTTTTGCAAATTTCTCTAAAACTAAGCAAAAACGAGCAAATCTCTAAAGGACTTTTTGTCTTAGTTTTTCGGTTCCCTATAAGTTCCTGAAGTTTTGCCATTTAAATTCGGGACACCCTGTATGTTGTTATTTGTATTTACTGTTTATTCTTTTGATTCTTGTTAATATTTATTAATTATTTTTGTACCTCCTCTTGTTGTAGCTAGTTAAAAATAGGAGTCATATAAATGGTGATTCTTGTTAAAAATAATTTATAGCTGAAGAAAGCCTTTTCTTGTCTTTATTTAGTTTTTTATTATAATTTTTTTATTTATGATAGATAGAATCTGGTAGAACATAGCGAACTAATTATTTAGCAATCACTGGAGTGATTAAGGACCTACAGTGTACTTGTTATATTTTTAAATTATTTAAGTCAAGACATCTGGAAAGTAGTGTGTGCAATAGACTACTTTTTAGTAATGCATGTTTTACCTCAGGTACTGATTAGAAGATAAGATCTATGTCGGTTGACTGGGTGAAATAAAGAGTAGGGTGTTAGTTAGTGATCAATAAATAAAAAAAGACAATGTTTTATTAAACAAAAATATTTATTTGCCTAGGTTTCGGCCAAGTTTGATGGCCATCATCAGGGCTAAAACAAAAATAGTGAAATACAGAAATAAAAAAAAAGAGAGAGAGAGAAAAGGAAAAATAAAAAATTTTGAAATGATCTTAAAAAAAAAAAATAATAATGCTTTAAAATTAATAAGATTTGAGAAGTTAGAAGTAAGTAGATATTAAATTGTAAATAAGGAAACAGATTAAAGTTATGATTAAAAACGTACCAGAAAAAAAGAAAAAAAAAACTAAAGTTACTTATTAAAATTTCCATTTATTTTTTTTTTTTCAGACTGGACATTCTCGAGGGTTTTGCTTTGTGTATTTTGAAAATTATGAAGATGCCAGAGTTGCTAAGGAACAGTGCACGGGGATGGAAATAGACGGGAAAAAGATTAGGGTAGACTTCTCCATCACACAGCGGGCCCATACGCCGACCCCTGGAATTTACATGGGAAAGCCTACCTAGTAAGTTAAATATTTCATTTTAGTAGCACTATCATCTCTTTAATTATTAATATATGATTTTATTTTAACTTAAGAAAATATGATCTTTCCTGTGCCTTTTTAATTATGGTATAAAATGCTAATGTGCAATCAGTGTTCTTATGTTTAGAATAAGTATTAATTAGTTGTATGTTAAATCCATAATTGGAGCATTTTGAATGCTTAACTCAATATTCTGTCAGTTTCATCAATGAAATCACTATATGCTGTTTGCAAGATTTTATTGTTTTCATTATATCGAAATATATAATAATAATTAAACATCTGATGTCATTCTGTTGATAAAGTCAACACTAACACAGTCCAGCTCCAGATAAAGACAATTCCTTTTCTGGCGTTCTAACCTGTGGAGAGCAAAGTGTAGGACCATCCAAATAGTATTGTGTTTCTTAAGAATACATAATGAGTCCTACCCAACACTTGATAACATAAATGTTATTAATATGTTATAGTTTTTCGTATTATAATGTTGGCTTCACAATGCTTTGATATTTAGGATCATGTTTTCATTTAAATATTCGATTAACATTGTTATTAGGCCATAACCACCAATTAACACAGATCCCAGGTTTTAACTTCTCTTGTTCTTTAAGTTCCTTTAAAGTTAAAATCTGTTCCTGAGCGAGCGGAAGCCAACAGCTGTAGAGGCTATTATTCGAGTACCCATAATACATATTATTAAACTTGGAGATTTTGTGTGAGTTTGTTACTCTAAGCTCTTAACAAAACATAAGCGTGTTAAATGCCTAAATATTTTGTAAGTTTCATCAATGAAATCACTATACGCTGTTTGCAAGATTTTATTGTTTTCATTATATCAAAATATATGATAATAAGAAATTAAACATCCGATATCTTTCTGTTGATCAAGTCAACACTAACACAGTCCAGCTTCAGATAAAGACAATTCCTCTTTTGGCCTTCTAACCTGTGGAGAGCAAAGTGCAGGACCATGAAAATTGTGTTGTTTCTTCATAATAATACAAAATGAGTCCTACCCAACACTTGATAACTAGACTGTTATTAGTGATATTTGATGAATGAAATTCCAATTTGCATTAAGTTTAAATTTAAGTACCTTTTACTGTAGTATAACATACATTGTCATATGTTCTTCATTGATATGAGTAGAAAATATTAGATCTCCAACTGTGAATAATAATATACAATCTTCATAAAAATGCAACATAAGCATATTTGTAAAACTGTTTTATTTCCAATTAAGAATCATAATTTTTTCGGTTTTATTAAGTGCGCTTATTTTATTGAGTTTATATTGAAAAAGAAAAGAAAATTATTGACCTGAGTTCTATTTTAGTTTAAGTTCAGTCTAAAGTTAAATTAAACTATTTTAAATTTTTTAAAAATTAAATATCGTTTAAGTTGAAAGTACAGCTACTGATCTAGTTTTCTCTCCCTTATTAAAAATCATACCATTTTTTATAGTTTTAAAAATGATAATAACAACCCGTTCTTGACTGTACCTGTGTCTACTATTTGATTTCCGTTCTATTTTTCCATGTTTTTTACTTATTATTTACTTACTTACTCATTCAAAAATTAATTAATAAGCAAACAGTTGGCTTGTGCTAGATCAAAATTATTATAAGTTAAATCGAAACTAGGATAGTTTTCTTTTCTGCTACTTTCATTTTTCCAACCTTTAAAATTTCATTTTTAACAATGTCTAGCAACTAAAATAGTTTCTTTTTTTTCTTCCACTGGAGGAAGAAAATATAAAACAATCACAAAGATTTTATTATTCCATTGTTTTTATATTAGGGATTTTTTATAATAAACTTACTCATCTTATTGGAAAAAAAACGGTGGTTGACTGACCACACTCAAGAGCCCATGAGTGGCAACAATAAGAATAAGGCCAAGAACTTGTTGTCTACCGCTGATATGCCCGTTGTAGGCTCTTATTGATGAGCTCATTTTGTTTGTTCATTGTTCGTTCTTACGGAAGCAGGGAACCCTGTGTGTGTGTATTTTTAATATAAATTTGAGTTGATCTAAGTGTAGTTTTTTTTGGTTTGCAAGGAAACCAGCCAATTAGCACATTTTGGTTGATTGCCTTCCTGAGCCTTGCTATATAAAAACTTTTATTTGTTCTCGACTTGGTAGTACTACCAATTCTAGAGCAATGGCTGACAGTAATCTCAAAGGAGCGAGAACCCTGGGTGTATTACATATATAAATTTAAGGTGTTCAAGTGCACAATTTTTTTGTTTTGCAACGATTCTCATGAATCAACTGTAAAAGAACTGCAAACAATGTCATCAAATAACAATCGTTGAATGCGTTGTTTTTGGGTGAGATAGTGAGGGATATAGAAATCATTTGAGAATGTCTGATGAAAAATTTGAGCTACTGCTATAGGCAGTTCGGAGCTGCTAAAAGAAATGTGATACGGCGATGCGATCTGAAATTTCTCCTAGACCGAAGCTGCACTGTTCTGTTTGTCTTAATATTTTTTTATTATTTTTTTTAAATCAGAAGTAGTTATAGTAGAGAAGTCTATTTATTTTATTATACTCTCAGCAGGAAAAACATGCCAAGAGATTACTCATACAATTGAACACAGATTGGATCCAAAGGTCCATGTCAACAATTGAAAGATACGCATGATGGTATAGAAGGATCAATACAAAGAGGATTGATGAATTAATTGCCACCTTTATTGGAATTATTTTATTAGAAAACTAGTTTCAAATGCTATACATTCATCTTCCATTCTCAGGAGATCTTAGTCATAACTAATAAAATAATCCTATTAGAAGTGACAATTAATTCATAAGTCCTACTTGAAAAATAGATGGTAGGCTCAACTAAAAGATGACTCATACTTGAATGATAAAAGTTAGACTCTTTCAAAACTTTCTTGATCCATATAAAGTTTATCAACTTTAATTGAAACAGATTCTCACTAGGGTTTTTATTCAACTTGTGTTGTTTAAATAAACTTGACTCATAAGAATGAGCCTTAGATTTGCAAGGAAACAGCAGCCAATTAACACATTCTGGTTGATTGCCTTCCTGAGCCTTGCTATATAAAAACATTCAATTGTTCTTGACTTGATTTGTTATTGTTTTACTACAAATTTTTGAGCAATGGCTGACAGTATTATCAAAAGGCGAAAGCCCTGTGTATATTTTATTTATGAGTTTGAGTTAATCTAAGTGGACAATTTTTTTTGTTTGCGACTTATTTAGATTTGCAAGGAAACAGCGGCCAATTAACACATTCTGGTTGATTGCCTTCCTGAGCCTTGCTAGATAAAAACGTTCTGTTGTTCTCGACTTGATTTGTTGTTGTTTTACTTCAAATTTTTGAGCAATGGCTGACAGCATAGTCAAAAGGAGTGAGAGTTGATCTAAGTGTACAGTTTTTTTGTTTGTTTTTTCGGTTTGCAAGGAAACAGCGGCCAATTAACACATTCTGGTTGATTGCCTTCCTGAGCCTTGCTATATTAAAATATGCAATTGTTCTTGTCTTGGTTTGTTGTTCTACTGCAAAGTTTTGAACAATGGCTGACAGTATTGTCAAAATTATGCTAAAAGTTCATTTTTATATATATTGATAATTCATTTGTATTATATATCTTTTCTGGATATGAACTTTATTTTAAAATTCCTTTTTCTTTTGTTCTAGCTCTGATCGTTACCGAAGGGACCGAGACTATGGGTGAGTGCTTTACTTATTTTGCATTCCAATTATATTAATAATTTAAGGCTGTGATTTGATCAACTGTTGCTATAATATCATTAGTCCTTGAATTCAAAGGTAAACTTTGATTTTCTTTTATTATTTAATTATTTCAATCCAAACTATACAGTAGTGTTATTTTATTAAAAATGTACCTGGTTTAAGTCATGGCTTTGGATTGCCATTTATGATTATTAAGTTTTTATATCTTAAAGTAACTCGTAATTTTTCTATTTCTAGTGATTACTATGGTGGTGGAGGCGGAGGCGGTGGTTATAGGGGTAGCCGCTACAGGTCGCCATCTCCTTATTACTACTCAAGTAGGTACCGCAGGAGGTACGATAGGTACGACAGATCCAGATCTCGCTCCTATTCTCCAAGTAAGCATTTTATGTCTTTTATATTACTGCAAATTTGTAAAAATTTCAGAGGGGTGAAAAAAATAAATTAAATATCTAGAATTTAATTCAAGAATTCTAAAGAAGCTTCAGAAGTTACTTTAAGCATTGGTTTCCCATCTTCAGGATCGATTCCTAAAACAATTCACTATTAATATATAACATATAAACAGTTTTACAATAATTTATAATTTAATTTCAACAAATTTTAAAAATTGATATCTCCTTTAATATAATTGGAATTACTATACTTATTACTGATTTTTTTTTTTTTTTTTTTTTTTTTTTTTTTAAATTGACTTTATGTTGCATTAATGTTTGTAATAGTGAGAATTTCAAATTGATTTGATTTGATAGGTATTGAAAATTGAGGCTATTTAAAAAAACAAAAGACATTCTTACCTTTTTACTGTTGCAGTTAGCAATGTGTGGTTGGTTGTTCACTAATACAATTATTTCAGTATTGGCTAAAGTCATTTTGGCACAACTGCTAACATGTCCTCTTTCCCTTGCTGTAGGGTTGCTACCCTGCTAGTATCAACAATATTAGTGAATATCGTATTAATTATATTTATCTACTTCGAACAGTCCTTTATTCCTTATCCTTACTATTCAACATTTGTTTTAATTAACTATTTATCATAATTACTTATTCATCTATACAATTTTTTTGGATAAATGAACTGGGTCAATTGAAACATTTTAGGTATAGCCCAACATTTTTTGTGTTTTTAAAATAAGTAATACCTTTTTCTATCTGCCACTTCCTTGCTGACCACACTGGTCCTTATGGCTTACAGATAGATGTTTAAGTTAATTATCGATTCCAGTTTTTTATGTTGTAAACATTTAAAAAGTGATTCCTCCATATTGACATTTGTTAGGCTAGAGCAAGGAAAAACAGACATTGATAACTATTTTATCAGTTGTTTACCTGTCCTTTGCTATATTATTTTTAGTTTGGATATTATCTGTGATTACTTATTAATTTCAGATGAAGTTATTTTAAACTGACAATAAAACATTATAAATTGATAATGGTTGTTATAGTTGATTATTGGTACCACTATTATATATTTTATTTTCTTGTTTCAGTGGGATATGGACATTATTGATGATAAGAAGTTGCTCCTCCTTACCTTTCTCCATATTATAATTATTATTATTATAGGATAAATTGTAAATACTTGTTTATATAAAATAGATAGCCGATAGATTTATTTTGATTATTTAAGTGTCTTTATGTTGTCGTTTCAGTTTGTGTTAAGTTAAAATACTGTCAATAGCAAATGTTAGTTGCTATGTGTTTAGAAAATTGTGCTAGTTTATTAGATAAATAACTGAAAGTGTTCTTTTATAGACCATTTATATAAGAATAAATAAACTTTAGAGTTATGAAGTCTTAAATTTGTCTCTTGTCTTATTATTTTCCTATTTCTTATTGTCGTACAGCTTGCAGATGAAAAAAAGAAATTTTGGATCAAAATAATAGTTTCAGAGTTAGCCTGAAGAGCACTTACCAAACGTGTTTTTGCAGAGAAGTGCTACTTTCCACAAGTGATCCACATCGTTGAAATATTTTTTTAACATTTCGTATGTAATTCTTCAAATCCTCAAGTAATGGAGGTTCCCTAAAAAAGCAGGATTGGTGGATCCACCACAAATTTTTCATTGTCAATCTGGATTGTCGAATTCATTGAGAAAAGTGGAAGTGTGTGCAAGCAACATTTACCTGATGTTTCTGAATGGCTGGTTTTCCATTTTTATCATTTATGAAATGTTATTCAAATTCAACACAACAAACATTTCTTAAATATTAGTAGATGTAAATACTTTCATTATTATTAGAAAGAAAAAAAACCTGCACACTTACAACGCTTGAAGGGTCTTGAGTTATGTACTTCGGTGAGGATGTACTGTTTAGTGGGCCAAAGGTTGTGAAAGGAGGCGTTTTTTCCAGAATTCTTACTCAGCCGCCAGGTTTTTTCCCAATGAAGGTAAGGGTACCCAATTTTTTGAGGCTGGGTGTGTGCCCCAGGAGAGTCTCCCAAGCTACGGCTGGAGATTGTATATTATCCATAATACATATACTTACGGTGACCAGACAGTCCCGTTTTACCAGGGACCTGTCCCGTTGTTCCAAAATATATGCTTGGGACGCTTATTTGTCCCGTTTTACAAATATTTGATCCCATATGTACTTTTGACAGCATTGAGTTAGAGCTTCCTAAATTCCATTCATTGGTGATGAATGAATTAACTAAATTAAATCTTTAAAACATGAAGAAATACCAATGGATAACTCTAAAGGAAGTTCCTGAGTGGGAAAGGATTGAGGAGGGGATTGACTTGATTGCTAGTAAATTTATCATGCTTAAGATTTCCGATAGTGAGCTTTTTGACAAAGTGACTTATCGAAAGAAGTACGTGACAAAAAGATTTTCAAGTGGACCGAAGAGAAACCTTCTCTGGATCAGAGATGGGTTGAAATATTTCTTCATTTTGCAAATCATAATGTCCCTATCAAGAATATTGCACTGATGGTTTCATTTTTCTTGTCCTTACCAGGAACAAATGCTCCAGTGGAACGAGTTTTCTCAGTTATTAATGACATTTGGTCACTAGAAAAATCTCAAATGAAAATATCGACCCTTAAAGCAATGATGCTAGTAAAATGTAACTTTGCAATGGGTTGTGTACAGTTTTTCGATTTCATCAAACAAAAGCCTGATATTTTGATAAAAAATTCACTCATCTCAAAAATATGAAAAATAAACATTGAAGTCAGTATTTTCGACAATATTTTTATTTAAGTGATATCAAGTTTATGTACTTCTAAATGTAGTCTTATTGAATAAAATAGTATTTCATATATATATATATTGGTAAATAGTATTTTTTTTAAGTGTGTCTCTAACTTCCCCGATATTGAGGGTCCCATTTTGAGAATCTCATAATTTGGTCACCTTACATATACTCCACAGACTCAAATTCGGGCCCGGGAGTTTGGTTGTTTAGTGCCTTACCCACTAAGCCATTGCACGCCTCTTAATGTTATTGTATGGTTTGTAATAATTTAAGTAAAAGTTTAAACTGAAAAAAAATGTTGAACTTTTGATCCAGTTGAGAATAAACTAGAAAACATATATATGAAATTAAAGTAAATTTAATGCTCTACATCTCTGATTCTGACATTTTTTCTGATAAACGATCCTGGGAGGCACTAGAAGCAAATGTTTGACAAAAAGTGAGGTAAGAATTTTTTTTTTTTTTAAATTGTCGATTTTCAATAACGCAATCTCATAAACCGTTTGAAGTTTGACAAATATGTATAAAAACAATATTATAAGAAGTTAAATTAGCTTAAATTTAGATATTAAACATATTTTTCTAGAGTCCAATGTTTTTATAATCGAGATATAATAAAAAAGCTCAAAAATGGGACCTTGTCCCCTGCCCTCACCATTATCCTCACGCAGAGGATTGGGGACTTTTAGTATGTTTACCTTCTAACTACTGATAAAGTAAAATATTATTGCATATTTCACGCACTCTACAATGTTTATTGACTGGATTAATAAAGGTCCCTTTGCTGTATTTTCTTTTCAGTTTTAACATTTAGTTAGTTAATTTAGGTACTGTACTGGTTGGTGAGTTAAGTCGATGAATTGGTGTTAAAATCCCTTTGCTTAGGAAATTTTAAATTTGTCTTCATTTGATGAACTAACATTCATAGTTAAGTATGAGGCTTAAATTTAAGAAAATAATTTTTTAATTTACTGTATGGTTCTTTTATAGCTCGCTTGCCTTGAGTTTATAAGGACATAGAACTCTGGCATATTCCTCCAAGAGGGGGGTTCAATATTGAAATCTATTCACTCTTAACTCGACTGTCAAGTCTTTCGACCATGGTTCTTTCTCTGAGCTAAGAGTTTTTATTTAATAAATACTTTACTTTGGCGTTGTTTAACACACCATAATTAACCACAATATTTTAGTGTTTTCTTTCTAAAAAACCAATGATGACACGGTATCGAACTTAATTTTCTTCAAAACATTTATGAAAAAAATATTTTCTGGAATTATTGATTTTAACATCTAAAAACGTTTTATAATGAATATAAATAGTTTTTAATTAAAATAGTAAACAATAATAATGAAAACTTGGCTTTAACAGAATTGTTTTTAAAAAACAGTAGAATTGAGCAATGAAAATTTTAGGAAAAATATTAAGTTTAGCTTCTTGATGCTGTGGACACAGGCAGACTGGTCTTCTATGCCAGAGCTGGTGGGAACCATGAAATGAAAAGGGACATTTCAACACCCGCAATGGTAAAAGAGTAGCTTTGACGACACATCATCAGCAGTAAATGTGTCAATATACCCTATATATACATCCTTCTGAGCCACTGCATGATTATAGTATCAACTGTGGGTGTATAACAGCGTTCCATATATTTTTTAAAACTAGACCATTGTCCCAATTTAAATTATTGTCTTTTCATTATTTTAATACTTACCCATTTTCAGTAAATTTAAAAATAAGTTTGTTATGTTGAATATGGAAATATTAATGAAATTGATACACTTATAAACTGTTTTATTTGACTTTCATGATACAAATCATATTCGATACAATTTCTTGAAAATCATTTTGTTAGTATATTTGTTATTGTGTTTATTAATTGATTTCCTTTAGTAATCTGTGGTAGTTCTGACATAGTTTATTCCTGATGGCATCGAAACCTTATCTACACCCTTAGGAAACAATTTTGGCAAGTCTTCATCTTTTACTGTTGGAAGGATCATGATCTTATCGCCAGGCTAGAAAAATATGAAATTAATTAAAATGTGACAGTGATTGTGTCGTCATAGTAACAATTAGAAGAAATGTCATCTGATACACAATAATTTTAATCTAATTACTCTTCCTATTGATATCATCAGCTATGAGTAAGAATATTTTTGTCTCTTCAAAAATTCAATTGTTAAAACTTATTTATTTTTTCAAATAGTGTTTATTAAATAAATAATATAATTTTTCTAAAGATTGTTACTTGGTTTCTCTAATGGAGTATTTAACTTTGCATTGATTAACTAATTAAAAAAGGTGATAAACATGTAAATTTAGGTTGATGAGTTGTAAGCTAATTTAATGTAACGATAGGGTAAACCAGACAGTTATTGACACTATTAAGGAAATATTCAAAAATATTGATACTAAAATTATAGAAAGCATACTTCAATAAAGTTTAAATTTACAGTTATTTTCCCTTATTTTACTATACTTTAAGCTAAACTAGAAAGCTTACACCAATCATCATTCCTGGAATGTATTTCACAAGATATTGACAATAATTAATGTAAAATCAGTTATTGACACCTTATCCATATCTCTTAAAATACTGACAAAATTGAAAGTATTTTTACTCAGTAGAGTTTTTGGATTTAAAAGATTTTTTTTTTTTAATATATATTTTTTCTTTCTAAGCTGAGGTGCCAATAACTGTTTGGTTTATTCTATGCATAAACATAGGAAAAAAAATTATTGTTAAGATTTAATAAATAATAAATATTAAAGTGGCATTGAACGGAACTTACGACCCAGTTTGCTGGAGTTGCAACCACTTTCAGTCTATCTGTCAGCTGGAGTGAATCAATTACTCTCAGTATCTCACTAGAATTAGAATAAACATAATTAAATTATCTCTTATTAATTATTTTATAATCAATATTAAAATTAAATATAATATGAAGTTGACTCCTGCTTATCCCTCCTAATACCTCCAGAACAGTAGGCAGTTGTGGTGAATTAATTAGTCAGGAGCATTTTATGACAAACAAAACAACTTAAATATTTTAATCAGACAATTGTTATTGTAATATAGATCTGGGCTTGGAGATGGAGATCATCAGAAATGGTAACTTTGACAGATATTTTTATTTAATCAGAACTTTGAAGTACAGTTATTCTCTGCTAAAATTTTCGAATTACATTTAATAAGATAACATGATTAAATAGTAAATTTTTGATCTATTGTTTTAATATCTTTAATTAGGTTGAAATTAATTAATAAAATATTTTTTATAATCCAGCTCATTGATAATTTATTAATTCTGTATATTTATTAATATATATATATATATATATATATATATATATATATATATATATATATATATATATATATTTTTTTTTTTTTTTTTTTTTATTGCCCAAGACTTTCATTGCAGCCCTATACTGGCCTGGGTGGGAAGGTCAAGATTCATTTGAATCTTTTGGGTTAAATAAATTTTAACCTGCCCAGGTGGGATTTGAACCCACGACCTTCTGGGTCACGAGCACACTGAGAACCTCACCCCAACCCACTCGGCCATTGGTTCCTCTGAAATTTTATTTTTTTTTTAATTTATACATAATATTTTGGAGTTTAAACATCAACTATAAAAAACAAAATATATGACGACAAAGAACGATGAGATGAGTGACCATGTTTTAACTAAGTTAAACAGGGTCAACCAATATTGTTATCTAGACACAATAATCCAAAGCGGTGGATGAGCGAGAGAGGAGGTGAAGAAAACACTTACTGAAGGATGGAAACCTATTGGTATGCTTAATTCAGTCCTCTGGAGTGAAAACATCTGTTCAAATGTTAAAAAATCAATACTTTAGGCCCGAGTAGAAAGTGTAGTGCTACATAGTTCAGAAACATTGCTCCTAGAAAAATCGCATGATAAAAGATTCCTGGCTGTGGAAATGGATTTTTGGAAGCTAGCTAGTTCAAATCTCAAAGATTCAGCGAATCAGAAATGATATTATTAGAGAAAGGTTGGAAGAAGGAAAGAATATCTAGGAGGGAATAGACATGTTAAAAGGATGGATGGTAATATAAATACTAAAATAGCATTTGAATGGAAAGAACAGGAGAGGTAGGCCTCATATCAGCTAGAGAGGTGTGTGGCTGCAGGCAAGGCTGGCCAAGCACTAATGGAGGAGTGATAGACAGGAAGGAGTGGAGGAACCGATTGAGGGAGGAGTTTGGCTGAGGAAAACTTCAAGTGGTGAAGAAAATCTCTTCAAAAGAAAGATAAAAAAATATAATTTTCTTAACATTTCATTCAGGTTCTCCATCTCTAAGATAATGCTCAATATTTGTGTGTGTATATATTTAAATGCATCTCTAAAAACAGGGATAAATTAAACATAAATCAAAAACAAAAAAAGAAAAAATATAAACTTACTCAACATTCCTGCCTGTTGAAGTCGGGTAGACCATGGAAAGCCTCAATCTTTTCTCAGGGTCTATGATGTAGAGGGCCCTCACTGTCATGGCTGTATCTTCATTATCGCGATCCCTCTCATCTAACATATCCAGCTTGACTGCGATTTCTCTGGTCTCATCGGATATTATGGGGTACGGGAAGTCGCCGGGGATGTCACGGCAGTATGATTTAATGTCCTAACAATTGTTATCTATTAGCATACATTTTTAATAAATCATTACCAAAGTTTACTAATCGGCCTTATCAGCAGAACCATATAAGTTCAAACTTAAGATACGCATTATGGTGTAGAATGATCAATAGAATTAGGATTGATGAATAATTTGCCACTTCTATTGCAATTTTTTTTTTATTATGTTAAATATCAGTCTACTGTATTAGGTATAGATAGGTATACTGTAGATAGAGATACCTATCTAGGTATATCTATCAGAAGCCCTATATACATGAGAAGAGGTTTATCTCCTCAGAACTGATGCTGAATGTTTGTTTATTTCGTTTAACGTCACTTTATGCTGCTATGGCTAATCGGACGATGCTACGGTGGGAGTCCTAAATTTTGCCTATCCAGGTATAATTAGGATAGGGATCTTTAACGAGTACCTGACATCGCACAGGCTCGGGACCCCATTTTACGTCCCTTCCGAAGGACGGCATAGCTAAGGATTTTTTACTCCCTTTAAAAAATCCTAAGGTCATCTGCCGGGCTGCGAACCCGCGATCTTGGGTTTAGTAGTGATGCTGAATGTTTAACATTCAAAACTAGTCTCCAAATAAAAATATTCCAATATAAGTGGAAAATAAGTAATCAATCCTAATTTTTATAAGTTCGGTTTACTTTTAATATATTTAGAATCAGCTGATTGTTGGCATTTGCTATTTGGTTCTTGGCAAACCAAAACAAATGAAATAATTATATTTTGAAAAGACCAAGAAGAGCATACAGTTATTTTACTATGAAAAATACAATATGTGCAAATAAATTTATCAGATATATATGTATGTAGGTATTACAAGTACATTTCTACTCACATTGACCCAATCAGTGTGAGCTTGAAGTTTGTCACAGGAAAGTGCACAGATCTTAACATTTCTCTTGCAAAATTCATTTTTGTGAACCGCAATTCTTCCCAGCTCTGTAGTGCAGACAGGAGTGAAGTCGGCAGGATGTGAGAAGAGCATGCACCAACTGGAAGAAATGTCTTTATCAGATTTGGTTCATTAAATAGGATACACTTTTTATAAATCAATTTTTTTTAACTAGCCTCACCGATTGTTAGTATCTTTTTATTATTTATTTAATTATGATCAGTGTTCTATTATTTTTTAAAATTATATATATAATAAAGTATATTTATACATATACTTCTTTAAATGTTATTAATACAAAATTTAAAATTTATCCTGTTGGGTACTAAATAATAAATAGTCTCTGATGTAAAAATTTGATTTGATTAATGCAATGAATTGGTTATATTTTTCAGAAATTCTCTTGAAAAAATACCTGCTAATACAAACATGTTAGAGCTTGAATATTAACAGCAGCCACCAACTTTATCTTTAGTTTCATCATTAGCGAGATATTTAAAATGTGGATGGTCTCCAGTCTTTAGTAAATGTATAAACCTACATGGGAGAGTTTCTCCTGTCATTAAGAAGAAGGGACAGGTAATCATGACAATGCATCTTGACAAGAAATTTATTGAATATGCCAATCAAACAGAAGATGTTTCCTGCTGCCTTTAATGGATGATAAAGTGAGAAATATTTGTTATATTCGATTGTTAAAAACAATTACTTCTAGTTAAAAACGTCTTTCAAGACTTCATAGCAAAAAATGCGTATTAGTAGCATTAATCTTAGTTACCAGGTTTTCGTACATCCGGAACTTAAATTATTTGTAAGATATTTTTGTAATTATATAAAAATATTCAAATAATAAGTTCATAAACATGACATCTTTTTCGGTATGATTTAATTCCAAATATCACTATTAACTGTCTTATGTAAGTTAATTGCTGACTTTTGCTTTATTTTTCTAAAAAAAACAACAAAAAACACTCCGTTACACACCGGCCCGTTTGCAAAAAACCATAAGAAGAAATATAAACAAACACCTGTTGCTACATACACTGACAGCTATAAAGCTATAAACGAAGTGCCAGGAACATCGCTGATATCACCCGAATTTCAACGGAAGCATTGATCGGATAGCCGACTTGTCGCCCAGTCATAGTTTGCCCATCTCTTGATCAGCAGACACCTTTACTGACTATACCAATTTTTTTCTCCATACCAAAATGGCTGCCAAGTTCTTCTTGTCACTTGTTCTTCAACCATTCCTTTTATCCTCCAAAGTAACATCTTCAAATCGTTTAAAATACCCTGATTTTCGATCGCTACATTCTTTGAATCAACCAGCTTGTCTTTACCGATCCAAACTTGTTTCACGATACTAACGTACAACAGTCGTTGCATTACCTTATTTTATAATAAAAGACCCATCAAAAAATCATAGTTTTAGCATTGTATATTATCTGAAAGAGAAGTGAAAACTGAAATGAAATGAAATCTAGTTATATATATTTTTTTGTTATTAATTATTTTTGACTAATTTTAGATATATTTTAATTTTATCTATTCGGTTTATATTTTTGACACAGGACTCTCCAGTTATTGTTTACATTACCTCTTGGAATAACAATTTTCTTCTATTCGGTAATTATACTGCACTAATTATGGCCATCAGCCGCATTGGCTGAAACGTTGATTATTATTATTAAATGACATCACTTTTATTTAATAAAATTTCATTGACCCCTATAATAAATAAAAAATAAAATAGAGCCCATCGTTATTTGTTTTTGAATATAAATTTGAAATAAATAGAGGCTTTATTAAATGCCTAGTAAGTTTATTGGAAATCTATTATCAACCAGGGAAATAAAAGTAATCATAAACCAGGAAAAGATAAGTATATTGTCTTGTTCATAATTTGTTTGAAAATTCTCAAATAATTCATAAATATTGTGAAATGATTTAATCACCAAGCTTTTTTTTTTTATTCTTTTTTTTTATTGATTCAATCTACTAGTTCCTTTAGAGTTTTTATCTCTTGTAAACATGTCTGTCCACTTTATCAGCGCCTGTTATATAACGATTAATCACAGGCAATGTCAAACCAGGCACCAGTTTATCTTTTGATTAAAAAAAAAAAACGATTAAACTTTCATTGTTCTTAGTGAATTATACTCAGCTCAATGTCAACTCGACAGAACCAAGTACAAAATCTGACCATTTTTATGGTGAAAGTAGAAGTAACAAAATGATACCTCTCTCAGGTGTGGTCTTTAGAAAAAAAATCTTGCAAAACTCAATTTCATCCTGACTGGGAAAGCAATACATTATGGATATGTCCGTTTATAATCTAATGCTGCTGAAAAGGAAACTGTCGGGAAATGTTCGGTCTGAGGAACACCAACAGGGTCAGAGCGTGAAAAAATGCCGCAACACTTAAAAATTTGGTAAAATGTGACTTTTTTATTCAAACCAATATAGCTCCTAAAGAGTAGTTTGTAGCGACAAATGTTATATAACAAAACACATTCTTCCTTAAATATCTGATCAGGAAACTTTCCGAGCAACACCAACAGAGCTAGGATGTGTCGAAAAATCCCCGACATTAAAAAAATTTGGGCAAAACGTGACGTTCTCCATTCAAACGAATATAGCTCCTAAACGGTAGGTCATAGTGACAAATGTTATATAACAAAAACTATTCGCCATTAAATTTCAGATAAGGAAACTGGAGTAAGGTAAGGTTACGCAACCCTTTGCTAATATTAGCGAATGTTGAAATAATTACTAGTTTTAGAAGAAGGAAGAAAAAAAAAACTTTTACTATAACGCTCTCTCAAGAAAATAAAATTCCCAATGGGTCCTGGTCCTTTTCAGCATTGATGAAACAGATAACAATTAAGTCTGATACAAAGAAGATAAAATAAAAATACACGTTTAACAATATTTTCAATTCTTTACATGTTCCCAGAACATATGGGAAGTTTTAATTCTAGGGGAAAAAGAGTTACGAACGTAATCGAACCAACGAAGGGTTTGTCAAATGGGGAGCTGAACTTGTATTTGAACTGAAGTAGTAGAAAAAGATGCTTGGTAATGAATTAGCTAAACATAGAGAACAAGAAAATGTGACGGTGGTTAGGGTATTGTCGTTACAATGAGGCTAAGAAAACAATTTTTTTTTTTGATCCGAGAGAGGCTTCGATAACCAAATCCTTGGTTAATCGAGACAACATAAAAGTAATGGAAATACAAAAGTAAAAAGAATGTAGGACATTTGACGTAATACATATATCTATTTAATAAATAAATTATTCTTAATGTGTATGCGATAATAATGTACATAAGTAACATTATTACATATGTAAACACAAAAGTTTATGGTTTGAAAACAAATGAATAATTTTCTTTTTTTATGTACGATATCTCCATTGTCAAAACCATAAAATTATGTTACATCAGCTCTACCTTCGAAATATTGAAGTGCCTTCCGTAGCACTTATTCATGGAAAACACTAAATGACGATTAGGTAGTTTCCTTGTAGCAATGCTCTTACAAATATAGAATATCTTGTTCGGCAATCGAACGATTTAATTTTTTTTTTTTATTTATCTATTTAATGAAATTTACGACTGTATATACAAAACAAATAAATCTAGTAAATGTGATTAAAACTTTTATAATAACATGTAAAAAGGTTGTAAAGCAACAAACCAGTGGTAGCACTTCAAGCCACGAGACCATCTTCTTTTCAGACGTCTCGGAGAGTTGTCGGAAATAGAATGGGAAGCAAGTTGAGAGACTAATATTTGAATAGTTATGGAATTTACTATGAATGCATAGGTTTCTGGTTCGAAATGAAAAAAATTAAATAAAAATAATAGTACCTAATATATTCTCGGTTGATCGAGACCCGGTCAAACGAGTCTTGAGCGTTTTTATCAATCAGTATTTTGTATATGTTTCAATGAAATACGCATTTAAGCGTTTTAATAAAATATTATTTTATTGGTTTACAGATGATTTGGAGACTATCAGGTAGAAAGCTTAGATTATTTATTTCCAGTGGCATCAACATCGGGTTGGGATAAGGCGCACTCTCACATATAGTTTCAGAGCGACACGGATTTATAATTAAATGGAGAAATAAGAGGAAAGAAAATGTTGAAATTGTTAAATTTATTGTTAGGAATGGAATGGTGCTCAAGATAAGCAAATCGCCCTGAACTATCATAATACCAATGAAACACCCTTATCAGGAAATTAAAGAAATCCTATGAATTTACAAAGTAAAGACTCAAGTGGCGATAATGACCTAAGCCTTATATCAAAGTTTCCAAATATTATATTTTAATCAAGCTGCCTAAATAATAATAAAAAAATTGCAAAACTTGTTGAAAATATAACTGGCCCGAAGCGTAGAGGTACCTAAGGTGGCATTACCAACAAGATTTATACATAGCTACAGTGGAATCTCGATATAACGAATTCCTTGATAAATCGAAGTTTTTCCATTCCCCTCGAATCTGCCTACCATTCCTATGTTACTTTTATATCTACATATCGAAGGAATGGTTAAGAAGACCTTGATGTATCGAATTTACGAAGATTTCATAGCTGACACCATACTTCTACAAAACGATGTTTTTATCGGAAAACCTCTATAAATTCGATTTGTTAAATAAGTAGAGTTTACACTGATCAAAGATTCTACGAAGGATTAACTGCAACTCCCTTCGTGACATTTGTTTCCAGTTTGTTTCAGTTTCTGATAAAAAAAAACTTGCGATACGTTTCGTTTTCTTTTGTTCCTCAATATTTTTTTTTATTCTCGAAAATGGTAAAGTGTAAAACCCTTTTGTATGAAAAAATTGAAAATTATTCAAGCAGTAAATACCGAGGTTGACTGAAAGTGCGATATTAAAAACTACGAGCGAACCTTTTATCCACAATTTTGAAAAATGGGGTTAGGTATGGAAATCACGCTTTTTCAATATCAAAGAGGTTAAAAGGGTCTGAGCTCCAAGATATTTACGAGTGTGTTGTGAAATGGTTAAAGCAATGCTGTGACAACTAACCACTATATATCAAAGTCAGTAACTTAATAAATCGATCTTCAATGTATCGAAATCCTCGATAGTTAGAGGTTTTCTCATCCCCCTTGAGGTTCGATATATCGAGGTTCCACTGTATATTATATTTATTCTGTAAATGTAAACTGTTAGATGTTGGAAATCAACAAAGTTTCAGAAGGTAAGAGACAATATATTAGGTTGGTGCAAAAATAATGCAGGTTTTGAATATTCATTTTGTTCAGGCAACTGCCTACCAAGTAAACAAAGATGATCCTCCAGTCTAGTTAATGGATTATAAAAAATTGTTACTAATGTTGTTTTTCCTTAAAGATTAGTTTAGTTTGTGTTACATTTTCTATGAGTAATGACCTCTGAAATTCACTATGTCAAAACAAGATTTTGGTCTTTTTATTTTTACGACTTTAAACGTGGTAGAAGTGCTGGCCCAAACCGCGTTAAGAATCAATGCTGTATGGTTTGAAGGTAGCATCCGTGAATGTACAGTACAGCGATGGTTCCAAAAATTTTATCTTGGAGATTTTGATCTTGAAGACAAGGAAGGTCGCGGAAGCCTTTCTGTTGTTGATCACGACCATCAGAGGGTTTCGGTTGAAGAAAACCTCGCAATACTACTCGGGAAATTGCGAAATAAGTTAGTGTTGACCACTCAACATTATAAACCACACAAAATTATAATACTTTTTTTTTTTTTTTGTCAAATGTAAAAACTTTTATTATTTTTGCACCAACCCAATAATAAGGAGTGATCAATCATGTGCACTTATTCTTTTCACGCTCATAAAAATAGCAATCATAAAAAGGAATAAAACAAACATTCTACATTAGAAGGATTGTGCAGAAGCCCACGAGAATGTTTCGATAGATTGATAACACCAGATTACACTCGTTCATTATTTGTTAATGCTATCTCGAATAACGGACATATTACGAAAAAAACAACAGATAAACAGTACTCGAAGTGAAATGTACAAAGATAAAATTTAATATCTTTTTAATACTACTACAGGCGTACTTCAGATATCACTCAGTCTTACATTACCAAAAATGGCATCAGTATTTTGATGACAAAAACACTTCACTAATGTTATAACGCAGAGTTCCCACCTAATGATAAGATGAAATAATCTTTTATTCATGATTTAAGATGATATTATACTATTAATCAAGATGTTCAAATAATAATAATAAAAAGAGATGCGAAACTTTCGGAAAAGATAAATAGTCTCCCCAAAGGGATGTAACTGCAGAATACCAAAAAGCTGCTAACTGTTCATGAGTTGGTCCCTAGATGGAGATGGGTTGGTGTTACCTCACACATATTCTACATCATGATCTCAATACCTGACATTTCTAAGACATTTTACGATCCTCAGCCAATGAGAACCTTTCTTGCAATCCTTAATGTCCTAGCTAAGTCCCAAGCTATCACTCGTCTTTTTAACCATCGAAAATTAAATCGTCTCCACAATATTTTATGAAATATGATTTCCTACTCTTCATCTGACCACATCATATATTACCTGATAAATTCATCGAACCGCTGATCGGCCAAATTCGCCAATCCCGCATGGGTCATGCAGACCGATTCCGATGCTTCACTTCGAGTTAAACATTTATCGATAGCTCTTTTCTTATAAGAAAGGCCAGAAACCTGATAGACGCCACGGTCAGTAGCTTAACTAAAATGACCCTGATGACATCAAGCACTGGCAAAAAATGGGAGGAACTTGCCACGGTAGGGCCAATCCCAAGAAACCTCGAGAGACCTGAAGCCGCTACCCGATTTGGACACGACTACTTGCGAGCCCACTTGCACCGCATTGGTCTTGCTGACAGTGATTCTTGCCCGTTATGCAGCCTTGAATGCATGGACGGATATCACCTGAGGGTTTGTACTACTCTCAGCTACCCTGAAGAAGACATCATAAGTCGTTACTGGCTAAACTGTCACAGACGGGTAATGGATAAATAAAAATAAAATAATCTCACCCGTAAATATACACTTCTACAGTTCTAACATGGCTTGAATTGTTTAGTGTGTTATATTTATATTTTCTTATTTCGTTTTCTCAAATGTAAACTGACAACGGTGTCAACATGGATACAGTGTTTTATATTGATGTATTCTTATTTCATCTTCCCTAATGTTAGAAAGTTCACATTTTACACAAACAGGAAATGAAGAGGCTATATAACATTTTCTTACTAAAGTAACTTCAAACATAAATAACTCAAAATTGAGTTTTGTTACATAACCCCTTCATCTACCAAACCCTAGTATATGAAGTATAGAGTATATGGTATGGAAGACCTTCGCAGTGTCTAATCAATTTATGTGTAATTACAAGTAAACTATTATTACTTTGAATAACATTCAGTATTAATATTGATGGGGTATTTGTTGACTGAGAAGTATTTAAAGATGTAGGTAGTTGGGATATGCAGTCATAGATACATAGCAATTGAAACGGCGACATTATAAATTAAAATTTATTTTTAATACATCTTTAAATTAGTATTGTATAAAAATCACGATAACTATCTCTTATATTGCTTGTCGCTGCCATCGTTCGATCAAAACATCACAATGTCACATTCCTAAAAATAAAAAAGAACAAATGAATGGCTTCTAGCCCTTTAAGGAAAGTATACGCCTATATGTATAATATGGGTACGCTAGCAGTTTCGCTAAACAAAGATGAAGAAAAAAAAGAAGGCTGTTGACAATGAAGATTGTTGACGACAGATCTCTAAAGTTTCAACAAATACACTCGTATATTACTGAAGAAGCTTATTTGACCCTGGACAGTCTTTTTTTTTACCTCGTTTCTCAAACACATTAAGTAAAAACAAGTACTGTAGAACTTCTTATCAGTTTAGTACTAGTCTAATATTAGCGATTTAAATTTAGAAAAATGTAATCATTATTTCGAGGGACGTTATTTGAATGCAAAGATTCCAAGGTTAGGAACGCAGAAAGCACCCGTAGAATCTTAATCTGCATACAGGCACCATCTTAGAATACCAATTGTACTTGGTCTTATAAATTACCTATTATATAATTATATTATAAACATCTTTGGTGGTCTCAATTATTGTACTTGTTTTTTTATTCGAGTTCTACTGCGAATAAAAAAATAAAATAAAAAAAAATATCATAGGTGATTTAGCTAAAAGGAGAAGTTTGTAGCAAAAAATTGAATAACAAAAAAATAAATCAAATTCTCCTTGACTGGTAAAAAAAAACAAAAAAAAAACAAACAATAGATCATGGATGTGTGTATTTGTATTCTAATGCTTCTTATATGGAAAGTATTGTCAAACTTTCGATCCGAGCAACACCAACAGAGCAAGAGCGTGCCAAAAAATCCTCAAAACATAAAAAATGTAGCTAAAACGTGACGTTTTTAACTCAAACCAATATAGCTATACCAATATAAAAATACTATTATATTCCGACTAGAAATTTGGCCATTCTTTAAAGACATCTTTTTTTATTCCTCCAGCATTCTAAAAAGTTATTTTCTTCCTCCTAGAAAACCAGTATTACTACAACCCATTATCTTGGGTTCAGTACATTGATAAGGATGTACTGTTTCTGGGGCAGTTGTAAAATGAGGAGATCTGGCCGAAATCGGGCTCAACCACCATTTTTTTACCCAATATAGGGTACCCTCTTTACACGTCGATCCACGGCTGAAATAACAAAAAACGATTTTTCTGACTTCATTCGGACTCGAACTCGGGCCCGGGGGTTTAGCAGTCTAGAGTTTTACCCACTGAGCTCTCACATCAAGCCTTCAAAAATTTCTGTGCAAGTACCTCCAGTCCTTCCTTCCCATCTTTCTACTTTCTCCACCCCGATATATCCTATGCGTCCAGCTTTAATGTTCCACAAATCTAGTCAGCTACTCTAAGAAGAAGAAAATAAATTTTGTTCTGGGACAACTTGTACTCTGGTTACAACATAAGAGTACAATACATAGGGCAATCGTCTGCCTACGATAATCGATAACTAATAACAGTGTACAGATTAATGGGTTGGGTTCTTGTATTTAAGTGTTGGATTAAAGAACGCTGGGGTTCATGAAAATAGGGTAGTTTTTTGTTTTTTAAGGATTGAAATATGAATGCACCTAGGAAGTATTGACGTCGGATATTAGGGTGTCACCTAGTTTCAGAATACCTGGGAGATATGAGGACATATGGGGATCCCGAAAATAAATTTCATAAAGCGGTATCAGTAAAATATTTATGATCATTGTCATTATACTGTTCAATATAATTATGGAAGTGTTTTTTTTTTTTTTCATCTATTTTATTTTATTTATTTATTATTATTTTTTTTTTTTTTAACCCAAACAAATCTCACCAAATAACCTTTACCCTTTCCTGTCCAACAGTATCCTTCAATGATATTTCACTAATCCCTGTCGAACAGATCCGCTACCTAGGACTCCACTTGGACAAACATCGAAGAAACTGCTCGTCGTTACAGACTACTTCAACATTTACTAGACAAACGATCAAACCTCCCAATTCATTACAAAAGACTTATTTACATGACTGTTATTAGACCTATTTGGACGTATGGAGTTGAGCTTTGGGGCTCTACTAAACCATCCAATTCATCTCGTATCCAATCCTTACAATCCAAAATCCTTCGAAAATCCTAAATGCTCCTTAATTTGTCACCAATAAGCTTGCTGAGTTAGCCCAAACCAGATACCTATCCTTTCACAGTAAGCTCCATAACCACTCAAATCCATTAGTTTCTCAACTTGCTTCCCACTCCAATCCCGATAATCCTCCGAGGTGTCTGAAAAGAAGATGGCCTAGAGATCTTCTAGTGTAAAATTTTATTGAAGTGCTACTGATGAGTAGTTCTTTTCAAGCTGTTACATGTCATTGTAATCGTTATCAACTCATTTACTTGATGTATATATTTGGATAGTTGTAAAATTCAATAAATTGATGATTTATAAAAAAAAAAATTTATTTTTTTATTTTTTTTTATTTTGATACAATAGGAGAAATAAAGGAATTTAAACTTTTTCTTGAAACTTTAGTTGGGACATTGAGGAGAGAGGGGGGATGATAGTTAAGAGCTTTTGAGAAGGGTTTAGGGATTAAGAACCAACCAACCATAATGATCAGGGAAATAAAGGAAGTGTTGAAAAATGAAGCAAGATATATTGAACCTAGAATATCTAAAATAAAGTAATTAATATTTAGACTCAAAGAGTCACACTAAGAATAAAACGAATGATTTTTTTAGAAAAATATTTATAAATTCAGGACTTTGCTAATCAAGTTCTGATGAAATAAGAAAACAAACTATTGTTGTTACGTTATCATCTTAAATAACTTTAGATAAGAATTTTGTTGAGTTAATTAACCGTTTGCTGCGTAAATTATGGCTCAGTTATCCATATCTACTGAAAAGAAATGGGATAAGAGTGCAGATAACAAAGATTATTTATATCTACACTTATCTCTGCCAGTCGTATTCTTGCATATTTTTTTTCTCGATTATAAATCACGTAGTATGTATGACCTTCAAAATATTGAATAATCTGATGTAAAAGGAAAATAAATAAAATAATTAAATGCCTTCATTATCAGTGACAAAAGGTAGATAAAAAATGTAAATACTATATATGGAATTGTTTGCTGGTGCCTTAGACTCATTAATAAAAAAAAAAATTTTAGTGTCGAGTATTTGTTTTATATCCATAATTTTTCATCATCGAAATAACTTTATTTACATACTTACTATTAAAAATTTAATTTAAGTATCATGTTCCGGCATACGTTCAATAAAAAAAACGAAACAAAAATATGTGCATGTAATAATAAATATTATAAAATAAAAATAATTAATTAAATATAATATTATTCGTTAAAATGTCCATTAAGACAGACAGAAGTCCTTACATTAAAATACATATTGTTGACATACCGCCTTCAACATTTTTTAATTGCGACATAATGAAGTTTATAATAATCTTAATTATATTAAATAAACTAAAAATATTATTTATTTCTTTAAAGCAATCTATTCTTTTCTTCAATATGTTCTTTTCATAGGTTTCATAAAAACAAACTTTTTTTTTTTTTTTTTATCAATTTATTGAAATTTACAACAGTTGTAAATTTCAATAAATTGAAAAAAAAAAAAAAAAAGTTTGTTTTTATGAAACCTATGAAAAGAACATATTGAAGAAAAGAATAGATTGCTTTAAAGAAATAAATAATATTTTTAGTTTATTTAATATAATTAAGATTATTATAAACTTCATTATGTCGCAATTAAAAAATGTTGAAGGCGGTATGTCAACAATATGTATTTTAATGTAAGGACTTCTGTCTGTCTTAATGGACATTTTAACGAATAATATTATATTTAATTAATTATTTTTATTTTATAATATTTATTATTACATGCACATATTTTTGTTTCGTTTTTTTTATTGAACGTATGCCGGAACATGATACTTAAATTAAATTTTTAATAGTAAGTATGTAAATAAAGTTATTTCGATGATGAAAAATTATGGATATAAAACAAATACTCGACACTAAAATTTTTTTTTTTATTAATGAGTCTAAGGCACCAGCAAACAATTCCATATATAGTATTTACATTTTTTATCTACCTTTTGTCACTGATAATGAAGGCATTTAATTATTTTATTTATTTTCCTTTTACATCAGATTATTCAATATTTTGAAGGTCATACATACTACGTGATTTATAATCGAGAAAAAAAATATGCAAGAATACGACTGGCAGAGATAAGTGTAGATATAAATAATCTTTGTTATCTGCACTCTTATCCCATTTCTTTTCAGTAGATATGGATAACTGAGCCATAATTTACGCAGCAAACGGTTAATTAACTCAACAAAATTCTTATCTAAAGTTATTTAAGATGATAACGTAACAACAATAGTTTGTTTTCTTATTTCATCAGAACTTGATTAGCAAAGTCCTGAATTTATAAATATTTTCTAAAAAAATCATTCGTTTTATTCTTAGTGTGACTCTTTGAGTCTAAATATTAATTACTTTATTTTAGATATTCTAGGTTCAATATATCTTGCTTCATTTTTCAACACTTCCTTTATTTCCCTGATCATTATGGTTGGTTGGTTCTTAATCCCTAAACCCTTCTCAAAAGCTCTTAACTATCATCCCCCCTCTCTCCTCAATGTCCCAACTAAAGTTTCAAGAAAAAGTTTAAATTCCTTTATTTCTCCTATTGTATCAAAATAAAAAAAAATAAAAAAATAAATTTTTTTTTTTATAAATCATCAATTTATTGAATTTTACAACTATCCAAATATATACATCAAGTAAATGTGTTGATAACGATTACAATAACGTGTCGAAACTTGAAAAGAACTACTCATCAGTAGCACTTTAATAAAAATTCTACACTAGAAGATTTCTAGGCCATCTTTTCAGACGCCTCGGAGGATCGAGTGGAAAGCAAGTTTAGAAACTAGTGAACCCACGACCTTCTGGTTACAAGCGCGCTGAGACCCTCGCCCCAACTCACTCGGCCATTGGGTCGTCGATTAAGATCTTTATGGGTACGTTTATTGGTGAAAAAGTAAGAAGCATTGAGGATTTTTCGAAGGATTTTGGATCGTAAGGATTAGATATGAGATCAATTTGATGGTTTAGTGGAGCTCCAATGCTCAACTCCGTACGTCCAAATAGGTCTAATCACAGTCATATAAATACATCTTTTGTAATTAATTGGGAGCTTTAAAAACGAATTAAAATAAATAAATAAATTTACATCACTTACACAAACTACAGGATTGGTGGAAGGTAAAATTATACGACAAATGCCAACATATCACACGAACTCCTGAAATGAAACTTTACCCTCCTGAACATTGACAATATTCCGTAACTAAAGACCGACCTAGTAAATTAGCTAGGATTGATGTTTGATAAGAGAATGACTTGGGGCCAGAACACTTTAAAAAAACGCCAAACCTTAAACTAAACATTGGAACTACTCTACCCAATACTCCGACGATAATCCATGTTAAAATTTAAATAGAAATTTTCTAGTTTCACATATTTACTCTAACCCGTTTGGTCTTAAGCTTCTCAAATTTTAGGGGGTACAAAAAAGACATACACAATAAGACTGCGAACTTTTCAATAAAAAACTCAGGATTGTTACACAAGGTCCTTGGTATTTTGCCAACACAATTTTACATACTGACTTATGTATATCATCAGTTAGCGAATACACACGAACTCACTACAGAGAATTCCACCAAAGTTTACTAGGACACAGAAGTAAAATAATAGGAGCTGTAGCCATCACCTATATAACTGAAAATACACAAAGGAGTATGAAAAGAAGGTGGATGAGAGATCTACTTTCGTAACTTTCTTTATGTAGACGAATGCCAAAGAAGAATTACCGTTTGATATTGTTCGTCCTTCTGCCTGATATATCACCTTTTGCAGGTTTTTTTTTTTTTTTTTTTTTTTTTTTTTTTTTTTTCCAAGTCAGACATTTCGCTTATTGTCGATGTATATTTTGACACATATATTTAAATAAATAGAGTTTAAAAAATAAAAAATAAAAAGGATTTGCTCATTGAAATAACTGTGCAGAAACCCACGCGAACATTTTGATTGATTGATAACATCAGATTACAACCGTTCATTATTTGTTTGTGCTATCTGGAATAACAGACATATTACGAGAAAAACAAACACACATAACGGAGTGAAATGTTCAAAGATAAAATTAAATATATTTTTGTTGCCACTTCAGATATCACTCCGTATTATATTACCAAAAATGGCAACAGTATTTTGATGACGGCATCGCATCACTAACGGCATCATACACAGTTCCCAGCTAATGATAAGGAATGTCAAATGATTTTTTTAATAAATGGTTTACGATTAGGTTAAGACTAAGATAAAAATAAACCACCCTTCGATGAAAAAAACTTGCATCAATTAAATGCCCATCGAAGTCCCAAGGCTGGCTGGAGACGGGGCGGGTTATGTAATTTGTTTTTGTTGACAACAGTTATAAAAATAGTATAATGTATACATTACAATATTTTGTTCCATTAATTGAACTTTTATGACTTCTTATTTTAGAAAACAAGATAAGAAAAGAACCAGTTTAATTTATTTATAACTTGTAAGGTGAACCACTAATATTTAATTCTTGAAACCTCTCCAAGTCTACAAAATCAATTTAAAAAAATGTAGAGCTGCTGTCGATCGATGAACTGTAGAATGAACTATCTTTCTCTAAAACTAAATCAATAGATTTCAATGAGGTTTTAGGAATACACAGTGATTAATCATAAACTATTCCGTTAAAAGAACTTAGATCGCCACAGCCCAATGGATAGTATTAACAATTAGAGGAGGTGGATCTAGAGACCTCTAATTGAAATGAATATGTGTTTTTGCTGGGGTGGGAGTTATACTTTTTTGTTGTAACGTTTTTTTCACTCTCAAAAATGTATCATTTTGATTCGTTCTATATCTGCTCGGGTCGAAAATTTGCCGACAGTTCCTTAATCAAATATTTAATGGAGTATATTTTTTGTTATATAACATTGGTAACAAGGAGCTACCCTTTAGAAGTTATATTGGTTTAAATGAAAAAAAGTCACATTTAAAACCCCCTACTTTCACTCAACCTGAATAAGTACTGGTTAATTTAATTCAATTATTATTTGATGTAATTTGATCCTTTTAGTTTTAAAATCTAAATTGGAAAAAACAGTAGATTATAGATAAACTATTCTATTCCCAGTCAGGGAAAAAATTATTTTTTGTTATAATCTGTAACTCGGTAGATCACAACCTACAAGATAATTATGCATCGTTTTGTACTGAGAAAACTGGATGTATCTGCAATTTGTAGGCCTAGAGTTAGTAAAAAAAAAAAAAAGTTCCTAAATAATCTGAATTTTCCTAAGTTTTCTAAGTTTTAAATAAAATACCAAAGTATTTATTTATTAAAAATATTCTTTGCGTAAAGCTGCTATACAAATTGAGGTGGCCTTAACAACTTGCACTAATAGTTACATATTAATATAAATTATATTAATCTGTTAATTGTTAGAAACCTAACTTGTCAAGCTTTTTCATTGCATGATAGTTTATTTTTTTTAATTTTTATTTTTTTTTAAAGAAAATTAATGGAGCATTTGTCTTTGGTGCATTAGAAATAATAACATATACTCGGTGCGACTATTCGAAAAATATGTTGCTATATATAATATTTCGGTTGACGAAAAGAAGTGTAAAAGGCTAATAATCTTTAAAACGAGTTAACTAAGCTTTCAAAGCTCGATTTTATCTGACCGTGTTGCGAAACATTAGTTAAGTTGTGCTCCTTAATACTGACTTTGTGTATGTATTTTATCACAAATAGTTTTTTTAGAGTAATTTCTGGATTTTGGAAAATATCAATACTTTGCCTGCTGAAAGTGCACAATTTAGAATCATCCACTTCTTCACGAAAGCCAGGGATATATTATGTATGAAATAGCTTAAAAGCACCAAATATAATATTATTTATAAGTTATGGTCTAGTAGAACATTGTAGAAATTGGCTAACGTGCGGCCAGTCCCATTTCTGCGCGATAACACGTTTAGCGGTACTCTTTTGGCTATTAGGCCGAATCTATTTGTTCGTTCCAAAATTTCTTTTTTTCATCTTATAACTGGTTAAATTTCTTATTAGACTCTGTATATGGTTTTAATTAAGGCCCTTAAAAAACACATGCTACCACGCTAAAAAAAAGCCATAATATTGTGAAATCCAAGTTTTTTTTTTGTCACATTTATCATTTTAACTCGAGAAATATATTTCCAATCCAAAATTTATTTTCTTCATCTTAAAGCTGGTTAAATTTTTATTTAGATTTGATATATGAAACTTCGATTAAATAAATACCCACGCCAGTACGCTAAAAAAAGCTTTGAGAAGAAGAAAGTTGTAATCTGAATGATTCTTATGAATCACAAAATTAAATTGTTTAACTCGGAAACTAATTAGACTTAAGAAAATTACAGGAAAAATTTCCTTCAAAGTTTGCCTATTATTCAAAATAAAGAATTTTTTATAACCATCTATAGAGGAGGCAAAAAACAAAACAATAAACACAAAAAGACAATCAGTGTATTATCATCAATCAAACGTCCAAATTCAACCATACATTGAATAAGGCAAGATACGAGATGATTCATTTAGATCAAACAAAATACAGTCTCAACTAAATAAACTACTCTTAAATGCCATGCCGCTAATATCGTTATTTTAAGGTTAAACAGCTGTTTTATTAAAATGATTGCGTAAGTTTGAACAGTTTTCTTTGTTTCATCCCTCCAGTCTTCCGAATTTAAACGGGAACGATTATAGAATTGGCTAAAAATTATTTGAGAAAAAATCCAAGATTTATATATAAAGTTATGAGCTTAGCGACTGTTTAATAGAAATCATTTAGAAAATACATTGCGAAGCCCAAGCCAACCGGATGAACAGAATATAGCAATTTCGAATCCGTCCGTGAGAGGGTCGTACCAATTATTCAGGAAACCATAAAAATGATCCCCATTCCTTTCTCACAACAGTCTCAACGTTTTTCCTTCCGATGTTCCGCCAACAAGGATTTTTCCTGGTGAAATGGAGAAGCAATGTCTGAGCAATCAACACCACCTTACCATGGCCTGATTTGAACTAGTAATCTTCTGTTAACCCTGGTAACATAATTATGTACTTTTGGAAGTGCTTTGCTACTAAGGCTACACCCTTCCCTGGTAGTTTCCTCAGCGGTTGTTATATGTCTTTTGTTTTGGTAATTGTTGAGAATAGAGGTTCACTGTTATCACCAAAACTTTAATAACCTCTAAATTATTTAACAGCGATTACGTTTGAAGTACGAAGTAATAATATATAAACTTTACTGACAAGGCCCGATCTCCCCTTTGAAAGGACGCGTTCGAGTTTATTTTCATTTCTTAGCCAGCGCTGGGAGAGAATATCGACAGATGTTTTTCAGTATTAACTCTTTTGCAAATAATGTATACTGCTAAGAAATAATACCATGAACAAATAGAACACCCTGATAACATACCATTCTTACTATTAGCACAGTAGAATTACAGAAATGTAAACAAATCTTACGTTGCAGTTGTGTAACCTCAATAAAAAACGACATCTCAACCTCACTTAGCACGAAACCCTTCTCAACATATACCCTTGTTTTTCCTTAAACATGTAGGAGAAAAAAAAAAGAAGAGAAACGATTTCTTGCCATTAAACTTGAATTCTGGATAGGGACTACTTTTATTTGCTCCAAAATATTTAAAACTGTGACTCAGATTGTTTCATTGAACTGGCTCTCGTGTATAGCAACATCAAAGGAAAACGTAAAAATAAGACCTAAAAATAATATAAAATAAAAATAAAAAAACTGAAAGCTGCATAAAAATAAAAATATTTTAGATACATATATAGTAATAATAATAATAATAATAATAATAATAATAATAATAACAATAAAGTTCTTTATTTATTCTGGGACCTTAAGTCCCTTAAGAATAAAAAGTAATGTACAATCAAGGGCCTTTAGAGCCTTACAATAAAATAATATTTTCATAACAAAGTAACAGATAATAATAATTAAAAAAGGTGTTAATAAAAAGCAACATAAAATTTATAATAATTCTTTTACAAAAACAAAAAGATTTCTTGAATATAAACTGTTTATAATTATAGTTTATAACAACTAAAAAGTGGCCATATAAAGGAGAAAATTTCATCTAGCAGCCGATGAAATTCACAGCTATAAATATTTAATCTTTGTCAATTGAGAAAGTGGCCATTTAACCTTGCTCATGCCTATGGACAACAAACTAGCTGAATGAAGCCTGTACACTTTAAATTCATAGTATTCAATGAATGCAGCATTTAGTAAAATTTAGTGAATATATTTTTCTAAAAATACTAAATATAAATATATAATGTAATAAAAACATTTAATTACTTGTTATAAAAAAATTAAATGATGTTTACCTTAAGACTCATATCATGGAATTACTGTGTGTATATGGGAGTGTTTTTAGAGCAGTGATATTGTACTAACTATTCAATGAATATGGAAAAAAGTTTTTTTTTCAATTTTTTTTTTTTAAATAATTGCTGGATTTTAATTTTGTATAATCAACGGTGGCTCCGCTCATTTAAAGCCGAACTGTGGCTAATTTATTCCTGATCCGCTAGTAAGTGCATCATATATTAGATTTAATATACAATTACATGTACAAAGGTACTCACGAGTCTCCAACCCACTCATGGAAATCCATTTCTCCATGAGTACTGTTGGCTTTGAAGTTTGGAATTATAGCTCCCAGCCTCATCTCTGTACGATGTTAACAGTTCAAGGGAAAGAATTGAACTGAAGAAGACTGGAGGGGACGGTTGGTTTTATAGGCGGGGCAAGAATGTGTCCTTCATTACAACAATATACATCGATATTTCTATTTAATTGATATTTCGTTGAAATTTAAAGCCATTATTATATACTTAAAAACTTTCCTGGTCAAAGTCCACTGGTCAAATCGATTAATTTACTCATTAACTTGAAGTGTTTTGTTTTTTCGGATCCATAAATGGGTTACACCATATTAAAAAAAGTTACATCAAGTTTAAATAATGCTTTTTTGAAAAACATATACTTATTGTATAAAATGGAAAATGTATTGCAATACAGATTTGGACGAAATTTAATCATAGCTAAAATTTAATTAGATTTGTAAAGTTGTAAAGTTGGATATAGAATAAGAGTTGGGCAAAATTCAATCATATATATTTGACAACTAATTTAATGAAATCAATCACCTGATTTAATCATGATTAAATCTTTCTGTAATATTTTAGTGAACTAATGACGGAAGATTTAATCATTATTAAATTTGGTGATTGATTCCAGGAAATTAGTTGTCAAAGAGCTATGATTAAATTTTAGTTATAATTGAATTTTGCCCAACTTTTATTCAATATCCAACTTTATATTCTATTAGAATAATAATAAGCTAGGCGTTTTTTTTTTTTTTTTTTTTTTTTTTTTTTTTTTTTCAATTAAATCCCAAAAAGAAATAAACTTTAATTTTAGTTTAGTGCGACTGGCTCACTGACACCTGGACACTGGATTAACAGTATAATTCTACCTTTACGTAAATATGTACTATTAGACAATACTTCCTTAAAATCCAACTATTTTATTTTTATTTATCTATTTATTGAAATTTTAAGTTGTATTAAAAAAAAAAAAAAAAAACCTTTTTGTGATTAATATAGGTATGTTATAAATGAAATGAAATGAATGAAAAAATAAACTTTATTTTGGGACTTACTGTCCCCTAAGAATAAAAATAATGCACAGTTAAAAGTACAATAGTCTGGTATGTTATTTACAAATTAAATGCATCAGTAATTACTGCATACACTTTTTATAAGGAAAAAAATTAAATTTAATTAAAAAAAATAAACATATGAAATAATAATTATAGCTTAAAATACCATCGTTTATATGTACACATACACACGCACACAAACATATATATATATATACATACATACATACATACATACATACATACAAAAGATGATATATTTATCTATTTTAAAATAAAACCATATTATGAATATATACATGAGAAAGATACTAATAATACTACTAATATGCTAATATAATAATCACAATGCATTCAGAAAGATAAAAAATATAAAAAAGAAATCAATGAATATATGATATATAACATGACAATTGCTTGTGTCAACCACAACTAACCATTGTCAGCAAATTTCTATGTGAGAAGGTTGCGAAACCATCTTCTTTTCAGGCGCCTCGGAAGGTTGTCAGGAATAGAATGAGGAGCAAGTTGAGAGACTAGTGGATTTGAATGGTTATGGAGTTTATTCTGAAAAAATGGGTTTCTGGTTAGGGCTAAATCAGCAACATGTGGAAGATTGAGGACTTTATGGATAAGTTCGTTTGTGAGAAAGTAAGGAGCATTAAGGATTTTGGATAGCAAGGATCTGGATACGAAAAGAATTGGAAGGTTTAGTGTAGCTCCAAAGCTCAACTCCGGAACTCCAAATGGGTCTGATATCTATCATGTAAATCAGTCTTCTGTATTAAATTGGAAGTTTTTAACTTTTGTCTACTAAATGTTGAACAAGTCGAAAAGATGACCAGTTTCTTTTCGTTTTGGTCTTGTAAGTGGATTCCATGTAAAACGTTTGTCCAAATGGAATCCACTACTCCTTTAATGTTTCAATAATTGTTTTCTACCAGCCAGCTACTTTTCCCTTCATAATAAATTACCTACCCACCTAAATCCACTAATTTCTCCAAAAAGCCTGAAAAGAAGATGGTTTCGGTACTTCCTAAAATATAATTGTCTTTGGAAATCTTCTAATGGCTTTTTATTCTCATTAACTTTTGTCATGTCATTCGATTCTTAAATATCTTATTTGCTAAATTTATATTATAACATAGTTGTAGATTTCAATAAATAAAATAAAAAAAAAAAATTATTGGTAAATAAGGAGAATCATATTAACAAATTAAATATCTCCTGTGGAATAAAAATAATATTACATTTGTTTGATATATAAAGTTGAATTACATTATACTGTTAGTAAAATAAAACAATTTTTAATGACACGTAAATGTTCCTTATTAAATAACAGGATTACGTTTATTATTCTAACTAAGCCGAATGAAATAAATTTATTTTGTTATTGTTAAATAACCCTTGTCTTTCGTAACGATAAAAAGTTAAGAGTACAGTTCGAAAAAAGATATCTATATTCACAATTATACACTCGGAACTCGATTATTCGATCATTGACCACCCGAGGTATCAATCAACCAAAAATAACACATTTACTAAAAATTAAATAAATAAAAATATTAGAAGAAATAAACTTAAATAGAAAATTAATTTATAGGTTGTAGTTCTTAGCGCTACAGTCCATGGTAGACCTTAGCGCTCCTATCCAGAGCCCTAATTCTCCAGTCGGTAACCCCAATTACTATCAAGTCCTCAACATCCTTTTGCAGGATTTTCTAGGACGTCCTCTCTTCTTTTTCCTGGGAAGCTCTCTCTCATAATCCTCTTCACCATTCTGTCACTGGCCATCCTTTCGACGCGTCCAAGCCAGCTTATTCTTTTTGATATTATAAACCGCACAATATTTGATTACTTCATCCATTTCTTGATTACTCCTTATGCGCCAAGTGCCTTGTTCGCCTCATTATTTTCCTTTCAAAAACTCGAAAAGCTTGATGGTAGACTTTCTTGAGTGTCCAAGCTTCTACATCGTAACATACTATGGGCCTGATTAACGATTTACACAGATTTAATTTGGTGCATTTAGAGAGCAAAGTCGATTTCATCAAGTTCGAGACCAAAGTACGCTCTATTGCCATTCATTATTCTTTTCTTTATCTATTCACTGACCTTATACGCAGAAATAATTTCAGTGCCTAGGTATGTGAAATTAATAGGTTTTTTTTTATTAAACACTTTTTACAAAAATATGTCATATATCGGAGAAGAAGATTGTCAGGAATGCAGTCAAAGTAACACCACGTTAAAGAAGGAATTCTTTAATACGTGCCAACGTTCAGTCATCGTCCTTCTCGCAATTGGGGTTCGGTGGCCCTGAAGAAGACCTGCAACGCAGGTCGAAACGTTGGCACGTATAAAAGAATTCCTTCTTTAAGGTGGTGTTACTTTGACTGCATCCCTAACAATCTTCTTCTCCATTCATCATCCAGTCAACTATACTTTTATCATTATGTCATATATCTTCACCAAAAATAAGTTGGTTCCATTTTTGTCTGTACAACCAGTCTCCCTCACACATTCTCCTATTCATCATTCCTTCCATGACGCCCTCAGCCAATCGTCTTCCAGGGCGACCATTCTTTTGTATTCTTTCCGGGCTCCATTCAAAAATTCCTTTTGGCCATCGCTCCTCTTCCATCCTCATAAAATACCCAAATTACTTTAGCCTCTGGGTCTCAATAGTGTAGAGGGTGCTATTCATTTGTTCCACTCTCTGTCTAATTTCAATGTTTGGAACTTTCTGAAGCCGCGATATTGCGCAGGAACGTCGCCAATAATCCATTTAGGGCTGGAAGTCTTTTGGCCTGGCTCTCCTTAATAGACCAGGTTTCGCCTGAATAAAGTGTTAAACTTTCAATTAATAAATGCGGTTATTAAATTTAAAATAATAGAACAAATTAACTTTATTTTTTTAATTTTAAAATAAGATTAAATTGTATTATTCTTGATAGTTTTATTTTATAAAAACAATTCCATGAGATCGACAACTTATTTTAAGTAATAAAATGTCATCATAAAGTTCCATTGCTTATAATAACTTTCATAATAAATGTTTGAACTTTTGGATGAAAATTTTCACAATAAGTACCGAATTTGCAAGAATATGCAGATGAATTCATAGTGATATCTTCACCGATATATCCCGATAATAATACAATAAATGTCAACTTAACGCGGGTTCTATAATCTTGCTTCAACTTTTTCATCAACTTATTAAGTTTTCTCTGTTTTAATGGTTTATATCCGACGGCTACTATAATATATGCCAACTTCTACATATATACATCATTGCTATAAAATATTAATAATATAAAAGTATAAAATTATATTTTAAAAAAAGGTAGATTAAATTAGCAAAGAATCTATATTTTCACCTTACAAAAAAAAATCTTGTCGGTCAAGAAAATAGGTTTTAATTCTTTGGCTGTTAAATATTTAAACACAATACTAATTAACTTTTATCTTAAGTGTTGAATTTTGGAATTTTTTACGCGTTTGCCTGATGAAAAAAACAAATGCCTGAAGCTGAAAAAAAAACAAATAACTTTTCTAAAAATGATCGCATCGACTGGCGGATGGTCTCATTCTATTAAATAACATTAACTTTTTTAATTTCTCAAGTCGCAAAAAAAAAAAATATTTTTTTTTTATATTTACAAGATAATGAATATATAAAAATTAAAGTAAATAATTATAAAAATTAAATTAAATGCAGCTACTTCAACTTATTAGGATAATAATATAACCACAATGAGTATAAAAAGTGTAAAATTGAACATCTGATACGATCTGATCGGTGTACAATCTCCCTAGAACTCTTCCCATCCTCTTTAGTGAAGAAATCAAACGACGCTTTTCTTTTTGAAAACATTATTTTTTCCCCATAATTAACGTGCTAAGTTGTGTCTACATTCGTACAAATTCAACATAGCTCTAAAGTGGAAATGGTATTTATTGGTTTCAACCTCAAGGAGATAAAGAAAATCGTAAAAAAAAAAAAATAGTGTGTCTTTCATTTTGACGCATATAAAATTTAAATTTTTACTAATATTGGATTTAAGTATTCAACAAGGTCTGATGATTCTGTCTCCTTTTCAAATATCTTAACTTAAACATCAAGCTGTGTTAAAAAACTAATATCATTCGAAAATAAAGAAATCATAGAAAGTGTATATTATTTACAAAGGTGTGTCTAACATGTTGACACAGTGTAAGTACAATTGGTTACAAGACGACCGGTTTCGCAATTGTTTATTTCTTTTTTTTTTAACTTCCTCAGGTACGAAACTCTGACAAAACAACATCAAAAATAAGTCAATTAGATATAATCTCATCAAAATCACAAAAAAAAGAAAAAAAAAAAGTTAAATTTGCAAAAACTCTTGCAGACGGTGAAAATTTTAAATTATAATTATAAACCTGAATATGAATTTTCAATTCACATAACCAACATTGCGGAAGTAGACGGAGCCAACTGAAAAAAACTGTGATTTTTATAACAACTCTCTATTTTTTAAAATTGTGTTATAATTTGACACCAGTTTCAATTCTGCTTCTTTTTGTTCTATTCTTTGCCAAAATGACTTAAAAAACTCTTGTGAAAAAAAAAAAAATCCATATGCAGACATGTAAGACTTCGCCTATATAAATTAGTGAATGGTCGTTCAGACTTAAAAGTGGAATGAGATTTTACGTTCCGTTTCACTATTGGAACTAGTTCCGGTTTTCGTTCCGTTCCATATCAGTTTGACTAACCTACTACATACTAGTGAAGGGCCGTTCAGAGTTAAAAGTGGAATGAGAATTTACGGTCTGTTCCACTTTTCGTTCCATGGCAGCTTAAAAAACTACTTATGTACCATGCATTTTCTTTACATCCTTTTTTGTGATTTCGAGCTGATAACCTTCTCCTTCTATTTTATAATTAAAAATTTTATAGGTAATATAATATTAAGAAGGTTTAAATAGCTAAGTATAATTATTAAAAAAATGTATACTTTTAAAGTAGTTTCATTCAAACATTTTTTTTTATAAAAAAAAGTTGGCTCAAGTATATTGCACAATTGAGCGAGATTACAATTACAATGGTTCCGAGAAAAAAGGTGTAATCAATATTTGTGACTCCGTTAGCTTTTTAGACGAGGAAGTAGCGGCGCAAAATTTTCGGAAGCAGTTTCTCTTCTGAAATTCGTTCATTATGACCAAAATTACTGAAAACCGGTGGTTGCCAACCGGGATCGCGGTGCGGTATATCAAAAATGAAAAAAAGGAAACTAGAGACAAATTTTCGATTAGCTCCTAAACGGTAAGTCCTAGCGACAAATGTTATACAACAAAAAATATTCTCCCTTAAATTTTTAATGAAATTTAGGAAACTACAGGTTAATTTTCGATCCAAGTAACACTAGCAGTTCTAGAGCGTATCAAAACACGCGTAACGCCTCAGCGTTCTCCCAAAACCAGACACTTTTGACCAAATAGCCTAGGGGCTAAAGGTGTTCCATTTTAAAAAAGAATTTTGTTAGTTAGTTGTGTTATGTAAATACGGGATGAATAGTCAATAATGTTTTAGAGCAGATATTTACTTTAGGTTCCGAGAATCAGAATTAAACGAGGGAGTAACGGGGCATGAGCATGCAAAATTTTCGGACGCGGTTTCTCTTCTGAAAGCCTGTAGGTTCCTTATTAAAAATCTAAGGGAGAATATTTTTTGTTATATAACATTTGTCGCTAGGACCTACCGTTTGTGAGCTATATTGGTTTGAACGAAAAAAGCCACGTTTAAAATCTCTATTTTTAAGTGTAGGTGCTTTTTGTCACGTTCAAGCTATGTTGATGTTGTGTTACTCGGATGGAAAATGTGTCTGTAGTTTCCTGATCAGAAATTTAATGGAAGAAGATTTGTCGCTAGAACCTACCGTTTAGAAGCTATATTGGTTTGGTCATTTTTTTTTTTTTTGTTCTGTGACCAACAATACATAGAAAACGACATCAAACTAGATCGTTTTAAATCATTTAACTTTAATTTTTAAATTATCAATATTTCCAAATTTGTTTTTTTATTTTTTCGCTAACCCGGTTGGCAACCACCTTTAACTTGGGGTTCCGCATGGAGCAGCCAGCCGCAGCTGCTGCGTCTCCCAGAAGCATCGGCTGGAGACGAGGTACTGCTTCAGTATATTTTAATAGAACTGTTGCGAGAGACGCCGCAGCGTCCGCGTCCAGAAAATTGAGAAGCTGAGCAGCAGAGTTCGGACTGCTCTAGGGACCAGTCCAGACGCGCTCCTTTGCGTCTGGGGTGCACTAACCCACATCACCGAAGTTTCTAGTACCACTTTAAACTGTATATGATATGGTATTTTTGAAAAACAATTCTTAAAAATACATTACAGAACACAGTTTTCAGGTTTTGGTATATTTAATATACATTTATAAATAATTTGATACAACTTCAGGTTGAAATACCACAATTTATTTATATATAAATATCTCTTACATAATTATACTATATCTTACATGATAAAAATTATTTAAAGAAACTAGGATTTCCAAGTTCATTGGGCGCAACAGAAATAAAAAAAAACTGGAACTTTATAAATAATAAAATTGTGGTTCTAGCGAGTTTTCTAAATTGTCTTTCTATATATTGTGAAATCACCAAAGGGAAAACCTGGGATTCACATCAATGGAGACTTCCACATATTGGTTTGTTTTCTGGTCTTCCTACAATTTGCTAGAATTCAGGTCTGCCCACAGTTTGTTAGTTTTCATGATACGCCTCGTTGAGCTCCCGCTTATTAACGCTCACTGAGTTTCTCCCATCCTGCAGGGTTCCTAACTTGATGAAAAGGGTCTTCTAAAAAGTACAACCCAATCTAGCTAATGACTCCATATATTTTGATCAAAGTTGAAAGGAACTATAATTACCATTGCCAGGAAAAGGTTTAATTGTGAATTTTAAACAAGCTCCCTTTGCACAAATATACTACTTTGTCTACAAAGAAAATTATGAACATTTAAAAATGATGACCATCTGGAAGACAATAATTTCGAATTTCAATGAAATATTCCAATGGGTGCCCTGAATATATCCATGTAGTACCTACAAGGATATTAGCATACGGGGTTTTATGGCATCAATTCAATTGAGCCTGGGCTTCTAGATGTAGGACTTAGGAGCTATAGAAAAAGGAAAATGTGTGAATTAATTTAAATTAAAATAAACCGATAATGAATAGCCTCAAAATTTTAAATATTTTCAAATCAGATCAACTCATTTGGAATGGAAAATAAATAAAAACACTCTTATACAGAAATTCAAAGTACAGCGGAATCTCGCTAATCTGAACTACTTGTTGCCAGAAGGTCTTAAGATTAGCCAAAAATTTGGATTATAGAGGTTAGAGAAAAAAAAAAAAAAAATTAAGATACTCCACTCTCAGATTTTGTTAAGAGAATGAAAGTTTTAATTAAATAAGGAGATTAAGAAAGCCAAAAAAAAAAAGAAGCTCAAGAGTGGTGTTGAGGAAAAAATAAAACATAGGCCTGACATTTTCCTACAAAATAAACTAAATTAAGATCTGGATGATATTGAAGGTATGGAAACATGATTGGTGAAGAAGTTGCAATAATATACTATATTTTTGAGAAGAAATTTAGAAAATTTGTTTCATTCAAAGAATGCATTGAAACATTGAGTTCTCCAGTTAGTTGCTTTACCTGGTGTTTTACAGCTAATTTGCTTGAAGGATTACTCCATAAAAGAAGATATTTTGTGTTTATCCCACCCTTGAAAAGGTATTTTTAATTTAGTTCAAATAATAGAATGCCTTGTAAATAATAAATTAAAACAAGAAATGTGAGGTGATCAATTTCTTAGACAATTTGACAGTGGTTTTAAAATATTTAGAACCACTGACCATTTTTTGAAATACTTGGAAGAGTTAATAAACGTAAACTTTTTAGAATTTAGTGTATTATTATTATGAAACAGAATGATGAAGATAATTTAAAGTTGTAGTAGAACTACAAATTTAGGAATCAATTACATAATAATTTCCATAATGAAACATTATTGCTATGCACGAATGTTTTCGATAGTTGGTACAATACAACATAAGGAGGAGAAATAAAGTAAAATAACAATAACCATGAACAAATAAGAAAATATATATACAGAAAAGAAACTATATCTATAGGTACATTGACTGGAGAATATATTTATGGATACCACGATATATATTTATACACATTGCATATATTCATTTATATACATATACACACAATCATATACATATGAATTGTCAAGTACAAAGATGGTAATGAAGTAATTATTTCTTTTGTAAGTGAAGAAATGGTCAGGTGTGCAGTCAAGTAAATAAACACGTCCAAGTTTTTAAATTTAAAAGAAACTTTATATTTGGCATGCCGACGTTTTGACCTGCCCTGCAGGTCTTCTTCAGGGCTAAAATAACAAAAAATTGGATGTGACAAATATGATACAATTATTTTTTTTTAAAATAAATAAATAAAAATAAAAAAAAATAATACAAAGTAAATTAGTTAACAAAATAATTAATAGCTGTTTACATAATTAGAAGAATATCTGAAGTTAAATAGATAATTTAATACAAAGCTAAGACAAAGGTCTAGTCGAAATATACAGTTGTAATAAAATAATTTAAATTATTATTTAACTAATAATTATTTCTTTGTAAAAGAAAAATTAAAGTAAAAACAAATTTGAATTTATATCAAAGAAATGATTATGTACCATTCTTGTAAAAATAAAGGTTTATTATTATTATTATTATTTAAAAGGAAAGTTATTAACTAATTCATCGGTATCGGATTTATCGAATTAGACCAAATTAAAGGTTAATTATTACTCATATTGGCTAGTGTCTGACTGGGATGTGAAGAGATATTGGAAAAGGAGTGTTTTATATGAGTTCAAGGAAGGAGCATGTCTTATTTCGGGAGGGTGTTCCAGAGGGTAGCCGATTGGGCAGGAAGGAATGTTAATATAAAGTTGTTCGATGGAAACGCAAGTATAGGTCAGAGGAATGTGATCTTGTTGTGAATTGTGAGGGGGGCGGAAAACTTGAATTTCAAAAGATTATAAATGTAAGATGCGTGATGGTTATAAATGACATGGTAAAGGAATGAACCCAGGAAATATAGTCTGCAGGTGGATGGGCAGAGTCACACCAAGGCAGTGTAAAGGTGTGAAACATGGGAATGCCTTGGGGTTCTGAAAACAAATTGAATTTTATATACATATATAAAATGTTAAGAGATATATAATTGCTACAATCTCCTTTTTCATATTTTATTAAATAGACCTTTATAATCTCATCTTAAGGCAAAAACAATAGTTAACAATGTAGTGATAAAAGTATAGTTAACTGTTAAAATGAATAGAGAAGAAGATAATCAGGGATGCGGTCAAAGAGAAATACTTCATCCTAGTAGAAATACTTTAATGCGTGTCAACATTTCGACCTGCCTTCCAGGTCTTCTTCCACATTGGAGAGGAGAGGAACGTATGTAGCTACATTCAGAAACAAATGTATTGGGATACCATTAAAAAAATGACTTGGACTTGATTTAAAGGGATAGCCAATTAACCCACTATTTATTTATACCCATATTTCACCTAGAGCTAAACAACATATATATAAATAAATAATAAAATAGACAATATTAGGTATAAAGGAAAGTGAAATAAAAAAATTATCCTAAATTACAAGTTAAGGAAATGTAATGATAAATATGGTAAGAAGAGATTAAAGAAATATTTAATATAGAGATCGGTGTAAAAAGGGGGACATTGTAAGATCACAATTAGCTCTGTCCTTATTTAATTTTACTTTGCTGTCTCTTTATTAGCCAGTCAATCTCATGTGCCCCCATCATTAACATCTGTAATTGGATGTCCAATTGCAGGATAAATAGAAGAATAATCGAATTTATACATTTGTGAACCATTTGGCTAGTGAAGTTTTGTTTTTGTTGGAAAACTAACAATTGCTGGCAAGTATATGGTTCCCTTTAATCTTCAATTAGATTGTGTTTGATTAGTAAACAAAGTTTTTTGTAATTTCTAACCAATATAATTTAAACAACTTTTTGTTTCAAACAGTGTGTGTGGGGCGCAGCATAAGCTAACATGTTAAACGGTGCTTCCTTTGATTATATATATTTTTTCTAGATGTGTTACATCAGAAATAGTTCGGAATAGGGAAATGGAGACAGATATCAGTCAACACATGGTCTCCACAACGCTATTGACATTGAAAAATAAAAGATAATGTTTTCATATTATAAATTTGTTTATGCTTAATTTTAATTACCGAAAAATTTTTATGAAACATAATTGAGAAAAAACATTTTTTATTTTGTTTAATGAATGTTTAGTCTACTGATATAGATTACCCCATGTTGTTTTCCTATCCCCCTTTTTTCCACTCTGGACGCTAGTTTTCTTTCTCTTTTAACCATGCCTATCTATATATATTTAAACTTTTTATTTTCACTAAATTTTGCTGCGATTTAGTAGCTCTGATGATCGTAATAAAAAAGTTATATTCAATGACAAAAGTTTCTGGACACCTGCATTGTCCAGTAACTTGGAAAACAAATACAATTTATAGTGATTAATGAAGAATAGATTTAATAATAAATGGCACACAATTAAAGTATTACTATTTGGATGGGGTGTTTCTGCTTGACTGCATCCTTGATTATCTTCTCCAAGAATAGATTTAAAGTTATTCCTTTTATTTTTATGCAACAAAAGTATCTAGACACTTCCTTTCATTAAAGAAGTAAGTTTAGTCCTTCTAAGATTAACTGGTGAGATAAATGTGCATGACTGGGTTTCAGGTAATACCATTACTAATTAGTTTCAGTTATACATTTCTTCAGTGCTCATCTTTTGGTCCTTACAGCTTGCACAATATTTTTTGAACAACTGTGTTAAATTATGAAAACAAGTAACAGAGAGCAGGATGGTATATAGATGCAAGAGTAGGGTAGCTGATATAATCGAGTAATAAAGCGAGTTATAAACAGACCAGAAAATACAATAAATGTGATTAAGACAAAATAAGTAGAAAATAAAAATAAGTGATAAATAATTGTATTATACAAAGCATTCACTCCTCCTTATTAAAAGTAAAAACATGTGACATGTTGTTACTATTAATAAAGAGGATGCTTTGTATAATACAATTATTTATCAATATATGTAACTGCTTCATTGAAGAATAAAATAAGTGATCCTTTTTTTTGGATCAGAGGTTTTTAGTGAAAATGGGAACGCACACATTACAAGAATATTAATTTCCACAGGAATAAACTAAGGTAAATAACGTTTGTGATCAGTGAACAAAACAATGAGATATTTGCTTAAAATTTAATAAAACCCTTATGAACACTAAAAAGATGTGATATTTAGTTATAGCAAAAAACTATAGTCATTTAGAGCCCATTGGCAGAAGAAAATGTACTGCAATGTTTTAAAAACAAATTGTAAAAAAATGTGCTGACATTTTCGAACTGAAGGATGAGGTTCATTTTCATCAGCCCAATGACCCTGAACACACTAGTAATCAATTCTTGAATAAAGTGCCTTGATATTTACATTAAAATGGTTAATCTACCTCAACTTCCCAAAATGAGATCTATTAAAAATCAAAACTTGAGGGGCCATTAAACCTTAAACAATTCTCATTTGTTTCAATAACACCAATGTTTAGTAAATTATTTGATACTGTGTTAAAAAAAATGTTCAAATACTTTTGACATAATTTTCAGGGTTTTTGGAATTAGTTAGTGTTGTTATTTATATGAAAAATGAACTTAACTTGAGACTAATATACTGCGCATTATTACTTGTTTCATAGTTCAGAAACCACTACCAATATGAATTGCAATATTTTATTTTAGTTTTTAGAATATAAAAAATAACATTTATAATGCACGTTTTAAATTATGAGAATTTTATGGTTAAAACATATATTAACGATTTAAAAATACCTACATATATAGTGACATTTATACACGTCTAATAGGAATATTACAGACATAACAGTTAAGTATATATTTACAATATTTAAATCGAGGAATAACAAAGAAAGAAAATATGAATTATGAAGGTACTGCGTAAGTCTCCTGTTAGTTTAAAAAAACCCCTTGATCTTACTTCTTTAACTTAATAGAAAGATAGACAATGACAAGTATAACCTTACATTGAGTACAACCTTCTTAGAATCTCTAATTTAAAAACTGAATTGACAGCCACTGCCATTTGTTTGAGTGTCGGTTTATGAGTTATAATAAGAAATATACTTTACTAAAATTGAAGAAAAGGAGAAAGTTCAATCGCACATAAAAGTAACAATAAAAAATGATTCAACGAATAACAATATGTTAAATCTTTAAAAAATAACATGATTGTAATATTAATCTCTGATTGAGAATATAAAGCGCGATTAAGCATAATATAATGATTGCTGTTTGATGAATTATTTAATTTAATTATTAATAAGCTAAAAATGGCTCATTTATCTGGAAAAGAATAGTCATCAAATATATTTCTGGGATATTATAGTAATAGAATCGGATATCGTAGACTTATCCAAATATGGATCGACATTTTTATTATAACCAGTAATTAAAAATATGTATTTAACTATAATGCATTGAAGTCCTATACAAGTAATACTTTGTTCAATATTATATTTTTCACAAAATATATTTTTTTTCAAACACAAAGCATTGTTAAAATATTATCTTATAGTTATCAGCAAAATAAAAATGATATATTTTTAAAATAAATTTATGATTTAATATTTGGGTAAAATTTAATTTTAATTACATCATTACTGTTTCCTTGAAATAAACAAAATATTAAATTCTATCAAAGAGCTTAATCAACAGTGTAGTGTAATTGAGATAATTAATATATTGAGATATTTTATTTAACGAAATTAATGATATGATGCCCAGGAAATTTATAATTCAATTATTGAAAGAATGTTTTTTATTGTTCAAAAGTAAATGATAAAAAAATATATTATGGTTATTAGAATGACCCTGGTAATTATCAGTAAAAAAAATATTTTTCACAGATGACTGATGAATAATATTAGGTGGTTTAGTTGCCCTGAAGGATCAACAAGATGGCGAAAGGTTTTGTTTATGTGCTACAGTTATAAGTTGTTCTCTCTCTGTTGCATCGTGTTTCAAAAGTGCTTACATGTTTTAATAGTTCAATTACCATCGTTTGCGTCGTAACTGATATATCTGGTTAGTTTAATATCAAACGTATTTGTGTTTTAGTTGATTAGTGCAGAGCGTATATTGTGAAAGTTAATACTGGCAGTTACCGTTCATTCACGGAACAGTGTGGAAGGATCAAAACTGCTTGTATTTTATTGAAGTTAAAATTGTTTGGTTGAGTTAGTTTCTATTGGATATTTTCCAGATGGTAGTTCAGAACGTGATCATGGAAGAGGACGACGATTTGGAAGCCTTGCGTTTAGCAGCTTTACAAACGATCCGTCCAAGAAAACCCACACGACGTAATATGGCTTCAATTACTGTTCATAGGCAATTAGAGAAGGTAAAGATAATATTATTTTTGAACGACTTTTCCTTTATATTTACTTAGTCTAGAAGTAACCATGACGATTTAGTGAAAGTAAAAGCTGTTACCTAAATCCTCATTTTTGAATAGTTACTTTCACCGTTGTAATTGGATATTTTTAAAGAATTTTGTCATGAAGTGTGAGATTTGTTAATAATTAATATTAATTTTTATAAGTTCAATTGTGTGTTGGTTATGCTATTTATTTCAACATTATTAGTTGTAAATTACCCAAGAAATTAGTTTGAATTTAAATATTTTTCGTTTTGAATTATTCCTCCTATTATGCTCACTAATTTGTGTAATTTTAGGACTTTATTTTTTCTTATACCTTGAATCAGTAGGCTCAGTGATTCATTGTTAAACAGAATTTTAAGTGTTTTAACTGTTATAAGTTTTTAAATATCAAATTTATTCATGGAAATATTTGGTTGAGATTCACTGATGTGTTCTTATTTTTAAAGCTTTTATTGTTTTTTAATTACTCAGTTATGATATATATTCTATTCAAATTCAGTAACCTAAATTAGGAGTGTTCTACATGTTTATTTAGATTTGCCTGAATTAGTCACCAGCTGTTGAAGATTGTTACGTCATTATAATGTTAAATTTTTTTTTTCTATTTAGTTTAAAATATGTTATCATAACTTGAGTTAACTTTATAAACTGCCTGAATTATGAAATTATCAACCATTGTATAGTTGAGTGTTTATTGAAATATGTAGTACTACTTTCCAAATGTGAAGATCTTAGGCTGGTATTTTTGTTGACATTCATAACTTGGGTGAAGTGATACAGACCAGAAAGGGTCAGCCTCTTGTTACTGGAGATCATTTGAATTATTATAAGTAGTTAAATACTTCTTTTAATTATTAAATAAGTTAATAAAAAAAAAAAAAGTTAACTATTATCCATTAATGTTACAATTATGCAGAATATTTTAATTACTTTAAAAGTATTCTATTGGTGCAGCCTTTATGAAATTAATTCAGTGGTGGTGTGGTGCCAATGAGATCTGAAATTTGTTTGTATTATATAATGCTTTGCTAAATAGAAGTGAAGTGAGAAACTTTAAATAAAAAACAAAACAAATTTTAGTGTTTATAAATAGTTTAAAAATAACTTATTTTTACTAATACTGTAAATTAAATACTGTATGTGAAAAATAAAACCCAACTTAGATATTTTCGAATGACCCACTTTTGTATTAATACTTTTTTTTATTTACTGATGTTATAGTGTTATTGATATATAACTTTGAAGACTATACATTTTGAGAGTTTAAATAGAAATATTGCATTATTCTTTTTAGCTGTACAAGTGATATTCGTTAAATTTCATAGTAAAGATCAATGTAATTTAAAAGAACTTCAAATATGATTTATTTAACATAATATGAAAAAAAATTAACATTGTGTCATTTATAAAAAGGTAAATGTCAAAACAAAAATAAAGTGCATTTTTCATTAGACCTTTATTTAAGTAGCTGTAGGAATCATTTATCCCCTCTCTGACAAACAAGCGAAACTGCGAAAGTTAATATTTTTCACTTTAATTATCAAATGAACAGTCAATTAGGGAAGATCGTAAAGTAGTGTCTATTACATATATTGCTTCGAAAGGCTCCTACAGTTCATTGTGTCCCCAAACAGCATATCATTGTGTTTTGCTTTAAACTGTTATGATATGACACCATTTTGCTTTTTCGCTAGTTTGTCAGAGTAGGGACAATATGCAATGCCAAATTCCATAGGGCTAAGTATGATAAAAATTTATTTTTGATCGTGATTAGGTTCAGTCAAATTCAAATGTGGTATTTAAGCCTCCTGAAAAGTTGAGTTAAACTCATTTTGTACTTTACTGTCAAAACAATTATACATTGCAAAATATATATTTATAACGTATAGACTTGTGCAGGGCTTTGTTTTAGTCATAACATATTGCTTTATTACAATTTGTATGTTTTATCCTGATTTTTTTTTTTTTTTTTTTTTTCTTATTTAATCAAGACTTAAAAGTTAAAAGATGTTTCACAATACCCTTTATATAAATGTATGAAACTATTATTTATTTATCTTTTTATTGTTTAAAGGATAATTAAAAAAAAATGTGTTGCTCCTTGATACATCTTTATTTACATATTTTATTTATGGAGTTCAAACTATAATGCTTTAAGTAAAGTTACAGCTCCCTCTTTTTGTTGTATTATACCTTAATTTATCATAATAAAACAAGCAATATCGTGACATCTTGTTAACATCAATTATATCATGATTTGATAACTTTAGTGAAAATTGTATTAAATTTTTAAATAAAAGGGGTTCTAACTTATTCCTGTTAAATGCTAGAAATATTGAATCATGGTAGTCTTTTATGTAACTTCTAGAAAGCCATCTTCACTTTTAAATATTTATTCCAGGATAAAGTTTTGGTTTTCCAAATATCCTTGATTATTAAGAATCTCATTCACCCTAATTATTAAAATGTATGAATTTTTTTCAACAACGATGAATTCTTTAATGACAGTTTTCTTTAAATATAACATATTAAAATCATGTATTTTTTATTGCATCTTGCACCGCTAATGTGCTACTTTTTTTTTATGTGGTTATGTTTTTTTAAATGAGCCAAACTAGGAAAACATATCCTTGATTATAAGAAATTCATTTCATGTCTAAGTTTTCAATCATTTTTGATCTAAAAAAACAGGGCCTTCAAAACATGAAATAGGAAACATTAAAACAGATTGCTTTTGTAAGATTTATGTTTTCTATCTAGTCATTCAGTATGTACTGTAATATATATCATGATTTATGAATCATCCCTGGAAAAAAAATAAAACATAAATCTTCTCTAGGCTAAATTATTTAAGTTATTTAAATTAGTTTTTTAAATTGTATTATTTCTATATTTTCAGGGGCCATTCTTTCAGTCAGAAGTTAATCCTAACCTGATAGCAATAGTGCCATCTATATTACCTCCGCCAGCAATTGATTCTGGAAAATTAACTGTAGACTCTACATCCAAACCTTCAGAAAAATGTACAAAGACATTGTCTGTAAATAATAAGGAGCTAAACCAAAATTCAGAGAAAACAGATGCAAAAGTAGATGTTAAAAAAACAGAAAAGATAGATCCTCCTCATCGTGTGTCAGGTGAGGGCATAAGTTAATTACATTTATGTATATTACAGTATTTGTTTTGTCATTCAAAATTTTAGTCTTGTTTTGTATCATTACTTGGTTATTACAATATAATTAACATTGTTTTTTAAAGTATAACTATTAATTTTTTCATAATTAAAGTCCATTAAAAGAATTATGGACAGTACCTATTTGATACATTCTATTTTAACACCTGTGTGTAACTATCATTTTATTTGTAAATTATAGGTATTCTTTCAATCTTTTTCTAATAATTACCCATTTTAGTTAGTCACTCAATTATATCAATTTATTTTTTTTTAGATGAATTAAAAAAAGAAATTAAAAAAGATAAGTCTGAGATATTCGATTTGGAAGAAGATGTCCTCGATTTTGAGACAGAAAGTCTTGGTGGCTCAGAAGAGGACACTCTTCAGCTTCACGATAGTGATTCCGACAGCTTGGAACGCCTCATGGAGCAGATTGAAGAAGAGCTCTCCTCACCTGTAAAAACCACTCGTTTAAAATTGAAGCCTTCAGCGCCGCCAGTGACTAAAGTAGAAAATAAAACTGAAATCAATAAAGCATCAAGTAAGGCCCTTCATTATTTGTTTACTTATCAAACTACCTAAGCAATCATGATGAAATATTTATTAAATTACACTTCACTATTAATTACTTGATAGATGAACTATTCGAATAAGATATCTTCAATAGCTTATTAACTTCCTTGTTTTCTTATTAAAAAAAACATAGACTGGATATTGTTTAAAACAACCTCCAAAAGGGACCAGGCATACTCGATCACTATAGTTGATTGTCGTTATATCCAATCATACTAAGTACATATATAAATGTGAAATAGGAACTTTGTAAAATCAATCATGTGCACATACTTTTATTTAAAAATAACTTATTTATTAATTATGTATATTGTACCTATGTAGATTAAACAACTAAGAATATTACACTTTTCAATTTTAAATAGCCAGTCATTCTGACCTGCTTCGAACATTTGTAAATATAATATTGGTAGGATATTTTAGCCCCAATAGCATCAATACTCCTTTTGAGTACCTATCTCTGATGTTCACTGTTCACGAATAAAAACTTTTGTATTGTACAAATTAATTCCAAGGCATCTTCCATTGACGGTCTATGGAATTCATTTTTGTTTTTCCATTTTGACGATATTGTAGAATGGCGTGTATTCAACTCCTTAGCAATGTCCTTGTTGTTTTCACCATTGGATATTCTCCTGCAAATGTGCATTTTATATTCAAGAGAAAATGATCTTCGTATCTGAGTAATTTTTCACAAATCATGCACTAGAAATTTTTGGATCACAGAAAATAAATTGCTGCGACACTCAAATGGAAAGGAACTCTGTCAATTGAAGATAACTTAAAAGGGATTAGTGTGTAGGGGTAGGAGGGAGTAGGTTATATGGTTGGAAGGGAGAAGAGAGTTCAAAGAAAATGACTTGACAATGTTCACTAAGTTTGTTTAAATAGAGCTGCTTCACTTTTCAACAACTGCGGTGTTATAACTGATGAACAATATGTTGATATAAACCATATTATTATATACATTTCAAAATGCAGGCCTTAGAGATAGCAAGTTTAAGCGTTCTGAAAATTTAGTTACTATAGCCTATTCGTCATTTTAAATGGTATCCAGTTTATAATAATTGATTATTAATTCTTTACCATATGGGAAGAGCTAGTTAAGTTCATTTTTGTCCACAATAAGATAAATACTTTGGGCAACCCCTACAGGTGTCCTACACATCTTTTAAAAGTAGGCAAGTTGTAATATCAATTGTATAAAAGGATACTATTGCCATTATACAACTTGCATACTAATACATGATGAGTATGACACCAATATGAGCTGCCCAAAGTATTTATTTATTTTATTTTTTTTTTTGGCCCAAGACTTTCATTGAAGTCCTATACTGGCCAGGGTGGGAAGGTCAAGATTCATTTCCTGGGTCCGCCACAAAATAAAAAGTATTTATCTTATTGTGAACGAAAATGCACTTATCTAGTTTTTCCCAAATGGTACAGAATTAATTGTTATGTTTTCTCATTTATTGATTTAAAATGCATGATATAACTAATTTTTTGAAAATAATGAAATGTTTTTTCATGTTCCTAAATTTTGTGTTTATTTTTTTCAGACGAAAACGTGAGTCAAAATAAACTAAAATCACCAAATCCGGAAAGTCCAAAACCCTCTGTGATTATTTCTGAAAGATTGTCCCCAGCAAGGAGGAGATATTCTCCTGCTCAAAACGTTAACCCTTCTATTTCTCAATCCTCCCCTCGTAGATCAAGATCTCCACTTAATCATAAGCGTTCGCTAACACCTCGTAAACGGTCTATTACACCCCGTAAAAGATCAATAACCCCTCGTAAACGATCCATTACTCCTCGTAAACGGTCTCTTACTCCTAGAAAGCGATCTCTAAGTCCTCGAAAAAGATCCTTGTCCCCTAGAAGACGATCAATTACACCCCAGAGGCGGTCTTTAACCCCACGTAAACGCTCTATAACTCCACGTAAACGTTCTCTGAGTCCTCGGAAACGATCTTTGACACCTCGTAGACGCTCTATCACTCCTCGTAAAAGATCTATTTCTCCCCGAAGAAGATCACCATGGAGGTTTTCTCCTAGAAGGAGATCAATTTCTCCACGTCATCGACGTTCAGTTTCTCCTAGGAGAAGATCTCCTATTGACCGAAGACGTTCTCCTTCTTTATGGCGAAGATCATTATCACCTCGTCGTCCACCTTTATCACCAAGGCGAAGATCACCCTCACCCAAAAAACGTTCACTCTCTCCTAGAAGGAGATCTATGACACCTAAGAAACGATCTCTGTCTCCACGCAAACGATCCCTTTCCCCTCGAAGAAGATCTGTAAGTCCAAAACAGAATTCACCTGTTAAAAGGCAGAGGGTTCGGTCACCAATAATTACAAAGAGGGGAAAACGACTTTCGCCAGTTGCAGGGAGAAGGAATTGGGCAAGGAACAAGGCTACGTCTGTGAGGTAATTTTTATAGGATTGGCTAAATTTTGTATAATTAGTAAAATATATATTTTAATTATCTGGTATAACTTCAGTGATACACTGCATGTGATGCATTTAACTGCCCTTAGAAAAAAAAAAAAATTATGAAAGCCTTAATGTTTTCATATTTCAACTTAGTTTTTTTTTTTAGTTGGATTGTAAATAATTTAGTATTTAAACATTATTAAGTACTTACAGTGTAAATAAGAGAATTTAATCTTTTATTAATTTTTAATTTTTTTTTTTTTCCCCCCAGTAACCGTCCTGTTAATCCTTCAAAGGCCAACTTTAATTCTAATAACAAAAATCAGAAAGACGAAGAAAGAAGGAAGAGAGGAGAAGTGAAGGACAACAAGTCTAAAGACAAAGATAGTGATCTTGTCGATGGTAAAAATGATAATGATATTAAGAATGGTGAAACGAAGCCTCTTGATCCTAAGTTAGAGGCAAGAAGGAGGAAGTTTGAAACCAATTCCATCGTTGAGCCTCTAAATAAAAAGATTCGCCTCAAGTCAGAATCTTTTAGAGGCAGCGGTACTTCTGACGGAGCTAAGGGTGATGAAAACCAGAGTTTAAGAATTAAAAGAAAGAGGATCGTCCTTTCGAGTGGTATGCTATTATATTAATTTGAATGAATATTATTTTAATGCTCTGTTATTATTATTTATTAAAAACATTTATATCTTAGTGCTTTAGGTTTCAAATACTTTCCTGTTTACAAATTGAAATACGAAATTCGTTTATTACAATTTTCAAAAATCTCTAATGATTTTTATTTGTTTTTCATTAAACTAAAGTTAAGAGTGACACAATTTTTTATTTTTAAATCAATTCATAATTTTAGGTAGAGTACCAAATAATAATACCTTGCCACGATGATTTTCCGATTTTCCTGTACTTTTAAATCTATCTCTGCTCTTCGCTACTGTCCATGTTTTTAGTGAAATCAACCACTTAAAATTCCTTTATTATTCTTACTTTAAATAAAATAAAATAAATATCTTGTTCTCATATATAATTTATCCAGCCACTGTTATTAACGACCCCTTTTAGTTTGTACTATTGTTAACATTATATTCTAATATTAATAACATAATATTATTATTTTTCACATAATTATCATTCTTGCCCCTTATTTATGACTTCTCAGGCCTTTTACTATTGTCATTTTATTATTAATTGCTGTTCATTACATTTAGATACGATTCATAAAAATAATAATTTTTACACTTTAATTCATTTCTTTTCTGTCTAATTTTTACTCTAAACGATCAACAAATATCTAGGAATTGCATTAGATAATAATAATTATTAAGATTTTAACTTATTTATATCTTTATTGCCAATTGTACCATTAAAAACTGGTAGTTTTGAAGCTTGAAAACTAAAAAGGGGATGTTTGGAGTTGTAATTCACAGATTTGAATGCCGATTTTTGTGTGGGTAGTAGGGACCTATAATAGTGCAAAACTAGAGTTATAGCCACCAATGAGCTTTAGGAGCCGATAAAAAAAAAAAAAAAAAAAAATAAAAAAAAATAATATATATATATATATATATATATATATATATATATATATATATATATATATATATATATATATATATATATATATATATATATATATATATATATATATATATATATATATATATATATATATATGAAAATCACGTTTTATTTTTTTTCTCAGCTCTCAGTCAAAATAGAGAAATGATTCTTTCATGTTTAAATGCAGTTATGTATGCAATTAGATATAAAAATACTTTTGTTATGCTTAAGACACAACCCGGCTTTAGGGTGCTCAAAAATGACAAAATTCCAAGAAATTCCGCTGTAAATCAGTGGAATCTTTTTCTCATGAACAACTGACCTCAAATCTCAATTTAATGCACCATAATACCAACCAATAACCATTATACATGAAATTTTATCAAAATAAAAAAATATTGATTTTTTACCCCTTTCGAGGAGGTTAAAATTTTGAAGATGAGTTTTCATCAACAATTTCTAACGGCCATAACAACTGCTGTATTCAACCGATTACAACAGTAATAGCATCACTAGAATCAGCATACATTCCGCTTTTTATCCATGCGTATAACATAGGATTTACACCAGATTTTAGTGGACAAAAAGTGATCTGAATGGAAAAATCCAAGGTCAGCTATAACTTGAAATATTTTAACTAGGGGAAATCCTGTGACCTCCGGATTTGTGCTAAACTATGCAGTTTTATGGCTTCTAGATGACCTTAAAATTTGGTCTTGGTGGCGAAATATGTGAGATAGTGCAAATTATTTACATTTTTTCAGAAATTGACAGCCCCTTGCCTTTTAAAATCCTACAAAATTTTAAAGGTTAAAAAAAAAAAATTATTTTTGATTTCAACAAAATTAAGTTTCTACATGTTTTTTGAGATGAGGAAACTGAAAAAAATATAAAAAATTGTCCTCACCTTTATTATTTAAATAAGATTTTTTAAAATGACATATTTTTATTTCAAATTGCATTGAAATCCTAAGATTGATGAATAATCTAAAATTAATATCAGGTTTTGTTTAAAAAAATATGTATATATTTGTTAAATGGTCTTGTTTGAAATTTATTGTGTAAAAACTAAAATAATTTCTGAAAAAATTAAATAATTTGCACTATCTCACATATTTCGGCACCAAGACCAAATTTTAAGGTCATCTAGAAGCCATAAAACTGCATAGGTTAGCACAAATCCGGAGGTCACTGGATTTCCCCTAGTTAAAATATCTCAAGTTATAGCTGACCTTGGATTTTTCCATTCACATCACTTTTTGTCCACTAAAATCTGGTGTAAATCCTATGTTATACGCATGGATAAAAAGCGGAATGTATGCTGATTCTAGTGATGCTATTACTGTTGTAATCGGTTGAATACAGCAGTTGTTATGGCCGTTAGAAATTGTTGATGAAATCTCATCTTCAAAATTTTAACCTCCTCGAAAGGAGTAAGAAATCAATATTTTTTTTAAATAATTATATAATTATAATTATAATATATATATATATATATATTATATATATATATATATATATATATATATATATATATATATATATATAATAATATAATTTTTTTTTTTTAATAAAACAATTTTATGTTGCGTTAAATCAAGATTTGAGGTCAGTTGTTCATGAAAAAAATTTCCACTGATTTACAGCGGATTTTCTTGGAATTTTGTCATTTTTGAGCACCCTAAAGCCAGCCGGGTAATGTCTTGAGCATAACAAAAGTATTTTTATATCGAATAGCATACATAACTGCAATTAAACGTAAAAGAATCATTTCTCTATTTTGACTGAGAGCTGAGAAAAAAAATAAAACGTGATTAAGGTGTTTTACAAAAGCAATTTAATCTCCCATCATTATTTATTTAAAAAACATATAATATAAACATGATTTTCTAAAATTGGCAACGTTTTTTATTAAAATGTTTAAAATTATTATTGTTTTTATTTGTTTATTCATTTAAGTTTTATTATATGTAGAAAAATGACAAGATGTAATACCAGTGACAAGACTTTTTTAGTCGTTAAAAGATTTTGTTTGTTCATCAGACGGATCCAAATATTAATGGACACAGAAGGGTAATTCATTAATTATATATAATGTGTACTTGGATGAATATTGTTTCACATTATCAATACTTAATTCGCATTTGTCGTACATGTATGTTTTTGCATGTTTTAGGGCTTGAAAATGTGGCAACAGCCATGAAACATTGCCAATTTTAGAAAATCATGTTTATATTATATATTTTTTAAAATAAATAGTGATCGGAGATTAAATTGCTTTTGTAAAACACCTTATAACTAAACTCTCCTTTGGTAGTATATATTGTATAAAACGTGATTTTCATTTTTTTTTTTTTTTTTTTTTTTTTTTCTTGGCTCCTAATGCTCATTGGCGGCTATAACTCAAGTTTTGCACTATTTTAGGTCCCTACTACCTACAATCGGCATTCAAATCTGTGAGTTACAACTCCAAACGTCCCCTTGTTAGTATGGAGTTTTATAGCCATTGTATTTTTAGTAAAATGTTTTTAGGTGAAATTACATTTTTTATTTTTATTTTAAATAATTTCAAAAAAACAAGTTTTTGGTGATTATTAGTTCTATTAATAATTCTATTACGAGGGTGAATCAAATATAAACGGTAATTTTCAAAATTATATTTATTGAATAATATTATACAGAAACTATACCTTCAACATTTTTCAATGTAGTCTCCTGCATTATCTACACACTTCTGCCACCGATTTGGAAGCTTGAATATTCCCTGTTCATAAAAAGACTGAGGGCGAGTTTTTAACCATTCGCGCACGTGCTTTTCGACGTCTTCATTGTTTTCAAATCGTTTTCCTCCAAGTGATTTTTTCAGGGGCGCAAACAAAAAATAGTCACAAGGGGACAGGTCTTGACTGTAAGGAGGGTGTTCGAGAGTTTCCCAGCCCATTTCTTTCAATTTATCCCTTGTCAACAATGCGGTGTGAGGCCTTGCGTTGTCATGGAGAAGGATGACATCTCTAATGGGAACACCTCGTCTTTTGTTCCGGTAACTGGTTTTTGCTGACTGTAGCACCTGGCAGTAGTAAGCCGCATTCACTGTTCGTTGATCGTGAAGAAAATCAATGAGTAGACCTTCCCTTGAGTTAAAAAAAATTGTTGCAAGAACTTTTTCGGCTGAGAGACGAGTTTTGGCTTTCACTGGGCAGCCTTCATCCTTCCTTCACCACTCCTTACTTGCCATTTTCGATTCGGGGGTGTAATGGTGGACCCACGTCTCATCACATGTGAAGAATCACTTGGAGGAAAACGATTTGAAAACAATGAAGACGTCGAAAAGCATGTGCGCGAATGGTTAAAAACTCGCCCTCAGTCTTTTTATGAACAGGGAATATTCAAGCTTCCAAATCGGTGGCAGAAGTGCGTAGATAATGCAGGAGACTACATTGAAAAATGTTGAAGGTATAGTTTCTGTATAATATTATTCAATAAATATAATTTTGAAAATTACCGTTTATATTTGATTCACCCTCGTATTACTTCTATTAGTGATTATTAGTCTATAGACCGAAGTGATAATTTTTACATGGTTTCATGTATTTAATTAATTGCTTGTATTTTATAATATTGTGCCTTGCTATGATAAATAAGTCTCCTACTGATCCTAAATTCTATTTTTACACTAATTATTATATTTTTGTAATTAAATGATTATTTTCATAGCTTCCTGTTCTGATTTTTCTTACAGTTTATTGATTTTTTTGTTCTTTTAAAATATTTTAGAAAATAAAAGCAGTGAAAAAGTTGCTGAGGTAAAAATAAAGCCTCTTTTACCAAAGGTCACTAATAACTTGAAGAAAATAGATGACAAAAAGATTGATCTTGAAGAAGTTGTAGTGAAGAAGAAACGAAAGGAAATAGTTGAAGATGTATCGAAAGAAGAATCCAACAAAAAGGGCGTTGACCTAAGAGCTGAGCTCTCTAGGAGAAGAGCGGAAAGGCTAAAGGGGGTAAGTGAAAGTTTGTTTTTAAATCTCTCCCTCTCTATTTAATAAAATGTTTATTTATGACATATTTCTTATTATGATGTCTTAACAAATAATCCTCAAGAAACTTGTTAGTGTATGGGAATGAATCTCTTTTTTATGGAATTTTCAGATCATTATCATGTACTTAATATCAATATATTATTACTTTGGTGGAGGCTAGGGGTTCAGTAGGAACTCGACCATAAGCCAATTGACTGTTAAAAAGATGGTAAATCATATTTTAAACAATTTCCTTATAAATCTATATTTTATGCTTTTATCAGGCACATAATTCAATCTTAACAAAACTTTCCCATAAAGAAAATCTGAATGAGATTTTAAAATAATTGTTATAACAATTACAACATATTTTATCTTTAAAACAAATATATCTTATTATTATTATCACAGAATATAGTATCAAAAATATCTAAATAATATTTAAGGCTAGGTCAACCATAGTTCACGAACCCAGTGCCGAGCAGGACAATGCCAGAGGTCAACTCTTCATTACAATGGCACAATAATAGGTCTCTTGGTCAATGTTATGAAGGACCTTGTGCCCAAGAATAAATATCATCCATCCTCTTTAATAAGATTTCCATAAAGAAGCCAAAGCTCTTCATGAAGAGCAGCGTACCTATATTTCCAATGTCTTAAGCAGAGTTGGGCAAAATGTAATTGAAATATATTCTATGAATTACGATAACACTGTAATTGTAATCCCCTCCGGGATTACATTCCATGATATAATGCAATTACTTCATGAATTATGATTACAATGTAATTCATCAATGTAATTCAATTACGGATTACATAATTGGATTACAGATTTCGATTACTTGTAATTCAAGGCATGAATTATTTGAAAATTTAGTTCGATTACAATATTTCTTCCATTAAATAGCCAAATAAATATCGGAATATCAGTTTTCACCTCCACCATTTAAGTTTAAGATTTTTTCATTGTCAACGGTTTTGAACTATCGCCATCTTTTTCTTAGAGAGAGGAGTGGGGGCTAAATTTCTAAATTGAGAACGGCTGGTCCGATCTTAATGAAATTTGATAATTATGTTTCTTTTGTACTTATTAGCGTATATTTGGGGTTTTAACTGTTTTACTAATTAGGGGGGGGGGGGGGGGGGGGGGGCTAAACTTCTAAATTGAGAACGGCTGGTCCGATCTTAATGAAATTTGATAATTATGTTTCTTTTGTACTTATTAGCGTATATTTGGGGTTTTAACTGTTTTACTAATTAGGGGGGGGGGGTGGGGTGGGGGGCTAAATTTCTAAATTGAGAACGGCTGGTCCGATCTTAATGAAATTTGATAATTATGTTTCTTTTGTACTTATTAGCGTATATTTGGAGTTTTAACAGTTTTACTAATTAGTGGGGGGGCTAAATTTCTAAATTGAGAACGGCTGGTCGGATCTTAATGAAATTTGATAATTATGTTTCTTTTGTACTTATTAGCGTATATTTGGGGTTTTAACTGTTTTACTAATTAGGGGAGGGGAGGTGGGGGGGGGATATTTCTAAATTGAGAACGGCTGGTCCGATCTTAATGAAATTTGATAATTATGTTTCTTTTGTACTTGTTAGCGTTTAACATTTTTAGTAATAAAAACATGTATACATATTTAAAATTGTAATGTGATTTCGTAATTTCTTTTACCATCTTTACTTTATTATTTATTATATCGTGAAAAGTATGGATTAAACTTCTTTTTTAATACGTTATTAAAACTCATTCTTAACTTTTATGATGTTATATAACGATCATTATTATTTCATTTATTGAGTTTATTGACAGTTTATTGAGTTCAACTTCAATACAAATTTTTTTTTTTTAATTTTAAGTTAGTTCTAAAAATAAACATAATAATAATGAAGTTTAACCTATTTGGTACAGCAAAGAGCTATAAATTTAATTTCCTTTACTTTAAGTGAAGGTATTTTAAAAAACCCCAAATATACGCTAATAAGTACAAAAGAAACATAATTATCAAATTTCATTAAGATCGGACCAGCCGTTCTCAATTTAGAAATATTCCCCCCCCCCCACCTCCCCCCCTTATTAGTAAAACAGTTAAAACCCCAAATATACGCTAATAAGTACGAAAGAAACATAATTATCAAATTTCATTAAGATCTGACCAGCCGTTCTCAATTTTGAAATATCCCCCCCCCTACCTCCCCCCCCTAATTAGTAAAACAGTTAAAACCCCAAATATACGCTAATAAGTACAAAAGAAACATAATTATCAAATTTCATTAAGATCGGACCAGCCGTTCTCAATTTAGAAATTTAGCCCCCCCCCCCCCCCACCCCCCATTAATTAGTAAAACTGTTAAAACCCCAAACATACGCTAATAAGTACAAAAGAAACATAACTATCAAATTTCATTAAGATCGGACCAGCCGTTCTCAATTTAGAAATTTAGCCACCCCCCACTAATTAGTAAAACTGTTAAAACTCCAAATATACGCTAATAAGTACAAAAGAAACATAATTATCAAATTTCATTAAGATCGGACCAGCCGTTCTCAATTTAGAAATTTAGCCCCCCCCCCCACCCCCCACTAATTAGTAAAACTTAAAACTCCAAATATACGCTAATAAGTACAAAAGAAACATAATTATCAAATTTCATTAAGATCGGACCAGCCGTTCTCTATTTAGAAATTTAGCCCCCCCCCCCACCCCTCACTAATTAGTAAAACTGTTAAAACTCCAAATATACGCTAATAAGTACAAAAGAAACATAATTATCAAATTTCATTAAGATCGGACCAGCCGTTCTCAATTTAGAAATTTAGCCCCCCCCCCCCCCCCACTAATTAGTAAAACTGTTAAAACCCCAAACATACGCTAATAAGTACAAAAGAAACATAATTATCAAATTTCATTAAGATCGGACCAGCCGTTCTCAATTTAGAAATTTAGCCCCCCCCCACCCCCCACTAATTAGTAAAACTGTTAAAACTCCAAATATACGCTAATAAGTACAAAAGAAACATAATTATCAAATTTCATTAAGATCGGACCAGCCGTTCTCTATTTAGAAATTTAGCCCCCCCCACCCCCCACTAATTAGTAAAACTGTTAAAACTCCAAATATACGCTAATAAGTACAAAAGAAACATAATTATCAAATTTCATTAAGATCGGACCAGCCGTTCTCATTTTAGAAATTTAGCCCCCCACTCCTGTCCCTAAGAAAAAGATGGCGATAGTTCAAAACCGTTAACAATGAAAAAATCTTAAACTTAAATGGTGGAGGTGAAAACTGATATTCCGATATTTATTTGCCTATTTAATGGAAGAAATATTGTAATCGAACTAAATTTTCAAATAATTCATGCCTTGAATTACAAGTAATCGAAATCTGTAATCCAATTATGTAATCCGTAATTGAATTACATTGATGAATTACATTGTAATCCCAATTGAATTACTTTGTGGGAATACTGTAATTCATACCCGATGTATTTCGATTACATCTGTTTGAAATATAATGTAATGCAATTGTAATCGGATTACAATGTAATTGAATTTTGCCCAACTCTGGTCTTAAGCCACACTAACTTCTCGAAGCCCTGCACTATGCCATGTAACCCACAATCTTGCCTGAATAGCCCTGAAGTTACCTAAAACTTTGCAACTTACATACAATCGTATGCTAAATTCTAATTAACCAATAAATATGTAACATAAAACATTAAAACATTGGCAACAATATAACAGGAAATTAAATATAAAAACATGCTATTAATTTGTCCATAAATTTAAATACACAAAAATATTTCATGCACACGCACTCACTATGCCAATAAAATAATTTAAACATACAACTACAGTATAATGTATACTACCAATTGTATAGTAAAGATAGCTCAATAATGTAAACATATGTGTGGGCCATCTTAAAAATATTATTTATTTTGACACAATTAGGCATTAGCCAGCATCTAGAAAACATCAACATGCCACACGCACCATAAATATAAACTGAACTGTCGACCTCGACAGTTACTTATATAAGTGATAAATAAACCACAATTCTAGAACATTATTATCGATTCTCTGTTTATTTATTTAGCAGTTCAACTTTTCACTAGAAGTTAATATTTTAGTGAACGTGTAATTAGGATTGGAGTTATGATGTATTTACCTTAAATAGTTATTCATCATATGTAGTTTATAAAAATTAATCTTATTTCAATTTTTTAATCTTTGACCTGATTCCAGGAACTTTCAAGTTTCTTTTCTAATAAAAGATGACTAATAAAAGAATGTGTTAAAAGGTTAACATAGATAACAGCTGTTCTTTGTTATAATCCCAACTCATTACTGACAGCTGTTGTGTTAGTATGATCATTCATTTGTTTTTCATTCTATGGCTGTGAATATTAATGTTTTAACTTTTTTTTTTTTGAGGAGCTATCTGAAATAAAGACATTAATTATAATTTATTAGCGCTTTCAGCTTTAATGTGTATTAATTTATTTTGCTTCTTTCATTTTTTTAAAGGTCAAAAATTTATGTAAATTTTTCCAGGTTATTTAAGACATGTTTTATGTCACCCTAACAACTTAAAAATTCTTTTGTGTTATTACTATTCTTTTATATCGAGTAAGGCAGTTAATCTACCATTTAATTTTGAAATAGTTTGTAATAACTCTCTGCAAAAACATATTCTGCATTACATACAGAAGGTTTTTAAGTAATTCTTGATAATCCATACTTAACTGAGAATAATCTACTGTTAATTATTTGTTCATGACCTAGATTTTTTAAAATATTATCTTAAACTTAAAAGTTATTTATTTTTATTCATTATTGATATTCAATTATAATTTTAGCTGATTCTGTTCATTATTTGCAATTCTAATTCTAATTATTTATTTTAGGCATCTGTTGATCCTATGGCCAGAATAGTGCAATCTGCGATTGAAGGAGCTGTAGGAAAGTAAGTTATGATCAATAATTTATATTATTTAATATAATAGCAATAGCATTTACATAATATAATGATTTTAAGCTTTCAGATGCTATTGCTCTTTTTTATAATTATAAACTCTATATAACTTAATCATTATTTAACTATTACTGCCTTATATTTTTAGACTAGAATAGAATACACTAGTTGGGTATTGAATACAGTCCAGGAGGGGAGGGGGTTGCACAAGGGGTAAATAATGTTCTGATCTCTATTAAATATTTTGCTGGTTACCTTCCCATTAGGCAAAAAATACTTTATAGTTTAAAAAAATTGTTTTCTCCTTCTTTGAGAGATGTATTAAGTCCTCGTATTGATGGGTTGGTGCAAAAATAATGCAGGTTTTGAATTTTCATTTTGTTCAGGCAAGTAAACCAAGATAATCCTCCAGTCTAGTTAATGGATTATAAACAATGGTTATTAATGTTGTTTTCCATTAAAAGTTTAATTTAGTTAGTGCTACATTTTCTATGAGTAATGAGGACCTCTGAAATTCACTATGCAAAAACAAGATTTTGGTCAAATTTATTTTTATGAATTCAAACTTGGTTGAAGTACAGCCCAAACAATGTGGTAATTTAATTTGGAGTGACAGAAGCATCAGTGAATGTACAGTGCAGCGATAGTTACGATAATTTCGTCTTAGATAAGGAAGATCGTGGTGGGCTTTCTGTTGCTGATCACGTCCAATGGTTGACCATTCATCACTATAAACCTAGCAACATTATAATTTTTTTTTTGTGACATAAAAACCTGCATTATTTTTGCATCAATTCAATAGATAATAGATAGAGTCCGAACCACCCCCTGTCCCAATTAGTTCAGATTATCGAGGTTCTACTGTATATGTCTACAATTAAAATTGGTTTTTTGGGTCATTAGTGTTGTCCTTGTCTTTGAAAAACAAAACTGTTATGAAAATGTTTCTAAGAAAAGAAGTGTTTTTTAAATCAGCAAATTGGAAAAGAATGGAGCTAGGAAAGATCGTTACTGTTAGAAATATTGTTATCGTATCTTCAAACCTTATTTTGTAGATTATTTAAGATAAATTAAAAAAAAAAAAAAATCAATTGGTGCTATAATAATTGTCATTATCATTGTCTGTTTAGGATAAAGACCAAGTCTAGGACATCTCCTGTTTTAGAACCAGAAGCTCCAGTGGCAGGTAAGAATGTAATATGTTTAACTAAGTAATGTATTTATACTTTTTCTTTTTATTAAAATAAAAACCATTATAAAAAGCATAAGAATCTCCGCCTTACCAGCATATCATAGCCACTGTGGTATGCTGTTTTGTGCTCTTGCAAAATCTGCATGTCTTGGACTCTTTTATTTTTATCACAGATGTTTGTTAAACCTACAGTGACCAGTATATGGTTCTATCTTGGCAAGTTTATAAATAAAGAGCGTAGCTCTCACTTACACTTCGAAGTGCAGTGGTTTGATATTAAGTTAGGCTTCCATTGAAGTGGTGCTTATAGCACCAGTAATCATAAGGCAGGCTTGTCTCTGATTTCCGCTTGACTTGATATTAGAGTCGTCTATTCTGCCCTATACCACATAAATCTGACACTCATGTTCATGGAATCTCACAACTATTTTATATATCCCAAGATATATACCTGTATTCCTTTTAAGCTTGGTGGTCTGATGACAGTATTCCTTTTGTTGGTAAAGATACATAAATCCAATCCCTCTTCTCCGGATTGATATATATGCTCGTGTCCCCACACTAGTTGGTCAATAGGCCTACGCATGTTCTTAACAGAAGTTAGTATTCGTTATTTATGCATGTAATAGTTTATCATAACAATATTAAATATAGTCATTTAATATTCAAGTATATTTATAAAAGTTACTTCTTACTAACCGAACAATAACCATTTTTGTTGTTATTTTATTTTTAGAGAAAAAGTCCAAACCTAAAGGTAGACGAGTTCATGTACTTCCGGCCAATTCATCCAAAGGAGAAGGTGTGTTATTGTAATATTTTATTTATTGAATAATTGTTATTTGTTTTATACTTCTTTGACAAATCTTTATTCCTGATTATTACCTATTACCTTTATTTTATTACTGATTGTTCTGTGTATCCTTGAAGAGGTCTTATACCTTTTGTTTTTTTTTTCTTCTTCACCAAAAATTACCTTCCTTTACTAGATTGAAGACCTTCCACAGTATTTTTGTCTCCAAAGCAAGTAGCCTATTTCTGTCTATCTTAATCTATGTTCAAATTTCACATGCATAATAATAATAATTATAATTATGGAATATGGTTAGCATAATTGCTGCATTGATCTTAGTAAATGGACCATTATTGGGATAAAATGTTTGGGCTCGAGTACATGCTTTTTCAGAATGTTTAGTTTTAAGTTTTTGATATAATTTTCCATCATTGCATTTTTTTTTTTTTTTCATACCTTGTTTTGGATTCCAGATAAAAAACATATTCTTGAGGATAAAAATATCGGCATTTCAATGCACTACAGGTCATGTTCGCCTGTACGGGGATCAGGAAGGAGTATTCTTCGAAGAAATCAGGTAATGACTCCATGCTATTTCTTTCAAGTTATAAAAAATTTCGTCTCAACTCACTTTGCGTTTAGATTCTATAGAACTTACTTATTCTCCATTTAATCTATTGAAATGATATGTTTATATATTTAATTAGTGTGACATTTGGTTATACATTTTTATTTTTTTTATTTGGTCATTGACATAAAATTTATGTTATTTTTCTACCTCCAACAAGTGTTGATTTGGTTTATATTTGTTTTACTAATAATTTTATTAGAAATTTTTTAATGAATTAACCCTAATTTGTGTTAAATATTTCATTACTTGTTGGAACTATTCTTTCTTTATTAGAAAAAAAATCTTGACAATTTGGAATTGTCTTATTTACATTAATTATTTAAGTGTTATAACCAAACTTAGGTAGGGCATGTTCTGCAGTATCAAAATGCTGTACCAGTTGAAAAAAATTGTAATTATCTGAATGAATATGTCCCTTATTCAAAATTTAAATAACAATGTTATTATATTTTAGGGGTTATGTTGTTATTATATATATATATATATATATATATATATATATATATATATATATATTATTTATTTATTTTTTTATTTTTTTTGGGGGGGGGGATTAGTTTTATTAATTCTTTTTGATAATTGGTTGATGGTTTACATTCTTTATTTTGAGGTTGATGTTTGTTTATCTGAAGCTATGGAGATAAGTGCAAATTAAGGTGAATTGAACTTGTTTAGAATCTTAATGCCATGTTCGGCATTTATATCAGTTGTTGATAGGAGGCGTAATAGCGTGGGTAAGGCACTTCACTGTCAAGCTCCTCTCATCTTTTGTTATTTTAGCTGTGGATTGACTTTAAGGGAGACCCTCATGAGGCTCACCCAGGATTTATAAAGTGGATACCCTTAACTAGGGAAAGAATCTGCTGATTGGCCTGATTTTGGCCAAAATATCCTTTCACAACGGTTGGCGTGGTTACAGTACTTTCCTACCAAAGTACTGAACCCATTTAATCTTAATGGGTTATTTTGGTTATCAGTTGTTGGTAGATGTTAGAGATTATATTTCAAAACTTCCCCTTTCATCTGATGGATGGGAGGTTTGTAAAATTGATCTCACCAACAATGATGTAGGAGCGGATGTCAATGCTTTTAAAGGCCCATTCTTAATGGGATCATTTGTATCAGATTAATGTGGTCTGAATATGAAGGCATTTTACTCTTGTTTTGCAGGGTAAAGTGTGCTTTAGCTAGTATATATTTTTTATATTTCTCCAAATATGTTCTATTGTCTCTATACAGAACCTGTACAAAGCTTTGTTAACATGTTTCTCAACTTGCTTCCTGTTCTATTCCTTAGAATTAGGGATCGGATTTTTATGTATTTAAAAATGCCAAATATTTAATTAAAATATGCATTTATTTTCGTTAAATATGTGGTAAATATGTGATTTTCTTAAAATATTTTCAGAAATATTTAAGTAAAGTGGACATTGTTTTTTATGAAAATGGAATTTTTTTTTTTCAAGTTATAATGATTTATACAACAAAAGAAAACTTTTACAATTTATAATATTTATTAGGATCAAAAGCATTTTTTCACAACTTATAATAATTATTAGGAACAAGAGTTTTTTTTACAAGCTATAATAATAAAAGATGTGTTAAATTTTCAATTTTCAAAACTTCTCTCTGCGAAATTGTTTGCAACCACTTGGAATTTCAAATGTTGGAACATAAAAGCGACAATGATCTGTCGTACTCTTTAGGCTATGTCTCCAAAACTATTAGTCAGATCTAAAATTAATTTTTTCTTCTAAAAGTTAGTTAAATATACTATTAGGGGTCATATATCAAGTTTAAATTAGGTCTTATAAAATACACATACCAGAACGCTTCAATTCCCGTTCTTTTGTGAATCACGTTTTTTAATGATATCTTTCACTAGAACTCCAAAATTATTTGTCCGATATCAAATTTCTTTTTTTAATCTCAAAGTTGATTAAATATACAATTTGGTCATATATATGTAATTTATATTAAATCCCATGAAATACCCAAGCCAGCCCACTGAACTTGTCATAATTGTCAAAACACACATTTAACTTGCTAGCGTGGGTGTTTCACGAGATTAAATATAAATATATAGGATCTGATAGTAAATTTAACCAGCTTTGAGATAAAAAAAAAAAAAAAAAGAAGAATTTGGGATCGGACTAATAGTTTCGGAACAAAGCCGCAAGTTGGCCAATTTCTACAATTTTTCCCAAGACCATAACTTCGCGAAAAATGGTCCGCTTTTGGAGTTGTTTATTCATTTCGTAAGTTCTGGTTCCAGCAATATTTAATATTTGCAGACTTTTTTTTTCTCGAAAAAAGCTTCGTTTTCGTGTTATAGGTAAAAACAAAATTAACCGGTATTTAGCGATTTTGAATAATCAGCCGATCGCTGCCGTGGTAGCTAAGTTCAGATTCGGATTCAGCACCCCAAAAAACATGAAGAAACGTTAAGAATAGAAGATGGGCAGTTTTTTCTTGAAAACGGCATTTTGGAGCCTTATTTTACTGGAGTATTGTACCCGCTGTGATTCACATCCCTACAGTCTGTGGTTCATAGTCCCTGTCAACCACCTCCAAATTATGAAAATATGCCGTAAATGAAAAATATGTACTTATTTTGATTAACTATGTGGAAATATGTATTTATTTCGATCAAATATGTATAAATATGCAATAACATCCAAATATGTGGAAATATGTGAAATAAAAGTAGCCTCAAACAGCTTGAAAAGTGTCAGTATGAACTCTTCTAGTTGAAAAACGTCTGAAAATTGCCTAGAAAAAAATATGTAAATACATACAAATCCGATCCCTACTTATAATCTTCCATGAGGCAGAAAGAAGATTCATCAGAGTGCTACAACTAGGAAGTTTCTTTATAAGGTGTTCTCGTTTCATTACTTTCATAATACTGCGTTACTTGATTTATATTGTTGTGTAGTTCTTTATTTCAACAAATTAATGAGGGGGGAAAAACATCAAATTTTCTACCAGTTCATTGTCTGAATTTCATTTTTTATTAACTGATAAAGAATAATTTATTTTTTCATTATTGGTTTCTCTAACCATGAAATTGGTTTCAGGATTAAAGAAGTTCTATATTTTTATTTAAAAAAAACAAAAACTAAATAAATGGGAAAAGTGAAGAACCCCATGTTTTTGGTTTTCTTGTTGATCATAAGTACTATGAAGTTAAATTAATTAAACTCTTGTCACTGTGTTTCCATGTAACAATTGATTGTTTGACTGGTACAGTTGGATACTTGCTTTATCTTTAATTGTCAACTTTATTTATATTTTACTATTGTATTATTTTCTCAGCTATAATTTTTTTTTTTTTTTATAATAATGTTCAATACATTTTATTTGACAATTTTCTTCATTGTAGACTATGCTCATTGTCATATGAGTTTTGTTTTCTTAAAGGGCTGTTGCCTGCCATTTAGACTAATTTGTTCAATTTTTTTTTTTATTTGTATATCCGTTGCTAGAAAACAAGAAAAACCTTGGCTGAAAACAAAACATAATTTTATTATTTAAAATTAGTTTTATATTAGCTGTCATGTGATATGATGTATGGAAGGCTAGTTGTGAAGACAATGTTGAATTGTGTTCGTTGATAATGATATACAACATGATTTGTTGTAATATTAAAACAAACAAGTCAGTAATAACTGTGATCAAGCTTTATGAGAATGTCTTGCTGATATTTTTGAATTGATAACTAACTTTTGTCATTTACTTTAAGATAATTAAACGTCTTGTTACTTTGAGTATAGTTTGTAAATGATTTGTAACGTGCTGACTGAATAATGATGTAAGGTCTCACTGAAAAAAAAAAAAGAAAAGAAAAAAGAAATTGTAAAGGCATTTATAAAAGCCCTTGTTTTGTTTGCATATAACAGTTGAACTTCTACTTACTGAACTTAAAATGTTTAAAATTTTATTTCCTATTAAAATTTCCTCGTAAAAGTTGGTTATTATTTAGATTAGGAATTTATTCTTGCCATAGGTTTGTTGCGGAAAATTCCTTGATTCTTCTACTAAATTAAAGGCTTTTTGAATTGTTAATTCAGTTAAGTATTTTTTGGTTGCTTATTTTATCGATTCATCTTTACTGTCAAGGGTTCTTTTTGTCAAACGTAATTGTGCTATAAGTCTTGATAAATAGAGCGAGTAGTGACAATTAATTCATTAAGAAATTCTTTCCATACGTCAAGACTTCCTGATAAAGGCAAGACATATTTTCTCTTATTTTCGTAATTATATTGCACATCTATTTCTAAAGTTATACTACTAAAAAATCTGTATATTTGATTTATCATCATGTTTAAGTTAAATAATCTTCTATGAAATGTCAAAAATTGGCTGCTTGGAGGTAAAAGTTATTAAGTTACAAAATTTAATTTTTTTCCATTCAATATTCAAACGGGAACCGAAAATTTCTCTCATTTTAAATTTCTAAGATGGTTATATAGTGAATTTTATCATCATCTATTGTGCATATACATTGTAAGGTCCAAAAGTTTCCTGTCTGGGATAGAAGGAAAGGTGAAAGAAAAAAGCTGGTCATACTGTTTTTCAATATATTTTCCTCGTAAGTTCAACACACTTTGGCAACATTTCTATACCATGAAAAAAATAATTTTCTTCTTTGTAAAAAAAATGTTTTTCCACTGCTGTTTAGAAAAATTGCTTGGAAAAAACACTTAAAAATTCATTGCAGCAGTGAACTCATTCCTGTTTTGGAGCAGCTGAAAGAATTTTTGTAACCCATCTTGCACTAACCTTGTTCATATGCAAATGTTCTTTGATGATCCTCAAAACACTTGTTTTTGAAAGCCCCAACCTCGCGATATTTTTGGTTTTCAGTCGCAGCAGTCAGACAGCAATTCAGATTCCACAAGTTGGATTGTTTCAGAAGTGACAGCTTCCAATGGGTGACCGGGACGTGGGTCGTCTTCTAGACGTTCTCTCCCTAACTTGAATAATATTGCCCATTCTTTCACTCTGGAATATGAGGGGGAGGACTGCCCTTATACACAATCCAAGCTCTCTTTAATTTGCGCAGGAGTAAGACCCTCTTTACAAAAAAATTTAATAACTGCACGGTACTTGAGTTTGAACATTGTAAAAATGGGGAGTTTCCTTCAAGACTAGACACTGACAGGACTGAGGAAGTGCGGGTGATGGGTATGGAGTGAGCAGGCATGGACCTGCATAGGCGTGCAGGTCCCGGCATGTTTGAAGGAGAGAAGCAGGACAGGCCGGGAACTTAAGGACCTTACTACGTATAGCAGTTATATTCACTTGGTGACTTTTTATACTTATCAGAAATGATAATATCTACTCACAATTACTTTTTGTTGAATTTGGAAAAAAAATGCACTTAGTCACTTTTACCTCCAAACAAATGAAATGTATCGAATTAACTTCAAATCACTCTTGATATATCTCACTTGCGGTAGGAGTCAATAAATAATTCAGGTACCTTTTCAATATTTAACACAAGACTGTGAAAATAATTCATTTTTTTAATTCAGGGTTTTGAGTTTTGTCACTTTTGAAATACATGTGCGATATATTTAAAAATTAAAGTCAAAGGTTTATAAAAATTAAGAATTCCTAGCTTCATAGCTACATTTTTAATATATGGAAGTTCAATATTTAGGGGTTCAGCTGTATAATATTATTTACAATTAATTAAATATTTTATACTTTTTGTTCAATTATTTTAAATTTATAAATGCCATTACACTCACTGATAGTTTTCATTATATATTTCTTTCTATTTAATATAATATAATTAATTTCATTAGTGTATGTACATATAGTATATATTTACTCTTACTTATATGATATATGTATTTAATTAATACTTTAAAAGTACTACTTGATATAAGTTGTATCAGATTGTGTTGTCATTACAATCTAATGCAGTTGTAACAATAGTTATGTATCACTGTGTTCTAAAACATTATATGCAAGAAATATTAAAAAAATATAGTTAAATAACATAATAAACATTATCAATGAAAAACTATATTTTATGATTAATATAGTCATAAGATTGAGCTCAGGAAATCTAAAATTTAAAGCCTAGTTCAAGCTAGTAGACTATTTTGTGCAATTTTTCTATAGCCATGGTCTATATATGCCATAATTTGTCTTGTCCAGTGTCCACACTATGATGTAAATTTTTTAGTCTCATCTTCACAGTTTTGTGTGGAATGAGTTCCTGCTTGGTGTTTTTAAGTTGTAAATTTTCTTTTCTATGTTTCATTTTGCTTTGCAGCCAGAGATTCCAGGGCCACTTTTCTTTTTTTTCAGTTTTTGTAATATCTCACAATGAGCCCCATGTAAAACTTTAATTAGGGTTAAACACCTTATCGTTTGACCACTTGTAAAACTTACAAAAAACATTTTAAAACTTAGAGAATTAAAAGAAAAAATCTGAACCACATTACTTGGAAGTTGGAGAAGTCTTGTCTAAAACACCAAGTGATGTCCACACTTTTAAAATGTTTCGTGTTGTCTCCCATTCCGATTGGGAGACTTTCAACCTATAAATTTTGTTTCCGATTTTCGGCCCATTGACGGGTTCTGATTTATAGACGTGTCTATGTAGACATCCTTAGATCAACTCTGTTGACTAAAATCCCACATGTCTGCTAGTGTGGACTAGGCTGAAGTAATAATAAAGCTATGACTCAAAGATAATTGATCATGAAGGGGAGAGGAATACAGTCCAATCTACCTTTCTTTATTTGTAAAACCACTTTCTTAATAATCAATCCTATGCATCTTTTATGATTTTGTTCCGAAATAAATATTTTAAAACTAATCAGTATGAATGGTTAATCTGATTAAAGAAAGGTTATTCACCTAAATTTGTCAAGTTTAAAAATTTAAAACCTAAGGTAGGCATTGTCAGTTTTTCTGACCTAGGGAAAAAAGATAATACACAACACACTGCCTACACACACATTGAGGGTACAACTACTATATGTATTGCCTCAATTCAAATACAAATTATTAGAACTATGCATTAAAATGATTTAACAATCTACAAAATAAACTAAAAGATCTTTTTTCTAACAACTAGGTATGAACTTATACAGTTTTTTTCAGAATCTCATCTCTAATTATAATTGTACTTTATATCAATGTGTTTTGTTTGTTTAGGCTCTAGAGTATTGGCTATCTTAATTGCGGACTGGTTGTCCTTATAGTGCTATTGTCTAACTCTTGAACAGGAGTTTCTTGATTTTCTCTAGATATTTCATTAAGGGTTCTTTTTCTATCTCACTGTCAAATTTTATGTTCTTTCATCAAATGTAACATCTCTTGAGGTCTCTTATCCTGATAAAATAATTGATGTATCCTTAATAATTCACTACTTGCACAATTTATGACAAAATATGTCCAGACTAAAAAATTGTTATTTTCTATAAAACATTTTCTAAGTCGGTGCCAAATTTCCAATAGGCATTGTCAAAGATTACAATTTTTTCTTGACTTTCTTTCGCAGATAAGTATGAACATCAAAAGGAGTCTGGTAATTTCCATGAGTGAAATAATTCCTTTTTATTGTAACAGTGGAAAAATTGTTGAATAAATCACCTTTAGTTTCTTCTTTTATTTATGCATCTAAAAGCCTAGACTTAATGAAATCCAAAGTAAAGTCACTATCCATCACTTTAAGCATAGCCACAATCTTTTCAAATTTATGAGGGAGACTTAACTATAGGTGACAAACCCGATCATTTTCCTCCATCTTGGATCCCATGGATTCAATATCTCTATGGTTTCAAACTTATTGAAATGGTCTTACAAACTTGTTGTGCATTTTAACACCTTCACTGCGGTAATGATAACAGTGGTTTCTTTTACAGTGCGTTATCGGTCCCCGGGGACCGATAGTAGAACTAACCTCTGGTGCGGTATCGGTCCTCGGCGACCGATACATTAATTCTATTTAATTCTGCCTGTAATTTTTCAATCGGACTATAACCTGATTTTTATTATTTCAATTTGTTTCTAAGATATTTTTTAACTTACTGCATGATACGCATTACTCTACAACAACCTGATCCGCCTCAAATGATATTGGAAATTGTGCTATAAATAAAACAAAAAAAAGGTATCATTTGTTAAATTTTATTTAATAAAAAAAGTATCAATTTACAAATTAAGTAATTCAAAATGTTCCTGTTTATTGTCTGTGTGTTTTGTTAAAACACGGCAGACACATGCCAGGTTCTCCTGGGCATCCTTGACAAAAGCTGGTCACTTTAGTAACCTTGCTGTTCGCCTCACGACTACTTAGTGTAGAGCGCAACTGCTTGTAGCATTCTCTACATATTTTTCTTTTCTTCTTACCAGGCCCTGTAGGCTTAATAAATGTGTGAGTAACCCTTTTAGATACAGGAAGGCTTACCGGCTCTTGTATTACCTCCTCTGTTGCTAGGTTCAAAGCTAGCTGTCGTCTGAATTCTGTTATAGACATTTTTATTTTCGATATTTTATTAAATATGAGCCATGAATTTATGACACATGTGCCAAAGAGAAGCTCAAATATCACTTTTCTATACCATTTTAGGCTCTTTCGCAACACGGAATGATATGAAGACATTTGGTCACTATAGTCGACTCCTTTCTTTGCCTTATTATAATCTACAATACATTTTGGTTTGTAAATTATTTCACCATTTCGGGATTTTTTGGCAGTGGGCTCTAAAGTGGCGTCATGAGATGGGTCTGTAGTTAACATCAACACCGGTCTTTTGTCCATCCATTTTATAATTTTGATGCAACCCAACTGTTGGCCATATATTTCACCTTTCTTTATTTTGTTTAAAATACTTTTTGGAACACCTTTGCGATTCGTCCGAAGAGTACCACAGTAAATAATTTTTTGTTCATAAAGTTTCTTTGCCAAAGGAATACTAGAGTAGAAGTTATCAGCAAAAAGATAATGTCCTTCCTTATCATGCAATGTATCTAAGAGTTGATGCACAATTGATTCGGAGTGACCCATGCCGAATTCATTTTTATTTTTTCCAGAATAAATAATTACGTTTGCTGTGTAACCATCAACAGTACATAGCTTATATATCTTAATGCCATATTTATGTGATTTATTTGGTATATATTGGCGTAGAATCACACGTCCTCTGAAGGGTATCATTGATTCGTCAATCACTAATATTTTTCCTGGACTTAAGACTTGTTTAAAAGAATTATTTAATAATTCTACTAAATGATTTATTTTATAAAGGCGGTCGCTACTGTTTAAAAATGGGTCTTCATTGTTACAGAAGTGAATACATCGAAGCAATAACAAAAATCTATCCCGAACCATGGTATTAGCGATGAATTCATTCCTAAACATGGTTTCTTTGACCAATATGAATTTATTGTCGGTACTTGGTTTAGACCCATTGCCAAAATTATTGAAAAAAATTTAAATATTTCTATCTTGTTAGTATCATTCCATGAGTGTAATCTAGATTTAGAAGATGATTTTTGTTGTGATAAAGCTTGCTGTGCATACCTGTTTGTTTCTTCTATAATTAGACATAATACTTCGTCTGTTAAAAATAATTTGTAAGCATCCAATGGGTTTTTTATCACAGATACATTAAAATTAAATGTTCCAGATTCTTTAAGAAAATTAAAATCTAGTTCACTATCGGTTATTTCTTGCCAATCATGTGAAGTGGGTGTAGAAAAAGATCTCTCTACACTAATTTCTGATCCATCTGTAAATATTATAAAATGACGTTAGCTAAATATTTATATTCATGTTTCACAAAAAAAAAAAAAAAGTTAAATTTTTGACATTTACCATTGTCTGAATCAGTTTCACAAGGAAGCTCTTCCAGTGATATTTCAGATTCTTCGGAATCTGAAGATGGATTATAATCCTTATCATTTATTGAATCATCACTCGAAAGGTGTAAAGATTCATCAGATAACACTTGACCATCATCGATACTAGTTGATGGGCCTGGATTCAAACTATTTTTCTTTTCAAGTGCTAGTTCTACTAATTTTTTTCCACGCTTGTACATATTTACGGCAACTATGACAGATAAAAATTATAACAAACGCACAAGAGACACCAAGAACAACTGAGCTGATCTGAATTTGATTAAAGACTGGGACTTAAACCGAAGAATTGAAAGGAAGAGACAAGATTTGACAAGTTTCAGCACGCACGCTCAGGCTGCATGTATCAGTCACCGATGCCGCACAGGGCTAACTCAGAGATGAGTTGTGTGCGGTATCGGTCCCCTGGGACCGATACGTTTTTTTTTTTATTAATTATTATTTATAAGAAGGTATTAAAACATATTTGCTTGATAGAATATTTTTTTAAACATTATTAACAAAGATATACCATCCGCACAGCAGTACAATTTCTTGAAAAATCCCGCCGCACCACGGGAAAGACAAGCATCGGTCCCCGAGGACCGATGCCGCAGTGAAGGTGTTAAAGTTAGCAATTTCTTCCCCACAAGAAGTTTCGAGATGGTGGGTGCTCTTCCTCCTAGGCTCCTAGGGAGGATATCATTATATACTTTCTCATAGCCTCATTGGTCTCGGATTCCCATCCATTTTCAATCGGTTCTTTTAATTCTTTCTCATCCAGCAATGAGATAATACAAAACATACAAGTTTTAAAATTTTAATTGTTAAGTTGCGGGTAAACAGTTGAGTTGTTGGCGGCCATTTCTCTATAAGTGAATATAACGCTTTAAAGTTCCAAATTTTAGTTTCGACACTTTTCACTCTAACACTAATATCTGGGCAATGCTCTGGGCCTATAACCTGTCAGTTTTTCCGACTTACGGAAAAAAGGAAACACACAGCACTCTGCCGGCACACACTCATTGAGAGTACAACTACTATATTTAACATAAGCACAACATAGAGGGCAGCAGCACATGCCACTACCATACTTTCTGATAGTCATTGATAACACAGACCAACAAAAATTTTTTAAAACTTATATAGCTGATCTTTATTGACTTATGAGCTGAATCCAAATCATATCACCTTCTTGATTTTTGAATTAATGCCAGTAATATCAACCCTGGAAAGTAGAAATCATCAGAATGATTTGTTGGCTCACTCCATATCATGGGAACAGCAAATCTAATGTTTTTTTTCTTCTTTTTTGACCTTTTTCTAAGTTCTACACATTAAAAGCATACCTTATGCGGTACCCATGATTTATCTTGATCGCCGAGTTTAGTTCCATAGTATAACAGATAATTCTTTTTCACAAAATCTGTAATAATTCTTTGATGCTTTTTAATCACAAACTCACCACAGATGTAACAAAAACTGATTTTACAGCTGCGAATAGACATTGTTCTGAGCACATGTACATGAAACATGAAAGTGAGGTTAGGTAGACAGTAAACCAAATATCAGCTGACAACAGAAAAACATAATCAATCTTTCAGTTTTGCTACCAACCTTATTTACACCCATTACAGCTACTTTCTTTTACTACTTTTTTTTATACGTGTATCGGTCAATCATTTAGTGATAAGTTATTATTAACAATTTTAAAGATTAAAAATGTTTTGAAACTCTTGATAATGCCCTAATGGTATTAATCTGTTTTGATATCAATGCTATTGATTTAAAATTTTCACTTTCTTTTTCTACACTTTTCCCAGCGTTAGACCATTTTCACTTTGCCTTAAAAGTATCTTATTCACAAGATTGAACTAAATACTTTTTAATTCTGCCAAAAGGGGTTAAGTAGTTTAATAAGATAGAGAAAGAGGAATGGCAACATAATATTTGTTATATTGTGTGCGTGAATATGACTCTGCCTTATTATTTTATGTTTTTTTAGAAAATAATACACATTTCTTCTTAACAAAACAAAAAAATATTTATTCAAAGTATGCTCCATCTGCAGCTACAACCTTCGACCATCTTTCAGGCAATTTATGGATTCCTTGCCGGGGAGGCAATCCAATTATCAAGTCAAATTTTGATGCTTTCATAAGAAGTTAATCTTTCTTCTTTAAGATCTGACAGTGTCATTTAGAATAAGTAATAATAGGAATGAGCGATGTCTGGTAAATATGGTGGGTGGGGTAGTGATTCTTGTTCATTTAAATCTGTTTTTTTTTAAAATTGCGGTGTGCAGTCTGGCTTTGTCATGTTGAAAAATTAATTTTCAATTCCTCTTTACCAATTTTTGGCCAGTAATTGTTCCATTTCATCTTCTTCATATTTTTGCATGGTTTTCCATATTCTTTGTCCTCAGTATCAAAATCATCATTTTTAATTAGTTAAAATTATTATTTGCATCTATTTGACAGAGCATGCTCACCATGAATATCCACAAGCAAACAATAAGTTTATGTGGCACTTTTCATCGCAATAAAACTTCCCATAAATGACATTTATGCACAGAATGAAACTATACATTGCGATGAAATCACTAGCTGTTTAAACTTCAACACAATCTCGTACTTTGTGTTGAATAGCAAAAACTTTCAAATACAGATATTGAAATTTCAAAGTCCACGTGTTAGCTGTGATTCTAGCAAACTTATACACCTTTTAGGCCAGAGTCATACTCACACACCGATAAAAACTATTTTTGACTCCCCTTTAGTCGTCCCCTTAAACTTGTAAATGTAAAAAATACCTTGTTAAATATATCAATGATTGCTTCTGCATTTATTAGACTTTAATGTTTTACCCTAGTTGTTAATATAATTTTTTAATTGTAATTCTTGTGAAGTTAGTAATTCTTGCCATTTTTTATTTTTATATTGTGTTGGTTTGAATACAGTGATATGTAACCCTTGTTTTTAACCATGCCTTACAAATTGGCATATTATTATAATTATAAAAATTAGTCACTTTAAAATAAACTTTGTCACAATTTTAATTTCATTTTTGTAAATATTTAGGTTTAAATAAGTCTGGAGTGTGGAATCATCAATTTTTGGAGTTGAAAAATTTCAGCAGTGTTAAAAAATTATGGCCAAGTTATGCCATTTAAAAAAGACTGTATCAATTTTTGTTTAAAGGAGGGTGATTTAAGCAATTTATTATTTTTGTTTTGTTTTGTTATTTTGTTTTGAAATTGTATTTTAATTTTCCTTTTGAGAAGTACCTGGAATTTCTTCAGTTAACAGAGGAATTTATATGTAGTTGTTCTTTTTTTTCTTTCCTTTTATTTTTAAAGGCGTTGTTAATTTTTTAAATAATTATAACTCGAGGTGTGACTTGTTAATTATGTAAGTGGGTACCTGTTTGAAATGTTTATTATTATTTTAATTAATGAAATGGTATTTTGTCCAATTATAATATTTTATTTTGCATTATTTTTAACATTTTTATTTTATTTTCTATTTTATCATTTTATTTAATTTGAATGTTATGGTTGCTTGACTTGTTCTTGTTAATTGTCTAACTTTATCAATGGGATACTGACATTGGATAAACAGTGTTTCATTAATATCTCAATTGTATGAATCATGTTGAGTTAAATTGAAAATTTAATTTTATTGAAATTACTAAATTATGTTATCAAAGGTGTATTATTGTCAAACACGATTATTAACAATTGTTAATTTATTTTTCACTTTTAGGTACCTACTTATTTCATTTATACTTTTTGATAGAAATTTGTATCGATGAAGCATCACCCTGTAATTTAATGGAATATATGTAGTTTAAATATAGTTACGAGGTGTAAAATATTTCAATTGTAATAAACAAGCAGCTCTCATTTCCAGAGCATAAGTAACTTTATCTAGTCATCTGCTACTCAATTACTACCCTAAAAGTTACGCCAGTAAGTATGTCTCGGCAGATTCGACTTTCCCTGTGTAAATAGAATAATTAATATAAAGGTTAATTTTGTTGCAATTGTTGATATAATTTTTTAGATGTTAGATATAAATGAGGTAAATAGTTGAATTGTGTATCTTTTGTAAATATTAAACATATTTTTAACATTAAAAATGAAACTTACCTGGATGAATAGCTATAGGTAAACTTTACAGATTACAGATTTTTATTCTTATGTAGATTTATTTAATATTAAATCTTTTATCTACTTTTAATTTTTTCTTTTAAGTTGTCTGTAAAATATTAAAATAAATATAATTTTTCCTTCTCTCTTTACTTACGATATTTTGACTCTCATTTCATGTGAATGTATATAACGAAATAAATAATGAAATATTTTTCAAAATAAGAGTGTTGCCATGGAAATCAATACCTTCCTCATTTCTTAATTCTAAAGTTAACATTTTTTAAATTTCTAAAAATGATCAAAAATGATTTTTATAAATATCTAGATGATAGTTCTTTTTCTTGTGATTAAAAAGATTGTTGCATTGTTATTGAAATTATTGTATATAATATTTGTTATGTAAATAGAACTTAATGTTTAATAACCATTGTACAAATTAAAAAAATAAATAAAATAAAAGAATAAAGGATATACGAACGGAATGTTATCATTTTTTTTTTTTTTTTTTTTTTTTTTTCCTGAAACCCTAACTTTAAATGTCAGTGGGACTTGTGAGAATAGTCAGAAATGTATGAATAATCAAAAAAGTGCAAAATTCTCAAAAAAGGAAATACGCAATTTTTGCTACAATGATTCTCAAATGAGTATTTATCTTTATTATAGTCTCATAACTAAGTATATTAGGTATAAATAATGAGAAAAAAAAATTAGCTTTCTAGTGATACCCATAAACCAATATTCACAAACCAACTTGATACATAAAATGCATTTAGCCGACTATTGACACGTGCCACCGAATTTATTTTTAAAATTTATTCTATTTATTCATTCATCGCTGATAAAAGAATAAATCTGTGTGGATCTGGCATCCTCCTCATTCTTTCTACTTTCAGCTGCTCTCTCTATTGGGATTGATACTATGTGGACTTCAAACCTGAAAAATTGATTATCAATTCCAACAATTCATTATAATAAGGAAAACATTATTATTAATATCATTTGTAAGAATGCTTGTCAACAATATGGTGATTGGAGCAATTAATCACCTTTTTTCATTTAAATGATTATTTGAAATTTAATTACATTTCCTTGACCTTGTTATAATGAATCACTGATGTAAATAGGAATAAGTTTAGCACTCCCTTTCCTTCAAAAGGATGAGATAATGTTTATGGTTCCTTACCAATTTTCGATGTGGCCATAGTCGAGTGGTAAAGCATTTGGCAAGAATTTACCCTGGTATCCAGATAACAAAGATGAAGAGTTTGGATCCAGAGGTGGAGAAGTGGAATTAATTGCTCTGGCCTACCCCTCCTCACATTCCCAGCCAGGAGAACTCCCTTTTTCTGTACCAGGAAGGAAGGTTTGAAAATATAATATTCTGAACCTCTCCCTGGTTATAGATTCATATTAATAAGACTTCTGACAAATCTAATTTTTGGATTATTTAGTCCAACAGCTGATGCAATATAAATACCAACAGCTGATTGCTTCCCATTACTGAAGTAATACTTGGTACAAAATAAGAATGTTATATTAAATAAATTACAATTACCTTAATTTGGTTACAGAGTTGCTAGAATTTTAATACATATTATATATATATATATATATATATATATATATATATATATATATATATATATATATATATATATATATATATATATATATATATATTGTTTACACAATGTTGAGTGAGAAAAACGTAAAACTGTATCTAATTGCAGGAAGCTTTTATCGCACACAACTGCCCTTGATAGAGCTTTATGCTAATTGGTTTATGTTATCTATCCTACTTCCTCATGGCTTTGCCGAATCTGGTAGTATAATGACTTGCTGAAATGTTGGCTGAAATGCTATTGTTTTCATATAATCCAAAACACCTTTCGAATAATAAAAATATATAATAGAGTGATTGGTTTTGCTAGTCGAGCACCGTCATTTTTTAAAATAAAAATTCAGTTAGATCTTTGAACGGTTTATATAAAGGGTGCTAAGCTAGAAGGGGAAATGACAAAAAAACAAAACAAACAAAAACGAAACAGATTTCATCGCCATCTGTTAGCTATTCCCACAAACTATCGCTTAATTTGGTCTCAATTATCACCTGTTTTGAAGTTTGATGAACCCGTTCCCAATGAGGAAAATACAGACTGTAATTTACATTTTCGATTTTTTTGAACTATGGTTACCGTACATTGCCCCTTATAGCGAAATACGCTTCATATGAATCAACTTTAAAAATCTTTGAAAGTTTGTTCAACTTACCAATGAAGACAGATTAATGGTCTAATGCTCGCCCTAAATTACTAGACATAACAAGGTTTTCATGTTGGTTTTTGAACAATTTGATTCAATTTGATCGGAGCGGGTTTTCCTATAATGTTTGTTAGATGGGAAAATGATCTGTCAGTATTCTGCGGTAGCCTTGGTACAATTCGAAAAATACAAAGGATCCTTTATTAATATTTAGTAATTGAGCCCTCAGTAACGATGATTGAAAAAAACAACCTTTTTTTTCAGATAAGGATAAAAAAAATGGGGGTAAGTAAGGGGTGGAGTAAGTGTAATCATTTGGTATCTGAGGTGAAACAAATTTCTTACAATTGCTTACAGCTTTAATGTCTTAAGTGTGTAATTAATGTCCATATGTATCTCAAATAAGGAAGGACAGAGTATTCTATATATTTCTAACCTATTATAGCACCAGTGTAATAGATAATAGATAAAAATTTCATATACGATGTTTAAATTTACATTTAACCAGCTTTTAGATGGAAAAAAGAAATTTGGGATCAGACGAAAAATACGCGGAGTGCACAACAGTATGGGGTTCTAAGCGTGCTAGCATGGGTGTTTTACAGGACTTGCTTATAATTTCATATATAGGGCCTTATATTAAATTTAACCAACCTTTTATTGAAAAGAAGAATTTTTGGTTCGAACTAATAGTTTCGGAGTTATAGGCAAAAGAGTACCGACAAACGTTTTTTTGCGGAGAACTGCGACTTATGCAAGTTAGCCAATCTCTTAAAATTTCCCTCCCGCACAGCTCTAAAATTATGACCTGAGAAGAAAATGAATAAAACCAAATTTGTTGCAAATTTTATTTCCTTTTCGATGTATTGAATTCAAAATATGATAAAAGCTACGGTTTCACGTCCATCCGTCAAAGAACATAGAACATAGATAGGCAACATCCAAGGTAGAATAGTTTCAGGATTCCAATTGACCTTTAGGAGATTTGTGAAATATTCCAGGAAAGGGTTTGATCAATGAATAAGCCTAAATTATCAACATAGGAATGGAAAGCTATTGGATGACCGTTGAGGAATGAAGTTGGAAAGTCGGTATTCGATCGAAGGGGTGTATTTTTTTAGTGTTGCAATAAAAGAAAAATGCTTTTTAAAGTTCTAAATTTCTACTAAATTATTCTTGTGAGAGTATGAAAAATTACTTCTCCCAAGATGCTATGCCTAACAGTGATAACATGGAGGAGGGATACTAGTGGTTTTATCGGTGGGAGTCCTAGTCTATGGCTTTCTACGGGTACACAGGTGGGTGGCTGATATTGTATTTTTAAAAAAAGTTTTACTATCCTATTGTATACAAACAAAATGAAATAAATTATAGACATTTAAATGTTCCTCTAAGAACGCCAAATTTTCTCAAAAAGAATTGGTCTCACTAGACTAATGATGTTCGAAAACATAATCTAGTAACTTGTTATGAATTTTAAAGTAAACCATTATATCACCATTACCGTTTATAATTAGAGGTTATTGACGAAAAGGTTATGATTGTAAGTTCTATGTACTGACTATTTAATGTTTATTATGTCTTCCCAGAACTTGGGACGAATGATCTCATAAAAACACATCTTGAAATGAAATTTAGGTTTGGACATGGATTTTAAGGGGTTTTTCCTAAGGACATTTTTGGTTGAACTGAGATTCTGACGCCTTGTGGTTCTTTAACGTTTATTTCAGACAAAACTCGGTAAGTCGAAATGAACCCCAGTTCCCGATGACGTTTATTCGATGAATTGTATTCGTTAACTGGAACCAACAATCGCTTACTCGAAGTAATTTTTTGTCTTCACAACTTCCGAGACTCTATAAGTTGAATTTCCTGAGGTGTGAGACTCTATAAGTCGAAGTCTCTTAGTACCATGAACATGAATTAACTAGTTTATCTCAACTCTATCCTTGCTTATCCCCACTACTGTTTCATTTTGGCGACAAGAAAGACATTTATTGCGTTAATTGTTTTATTAACGATGGCTACCAGGGGTAGAAGCTGATGTCTATGCTGCTTTGCATCTAATTCAGCGTGTTATAGATCGTCTCACCCCTATATATAAGCAGAAAAATGTTGCTGACTATTTTAAATTATGTAATTTGTTACATATATTTTATTATGTTTTATTTGCATTAGTATCTCCGTTTATGTTAATTTTTCTTTAAATAAATTATTTAAAACATTGAGTTGTTTAAAATTAATTGAATGGGTCCGCCGAAAAACGTTCTAAGCGACAAATTTTCCCAAGTGGCGATTTCAAAGGTTTTAAAATGTATAATAGTACGCCACACAGTGGGGAAAACGTGGAAAAAACCCTAAAATCTCATGATTTTTTTTTTTTTTTTTCCATTATTTTTGTATACCTAAATAAATGTAGCATAAGGTTGTGGAACTGATTTTTCGATTATTTCATTACCAGGATCTGGACACGTCCTTGAAGTTGCCCTTTCCTGGTGTTGAGAAAATAACACGGTTCTGAAGTTTTGTTAAAATAATTTTTTATGAGGCTGAATTTTTAGCAAACATTTTGTATTACCCTTTGAACTTCACAATTGATGTTTACTGGTTTATGGACGATTTTTATTTCGTAAATGTAGCCCCAACCTTAACTGCCAGGAATTTTCAAAGTTAGCTGTCTCGTAAATCTAAATTATCTTCATTTCACTTGGTCTTTCAAAAAAAGCTACACCGAACTAGGCTCTCTTTAGGGGTTCAAATTGAAGAACAGGTATCTGAGAAACCGTGTTATAAATATAAATCCCGGCTTCGGCCATATTTGTTCAGGGGATGAATTTATGTGTTATTTTTCACTATACAGAAACTAATTTTTAGCATAATTTTTTTTTTTTTTTATAACTAGGATGTGAAAATTGGCTTACTATATATGTATATTTGTTTTTATTAGCTTGCCTTATTTAATATATATATTCTTTTCTTTTCTTTATTCATTGTAAAATGATCAGATATGATTTCTTGTTTTCTATACATAAACACATAACTCTTCTTGAGAGGCATAGTACCAGAAAATAGCAGAAAGAATAATTTTCTTCAAATAAAAAATCAAAATCAATTGGAAATAAAAGTTTTGGAATTTGGATGACCAATTTATGGGGTTATTATTTGTATCACTGAGTTCTTATTATTGTATACCTTAGTTCTCTCATGAAGATTATCATATTTACTTATTTTATTCTTTTATATCAATGGCCACTCCAATCATTTTCTATCTAAATTAAATGTCTTACTAAATTCAGAGATTTAAAGTAAAATGTTTTTAAAAATGTGTTTTATAAATACATAAATCACATTTGGCTTTAAAACTGAATGTGAGCTATAATAAACATCACAGAGATCATCATTCAAGAAAGTGCTCTTGAACAGCAACAAATGAAGATGTTTTTCATCTTATCATGGTGAATTCTGATCCGGTGATAAGTAATTTAAGTCCGCATTTAAAAAAAAGAAGTTCCCATTAAATGATAAAGCTTCTTATTTACTGTTATAGAAAAAAGGAACAATTCGAAATCTTTTATTTCTGTACGTAATATGAGTGAATATAATCTTTGTCAATATAAGCTTGTTTATAAGCTTCTGCTATATTGTAAATAGCTGTCCAGTCTATTCAATAGAATTCAACTGAAATTACTTTGTAAAACTTATTGCATTTTTAAAATTATACTAAACATTTTAATTTATTTCCAAATATAACCTAATAATAAATTTTATCCTAATTCAAGGAATCTTGGGTCTGTAATAGAGCTATATAGTAAATTTCATTCAATTTAGCACCTAAAAAACATATATAATAATAACAAACTTGATTTTATTTAATTGATTTTATTTTTTTTTTAATTTTTAAACTGAAAACATGGCTCAATGCTGATGATCAGATTGCTCTGGTTATAGTTTTATTTTATTCAGCAGCTTAGATAGTTTATAAATATACCCCAAATTTACTTTATTAATTTTTTCTTACTTTTTGTTCTTAGATTTTGACCCTTTCTGACCATCTGATGGAGCTGATTATGGTTTCATTCCATTCAGCACTTCATGAAATATATAATTACAAAATTTCATGCTTATAGCACGAACCGTTTAGAAAATATGAGGTTTTTACCCATTTTGGGCCGCTTTGCCCCACTGTGCGCCATAGCATGATATAGTACTCCATTATGTCATTGTACATGTAAATATAACAAATTATTATTTAATCAAAATCTAACCAACAAAACTAACAACTTTTAATTCTGATTTTCTTTAACTGACTACACAAAATTTTATGTTTGCCGCTTAGAACGTTTTTCGGCAGACCCATTCAATTACCCTTATACACACACACATATATAGGCTAGGAAAAACTCGATAGCTCGAAAAAAAAATTTATTTCTTCAATATTCTAAAAAATATTTATTGTGAGCTCGATATCTCGAAAATTTGTTATCTCGAAAAATCGATAGTTCGAAGTAAATTTGTTCACCCTTCAACTTCGACTTATTGAGCTTTGACTGTTTAAGGATGTCATGTCCCTCATTGATAATAAGAATAAAATACTTAATATGACTTTTATTATCTATATATGTCACACGCAATACTGCGTATGGCGGTTAACGCACCCTGGTTTATAAGGAATTCCCAGCTTCACCGGGAGCTGGGAGTTGATCGACTCGAAGAGGTCTTTAACAGGCTCACAAGGCGACACCATGAGCTTCTCCACGTCGCATTATATATATGTAGATGCACAGGTTTTAGAGATTGAAGTGAATTATAATATTTCTTAATTCTTAAAAACGAATGTTTGCTGATGGAATTGTTATATAATATAGAAAAGGAGAGGATAAGAAAACTGATGGAGGAGAAGTCGAACATTCCATCAACAATTAAAGGAAAAAGGTATACCTGGTTTGAAAATGTTCATTAATTGCACTCGATAAGTTAAAGATGGAATGTAAGAACCAAAAACAAGAAGGCTGGGCCTTTACGGGGGGGGGGGGGGGCACAAAATCCCCTGGGCCCGGGCTTAAGTGGACCACTTTTGGGAATTCCAATTAGCGGTACACCTCTTGCAAAGAAAACAAAAACGTTAACAGTCTTTTTCACTAACACTTCCGCTAAACTCTTCAGTTTTGATAAATTTTTTTATTAACTTAACAAGCTAATCATAATTATTAGTTAAAGGTATGTAAACAGTTGTTAACCCGGTCAATGTAGTTAGTCAATGTTATTTTTTGAATACATAATTTTAGAAAAAGATTAATTTCAGAGTTGTTTTAATTTTAATACTCCCTTGCTATTTTTTTAATTTTCTAATTTAAGTTTTTAATTTTCATGCCTTAAGTTGACACAAGAGTTATTTAATATTAACGATTCTATAGAGATTAAACGTAAATTAGTAATTATTAAACAAAGATATTGTATTTGGATGATGTTGGGCGGGAAAGGTTTAGAGGGTCTGGGTTGGCTCTTGGCGGCCCTGCAAATAGGGAACACAAATCAGGAAAAAAATCTGAAAGGGTACTTACCTTAGGTTGAGATGAGTCGTGATAACTTACGGGAAATATTCAGTTGCAGGATAAACAATACTGAATAATCTCAAATGTATTCTTCGTATTAGCTATGTAGTTCTGAAAGTAACGAGGTATCCTCACCATTCTAAGAGAAAACCAATGTTTATTATTGACTTTAACGTGGTTCTTACTTTAAAAAGATATTTAGCATAATGCCAAATTTAAAGGCGTCTTCTGAAGCTTAGGTATCAACATCATAGTACCTTGCTAACGTAATAACATATAAGTAAAAAACAAAACAATTAGCGTGGATTAAATGTCATTACATTGTTGGCAATTATGTAATTATCTGTTGTTAAATCTTAGCCATTTTAAGTATGGTAATATTTTTTCTAGAGGTTTATAGCTGCGCCTGCGCCTGCATCTGCTTGTTTTATTACTGCATCGTTTTCCTTCTCGACTTCACCTTCCCGGTCAGTTGGCATTCCTTGAGACTCTTCCAATATGGCGGACATCCTTCCTGCTTCACCACTGTTATCTTCTTCCCCCGGTATGTAGATGATCCTGAATGTTTCTTCGAGAGCAATCTCCATGGCCGGTGACCTGGACACGCCAACCTCTTGAACTAACTCTACATCCTCCACATCCTTGCCCATCCCCTGGAGGAGCAGTCTCCTCTTCTCAGCCCACCTCTCGTTTTCCCTCTGGATGACCGCCAGCTTAGACAGGTGCCTCTCCATCTCTACCTCTCTTCACATCTTAACAATTCACATTTCAACTTTCCAGCCTAGACTAGAGCTACTCACCACGTCAAATACACTTCTCACTACCCAGCAAAACATTTATTTCAGTGTGTGCAGTAATAGAGGCTTCTCTATAAGGTTCGAATGTAGGTTACCTTCAATTATTACCTCCCGTTCACTGGTTACCCGATCTTCTCTTTTATCTTACGACTTAAACAACTTCATAAATTCGAGATGTGTTTTGAAAATAAAATTGTTTATTCATCGTGCGCTTTTCCGTTCTTCTAAAAATCACATTAATATCAAATTAATACTTTATTTTCTACATGGCTAAGATCTGGGTTGTCATGGCCAGGCCATATGATTTGATGAATACTTTAGTCCGATTTCGAATTCATTAATTAAAAGTATATTATTATTATTTGTTTACTTGAAGGTCATTCATGACACTAAATCTCATAACAATTAAACTTAGTTGTTCTGTTCCTGCAAATTATTAATGTCAGCCGATGGTCTACAATTTCGTTGAGGCTTGTTGAGAGAGATGCTAGGGTATAATATTGTTATGTTGCTATAATATTGATTATTGGAATGTGTCAAACTCATGCATGTTATATAACCGCCCTTGTTTTTTAAATAACTATCGATTAATTGATTTTCGATTTTTACGTCAGTATCATAGATCGGATAAATAAAGATACCATTAATGCTAAAACAATATTAATAGTTATTGCTTTCTCTCGGAAGCTGGCAATAGAAGTATTGCATGATTGTCTTAACAGTTTCAGAAGAAAATAAAATAAAATATTCTAATACAAGAAATTGTAGTACGTGGTGAGCGAGACCATGATCTACATGAAAAAAGGCGAATATAGCAATTGGCAAACTAAATATTCGCACTTTTATTCAAAAAGGAAAAGTTGATGGGAGGATTGTGTTTGATTAGGGGATTTTAGTCGTAATGAGGTACTTAGTGGAGCTATGACGTCGTTGTCGAACCTTAGTGTTTCTTCTCCTTATTATTGTCATTATTATTATAGGGGGGTATCTCAAAAATAAAATAGTAAAATCGACTGTTTCCGGAATCGATTTTGTTATTCGATAATTCGTGACAGTATTGACGACGACACTACATTAAGCCCCGTGTCCTCGCTGGGTTGGCTCAGGCCCAAACTGCCCAATTGCCATTTTGTGCCAACAGTTTCCTCTGTTATTGTAGCGCTGAATGGGTCATGAGGGAGGAAAATATTACAATAATATAGCTCATTAAATATTAAATGAATTTAAAAAAGAAAATATTTTTTAAGTGTGGTATTCGTTAGTTCTCTTTTAGGTATGTGACTTTAGTGATTATTAATTTTAATTCAAGTTTATAAAATTTAATGTACAATGAAGTTTATTTATTTCCTTAAATGGTGGTTAAATAAAACGTAAATAATCTGCTCATATACTACTACTAGCACTGCTACTACATCATCACTTATATTAAAAATACGATTTTATTTTATTTTTTATACAAATACTCTAGTCCTCGTAAAATTCACAATTTCATTAAGAAATGAAACGAAAAAACAAAAATAAATTAATATTCCTGAATGTGTAAGTCGCTCGAGAGAATATAAATTGATTAAATAAATAAGTGTTTTTATATCCCTCCAAGGACTTGTCCATATGATCACACCAAACGTACCCCCTCTCAATACGATACCCTGCTCTTCCACCTTTATTGTATTCGCATTTACCTCTGCAGCCCTTCTACAACAGGAGCCAGTGTTGATTTGTTACCAAATTCGTTATAATCGAAGCATTTCTCACATCTGAAAAAAATATTGAAATTTGTCGAATTTTTAAAATAGATTTCACCTACAATAAGTGTTGTAATTTTGTTAATATTTTTTTTTTTAACTAATTGGATTATACAGGGTGTCCCGAATTTAAATGGCAAAACTTCAGGAACTTATAGGGGACCGAAAAACTAAGACAAAAAGTCCTTTAGAGATTTGCTCGTTTTTGCTTAGTTTTAGAGAAAATCGCCAAAAAAGAAACAAAACAAGTTTTCATTTTTACACTTATTGATTTACATATATATTTATGTTATGTTCTTTTTAATGTAAATATTGCTCAAAATATTGTCCTCTTGCACCAATGCAAGCATTACATCTAGCACTCACTTGATAAATTGCAGCTAAACATTGTTCTGATGATATTTGGTGCACTGCATCTATGATTCGGTCTCTTAATTGCTCTCTAGAGTTGATTGACACCGAATAAACTTTCTGCTTCAAGGTTCCCCATACGAAGAAATCCATGGGTGTCATATCAGGTGATCTGGGTGGCCAAGGTACTACTCCTCCACGTCGAATCCATCGTTGTGGATAATTTATATCCAGCCAAGTTCGAGCAACTCTGCTATAATGAGCTGGATATCCATCGAGTTGGAACCACATTTCAATCCGCTGCTGTAAGGGAATGTCATCTAAATAATTAGAAAAGTTGTTCTCCAAAAAATGTGATACCATTCAATCTTCCAGGTAAAAAATATGGTCCCACCAGTAATCCGTTCCAAATTCCAAGCCAAACGTTAATTGCAAATTCATGCTGAAACCTATTCTCTCTAATAGCTGTGGGATTTTCAAGAGCCCATACATGATAATTTCTTTGATTAACAATTCCTCCTCTTGTAAAGGTAGCTTCATCTGTCCATATAATTTTTGATGGAAATAAATTATCATCGCGAATTTTGTCAAGAAACCAGTTACTAAAATTCAATCTCTTGACATAATCTTGAGGTAATAAATTCTGAACTTTTTGAAGATAGGTAAATAAATATGCATATATAATAATGTTTTTAACTTTTTAGAACTAGTTTCCTCGGCAATGCGACACATTAAATTTATTCAAATAATGAGGTTCATGCATGCCGCAGGATCGCAGTAATCGATAGGCCATAGTCAGTGAGTACTGACAACCACTTTGTAGTTTAAGGAAATCGTCACCGATGTGCCATAGATTCATGCAAAAGGTCAGTGCGCACCTGGTGTGAATAGTGAGAAGTAGGTGACCCTCATGATTTGCGGGTTTTCGTAGAAAATAGTTATGAATTTTGTATTAGATAATTATTTTTTTGTGACTTATATTAGTTAAAATAAAAAAAATATTTTTTTAATAAAAGCGTTTCTATTATGAACTTCCGAAATTTCATTCTTTGTGTACTGAACAAATCGTCTAGGGGAAGGCCATAATTTATGACCATATAAACACGGCCAATTATGAACAAAGGGTGTCTGATTTTTTTTTTAAACCATGTTTCTGAATTTCAGCATGTCTATTAACAAAGAAAAATATAAAAAAATCTTAAAAAAAAAAAAAGTTTGCTCGTCTTTGAAGAGTTAATTTTAGATAAAAACAAAGGGAGTACTTGCTGTACAGTAGTTACCTCATCCAAATCTATTTACAGAACATTATTATTATTATAATACTCAAGTTTTATCAGCAAAGTGCTCCCGCACATTTTGCGGGATCCTAGAAATTTTGTTTGTTGGGAAACCTTGTTTTAGTGAATTTAGTGGTGTACGAAAATTTTTACTGCTCACTGTATATCAACATTCGTGTTGAGAAACATCAGTTAACTTCGTGAACGAACGATATGGACACGCCAAACTGATCCAGTGAGGCGAAGCCATGCGAGATAGTGTATATTTCTTTATTTATATTTATTCGGCACGCATATGTTTTCATAATTTGAGGGCTCAATATATTCCTAGAGCATAAGTATCTCGATAATTTCACTATTTCACTAAAATTTATTATTATATTCATGTAAATATATAATATCTTTGCCAGATTTGTCTTCGATAAACCGAGGCGCTCCCACGTTTCCTTCCTCTATACCGAATTAAACTGGCTTTATCCCATATTCCGTAGAAAATATTTCCACGGATCATTCCTTTACCAAATCATCAGCACCCTTCATCCTTCCTATATTTACAATACGCTTCAATTCAGATCTACAATCAAGTCACTGAACACAAGATCCCGTCTTTCTGATCTATATACCCCATCCACCCATATAACTACTACATTCCAGCGCTCTTTCCTATTCCGCTCAACCATCCTATGGAATTCCATTCCTTCCCATATTAGACAAAGCGGGGGGGGTGCGAAATCTCTAAAAACCTTTAAATTCCTTTATTTCCAGTACCTCCTCCTAATCCAAGGTGACGCTTACTAACAATATATTCTTTCAATTAAACGATATCGTAAGTCTTTCTGAAACACACTCAGTGTTACCAATTAAAATAATCTTTTCTCATTCCGAATACAACATTTGGGTTCTTATATTGTATATAAGTAGCATTGTATCAAAATAACCTATTTATTATTTCATTAATAGAATATTTTCTTATTTTCCTGTTCATATATTAAATTACTATGTATACATTATCATTGTTATATTAATATTTCTTCTTTATTTTATTGTTTTTAATTTTTTTTTGTTTGTTTTTTCATCTTATTTATTCATCATGTCTCTGACCAGATGTATCTAATATCATTTATTTCTGTACAATTTGTTATTCTTAAGGGACTTGGTCCCAGAATAAAATTATTTTTCTATTCTATTCTATTCTAAAGTTTTGAGTTGTTTAAAAAAACTATAAAATGTTACTATTGATTATTGAATCCAACCTTCGGGAAAATTAAACCGTATACAAATAATTGAGCAAGGGTAAACAAGAAGGCTCATTCTCCACTTGGAGAGGTTAGTTTTTTTGACATTTTTATGGTTATGTTTTTTGGCTGGGAGTCTATACTCTTTTGCTGTTACGTTTTTTTTACATTCAAAAATGTAACATTTTGAGTATCTCTTTTGGTGTTGCTCTGATCGAAAATTTGACGACAGTTCCCAGGTCTGAAACTTAATGGTAAATACTTTTTGTGAAATAACATTTGTCACCAGGACCTACCGTTTTGGAGCTATATTGATTCGAGTGAAAAAGGTCAAGTTGCAACGTTTTTTTCACCTTTTAGTATGTAAAGTTTTTTTAACCCTCAAAAATATAACATTTTTAAACGCTCTAGCTCTATAGGTGTCGCTTGGATCGAAAATTTAACTACAGCTATCTCGTTAGAAATTTAACGGAGAATACTTTTTGTTACAAAACATTTGTCGCTAGAACCTACCGTTTAGGAACTATATTGGTTCCGATGAAAAAAAATAATTCATTTTTTAATTGTTGGCTTTTTTTTTTACACACTCTAGCTCTGTTGAAATTCAGACACTTTCCTCATCAGAAGCAGCAGATATAAAATCATTAGATTATAGATATATTATACATATTTTTTTTATTGTTAATTTCTATATATCTTATATAATTTGTTTTTGCAATTCACAAAATTACGTGCTGTATCAAGACAATAAACCAGACTCAACTTAAAATACAATACTAATAATCAACTTATATATATATGTGATGTAATAATGATTATAATCATTATACATATTATAGCTATATTGATTCGAATGAAAAGAGTAAAGATGTAACGTTTTTTTCACCTTCAAATATGTAAAAAAATTTTAGCCCCCAAAAATATAACATTTAAACACACTTTAGCTCTGTAAATTTCACTTGGTTCGAAAATTTAACGACAGCTATCCCGCCAGAAATTTAATGTAGAATACTTTTTGTCAAATAAAATTTGTCGCTAGGACCTACCTTATAGGATCTATATTGGTTTGAATGAAAAAAGCCAAGCTTTGTCAACATTTTTTTAGTGTTGGGGCTTTTTGACACAAACTTGCTCTGTTTTTTTTCCTTCGAATCACCCATCTTTGGGGTACGTCAGATCAATCACTTCCTAGATGCTTGTGCTTTCTTTTTCTCCCAATAGTTCTTCATTCTCTCAGATCTCCTCCTCCTTTCGTCCCCTGATATGTGGATCGGTTTTCTGGTGTTGTTCTTAGCTTGCAACCTCTTAGTTTTGTCCTTGGTTATGGCCCTGGCTATACCATTCTTCAACATGACTTCGGAAATCCGTAGCTCTTTCGAATCCTTTTCCACTTCTTTAAACCAATTGGGTTCAGTTTTCTTTTTGTAAAAGAAGTCAAAGATTTGCTTTGTTACTCTGTCAGGATTCATTCGTAATATATGTCCATAGAAATCAATCCCCCTTTTCCGCATTTTATCTGATAATCTCTCTGACTTGTTTGTTGTTTAGGAATTTGGGACCCATGATCTTCCTTAAAATTTTCCTCTCCTTGATTTCCAGTCTTTCGATTTGCCTTTTTGACACAAACTTGCTCTGTTGTTGTAGCTCGAAATGAAAATTTTACGACAGTTTCCTTATCAGAAATTTAATGGAAAATATTTTTTGTTATATAACGTTTGTCACCATGACCTACTGTTTAGAAACTATATTTGTTTGGATGAAAAAAAGCAACGTTCTTAATTTTTTAAGTGTTGTATCTTTTTTGACAAACCAGATCGGTTTCTCTTGCTCGGATCGAAAATTTGACGGCTGATTTCTCATCAGAAGCAGTAGATGTAAAAGCAGTAGATTATAGAAGAGATCCATGATCTATTATTTTTTCCAGTCTGGGAGAAATTGTTTCTTGAGCGAGAGGAAACCAACAGCTGTTATACACTTCAACTAGTAATAACTATAATAATCATAAATAATAACTTAACCTTATAGGGTAACAGTCTTCAGGCTCCTTTCCTCCGATTGTCTCATAAAGTACCAAAAATTAACTTAGGACACCTAATTTAAACCACATTCCCCCCCCCCCCAAACTTATTGTCTAAAACATCGATTCTGTGGCACACATCCACCAATACGAAGGTAAACTTCTAAAAACACGGTAAATAGCTCGCTAGTCTCGTTCGATAAATAATTGTAATGTTAGATAATCGATTCTAGTGACGTCAATAACCGAGCGCAGATAAAGCATACTTCTACCGTTAACATAAAATGATCTGTACATTTTTTATCTCAGAGCAATATTGATTTAAATATATGAATGTATTTGAATGATTAGTTTTCCGATATCGATTCAAAGATAAGAAATGAAATCAAGAAAATTTATAAGATTTATATTATAACTCCCTAATTTTCATACATTTCTGTATCACAAACTGTTTTTTAGTAAACGTAGTACAGTTATAATTTGAGGCAGCGATGACCGAGAATCTTCGAAATCTATGGAGTCGGTTTGAATTCGGCAGGTCCACGAACTAAGTCTCGATAGTGCAGTCAATGAAATGAAATGAATGAAAATAAATTTTATTCTCAAGACAACGAGTGCTGAAATGAGGGGTGTAGAGTGCATGGAATATGCGATTATTTTTCACCTCAGGGCTTCGTTAGGAATAGTTAGAAGATAAACATTCTAAAAGTCCCCGCCCCTGTGGTGGGGGGGGGGGTGAGCTAACGGTGGAGGGGAGGGGAGAAGGTCCCATTTTTTGGTTTTTCGATTTTATCTCTAAAACAGTGGACTCTAAAAAAATATGTTACATATAAAAATTAAAGTTGATTGAATTTCGTAGAAAATTGTTTCTACATATTTATCGAACTTACAACCGTTTTCAAAATACTTTTTGTCAAACATTTGCTTCTAGTGCCTTTCACGATCATATCTAAAAAAAAAAAAAAAAAAAAAACCCGTCAGATTCAAGGTTGTAGAGCATTAAATTTACTTTCATTTCATGTAGGTATACGTTTTTGGAACAAGAAAAAAATCTTTGACAAAAAGTGAGTAAAACTTTGTTTCATTCGAAAATAATCGAGTTTTAATAACGTATATCTTGAAAACTGTTGAAAGTTTGACAAGTATGTATACAAAAAATTTTATAGGAAATTTAATTAGCTTTAATTTTGATTTGTAGCATATTTTCTAAGAGCCCACCGTTTTCGAGACATAATCGAAAAACCCAAAAATAGGACCTTCCCCCTCTCCCCACCGTAAGCTCACCTCCCAAGTGCGGGGATGTTTAGTATCATGTTTACCTTCTAACTACTACCTCTATGAATAAAAATAAAGAATAAGAAGTTTTCGAACCCTAATACTCAATTAAAACAAATCCAGTACATCTACAATGTTTAGTGAAAAGGTTTAGTAACATTTTCCATTTCTTAATCAATGAATAATACTTTGAGGTTTTATATTCTTAAAAGCGAATTTATAAATTGAATTATATTATTGCTCATAATCTGAATAATTAATAACGCATATTATATGCAATAGATAATAAATGCTACTATGGGGTAACTCAGTTATTTCTTTATTTTTTTTTTTTTTTTATTGATTTCTTATGCTTGTTTAGCTTGTTTTTGGAAACAGAAATTTATTTTCATATCATATCGAGAATCGAAAAAGTTTGGTACCTACACATCACAGCGTTCTACAAAACGTTATGAAAGAACTAATAGCTAAAAATATAAAGTATGTATCCAACTGAACAAATCCTCCTTTTTTATGATTGAGTAATGTTAAATACCGAAGTAGATGGTGGGAGAGGACGTGCGACTTGCGGGCATCTACTTGGTGGAGAATAGAGCTCTGTGGCAGCAGATGTTGAACCAGGCCAAGAAACACTTCGGTCTATAGCGCCAGAAGAAGAAGAATATTAAATACAATATATTAAGGTGTTATTTTGTTTTTGAGATTTTTTTTTTCTTTAAGTGAGGTTAACGTCAAATCGAATAGTCTGTGAAATATCTGGAAGAATCATGGAATAGGAAGGTAAGAAATGAGAATTTGGAATAAAATCTCCTTTATATTTTATTTTTGTATCTATTATCGTTGTTCATTTGCATGGCACAAACGTAAAAACAAAATAAGTCAATTCAACATTAATCGGTTTCTGCTGCAGAAATATCTCAGTACAGAAGTCGTTCGGCCGGAAGGTGAACTGAATAGAGGGAAGGAAGTGAGGGAGGAGTGAGTTGAGTGGGGTGCTGCAGGCACCTGTTGTCATTTGGACTGTTCGAGAGGGGCCGGTACCAGGATGGCAGGAGGTACCAGCTGGTACTAGACTCTGGGGATCGGATATTCCCCCACTACTTCTTGTAGCAGCTCCTTCTGGCTTCTGGCTTTTTCCTACTGCTGGGTCCGCTGTGGGGAATGTAATATTCAGTAATAAAAAACAGATGGAAAAAAGAATGTTTTTTTTTTTAAGAATTCAGCACTATCCCCCAACATTAACAACCTAAAAAAACAAGTTTTATTATTGGTACAAATAAAATTTTAGTCAATCCATCGCCCATATCTATCTATCTATATCTATACTATTTATTATATAAAAGTACAACTTTCGTTTGTGATCACTAACCGCGAAAACTATTGAACCAATCTGTATCAAATTTTAACTACATCGTCTTCATAGTTCAAGGGAGGTTTAGCAATAATAAAATTTACCTATTTTCTTTTAAATTACTGTAAAAAAAAGCGATAAATGTGTGTTGCGATGTGAAGTTTTAACATTGACCGATCAGTGACGAGAGCCATTCAAGAGAGGTTACAATGATACGGTGTTATATATACCTTGAGATTGATAATAAAATTAACTTAATTCAATTCAATTGTTATCAAAAAAGCTATAAATATTTGGTGTGACGTGTGGATTCCTGTGAAGTTTAAAAATCGAATGATATGTAGCAAGCGACATTCTGTAACTGAGTTTTAGTAAAACTTATGGTCCTATCTAAACCAAATTTTAACTACATCATCTTCATGGTTTTAGGATGATTTACAATAGTAAAGGTTACTATAGTAATAATAATTTAAATGTACAGTATTCAAAATAGAAACGAGGTTTGTCCCACTGTCATTAGCTTTTAAAGTTAGAAATTAAAATCCAACCAGATGAAATAGGAAAAATATTTTCTGCCGAATAAAAATTATTACCAAATCAAAACGTTGATTCCTTGCTTTTTGGTATTGTGTGTAAAAATATTATCCATGGGCCTTTAGTTGTAAGTACTGATAATGCAGTCCATTATCCGCAAGTTTCTTAATTGAGTGGTTTAGATGCAAAGGGGTACAAGTAACAAAACCTCATTGTAGAGTAAAAGCCAATCAAAGTATCAGTTTGCCACAAACACTTTCAGGATTTTCGGTAAGTAGTTAGATTTCTTCTCTATAGATAGCATCACCTTACGGGATATTCACTTATATCTCTTTGCCACAGAATTATTTGTAATTTTAAGTTTCACAATATGCACTTGCTCCATTTTTTCAAAATTCGTCACTTGTACTCCTTTGCATCTAAACCATTCTATTGTCTCTGCCCAACTGGATTACTACCTAATGTATTAAAATTAAAAAATATATGAGTGCAATTTCAACCAGATTAAAAATTACTGCTATGGGTGAAAATATCATTGAAGAAATAATGCTCCATTGCTTGTTCAGTTCAAGATTTTTATTGATAAAAAATAAAACTTCAATTACACTGGTCAACACAATTTTTGTTTCCTTCACTTTTTTTTTTATTGTTATTGGGTATTTCAAAGGCCCTGACTATGAAAAAAATACTGGGAGATATAAAGTTTTACTGTTTTGATTAAAAAATGTAAGGAAATTAATACATCATGTTAACAAAACTTTATTGAATATTATTATCAAATGACCTTTTTTAGAATTGCCTTTAATAAACGACTTTAGGTAGATCTCTTTGCATAAAATATTTGTTTATTTTTCTTTCAAAGTCGTCGAATGTGCAATAGGTACGAATCCGTACTTGTTACTGCTATGGAGCAAAACGCACTTAAATGTTCTTTCGCTACTGTGCATAAAAATACACCAATCCTTATGCTTGTAGTTTATTAAACCTATCTGTTGCAAAATACCACCAACATCGTTACAAAAGACTAAATGCTTCTCTTGAGAAAAATACGGCAACAGATTCTTTTCTGGGGTACGATAAAAAGTAATGTTGGTTTCGGGATTAAGCAATTTATTTTCTTTTAAACGAGATCCTAAAAATTCTGAAGATTCTTTCGGTAAGTTCAGATCCCTCACTAAGTCATTTAGTTATTTCTGATTAAATGGTTGAGGTTCTGAAAGGCTACATTTGTAATCTGGATCAGAGTAAATCACTTGATATATTTTTCTCGCGTTCACAAAGATTTGGATCATCAGAGGATTTAGATGTGCCGGGTTGTACCTCTCGTGATTTTAATTGAGATCGTTGAGCAGAAGATAAGTTAGGATATGACCACTTACTTCGAATTCCTGGGTTAATTCCGTTTATTTTCACTACGCAGAAGAAGACGTCACGATGGTTTTGAGGTTCTCGCCAATCATGGGAGTTACAACTTCACTGCATCTCTTTTCCAGCTGGACCATAACCGTAGACACACAACACATTTTGGGCAAACATTATGGGAAACCCATGGCTTGTCCTGACTGAACAAATCTGTTTTGATGTATTGATGATATGCAGTTTTTACAAAGTCTGATATAGGTTTTCGATATTTTTCAAATATATATTCGCCAAAAATATAGCTAAAACAATCTGGATTAAGAACCCAACACCACCTGGACGAATGCATATCGAAAATAACAACTGAATATATTTTATTGACCAACAAAAATTTAAAATCTAAGTAAAAATACTAAATAAGATTGGTAAGCTATAACACAAAAACAAAAGCTGTTAGAAGAACATTGTTGTCATATTTACAAATTATGTATCAAATTGAGTTAGAAACAACAAAATAGTCACAGGAAACAAATAATTTTTTTGTTTTTGTTGACCAGTGTTATTAGTTAAAATTATGCAAGTTCTTTACTTATAATAGCGAGTGAGGATGCTAGTTACTATATAAAATGAACAAGCCTTTTTCATTTGTGATCACTAACCATGAATACTTCTGAACCATTCCTTACCAAATTTTAACTACATAATCTTCTTAGTTCTTGGAAGGTTTAGCGATAGTAAAATTTACTGATTTTCAATTGAATTGTTATAAAAACTTGATAAATATTTCGAATCCAGTGAAATTTGAAAATCGACCGATAACCATTCTGTAAGAGGAGTTACAAAGGTACGCTGCTATCTAGAGCTTGGAATCGATATTAAAGTTTACTTATTTCCAATTAAAATTTTATTACAAAATATATGTGTAATATGTGCAATATGTTGCAGCATTGGCAATCGACCGATATATTGTCGCCACTATGAAAAGTAACGAATGTGAAAAAACCCATTTTTTAATTTTTTTTAATTTCATTTGTTTACCGTTGTATTCTACTATGCCTACCTTGTGGTAAAACGCTAGAAATTTATAGAAATGACATTATATATTTCAATCTTCTAATTGCCGAAAATAATCGAAATATAACCCAAGGACTGGTAGAATACATCGGTGAACAAACGAAATAATAAAAAGCGATTTTTCATATTCGTTAGTTTAAATATAGTGGCGACGGTATGGCTAATAATCTAGTCAATATTCTCTGTCCATCAGGATCGCCAACTCATACATTAAAATTAAAAATTAGATGCCCTATTAGGTTTTTGCATGACCTTAATCAGTGCAATGGTACCAGGTTAAAAATTATAGCTATATGTTGAAATATCATCGAGGCTATAGTTCTCACTGGAACATAGACTGCGGAAATCGCATTGATTCCTATAATTTCAATGATTTTTCACTAATCTACCATTCCAATTCAAAATATAAAAATTTCCATTTCATTTTTTTTTTCTATTACTGTTAACAAATCACTAGACAATACTTACAAATACATCGTAATGGATTTTCTGACTGACTGTTTCTATCACGGTCAAATATATGCAGAACTTAACAGAACATTGAACCTTAACTATCAAATCATTCTCAGTATTAGGAAATAAAACTCGAAATTTAGTTTATTCGGATGTCGTATGAATCTATTTTTTCCTTGTTCGTGCTTTCTACAAGACTTGTATTGATAAATAAATTAAACTTAAATTGTTAGTTAAAATTATCTAAGTTCTTTACTTATCAGAGCGGGCGAAGCCTCGACGAGGAATGCTAGTCAAAATATATACATGTAAAAAATTTAATATATCTTTCATTATATCATTATATATCATATATCATAAAAGTACTTAAGGAATTAGTAAAAAATTAAAAATATTAAAATGTTAAAATTGACAAATTAAATTTGAATTGTTAATTCTAACATTGCTTCTATTTCCTTTTATCTGAACCCTCAAGCTTCTACAAGGCATATTCAACCACAGACAACAAAATATAAATGAATAAATGCAGCTGTATATATTTATATGTTTTTAATTTTGGATATATATTTTATTTATTTATTATTTTTTATTTCTTAGAGAAAATATGAAAGTTAACTCATAATTTACATAATTAATAAATATTTTTCATGTTAATTTAATATAATAAGCCTTTATTGACATATTTACAATTACAAAACATTTAGTATTCACGTGCCGGTCTAAAGTCCTCTACATGACTAACATAGTTTTATAGTTTAGTAAATAATTTCACTCTTTAAAGATTATCTGTGAACAGTAGGAAAAATAAGGAAAAAAACCTACAAAAAAAAAACACAAAAAAAAAAAAAAAAAAAAAAAAAAAAAAAAAGTAAAGAAAGAAAAATAAATACATAATAAAATAAAATATAGAATAAGAATTAAATACAAATTAATAATTAAATACAAAACAATAATAATAAATATAAATAATCAGTATATAATAACTAGCATACATAAATGTGACTATATGTATACATAGCAGTTTAGTGATTTGTAGGGAGATTATGTTAAGAGTACGAGTTTGGTTATTTTGTGCGTTTATCTTTTGAGGAAATTTTTATTTTTACCAATTTCTTTTACTAGGGAATTTTCTAAAAAAAATTTTTTTTTGTAAAGCATGCTTTTTTAGAGGGAGCAAGTTTAGGTCCTGGAGCATGGATGATATTTTAGTATAACGAGGATAATCATTGATGATCCTCATGCAAATGTTCTGAACCCTTTCCAATTTATTATAGTTAGTGGAGCAAGTTGAGCTCCACACCGGTGGTGCATATGTGATTTGTACTAGGATTAGTGTTTTATATAGCGTGAGTTTATTTTTAGGGCTTAATTTAGATTTTTTTTTATTGAAGTAGGGGAATATTTTGTATAAAAGTTTTTTAGCTTTATCTGTTTTGTTGTAAATATGTTCAGTGTATGTTAATGATTTGTTTAATGTTAAACCTAAGTATTTTATTGATTTAGACTAAGGTTTATAGTTTTACGATAAACAATTGATTCACAAAGTACAATAACATTTCAAAATGTTAAGTGTTTCCTTGAACCTTATTTTCTGGGAATAAGTTTTATAATTGACTATAAATTGGAAAATGAAAAAAGGACTGTAAAATAAATAAACGGAAACATAATAGGAAAGGAATAAAGGTCGTGTTGAAGACCAAAATAGATCTCTCATATAAATCTTTATTCAACAGAAATAGCCCCTTCCACAGATTTTGTCTCTCCACGGCCGAGTGAATTCCTCAAAAAACGGATATTCTTTATATAAATCGCCTATATGTAAATGAATAATATGTAATATTTTCGAATTCTGTATTTATATTTTTGTGTTAATAACATAAGTACTATTGAATTTCAAAGTTCTATCCGAAAATATTATTAACTAATGTAAATAATTAATATTTTTTCAAATAGAAAAATATTATCTTGAATTGCTAAAATCCAAATCTACAAATCCTTAATGAGTTGTCAAAATAATTTCTTGAGAAATTATATAATTGAATATATCTAATTAAATTATATAAAATGTATTTACTTGATATATATATATATATATATATATATATATATATATATATATATATATATATATATATATATATGTGTGTATATATTACAGATTGATTCAATATTAGACCAAAAAACAAACCAGTGAATTTAAAGGATTCTAAATATGTGTGCCTGACCTGAAAAGGGTTAAAACGCATTGGATATTTTTGGACCTATCTATAAATTCCAGTATATATGCAGTCCATAAAAAAGAATTTGTAGAATAATGGGGGTTGGAAAAATAATTTTTCAAAAAAATTCTATATAGGTACACATCAGAAAACGTCAAAGCGCTGTCCAGAAATACTTAAAGGTTTATCTTCCAGAAGCTCCATATCATATCAATGTATGGCTATATCAATGTATCACGATATATCAATGTATTAATATTATGAGCTCAAAAAATTGTCGATATTCCTAATATGATATATTGTTTGTTGTTTATTTGGGCTTAACGTCCCTGTGTACTCCAACTAGGGCAGGAAGGACGGGTTATCCTACAGGTTACCAACCTATTATAGCCAGGGCGCGAAGGTCGAGATTTATTCGTGGGTCCTCCACGAAATAAATTTTAACCCACCCAGGTTGGATTCGAACCCACGACCTTCAGCACCGAGCACGCTGAGACCCAAGTTGATCCATCGAGCCCTCTAGTACGATATTTTTCTTTCGATACCCAATACTATCAGGAGGATTTCTACACAGCACCTAAGTTTTAATAAATTCCTCTTGCTTTATGAAAATAAATTGATTATATTTAAGATCATGAAGTGAAGGCAGTATCAATATATTCACTACCCGAAGCCACAACCGCATTCAACAATGGCGGACTTCATTCTTGTAGTAATAACAAGATGGACGTCGGAAGTTATAGAGTTTGCTCAAAACAATAACGAAAAAGAGGTTTCTAAAATACTATTCGATAGTGCTAGCTAACAGGAACTAGATTCCAAATTAGTGGAACGCTTCTTTGAAATCGTAACAAAGCGAACTAAGGAGAAGTTCCCAAAGAAGAGATCGGCAAGAAATCTTTTGTTTGTTCTCAAATATTTTACAATGCAATAATAGAAGAGGCCTCTTAGATCTGGTGTTTATAGATATCATTCAATTCTTTATAAACAACGTAGGAATGCTCCTTTCTTCGCCAGTTATTATTTAGGTAAAAATGGCAACGAATCTTGCTTAGGAGATCCCCATGTGGTTTTCAGATTGCTTCATTTTATTTGTTAGAACCTACTTCATACTTGACAAGCGTTTATTTTTACAGGAACAATAATTTTGTTTTTTTCGTTATGTCTTAATAAATTATCCGATCACTGTAAAAACAATGATCATTTAAATATCGTTAAAATTATTGATTTATTAATAACTAGCATCCCCCGTCGCGGCTTCGCCCTGTCTTATAAGTAAAGAACTTAAATAGGTTTAACTAATAACAGAAGTTTTTATTTTCAGCGATAAAAATCTAGTATTGTATCATGCAGTTGAGAATTATTTTCTCACAATATTTCTTGATATTTTCACGCAAAGCTGTATATTTTAACCCAGTACTATTGCAATGATTAGGTGATTGAAATTGACGTAAAAGCATAATTGGATATTCAATTATTGATAATAATATTATTAAATTAGTAATCCTGATGGACAGAGACTTATTAGAAAGAAACTCCGGCGGATAATGGATTGCATTATTAGTGCTTATAACTCCATCAATAAAGATATTCTCAATGTCACAATTTACTTTTTTAATAATAATGTTATTTACTTTCTCTGTCTTAGGTAAAATTACTGATCCTTCACACAACCAATGGTACGATTTATTTTTTAGGCGATATTCCACTAATCCCTGTTGAACAGATCCGCTATCTAGGACTCCACTTGGACAAACGTCTAACTTGGAATCCACCTACAAGACTAAAACGACAAGAAACTGCCCATCGTTACAGACTACTTTAACATTTACTAGACAAACGTTCAAAGCTCTCAATTAATTACAAAAGACTCGTTTACTTTACTGTGATTAGACCTATTTGGACGTACGGAGTTGAGCTTTGGGGCTCTACTAAACCATCCAATTCATCTCGTATCCAATACTTACAATCCAAAATCCTTCGAAAAATACTCAATGCTCCTTACTATGTGGCCAATAAACTTATCCATAAAGATAAGATATGTTCCATATGTTTCTGATTTATCCCAAACCAGATACCTATCCTTCCATAGTAAGCTCCATAACCACCCCAATCCACTAGTCTCCCAACTTGCTTCCTCCTCCATCCCTGATAATCCTCCGAGGCGTCTGAAAAGAAGATGGCCTAGAGACCTTTTAGTGTAGATTTTACTGAAGTGCTACTAGTGAGTAGTTCTTCACAAGTTATTTACATGCCATTGTATTCACAGTCAACACATTTACTTGTTGTATATTATTTTGTACAGTTTGTAAATATCAATAAATGGAAAAAAAAAAAAAAAAAAAAAAAATTTAGGCCTGAACATCAGAATAAATTGCAAATCATTGAAATTACAGTCTTTTAAAAAACCTCCAACATAATTATTTTTTTATTTATATGAAGGATCTATCAGTTATAGATCCTACTCATTAGTACATCAAAATTGAAGTTAAACTTAGATTAATATATTTTTTTACACATATTTTTGAAAAGATGGAGCCATATCGTTTCCAAACTGTGTATGATCGGAATTAACACCAAGCTGACCTAAAAACGTAGTTTGTTATTCTATTAGCTGACTCACATGAATAAATAGTAGGCAGTGCTCCGTGGGCCTACATCTACAATACTCATCACCTCTATCTACTATTCGCTATTCATTTATTTGACTAAAATATAGATTTTTTAGTTAAATGTTTTTTTTTCTCCGTTAAATATTTCCCTTTTTTATCGTGTCTATCACTAATGTTTTTTTAAAATTATAACAACAATATACACATCAAAAAGTCTCTATTTTCTTTAAATAAGAAAAATTTTATTAATAGAAATAAGATAATTTCCATTGTATAAAAATTAATTTAATTTTTTTCATTTATTAATCAGAACAACTAAATTTATTCTCACCAACCGATGAGTCCCTGGAAAAATTCTAATTATATAATTTCCTAAATTTTGTGATGGAATGATTATATAAATGAGAAAATAAATTAATACTTAAGAAGAAAACAATTACCAGTGGGACTGTTTAAACTGAAAACATAAGAAGTTCTCAAATGATTAATTAAATGTAATTGCTTATGTGCGTCTCTGACCTTAGGCGTAACAGCTTGTTCCCCTTTATATAACAACTGATATTATATTTTCATATTTATAAAGTTATTTTAAAATTTAATTAATTGTGGTCGTTTAAGACTACCATAACATTTACTAGATAAGCGTTCAAATCTCCCAATAAATTGCAAAAGACTTATTTACATGATAGTAATTAGACTCATTTGCACGTAAGGAGTTGAGCTTTGGGGCTCCATTAAACATTCCAATTCTTCTCGAATTCTAATTTTGAGAATTTAAGTTTAAAGCGGTCAGGGACAAAAGGAATATTGAGATTATTGTGTAGGGTTTTTCCCCTATTTTTCATTTTCAGCATCAAACTCATTCCAAACATCTCAACTGATGGCACCATTCATATCCTTGCCATTATGTTCACAATCATATGTAATATATTTATAAACCACGATAAAAAAAAAGAACCACAACAAAACCTGAGTGTGATAGGGTAATGCTTGATTAGGTACGTTCTATAAATGTGTCGTCTAGCTGCAAAACCGACCATCTCCAAAAACCAAAATTTTTCAGGAGAGCTGATTTTCTATTACATCATGCCAAAACGAAGTAGGAAGAAAATCTCTTCAGTTTTTAGTGGCACAAGAGTAGTGTGTTTGAAAGCACTTTTTGAAATGGAAGGGGCAAGTGGAGGGGGTGAGTTACTCAATTTTTTATTTTGGATTTGGCCGGTTTTGCAACTCATTTTGGAGTTGGCCGGTTTTGCAATGAATTATAACTTAAAAATCACTAAATTTAATAAAAATATTGGGTTTTTTGGTATGCAAATGAACAGAACTTTCTTCAATAAGTGAATATTATTTGAAAAAATTAAACTCTGAAATGTTGTGGTGTAACTCAAACATCTAGACGGAAAAACTGGCGAGAATTATTTTTAAAGTAATAAGTTCCGAAAATAGACGGAGAGGAATGGAAGGCAGAAGTTGAAAAAGCCAGGGGTCGCTATATGTTGTCTGTTGTGCTAAAAAAAGAAGAAGAATAATTTCCGAAAAACGTAATTTTGAAAAATATAAACATTCAGAAACATATACTCTTGCGGTTATTGTCTTCAAGAGGCTTACACATTTCTTTCTGATATTCTTTTTCATCCCTCTTATCTACTCCTCTGCTTCCTCCTTCTTGAGGAGCTGATGCTACGACGCACAATGGGGCAGAAGAGCCAAAAAGCGGAAAAAACTCTTTTTCTCGAGAACGGTTAGTCCCATCGAGCTGCGAATAGTCTCATTTGGTTCAGAAAGGAAAATTACATTAGAATTGAAAAAACTATATCATTATTTTCTTTAATAAAACTGAGAGATATTTTAAATTATTATATAAAATTTTATTTGATATAATTTTAATTTAATTTAACATTAGTGTATGCTAATTTAACTTCAGTATAACAAAAAAATTGGTCCGCTTTTTCAATAATCACATTTTTATGTCGATTAGCTCAGAGTAATTCATTATTTACCTACATAATGAATAATAGGACGGCTCACATGTCAATTGGAGTTCTTCTTCACTGATGGGAAGTAGTTTTCTTTTAAGTTGAGGCCTCATGTACGTAATGTAGGGATCTAATGATTCTATTAGCTTATGAAACATATCATAATATCAATCTTTCATTCATCCACTCATAAAACCTAATTTTAAACTTATGTCTATTAAAATTAACCGATTTCAACTTTTGTTCATATTAATTGCACAAGTTATTAAAGTAATCAAATCATCCGATTCCAAAGGATACTTCTCGCAGATAAAAGTTTCTAATGAACAGTCACTAAAAAATACCTCACAGAGATCGGAATATTTTATGTTGATTCATAAAGTGAATGTATATGTTAACACTTTTTGAGAAGAAAGCAGACCTAAAACCGCACTGGAGTTCCGATTTTTCTTTTCTTTCTTTTGTAATGTAATTTTAATTAAATTAATCATATAATCACTTATTTGTATTCCCAAAATTATTATATTAAAAAAATAAAAAAGCAAAATGATTTTTTCCATGAGCGTCTATAAGTGGAATAAGAAATAACTATTTCAGAAAATGCAAAAAATGAACTTAGACACATATTCCTAAATATTTGTTTGATCATTTGAGAATTAGATCACTTTATTTGTATGTCTGAATCCCTTCCTTAGGTATATAAATAAACAAACATAGGGACCACGAAATGGTCAATCACAACTTTGTAAACAATCGTTGTTTTTTTGCATAGTTGTCATCAGTTGTCAATAAAGTTTATAGAAATATTAAGTAGTGGTATAAGCTTTATGGTGATGGTAATTTCTAACCGGAGCCCAGCGGAGCTTTTTTTGTAGGATCACACATGTTAAACAATTCTGGTTAATTTTTCCCTCTTGCTCTAGTATATTTTTTAATAATATATTTCATACATAGGACCAATCTAATATTTTTTCATTATTCTTTAGAGTTTGAACTGCAAATATGTCAAGTTTCATAGGTTTATCTATAAAAATAAATCCACAGTGACCCAAATGGTAGCTCAATAGAAATAGGCCATCATCGGGTGGAATATTATTGTTCAACTTTAGAAGGCCTCGGTGTCGCAAATAAAAATGAAATTGAAAAAAACAAACTGGAAATGTTTGCACCAACTAATAATGAATACAATGGCCCATCAAGCAGGACAAAAATAATAAAGTCGTTTTTAGAGTTTTTTCCGTGTTTTCCCCACTGTGCGACGTTGCAGTAAAAAATCAAACGATCTGTAGAAAACCTCCCCTTGAACTAGCACCTTATTATTTTCTTTGGTTATGAAAAATCTCAATTACTTTGAAGTGCCATAGGGGGTTTGAGGAGGGCATTACTGGGACTCTTCCAATCAAGATTTGTGTAGTCTCTTCCTGGCTTGAAAACTCTGAGGGCTGAACGAGAGTCTCGATTTTCTTTAACTTCTTCTCAATTTAGGTAAAAACCTGATCTGGAGGGGTTTGTTTCTTCTCCATGTTGCATGGTCTCTTTGTTTTTTTCTCGCTAAATTAGCTGGAACTTATTATACAAACTTCTCCATAAAAATCGAATGAAAAGTGCACGAAACGATAAAGGCATAAACGTTAACTACAGGAAAAGCAGGAGCAGACTGATATTTGCATGATAAGAGGCCTTCTTGATCTGGAAAAACAGCGCCATCTAGCGGATGTGGAGATGGCCGGTTTTGAAACTCACTCACGGAAGGATTTGGCCGGTTTTGCAGCACAATAAGTTTTTCAAACGCAGTTTTAACAAGGATTTCACGGATTTTTGCGAGGTTTCTTGTTTCCAATAGATGGAAAATGTATCTTAGAACTCAGAAAACAGAAAAAACGCATTTCTCAAAATTGAGGAGTTGGCCGGTTTTGCAACTAGACGACACAAATAATGATAAAACTAAATGAACATAGATAAATTTAACTAAAAATATTCAGAAATATACAACAAATTTTTGGAGTAGTGGTAAATCGATGAACTGTATCTCTAAAGCGCACCCATCGGTGCACTGGTGAACTTACTCAATCACCTAATTCAAATCAGGTCTAACTAGTGTCAAAATCAATACAAAAAGAACGACACATCGCTTTGCAATAAGATACAGTTTCTGTTTTTTTTAATCAATGAAACATAAGTTTTCAACCGACTTCAAAAAAGAGGAGGTTTTTAATTCGTCTGTATTTTTTTTTTTTTTTTTTTTTTTTTGTATGTTCGTCACGCGATTACTCCGTCTATGATGAATCGATTTTGATGATTCTTTTTTTGATCGGTAGGGCATACTTCAGAGGTGATCCTATTATTTTTTTTCATTATGTAATGACAGCATACATATACCCATTAGTGAAAAATATACGTAATGGTTTTAACTCCAATTTGTGTTCAATTTTCCCATTTACATGAAGATAAGTGGAATGATTACCTCGATAAGTCGAACTGTAGGTAAGTCGAACTATTTTTCAGGGCCTTGAAGATCGACTCATCGAGAGTTGACTGTATAAACGGAGAATACACTCACCACTAAAAAGTGAAAAATATAAATAATTAAAAAAAAAACCGACTTCAAGATTAACCATACATATAAAACCTTGAACTATAAAGTAAAAAATAATAATTTGATTACTTTGAAACAAAGAGAATTAAATGACAATAAACGAAATTATCGAAACTTATATACCTATTCACAATTTATGATCTGTTATTTTGGAGAAAAACCAAAATTCAGAAAAATGTAATATTTTTCATTTTATCAAGTCTTGGCTGGTACAACTTCTATACCAAAAATCATAGAAATCGAAGAGGTCAAGGTCCAAATTTAATGGAGAATTGGTTGATTTGACATGGAATGATCCTCTATCAACATATTGTACAGTTTATGGCTGTTAATCGAATCGTTAGCTTTTTGGAAATCAATGAAGAGCTGATAAACTACTTCCTTATATTCTTTTTTTTTCTTTGAAATTGAGGGAAAAATATTTGGTCGTTAAATAGAAAATTAGGCGAACAAATCATATTTATAGAGTTGTTGAGGAAACGTCTAAGATTAGATTTCATCGGATAAAGTTTTTCTTATTTAACCGTAAAATTTCATTAGATGCTTGCTATTTAAATGGAGAACTCGATTAAAGAACTCAAGGCTGACAATCTCATGAATTTAACGCCCTTAATATCTCCCTTAAGGCTGCCGTGACCTCCTATCTCTAGATTGCTTAATCTTATCTAGGCAACATTACCGAGATAATTCTCGTCACAATCTAGAATGCTTGGAGGATATATTTTTTGGTTAGCTCAGCTATTTGGCCGAACGTTCTTCCTAAATGGATAACAGACCTCGCCGTGGCAAAGGTCACAACTATCGTACGGGTTGTAACCGCCATGGGAGGTTACGGTCGTTGGTATACAGTCAATGAAATTATGTAATCTCATTGATTCATAATTCATTAGCAATGTCTGAAATATCAATAGAAGTCTTGATCATCATATTTAGCAGGAAAGTAACTATAAAATAGAATAGGTATTTCTAAGGCATTCGTAAAAAGTTGTCGATGGGAGTTATGTAAGAAATCATTTAACGATATTATTTCATATTTCCCACGCAATACCCGTCCATTGTCAATGTCCTCATTTTTCCCCACCTCGATCATCGATGCTTAGTCTACGGAGGACTGTCTGGTGAGCTTGAAATGAAGCTGAAGAGGTTAATGAATTCCTTTATTAGATTCATTTTTGGGACCCCCAGGCGCACTCATTTCACTTACTGGTATTCTGAGTCCAAGTTATCGATGAATTTAGTATATACCTATGACATACCGACGAGCAATAACGTATTAACTGCTACTTACGTAGATGACACTGCAATCATGACTAGAGACGCAGACCCTACACAAGCCACCTTAACACTTCAACACAACCTCAACGAGATTCAAACTTGGTGTAAGAAATGAAAAATGAAACTTAATTATAGCAAACCCCTTCATATTACATTTACAGTACGACGCAAGACCTGCCCGCCTGTTTATATTGACAACCAACCTTTACATCAAACTGAAAAAGTGACATGCTTAGGATTTACGCTTGATAGAAGACTGACATGGGGCCCACACGTGAAGACAAAAAAAAAGATGTTACAGTTGAGACTGCGACTTCTATACTCAGTACTTCAAAGACGCTCAAAACTACCTTTAAAACAGACTTACAAACTTAACATTTATAGTTACTAGCTAAAACCCATCTGGACGTATGCTTCGCAAATTTATGAACCGGCCAAAAGAATGCATATTCAGAAAATACAAACGTTTCAATCCAAATTCCTAAGACTGATAACAGACTCCCCTCCTATATTCATAAACTTTATCGACAATTTCATGAAAAACTACGTGGACACACTAACAAACAGATATATAGTATGGCAACAGTACAAATTCCTGACATAACTCAATGGAGGCTGAAAAGGAAGTGGATAAGGGATCTCCTAGTCTAATCCCTAATAATTCAGTTTCACACCTGGAGATTGTACCACTGGGTGCTGACTCCCTCATCTCTGTAGTTTTAATGTAACTTCAGATTCACTGGTTGTCCATTGTGTACAGTTTTGAATAAAGTTATTATGTTAAAAAAAAAAAAAAAATATATCGACGAGAATACTTCGTTTAAACCTTTATATTCCAATTTTTAAAGTCCAAAAAACCTTCATTAACACGTTCTAGTTCTTTTGGCGTTGCTGGGTTCGAAAATTTGATGAAAGTCTCCTTATCAGTATTTCAATTGAGTATATTTTTTTTTGTTTTATAACACTGGTCGAAGGACCTACCGTTTTGGGACTATTTTGGTTCAAATGATAAAAGCCGCATTTGAAACCGCTGTTATCTCTCGATATTGTTTATTTCGAATAATTATTGATTGTTAATTCAATTTAATAATTCATTGATTTAATTTGCTATACATAACTTAAACGCGTGACGTGCCCGTAACAAATGACAATCTGACAGCTACATATGCAGACGACACTATTATTACTAGACTCCGAGACCCCACGTAAACCTCTCAGGCTTTACAACATAACCTAAACGCAATAAACACCTGGTGCCAACTATGGAAAATAAGGCTGAACTACAACAAATCTCATCACATCACATTTTTATTTCGAAGAGAGACATGTCCTCCAGTCTTCATCGAAAACGAACAGATTCCGCAAACCGACAGAATGCATTACCTAGGTCTAATTTTTGACCGAAGGACGACATGGGGCCCAGACACATCTTATAAACGCAAAACATTAAACCAAAGGCTGAGGTTACTTTATTCTCTAATTGGACGACCTAAATTAAACCTAAGACAAATTACACCCGCACTTACTTACTAAAACCTATTTGGACATATGTCTCACAAATCTACGGAACTACCAAAACGACGCATATATATAAAAACTACAAACTTTTAGGACAATCACACAGACACATTGGTACGTAAGTAACATAACTGTGCACACGGACCTACACATGCCTACCATAAAAGAACATATACAGACCTACAACCTAAGTTTTCACAATAAACTTAAAGGTCATCCCAACAACTCATACATGACATTTCCACAACAATGATGCCCAACAATATCCGTAGAATGTTGAAAAGGAGCTGGATGAGAGATCTCCTTGAATAAAATTAAATGATTAACAAGAGAGATGGATGTGTCACTGGGCAATGCTTCTCATCATGCCTGCCATGCCAGAACCTTCTCATTGTTTTATCAGCTGGTTGTCATTAATACATTTGACAGTTGTGCATTTAGATAGATAAAGACAAAGCAAAAATTAAGTAATTTGATCCTTTTAATTCTAAATGTAAATTGGGAAAATCAGTAGTTCATCTATAGACATATCCATGATCAATAGCTTTTCCCAATCAGGGAGAAATTGATTTTTTTTTTTGGTTTTTCTATAGACTTATGATATACAGTTGTATATTATTTGCTTATTTTGGTTATATTACAACTCGTTTATGGATAGTTAGGTAGCATTTAACTTTAATAAAGATCTTAAATAAGTAATAAACAACAAATATTTAGGATAAGGGTTACCACACTCATTATTCCCTTACTGTAATGGTTAGAGAAGTAAGATTAGGTGTATGGCTACTTTAGATGAATAACAACAAATAAAAGGTAAGAATCCTTTATTTTACGCTGGTGTAGTTTTCATATGCCTAACCCGCCAGAAGCTTTACAACAAAAGTAATATGTGCTCTTTTGTTAATATTACTTGCAAATAGGAACATAATTTTTAAGAACAATCATCAAAATAATAGTAATAATAATAATTATTATTGTATAGATTTGGAGTGTACAGACATTACTCTTGTACAATTAAATATATGTATATATGTTTTGTTGATTTAGATTTCAGACTTGTGGGTTGACAGGGTACAATGGCTGGGTGAACTAGGAGGTTGTGGTGGCTGTTCAACTATTGATTTCGTTTTTGAGGACACTCAACATTCTCAGGTATTTCCTTCAGATTTTACTCACCAGGCCTTAGCTGGTGAAAATTTATTACCGAAATGGAAAGACAGACTTCAAGAATAAAACAATTTACCTGAAAATATGTATGATAAATTATGCTGTTAATTGTTTTGTTTTTTTTAAATTATCATAATTATATGACAATATAAAATTAAGTGTAATTGTTTAGGAATGGATTATAGAATTTTTCAGTATTGTAATTTGATTAAATTGTTAAAACCATTCACCTTTCCAGTTATGAAAAAAAAAAAAAAAAAAAAAAAAAGCATCGAATTAATTTAAATTGTAAATATTTATTTTTGAATTGGTTTCAGACTATTCGTAGTTTCCATTGTTTTCATATTTTATCTATTTAGTTGAATATTTGTAATTTTTAACTATTAAAATTGTATTTTTTTTTAATTTCCGAAATATAATGTTATTCCGAACTGTCGTCATTTATTCAGAAACAATAGCCATAAAAACATATGTTTGTGACGTCACACCACTTTACTAATTAAGTCAGTTTGGAGTCCATATTGCAACTGGAACTAACCGCTTATACACTTTTGTTCATAGAAGAGGATTTGTTACTATCCTACTATGGATATTAACCCTCTTAAATCTTCGGATTAGGCTCAAAATTTATAAATTTTAAGTTGTCGCGATGTTTTTGCCGATCTGCGATATTTTTCAAGCCCAAATAACAAAAAAGTGTCTTCATACTGTTGCGGTCCATTTGTACAAGAAGTTGAATCGGATATTTATACGGATAAGGCGCAACACGTTTTCCGATCATGAAAAAGGTACAAGTGTAAATGAAAACTGTATAAATACATATTTAATTATATACATATGTAAGCATTGTGTTTCAGGTAAAACGTACTAGTATTGTTTCATTGAAGATGAAATAATCATATTATAATTAACTTTTCTTTTATCTTATTTTCATTAAAAAAACCATCTTGTCATTAAAAAAATAATATATTTTTTATGATTTATTATTCATACTACATACTATATGTTCCGAACCCTTTTTATCGAGCTAAACTAGGGGACTTGGATGGAGGTGTGTGCAGATAATTGCAGGCAATAAGTTCATTTTTTCCAAGCAACTCACAATTTATAGACCAAACCATTTTATTTACATATCTATTTATTTTTGTCTTTAATTTTTGCACCCATTAATTTTGTTTTTTAAAACTTTTTATTGATATTTACAACTGTGTGCATATGTACAATAAGGAAATTTGAGGAAATTATTACAATGACTTGTCAATAACATGTGAAGAACCACTCACTAATAGAAGAAGACTACTTTCCCCCTAAGAATAACATATGATTATAGTACATAGGACAATCGTCTGGCTATGATAATTAATTATAATAAATAATAATAACAGATAATAATAAAAATTGATTAATAATTAAATTATGAGTTACAAAATAACTGAGACATCTTGTAAAAGGATACATCTTATTTATGTATACTATTATAATGTATCTTACATTAATATTCACGTTTTACATTAGCTCGGAAGATTAATGTAAAGAAATAAATGATGTTTAAAGGAAGTAAGAGTGGAGCATTTTCGAATTGAGATGGGCAATAAATTCCATAAAGAGGAAGCACTGATAATAAAGGATTTCTCGAAGGATGCAGTTCGATGCGCCAGAGTGTATAGGTTTATGGGTTGGGTTCTAGTATTTAAGAGGTGAATGGAGGAGCGCAGAGTAAGGAGGTCATGGATATAGGTGGGTTTTTTGGTTTTCAAGGTTTGAAATATGAGTGCATCTAGGAAGTATTGACGTCTGAAACTGGGGTAAAGCCACCCAATTTCAGAATACCTGTGAGATATGTGAGAACGTCTGGAAATCCCGAAAATAAATCAAAAAAACAGTCCATTACTCTTTTACATCTCATCTCGAGCTCATCAGTCAGTCCTCCATATACTATGCATTCGTAGTCAAAGTTAGGAATAATGAGTGATGATACTAAAAGTTGTCGAGTATTTAATGGTAATGAATCACGGTAATGTGAAAGTTGCTTAAGAATAAAAATAGATTTACTCGTGATTTGAGAGATATGGTTATTCTAAGTAAGATGTTGATCGGAAGTTATTTCCAGATTTTTACTGGAATTTTGGAAATGAATTGAACGGTTTTTGAGTAAAAGCAACGGATAGTAGGGAAGAGCTTTTAGGTGAGGTTTTGTCCCAATGAGGATAGCCTTTGTTTTCTCTAGATTCAGACTCAATTTATTCTCTAATGCCCAAAGGTTAATGCTGTCTATGTCTTTCTGTAGTATACAAGTCGCCTCTAGCATATTTGAAGGATGAAAGGATAAATATATTTGCAAGTCATCAGCATAAAGATGATATTGGGAGTAGTGGATGTGATTCGGTAAGTCATTAACATAAATAAAAAACAGGGTAGGTGAAAGAGAAGATCCCGGGGGGACTCCTCGCGAGAGTGGTAGTGAACATGAGTGAGGTTTTCCAGGTATAATCACTGTTGGGAAAGTTAGATAAAAAGGAATAAAGCCAGCTTAACGCACTATTAGATATTGAGAGGTTATGGAGTTTGGAGAGGAGGATTGTATGGTCAACAGAATCAAAAGCTTTTGAAAAATCAAAAAGGATCAGGATCGTAATATTCTGTTGTTCTAAGGAGAAGTAAAGGTTTTGAGTAATTTTTACCAAAGCAGACTGCGTGGAGTATCCGGAACGGAATCCTGATTGCAAAGGATTGAGGAGGGTTCTACAGTCAAGAAAGGAGGTGAGTTGGGTATGTGCTAATCTTTCTAATGGCTCAAATAAATTTTATAGGATTGATATAGGTCTAAAGTGGGGAACTGAAGAAGGGGAAGGAAATTTATTCAATGGACGGACAAGGACTTTTTTCCAAGCTGTAGGGAAAATAGAGCTTTGTAAGGTGAAATTATATATGTGGAGAAGGGCAGGTAATATAACAAACAGGAAGGCAGAGTTTTATTATGTTTAAAGGTATTTGATCAAAGCCGTTGTCATTGGTACGAGATTTAAAGACTGAATCAATCAGGTCATTAGGGGAAATATTAAGAAAATAAACGTTATTAGAATTAAAAGGGGTTAGAGGATTAGAATAGGTTAAGGTGTTTACAGGGAGTTCATTAGGGTGGGGGTCAGCAAAGTAGGAATTAAGTTCATCTGGAGTGAATGGATGATTGTTATCAGATGTGGAACTGGGTACTGCAAATTTTCTAAAAATTTTCATATAGATTTAGGGTCAAGAGCTTAGGATAGGATATTTTGAAAATATTGTGCTTTAGCACGGCGTAAAGAAGACTGGGTGAGGTTTCTGAGAAGCTTAAACGATGAATAATCTTCTGAATGTCTAGTACGCCTAAAACGTTTCCTGGAAGCATCTCATCACTTCATCAGATTCCTAATGTCAGGGTTAATCCATGCAGCTGGTAGTCGTCGGATAATTGAAGTTTTGAGAGGGGCAAGATGATTAAGGATAGTATAAAGATTCGATGTGAGGCATTCCACCATTTCGTCAATTGAGGGGGAAGAATATATGGATTCAATGGAATGAGATAGTGAGTCAAGTAGGGGTTCTATTCTATCTGGGGCTATATGGTCTAGATTTCTACAAGATATTTTCTTAGGAATAAGGATAGGAACAGATATGTCAGAAGAGATTTGGATGAGATCGTGGCATGAGAGGACAGGTACTGGATTTTGAGAGAAAGGATAATAGGTTTTTCTGAGAATCAACAATCATAAGGTCAATTAACGTATCTGTGAACTGGGTGTGATGGGTAGGTTGGAAAAGTACTGCAAAAAGATGTAGAGAATACACAAATCCATAAGATACATTTTATCAGAAGAATCTGAGAGTTAGTATTCAAGTCACCAGCTATGATGACATAAGTAAAAGCATAAGTAAAATTAGATGATTTGAATAATGGGTCGAATTTGACCTGAGGAGGGCGATAAACTATGAGGTAAAGGAGGGAAAATGATTCCGAGGAGATTTCAGTGAACATGTATTCAAGGTGTGGAATATCAGGAGAACTGGATTTTAGAAGAATTTTTGCTCTTAGGTTATTGCGAACATATAAACAAACACCTCCACCAGTTCGGTCCGTCCGATCATGACGAAGCGTGTAATCAAATAGATAATAAGCGTGTAATCAGGAATAGATATGGAAGAGGAGGGAATATATGGTTTCAACCAAGTTTCAGAAACTGCAATGATATGGTAGGTGTTATGGATAAAGTAGTCATGAAATTCATGTGCGCTGGGAGGGATTGGGAGTTAACGTGACAGGTCAGTAGTATATTAGAAATAGGAAAGAGGGAGGACAATGTTACTTCGAGAGATAATGGAAATTTTGAATTGGAGCTTATAGGTACAATAATTATCACAGAACCAATAAGGTAGTAAGAACAACGGGAAAACATAAATGCCTCAAACGTTAGGAAATTTGAAACCCATAGATAAGAAAAATAAAAATAATAATATTACATTGTATAGAGATCTAGATATGTAATAATTAACGAAAAAAAATATGGTTTGTCAAATCATTACTAAAACTAAGACGAAAATTTACATAAACTGGTAGAAAAAATGATTTTTTCCGAAAAAAATAAATAAATCGATTGCGATGTAGGCAAAAGTAATGATGAATCCATGAAACAAAAATACAATTAAAAGTAAAAATGAAAAGGAAAGATATAGGGAAATATGTAATATATATCAAATATAATAAACTGTAAGGCTAATACCAATACAAAGACCGATGAAACATGAAGATCGGAGATAATGCTGAATCCGTGAGAAAGACTGGATGGTACTTGCAATCCTGGTAGTCATCCGAGAACATCAAGGTCTTGAGCCTGGTCAATGAAGATCACCGAATGGCCGTCATCTTTCCGGCAGCGCACTCTACCAGCCGCAAACCAGACCTTCAATAAAAATAAAAATAAAATCTATAAATTAAGGTCTCCTGGCCATCTTCTTTTCAGACGCCTTAGTGGATTATCAGGAATAGAATGGGAAGCTAATTGCGAGACTAGTGGATTAGAATGGTTGAGGAGTTGATTATAAAAGGATAGGTATCCTTAGAGGGTTCGTCTAATTGAGCAATGTATGGAACATTAAGGTCTTTATGGGTAATTTTAACGGTGACAAAGTAAGAGCATTATGGATTTTTCGAAGGATTTCGGATTGCAAGGATTGGATTGAGATAAATTAGATGGTTGGGTGGAGCCCCAAAGCTCAACTCCATAGGCCATTAGATTTAATACACCGATTATCTTTTATGTTTAAAGATTTTTTTAGACTTTTATTTAACTTTATTCAGTATCTTTTAACATTAGAAAGAGTGTAAAATAAATAAAAGAACTAAAGTGGCAACTTATAGTCCAATAAATTAGAATAAGCCTCCACGTTTTGTCGTGATACAACGTAAGATGCCTATGCCACATGTAGGTTAATAAATGACGGTTTGTTAAACAAATGATCATACATGGAGATTATTTGAAGCGAAGAGAATTATCAGAAGCATTTTCAATCATATTTGAGTTCGTATAGCGTTAGTATAAAATATAATATTCTATGACCAACTATTTAATATGAGCTGTACTATTAAATTAAAACAAAAAATATTAAATGCACTTCGAAGCAATCAATCATACAAATTTAAATGTACATTAAATAAGACTCGGTAGAAATACGATAATAGTATGTACATAAATAAAAGACTGTCTAAATTAAATAAACAACTCAAACTATTACGTCACTTGATCGATTGAAGGTTAAATAACTGTGTTATTGGAATCATTGGTTAATCATGAATATTTTTAACACTTTCCTTCATCTCACTATTCTCAAATTCAACTGAAATATAAACTTTTTTCCATAAAAAGGAATTAGTTGCCAGAACAAAACAATCATTTCAGCGTGTTTTGGCGAATTCAAACATTCACCATCTTTCATTAAGTCCAATTGACTATTTTTTGAGAATGAATATCGATGTTTTGCACCTGTTTTGGTACCACAAACATGTGCCGTAATTCATGTAATTCTAAGGAACGAAGTCATCTTCAATAAAGTGACAAATTAATCACCTGAGGTACTTATTTGAAAACTAGTTTCGAATGTTAAACTTTTATCATGTTCCAAAAACATTTCAAAACATTAGCACTTTGCTACATAGTTTCTTTATATTATTTTAAAGACAGAAATCAGTATATGTTGAAACTCACTTACAGAGCCAATACGAAAAGGGCTTCTGAAAGATATCTTTGACTTATGAAAGGACCTAGAGTAGACTGAAGGTACAGAGGCGAAAGGACAAAGTAGATAGGTGGGTTATCCATACCTCATATCAGGAGGGTTTCATTTTGCCTCCTTAGTAAGTATCAATATGTTTGATTTCTTGTCTTACAGTTTAACTAAAAAAATCATATATACAGGGTGTCCCGAATTTAAATGGCAAAACTTCAATTTATTTATATTTATATTTATGTTATGTTCTTTTTAATGTAAATATTGCTCAAAATGTTGTCCTCTTGCACCAATGCAAGCATTACATCTAGCACTCACTTGATAAATTGCAACTAAACATTGTTCTGATGATATTTGGTGCACTGCATTTATGATTCGGTGTCTTAATTGTTCTCTTGAGTTGATTGACACCGAATAAACTTTCTGCTTCAAGGTTCCCCATACAAAGAAATCCATGGGTGTCATATCAGGTGATCTGGGTGGCCAAGGTACTACTCGTTGTGGATAATTTATATCCAGCCAAGCTCGAGCAACTCTGCTATAATGAGCTGGACATCCATCGAGTAGGAACCACATTTCAATCCGCTGCTGTAAGGGAATGTCATCTAAATAATTAGAAAAGTCGTTCTCCAAAAAATGTGTAAATGTTATGTATACCATTCGATCTTCCAGGTAAAAAATATGGTCCCACCAGTAATCCGTTCCAAATTCCAAGCCAAACGTTAATTGCAAATTCATGCTGAAACCTATTCTCTCTAATAGCTGTGGGATTTTCAAGAGCCCAAACATAATAATTTCTTTGATTAACAATTCCTCCTCTTGTAAAGGTAGCTTCATCGGTCCATATAATTTTTAATGGAAATAAATTATCATCGCGAAACCAGTTACTAAAATTCAATCTCTTGATATAATCTTGAGGTAATAAATTCTGAACTTTTTGAAGATGGTATGGGTAGCGATTATCACCTTTCATAGTTCGCCATATTGCTTGCCGTGATATTGCCAATGCAGCAGATGCTCTTCGGATGCCAGTCTCAGGATTGTTATCGAAGTGGCGTTGGACACAATTTCTTCTCCGATAATCTGCTATTATTGCTGCCTGAAATTGGTCGCCTTCATTACGTATTAAGAAAGACCCAGTCTCTCGTAGTCTATTAAAAGTTAACGAAAAGACTCGTCGATTAGGCACTCTTCTATTTGGAAATCGGCGCGCATACTCCCGTACCGCTTCTAAAGCATTACTGTTACAGAAACCATACTCAAAAATCATATCAGCGTATTCAACATTAGAAAATGTATGCGGCATTGTGGCTGATGCTATTCACACAAAAATATCTGAGTAACTGACAGAAGACTGATTTAGGAATTATAATCCTAGAAGGAAGCCAAAATGTAAACAAATAAAAGAATGTAAAGGATAACATTAAGTGTTTACATATCTCACTACCTAGCCTGACGAACTTTGAAAGGTGATAATCGCTACCTGTAACATTTTTGTTTATTTCTTTTTTTGCGATTTTCTCTAAAACTAAGCAAATACGAGCAAATCTGTAAAGGACTATTTGTCTTAGTTTTTCGGTCCCCTATAAGTTCCTGAAGTTTTGCTATTTAAATTCGGGACACCCTGTATAATCTATGTAGCCAAGTGTTGGTGTTTTGAAATGTTTTTTGAACTGATGAATGTTTCAACATTAGAAACTAGTTTTAAAATAAAAATAATCCAATTAAAGTGGAAAATAATCCATCAATCCTAATTTCATACATGAAGGCATGCAACTTATCTATATAATGCAATTATTGCCTATGATTCTTGAGATCTTCTTCATTGATGGTTCTACAACTCGTGGATAGTCAAGACCTACCATAGTTCAAACGCCAGTCTTCTCTCAGTAGCGCTGGCGCCTTCCAGTTCTAGTTCCAAGGATATCTCGGGTATCCGCCTACGCTCTTAAATCTGCCCACCCAAATCTAGTTTTGCCTATCCATATTTTTGTGTAAATTTGCTCTTACATTATAAATATCAATATATCTTCTATTGGCTCCAGTCTGTATAAATCTGCCCATCCTTATAACCCTTCCATCATAAGCATATAGCTCCTGTGGCTCATTGCTAGTTCTTATTCCCTACTCCTGGTTGATATTGATTATTAGGCCATATATACTTCTTAAATATGAGGCTCAAATCGAAGGTTTGCTTCTGGGGCACTTGATGTGCCCAGCGAACCGTGTGTCAGGTCTGATTGGGATTATGTGCCTTTGAAGGTTAAAATAGACTAAGATAAGCCTTATTTTTAAATTTGTGTCATTATATTTACCTCAAAGCCAAGTTATAAGAATTCGGAGACACATTTAATCTTAATGTGTTACTGCAAGTTCTTACTGTAAATCTTGTGATTATTTGAAGTTATAGATAAACATGTTTACATATGCTTACAATACTTTTTCATCTGAAATAACAATAATTCGGTTCTTTAATTCTACAAAGCTGATGGACCCTTCAAAGAAATGTGGGAGGGAGATATTATTAGGAAGATTATTGAAGCTGTCTTTGAACTAGATTTATGTAATTTTCCTTCGACTCCTGAAAAGAGTAGCCTAATAAGGCTATCTCAGTTTTCACCTTCATAATGATGGTAGATCTTATAGCCTAAAGGTTATCAGACCTTAGACCAGTATTCCCTGAAGATAGGCTTACTCGTCTGGATGGAGTCGTAAAACCTTGGTTTTTGGGTACATCGCTATCAACTTCTCCTCTGTTTTAAAAAGGAATGAGTTTAGACCGATAGTTTTAAAATATGTACGTCCCAATACTTAGTTATTTCACACTTAAGGTCTAACTGGGCACTTAGTAAAGAATCAAAGATCATTGGCACAGGGTTCAGTAATGTTGAACATGATCCAAACTGTTTTTTTCTTGCTTTAGCTAGTCTCCGTACTATGTTTGTTATACATTTTCTAGGGATGTGACGATTCCAAAAGTCGATTCTCGGTTCCATCGATTCTTGAGAAAAGAATCGGTATCGAGAATCGATGATCCAAAGTCGATTCCTAGGAACCGATCGATACCGCTGACGTTTGCAATAGGTTTAGGATATCTAATTTTGTTATTATTATACATCAATTCTTCTCTAGATGACCAAGCCTCCTTTGTTCAGAATTAAAATCAAATACCATGCGATTGCAAGGCTAAACTTCAGTTTGTTGAAACTATTTATTCGTTATTGGAACATGAAGAAATGAGATTACAATCTTTAATCAAAGAAATTATGCCACTCCGACAATAATACCATTTTATTATAACCTTTTATTATTCCCTAGGGACGATATGTCCAAGTATAAATGTTATTTTTAGTTTTTTACCTGTAAATATTAGTTTTCGAACCCTAATACTAATAACAAATCCAGTTCAGCTACAATGTATGTACAATGTACAAAAGTTTACTAAAATTTTCAGTTACTTAATCAATAAATGAAACCTTAGAACGTTTATCATCGTGCATAAGAATTTTTGAATTGAATTATATTAATATCTAATTATAATTGATAATATATTTTATTAGTTTTGGATTATAAATGCTACCAGCAGTTTAATGATTTTTTTCGGTAATTATTATCTTCCTTTGGTCGATATATTTTTTATTATTTTAGGATTAAGTTTTGAAATAGCAATTTATTTTTATACTTAGGTATCTGTATCCAGAATCGAGAATCGATTTCTTGGTATCGGTATCGATATCGAAAATCGAAAAATGTTGGTACCGACACATCACTGACATTTTCCGTTTTCATTTTTTGAAAATTTAAAAGAATATTTAATAATAAAAGAAAATTTGAACTATAAAAATATAAATTAAAGTAATTATTTGAAAATCGTGCATCATTTATTGCTTAAATACTGTTGTTTAAGAGTCATATTATTGGAAAAAATATGAAACAATTTTATACCTTAAACTGCTAAAAGGTATAATGGAAATATATTTTCAAGACCTCGTAAAGATTTTATCACTGAATTTCGTTAACTGATATGAAAATAAACCATTATCATTAAAGACAAGGCTAACCTTCCTGCACTTTAATAGAACATGCCACCTGGATTAGAAAGAGCCACCATTATCTCAATTAAATTAAAAAGGTGCTGCATGAGAGACCTATGTGAATAAAAGAAAGTAAAACAAAGCAATGGAAGGGGTTCCACTGGGATTAACTCTCCTAGTCCCTAACATGGCTTTTTGTTTTATGTATATTCTTATTTCAGCACATCTGCTGATTACCATTTTTGTATTTGACATGTGATGGATTAAAAATATAATTGTTAAAAAACAATTAATAATAATTTTACAGTCAAATAAATCAAAACAAAAAAAAAAAAAAAAAGAAGCATGCAGTGTGATAAAAAAAAAAATTTATATATTTTTAATCAGTACCAAAACCTAAAACTGTTTTAATTAAACTAAAATTAAAATTATTAAAACTTCAATTTAAAAATTTTAAAAACTATTTAATAAAATTTTACAATTGATACGATAGATGAAAGATAACCTTAGGTATCTTTTCTTATTCTATGAAAAATCTCCAAAGATATCATTTTCACATAGACATAAAAAATAGAGCATTTTATTATTATTATTTTTTTTAATAAGTTAAAAGTTTTTTTTTTTATTCGGTGTTGAAACTATCAAGTTTTGAATATGTATATTTTTTTATTTTTTACATGTATTAATGGATTACAAAATGTGCAATGTAATTGAGATCATGGTGGCTGTGGCTATACTGGATGGTCAGACTGTAAAAGTAGATTACACTTGCCTTTATTTTATGTGTTCAGTTATTTCATAGTAGCTAGTAAAAATGTAAGTAAACTCAATGCATTATTTATCTATAGTAAAACCATTAAAGATTTATGGAACATTTTAAAATCATTATCATTATCATATTTTTTTTTATTTATTTTTTTTATGGCAGTGAAACTGTTTCATAACTTTTCCAATACTATTTTACAAGAATAACAGTATTGAAATAATAACAAGAAATGAAATTGAATTATAATAAATGACTTTTTAATTTTTTATCTAAGTGGTCAGTGAACATGATTACAAAGGAAGGTTAATGCCATTGTTTTTTTTTTTGGTTTCGCACATGTTTTTCATAAATGTAATTAACATAGATTAATAAGAAATCAAAATGAAATTATTATCATTGTAGCTTTACATTAATAGTTTGCTATGAACTAAGAAAAGTTTAGCGAATTAGCTTCAAATCACCGGTAGAGTTCACTTGTGTGCACTGTTTTGTTTTTAAGCAGGTTTATGCATAAAATTGAAAACTTTTACTTCATTAGACTCAATTAACACAGTCTGCAAATTTGTTTATGGCAGATGCATAGGTTTAAAAATCAATAAAGTGGATGATTCGTTACACTTTCCATACTCTAGGTTTGAAAACTATTCATACAATTTTGCTATAATAATAAATAAAAAATCAATATTTTTCAACTGTGTCACAATTAATTATAGTTTGCACGGACCAATGCCGACATTATTACTGAATGACGTTTTCGAAAACGTTCATCTTCAAAGAAATTTTTGTATCTTTGGAATTTTTATTCATCAATGAAATTATTACTGATTTATATCTTCCGACCGAACAAAATATTGTAAGTCACATATTCGGTTTGTATGCCCTTTATAAGTAATTTATTTGTACTTTCAGTACATGGAAAGCAAGGCAAATGTCAAATCGGAAGAAAAATGAACCCTTGTTTCTTTTTACTTGAGTTAGGCATGACGGTAAAGCAGGATCAATGAAATTAGGGTCGGTGAAGTATTCGCCTCTTTAAACGGATTTTTTTTTCATTCGCAGACTAGTTTCGAATGTCAAACATTGATCAGAAGTTCTAAAAATGTACAAATAATTTCAAAACATCAACACTTGTTACATAGATAATATATATTAAATTAAAAAAAAAATTAAGACAAGGCAGAAAAGGGTCGGATAGAGATAGATTGTCTTTTAAGTTTTCTCTATGACTGGTTGGTTTTTCTAATAATTTTTTTTCCTAATGGAAAAAAAAATTGAACAGGGACTATTGGAAATATTTATCTGGCCATCTCTAGGATCAACCAAACCGTTCTTAAACCGGTCGTATTGTATGGGATCAAAACGAAGGATGAAGGCATACTAAATAGATGTGAGAGAAAAATTTTGAGGGAGATATATGGCCCTGCGAAAGATGGTGGATAAGAGACCTGTACAAAGCTCCAGATTTTGTAGCAACAATTAAGCAAAGACGATTAAGACGGCTAAGCCATGTTCATAGAATGAGCACCCACAGAATGCCAAAAATCATGTTGAATGGGCATACCGAAGGTGGCAAGAGAGAGAGAGAGAGGAAGACCCAGGACCTAAAGACCATTGGTGTGAGGTATTGGAAGAGAGCAGCTGGTGACTGGAATAAATGGAGGGGAATTGTGGAAGAGGCAAAGGTTCTGCAAGGACCGTAGTGCCATTGTTGTTGTATTTTTAATGAAGATTGTGAGGTCTGCAAACATATTGTTCATTAAACATTGTCCCTCCACCGGCCAATGTTCTAGTTTCTGTACTCTTTTGTTTACTACAGCACTATAGTGAGTGAGTAGTCTGCATTCATGTGAGGTGTAGAATTACAAACCTAGCCTAGTCCATTTTTAGACTTTTTCATAGTTGGTCGATGAAAGTCGTTCATTGGTGTTATCAAAGAGGATATTTTTCTATGGCCGTTTTCAATGCTATTTAAGTACTTTTGAGAGAAAACTTTCCATCAAAACATAATCCAGTAGAAAAACTGTATATATATAACATATATATAAAAAAATCTGGGCAAATTAGACTTGGCTGGTTTTGTTTTTCTAGTTCTAATTCTACGCCTCATATATATCTTGGTGTATTTTCTTTTTGTGTGAATTTACAAGGACATAAGAATGAATCTCTTATTTTAAGTCGATGAAAATAACGATTCACTGCCGCAAGCCAGAAGTCATTCCTTGGTTTTTATATAAGTCCGCAACAACTGACAGATATAAGCATCTGAGTTATCTGAGTTATGACTTTAATTTTTGAGAGAATTATTATTTAATTCCAAGATTACTTAATTTATCATATTGATTGATAGGAAATCTTGTTAGAGCTGCTTTTCTAATAGTTTACTTTTAAAAATAAACCAGGTATCCTTTTTATAGAAACTGGCTTTGACCAAGTTGGGAATCTCGACCTAAGTTGATTAACGGTTGATATAATTGTTTCTAAAGCAGATAACGAAACGTCAAAGAAAAATCTCTGCAAAATAAACATTCTTAGTAATTTTTTCTAACAATTTTAAGATGTGAGTGAATTTTATTAAATTTGAAAATATATATTTTATTAGTTATATTTTTATTAGGTTCAACAAAAACTAGATAGAATAAATAATTCGTAAATATATTTCTTCTTAACAGAAGTTTTGGATGTTTAACAGTAAATTAGTTGTAAAGAAGATGTAGGTAGTTGGAGTGCACAGTCATAGGTACTCAATTAAAATATAAATTTTAATTTATTATAGCTATAATGTAAGCCTTCAATAATATCGATTTTTTCATAGATTATTCACCTATTAAATTATTAATATTTTTTTTATTTTTAAATTTAATTGTTATGAGTGGTTTATGCTAACATTCATTTTCCCCTGCTTTTACATATTAATACTATTTCTATATTACTGCCCCAATCTTAATCATTCCTTTATTGTCATGTATTATCTAATTGTTATACTTTATATATTTACTCATCAACTATATACGATTGTCTTTTGTAGTAAAATATGTTTTATCTTTGTAAAAACAAAATATTTAATTTATTTATTTCTGTTTTTTTTTTTTTTTTTTTTTAAGCTTGTAATTATTTTTATTAATTTCATATTGTCTTTCTTTTTTAAATTCACTCCCTTTTTTTGTCACATCTTTTGTTTGTTTTTCTTCTAGCCCTGATGAAGGCTTCGTCGGCACATTAAATAAAAATTTATATTTTATTTGTGTATCCTTGCTAGATAGTAGCACACCCTTACTATCTTCCACAGTCAACAAATACCTCATCTAAATTAGGTGTATATTTTCAGAGAGAATAGTCAATTTCCATAAAACGATACTTAATTTAAAATAATGTTTTATTTAATTAAAAATTCCTATTATCGCATCTACTGATTCCACTTAAATTCTACACATCTCAGTTGAATGTATTCGGACATGTGGGGAGAACGAGGTAATTATAAACGATATTTAGCCGTATGTTCCTGCAACGGTTTTATATAGCATATTTTGTGTACACAATCTAAGATTTTGAGTAGATACAACAATGGTAGAAAGAAGAGGATGGTATAGGATTTGATGTGATCTATACATCTTTGTTTAACTACCTCAATGATAGTTGGCAGGGACCCAGGGATGGAGGTGTTATTAATAGTATAAGAAGGAGAACTCTGTGTCTGTGTGTGTGTGCGTGCGTGAGTGAATGTGTGTGCGTGTGTCTCTACTTCGTAGGATCGTTATTCAGCTTCACGCCAGTTTTAAACCAAGCCTTTCAGCTTATAAAAAGTCGAAAAATTATTTTTTATTTGTTCACAATAATTAACATATTTTTGCTCAATTTTTATTGAAGTCGTGAGCGAATAAAAAAGTAAAAGTAATTAAAGGAAACAGTAATTTAATTCTAGTGAGTAGATATGAGGCATGTATTTCCAAAACTAGCCAATTACAATTTCCAGAATTTTTTACTAGATTATCTTTAGGTAAAATGTTTTCTCCCAAAAGTAGTTAAATCACATATAAAACGGCCATACAAAAAAATAAAGCCCCTTTCTAATCCAACCAGGCCTTTACATTTATCGAGCAGCTGTGAAAAAAATTCAGAAATGGACTCTGATTTTGGAATTCTACGCCTCATTCATCGATAATACTTCTACTGTCTTGACATTATTCCAATATATTTAATATTTATTAGATCTAAAGAAAAGTTTATTCTACTAGAGTGTAATTTGAAATTAAATATGTTAATGAAAAATATAGCTGAAAAAGCTTTTGACAAAAAATAGACTGAATTCAAAAGCTTTTTTTCGATGTCAATATTTTTTTTGTTTTCCATTTTTTCTTAGACTTTTTTTTTACTTTTTACGAAACCCTTTGGTAGTGGCTGGAATACAACGTCATCTTTGGTTATCCAACATTCACCATTCAATGATTCATTTTTTATATTTTTCAGTTTGTCTAGTCATATGATTCCACCAATTCATCAAAAAAAAAAAAAAAAATTGATCGATAATTTTTTTTTTTAAATACACTTTTTCAGCAATAATCCTCAAAATTTTCTTTTATTATCCACTCAACAAAGTTACATGTTTCGGGGTACTATCCCATCTTGATACTACTTTTCTTCACAGTGTTAACACAATAAGTCAGAACATAACACTGTGAAGAAAAATAGTCTGAAAATAGGATAGTATCCCGAATCATGTAACTTTAAGTGTATAATAAATGAATGCTGAAAATGTGTATCTTAAAATATACTATATACTCCTTTATTACAGAATTTAAAAAAATAGTCAGTAATTTTTGTTCGTACTGAAAACAATAATGTTATTTTTTAGGGTTAAAGAGAACATGTTATAACTATAAGTATTTTTAGATTAATTTACTATTACTTTAGTTTTATCCACAAATGATCATATACTGAGAAATGATTGAAATAAAAACGGAAAAAACATGATCAGCATTTTTCTAGATAGATTTTATATATGTGTATATCAACATTCTACTTTGTCGACCTTTCGTAAATATTTCCACAACTCTCTTATGTATAATCGGGAAATACGTCTTATGTACAAATTATTTTAAACAATGTTTGCTTTTTAATTTTGGCTTTATTAACGTTTCGATCTCTCACTCAAATGAGATGCTCTTCAGAATAAGATAGACAGCCCGAAACCCCAGGCCAGTAAGTCCACCGACTGGAGCAGTAAGTACTCGCTAGTAGCTCAGACACGCTTTTTTTTGTTTTTCATTCTTAATTGCAATGAAATAGAAAAAACACAAAAAACAAAATGGAACATGATAAAACTTTTTAAAATTTGTAAGCTAGAGGTTTATGTTTTCTTTTATTTCGTTTTTCGATTTCCTTCACTATTTTCCATTATTATACAATACTACAGAACTGATTTTATAACTGTTTGTAAATATTCTGGCTGAGGAGCGAAATCAGGATGACCTAATGCTTTCTGTAGCAACTGGATGTACCAATCAGAGAGCTTCCTCGACTTTCATACTACCTACTTTCGCAAGAGGTATTTCGCATATTCGCGATTCATTCACAAGAAATTTATACGTAAGTTATCTAAATACAGGACTATATATTATGATAATGATGATGTCGAATCAACATTCTAATTACAATATTTTTTATTATTATTTATTAATTACAGGTTCTAGTGATAATAGAAAATTTAGGATTGATTTCATTAATTTGCTCCATATTGTTAGAATAAATTTACTTAAACTTCCACTTTAATCAGCCTTTTCCACTCATATCAACCTAGCACTTTTGCTTTCCAATTTTCTTCATGTAGTTCGTTCACGACTTTTTTAATTCTATCAATCTGCTTTTATCCCTCCCTCGATATCTGTTGCTAACTACTGTGGCATTCATCACTGTTTAGAAGTCTCCTGCTGGATTGCTTCGAGCTATATCCCCTTCTCACCTTAGTGTAAGGAGTTATCGGCTGTCCAGTATTTCTTTGTTCCATATCCTAATCATCCTTTTATATCTCTCGATTATACTTTATAGAATGCATGTCAAACTCAAGCCTTTCGGCATTTTATCAGAACTGACTTTCTTCTTCTTCTTCTTCTTTACCATATTCTCCTTTGCCGCTTTGCAGTGTGAAGAGTCTGATTTTAGAACCTGTCCCTTTTACTACTGCATCAGTTGGCTGTGTTCAGTCCATACATCTCTTGTCAAATGCTTCCTTGACTGCAGCATTCCAGGTGTTTCTGGGCCTTCCTCTTGGTAGCCTTCCGTCCATCTTTGATAAATATTTTTGGCCATTCGATCCTCCTTCATTGTTTTTATATGATCATACCACCGAATCCTGTTTTATTCGGCTAGTTTGACCCCCATTGTGTTGTGGCTTTTTTGGTCTTCTTACCCTCTACTCTCCTCTCTCAAGTACCTCATTTGCATTGTTGGGAGATGGCTTTTTAATAACGTGCTCAGTAATAACAGAATAGGATTCACCGCCATATGTCAGTATAGGGATGTGTTCTTATATACTGCTTCCTTTACATTTTTGTCACTTCTTTCCCTGAAAACCTGCCTTAACTAAATGGAAGCATTTACCGGCCAGATTCATTCTTTCTCAAATTTCCCCATTTCCCTGACCCGCTTCAGCACCACACCACTCGTTCTCTGTGTTTATCTCTATATTTCGCAACCGTAATTCTTTCTGCAGAATTCGGATGTTATATTGGAGATTTCCGCCATTATTACTGAATACGATGATGTCCGCAAACGCCGGGAGCATAAGATAAACAGGTCTCAAGTCCTTGTTGCCCAACTTATAAGGCCTCATTTTTATCTTAGCCCTCTTCAAGGCAAAGTTGAGTAGAATTGAGAACAATAGCTGGCTTAAACTGCATTCCTGTCTCATTGCTTGGTTGCTCTGGAATTGTTTGATTATTGGTTATCTTAAAGTTTCATTCTTTTTTCATAGAAACTAAGTAAGACACTATTAAGACTTGATTCCACCTCCTGTGTTTTCGGGATGTCCGTCTTCCAATGTTGGATACTTCATTGAGGTCCACAAAATAGGAATTCTTTTCTGCTTTCCAAGATCTTTTTAGAGATCTGCCTCTTACGAATATCAAATCTTGTGTACTTCTTTGTGGCCCAAAACCATATTGTTACTCTTCTAGACACTACTGGATATCTCATCTTAAGCGCTTTTCTAAGATTTTAGAGTACACCTTTCGTGTTACACTACACGACATTTAACAGAAAGGGACCGATCCTTATTTAAAATCTTAAATATTTTGGTTCTTTTTCTTGAAATAGAAACGTCGTATTATATTTCAAACAATTTTTCCATTAAAATACCTGAACCAAGAGATGGTTCTTTTCTGTTGAAAATAGTAAGCACTAATCCTATCCAAAACCACCTCTAACACATTTTTGCATATTTTGTGGATTGGTTCCCTTCTGCTAAATGCCGTCCAAGTATGAGATGTTCCTTTCTTGTGTATAGGAATTATACCAGGTATGCAAGTTTAAAATGTCGTTTTAATTCCAATAGAATGCGCTCTTAGCCTATTGAAGGATTTGCTTATCTCTAAACGCTATTTTGTTTGTTAGTCATTTGTTTACAAAAGTCAGTTTTTTTTAAGTCGTTTACGTGGACGTATCATCGCTTGGTTGGGAACACCTTTCTTTGGTGTTAAAAATGTCTAATTTTAAGCCAAATAAAGAGCATTTGCGGCATGTCATGATTTTCTTATTTAATCAAAAGAAAAAGGCATCTGAATGTCATCGAATTCTTGTTGAGACTTATGGCGATGTTGCTCCAACCGTCAGGACATGTGAACGTTGGTTTCAAAGTTTCAAACGTGGTGATTTTGATGTTACTGATCAAAAACGAGAAAATCGACCAAAAAAGTTTGAGGACATCGAATTGCAATCTTTATTAGACGAAGACAATACCCAAACCCAACAAATGATGGCAGAACAGTTGAATGTCACTAGGCAAGCCATTTCCGATCGCCTGAGAGCTATGGGAAAGATTCAAAAGGTTGAAAAATGGGTTCCACATGAATTGGACGAACAACAGATGAAAAAAAAAACGAAAAACTGTGTGCGAAATGCTGCTTTTACGCCACGAAAGAAAGGGTTTTTTGCATCGAGTTGTAACTGGCGATGAAAAATGGATTTATTTTCAGAATCCCAAACAAAAAAAAATCATGGGTAACGCCAGGACAACCATCCACATCGAGTGCAAGACTGGATCGTTTTGGGAAGAAGACAATGCTGTGTGTGTGGTGGGATCAGAAGGGAGTAGTCTACTACGAGCTTCCCAACCCGGCGAAACAGTCAATACCGAGCGCTACCGACAACAAATGATCAATTTGAGTCACGCATTGATCGAAAAACGCCCAGAATGGGCTCACAGGCACGCCAAAGTCATTCTTCAGCATGATAACGCTCCTGCACATTCAGCCAGATTGACTAAGGAAACGATTTCTTCGCTTGGTTGGGAACTCCTACCCCACCCGCCGTATTCACCTGACCTGGCGCCTTCTGATTATCACCTCTTCTCATCGATGGGACACTCATTGGCGGAGCAACACTTCAACAATTTCGAAAACGTACGAAAATGGCTCGATGAATGGATTTCAAATAAAGATGAAGCATTCTTTTGGAATGGTATCCATATATTGCCCGAGAGATGGACAAAATGTGTAGAAAGCGAGGGTCAGTACTTTGAATAAAATATATTATACTTTTTTTTAAATTACTGTGTATATATTTTAAGAAATAAACGACATTTTAAACTTGCATACCTGGTAACTGATGTTTCCCAATCTTGGTAAATGGCTTTTATTTTCCACATTAAGTTTTAAAGGAGTTGAAATATTTCAATTCCTTATGTTCTCATATTCTTCATAATTACAGGAGTGATGCCTTATTGTTTGTTCATTTTCAGGGTATCTCTTTTATTTTCTTTTATAAGTGTTTTAAGTCTTCGACAGGGTATAAACTGTTTTTAGGATCGTATTATATTTCTCTCATTCTGCCATATAGAATTCTGAAAAGTAATCTACCCATCTATTCGTTATATCTTTTCTAATCGAACTGGCTTTAGAGTAAACTTTTTTTTTTTTTTGAGCATCTAAGGCAGTAGATATGTTAAATTTTAAATATATTTTAAGTATATGACAACATATTATGGTATCATTCTGCTATTTCCAATGACCTACCTTTAAATCGATTGGAACTAAATATGTTTACAAATGAAGGTTATTGCTAGTGTATTTCGAAATAGTAATTTGAACAATAAGAAAATCATTGCTAGTAATAGAAATCGATTACAGTTTTAGGAAAGAAGAGGTGCCCATAGCGATCTGGTGTTCTGAATCTATTACTTTTGTTCTTTTGTTTATTGGGGCTTAACTTCCTTATGTACATGGCAGGAAGAACGGGCTATCCTACAGGTCACCAATCTATTCCAGCCGGGGTTTTTGAAGTTTTATCCGGTTTTACATATTCAACAGAGAGTGAGAAGGTGATTGATTTTCCTGTCGTTTGGTTGAACTTCGTCATTTAGTTGCGGGAAGATTTAAACCACTTCCTTGCGAATTGCATCCATCCATTTTTGGGCAATATTTATAAGTGCTATGTTGAACACGAAAATAAAAATACCAAATCCTGGTCTCAGATTTTTTTATTTATTGAACAAGGAATCAACATTTGAAATCATCTGGGCATAAAAAATAATTAACAAATTAACAAATAACGCTTGGTATTGGCAAGCGGGGGGAAGTTGATTCCCCTGTAGTTAGCACATGCATACATACAAACCCCTCCCTAGGATAACATATGTTGGGCCAATATTCCAAGTCTCTGGCTTTTCAAATTTTTGACATTTTAGATCCTTAACATGGTCGATATATATATATATATATATATATATATATATATATATATATATATATATATATATATATATATATATATATATATATTTATAGATATATTGATACTGGAATAATCCAAATATATTATGTCTTTGTAAAGACCACGAATAAAAAAGAAGTATTTTTAAATTAGGGCTGTAAATTCCAGATTATTTCTAAAACCTGGCGGTTGAGCGAGTATTCCGGCCAATCTTCACCTTTCACAACCGTTGTCCCGGTAACATTACATCCTTACCTAAGTACTGACCCAAGACCCTTCATGGCTTGTAGTGGTAAAGGTTTTTATAATATATACAGGGTATGCACCTCTTAGTGTAAAAAAAAAAAAAAAAAAAAAAAAATTGGTTGAAACTTTATCAAAAACGTAGAAAAATGCCTCAGACCTCACCTTTCTATTCCAATCCGTTGCAGATACACGATTGCAGACTTTTTAGAGGAAACCACGTTTTTTACCATAGAAGCTGTATTATCTCCATTTTGTTTAAATATTTTTCAAACTTCGACGGATTTAACATTAAATTTTCTATAAGAGCAGAGTAAATGCAATCTTGAATTTTACAAACTTGTGACCTAAAGAACAGCTTGATCTTTACCTTATTTAGGGAAGTTACAATGTCTTAAATTATTTCAACGCTCACCGTTTTTCGAAAAAATAAACTATCCACAAAACTGCATATCTCACAAAAACTTGCAAATTTATTCAGCTTTCGAATGATGCATAAAAAGTAATTATTCTGTTTCGATTTAATGGAGAAATTTACTTTTAAAATAAAAAAAACAAAACATGGAGCTCTCATTTTGAATAAAAATCAGTTACTTGTGTAAATAAAAGATTGTGACAATCCCTTAATGAAAATGTGCATTTTAAACATAACAAACTCTTCATTGGAATAAAAAGCAAACAAAAACATTATTGTTTAATAGAAAATTAAGGAAAACTGTCAATAAAGCATTCCCTTGCGTGACGCTAAGTCTGTCACTGTCCAGGACCACCATCCGTATACAGCCAGTGACACCTGCATATCTGGCGTGGACCTAGAGGCAGGCAAAAAAAAAAAAGCTGCAAAAATTAAATATGGTTGTTTCAACAGAACTGAGGCGGTGTCACGGTGAGATGCTAGGCAGAAACGATGGGTGTCCTCCCTGTTTTCGCCGGAAACAGTTATAATTAGCGAAGCCCAAGTGACCCTAGGAGAACTTAACGAACAAACGTCTTTGACCTGACTAATTTTTCAACCAACCTTGCCTCTCAATTTTTCATTTACCCTAATTACTTATTTAATAATTATTTACTACCCCTGTACTCCTATCTAATATTTTGTGATTATAGAATTTTATTAATTTTTTATGTATCTACCACAAAATCTGGCTAGAGTTTTTCCACCATGTAAAACTTAGCTGTTACTTGTCATTCTGGTTCATTTTTTTGTGTTATTTTACACAGCAAATGTTATATCATGTATTAGTTTTCCTTTTACCCTCATTTTCTCTTTACTGTTGATTAATATATTAATAGGTTACTTCTAGTATTCCTCTTACTCTATGATGTTTATAATATTTTTAATAGTTTACTCATGGACCATCTTCAACTATATCTTATGTATTTATTATTTCACGGATGAATATCAGGAATGTGAATCCCTGCAAACAATCTAGAGAATCTATAGTTTTGCTTTTTCTGTATCCAGATTCTTTATTTTTTTTTGTTTTGTTTTCTCCTATTTTTTTTAACAACAACGTGTCGGTTTATATTATTTTGTTTAGTCTGTTTTTTAGTCTTATATTTTCATTTCTGATTATATTATAAAAATATAATCTCCTATTTGGTCAAACACCTTCTTAAGCATTGTTACTACCGTCTCTCTATAGATGATATCAACAATGTGAATCCAGAAAAATCTCGAGGGCTAATCTTTCCACAATGTTTTCCCCACTTTCCCAGGCCACCAATCATGTACATCCTTGCTACCAACTCCTTATACGTCCACCCCAGCAATTGAGTAATATCCTAATATCCTGTCACATCAACGCTCGTTCCCTTATTGCCCACTATGACGAATTCCTAAAAATATTTCCACGATAAATTTTTACACATCAATAGCACTATCCGGAAGACCTGGCTAAAACCGTTTATATAGCCCTGCTTCCTATGGCTCCGGCCGCCCCAGTAACACACATTGCCTAAACGGCCTGATCGAGCTGACCGGAGTCGCTGGGGTGTAGGGGTATTAGCCACATATCTAGCAAAATCCTTCTCGAATCACCTCGGCAATTTTGTCCCGCATGTGTGATAGCTAGTCCCGGGAAAATATCATCCACGCTGCTTCCCGAAGCCCTCCCCTTACTATTTGCTGGTGTCTACCGACCTGGTTCCCCTTTCCCTTTGATGACGCTTTCAAACCTCTTTGTCAATTTAACCTTCAGCCCTACGCAACGTCCATAAGCTCGCGGCGATTTTACACCCACATGTATCTCCGACTCCTATGATAATCCTTCCCTCACATCAATGTGTTCCATTCCATATCCTTTATCTGGTTCCTTTCTTCCTACCCATCATACACACTACTCAGATACCTGGCTTGACCTGTTTATGCACTGACTCCCCTCCCCGATAAATGCGTGTTTATCATCTCCCACCCGGTTCCTTTTCCTCCCCTCACATGACCTAACCAGATTCGATATGATTTACCAACCAACTCTTTTGCCCCAACAGTGTGTTCCTCGCAATCTGGACCTCTTCTGGCATTTGAATCCGGACAATCTGGACCGTCGATTCAATCCAATGGCATTATAATAGCCGTCACCGCATTGAGCCGAGTCTCCTACCCTCACCCGCAACCGTCATTTCAATTTACGATACCCATCTCCGCTGAAAACCCGTAAAGATGCATCGGCCTTCTGCTCCCTGGCTGACAGCCAGATTTAGAGAGCTGTGAAAAAAAAGGGAAAGCGCGCCAGACCCAAGAAATTTCGTCGAACTCGATGCAATTCATATTCACTAAATTCAAAATTTTAACGATAACCAAACCCATCCCCCTCCGATACTCTAAAATCCAAAAAGACATACATAATTCCCTTCTACCGCTCCCGATTCTAAATCCAAGTGGAAAAGCCTAAAACATAACCGTTTGTCCGGACCCCAACGGCAACTCCTTCCCCTGTTTCACCCTGATGACTAAACCAAGATGTCATTTCATAGCGCCAACCCTCCGCTCGTGGGAAATAACTTACCCTAGCTTGGATCCAAACAACTTGTCGGTTCCCATGTATCCGATGATAATACTCTCGGTCATTTAAGAAAGCCCGCACAAATGAATGGACCCGATAATAGTTCCAGGAAACTCACAAAGGCATGCCTTCCCTGTCACGTTATTCCTAGCCTTCACCACATTTAACACCGTTTCCCGACACCGGATCAGAGGATCTTATGTTATTACATTTATCTATTTATTATTATTATTTAGAATTTATTTTATTAGATTTCCAATGTAAGGTTTTAAACCCAATGATAATGAACATAGACCTCAATTTTCCGTTAGCTTCTGAATGCAAATTGTGTTGAAGAACCCATATAATTCACTTTTTGAGGTGAATTATATGGGTAGAAAAGTGTTTTTGCAAGGAATGGCATTTCTTCATTCAAATCCACATTTCCATCTTTTTTAAAAATAAATTATCATACAATATAACAATGATTTCAATGATTCAGTATAGAATGCAATTTAATTGTGTAATGGCGGCTGTAAAACGTTACTACGCATTACAGCAGGAATCATTAAGGATTTAACAGCGGTAGAAAGCAAATAGCATTGAGTATTGCTCGGTTGGTACTTGCTACAAGGTTTTTAATGAACACAGTGATAGCAGTACCAATATTTACCGTTCAACATATGTCATCATCTAATATCTTCAAATGATGTTTTCATTGTAGAGAAAAAAAAAAAATCTCAGGCAACGATAAGGGAATATTTCTGGATACTTATTTAGATATGGGCCCTATGTAAATATTTATAAATGGAATCAGATTTATAATTCTATGTTGTAATAGCAAGCCTGTTATACATTATCCTCATATACTTATCATCTTTAACCTACTGCCTTCCAAATTTTAAAACTTAAATGAAACTTCTTTATTTCAGAATCAATTATTTGGCTCTGCATGCATATAATGAAATTTTATGATTATTAAAAGAAAGCTTATTTTTATTTTATTTTTTTCATTTAAAAAGATTGGTATATATGTACTCTTTTTGTGGAAGATCCTTGAATGAAATCCCCCAGGTTATGTTTAAAAAAATTATAGAATTGATAAATCGTTTTCAAATTAAGATCTCATTTGTTTTTAATATTCAAAGTTTAATTTTTTTTGCAATACTTATTATTTTGTGTCTGATTAAATCTTATTTAATGTCAAGTTTTAGGCCAGGACCGAGGCACCTCCACGCTAAAAGGCACAAAGGGGGAAGAAGAAAAACCTGTTTTTTTCTTAAATCTAGAGGGTCAAAATTTATATTTTTAAACAATAATATAAAAGTCAAAAAGTAAACTTTAAATGATTAATTATTTAAATATAAATAAATATAAATATAAATTAATGAATGTAAATTGTATTCATTTATTTACTTTCTGGTGCCATGTACCACCACATTTGGTTTGAGGCACCATACTCAAGTTGAGAACTATAATTTCTTGTAGATTTGTTTGTTTCAAAAAGTGAATAATGTTGTTCTGGAGATATGAGTTGTTTTCAAGCAATGTTGAAATTTCTTGATTCATCAGACTGTTATCTTTTGTTTGCTTTTGGTTTTTTTGACATTCAACAAGAATGTGTTCTGTAGTCAGGTTTACCTGACATTCGTTGCATTTTGGAGGTTGCTTGTCTTCCTATAAGTACCTGTGGATTAATTTTGAATGTCCGATTCTTAGTTTTGTAAAGACGACTTGTTCTTTTCTTATTCCTGGTTTTTCCTTCCATGGTCCTGGAATTGGTCTATTTTTTTAAAGTTTGTTATTGTTGTCGGTTCTAAGCCATCTTACATGCCAAACTATTTGCATGTAGATTTGATGTTTTAAGAATGATTTCAGATCTGGTAAAGGGGCAGGGATTAAGGGTAATGGGAAGTGGGAACACGCTTCTTTGGCTGCTATATCAGCTTGTTCATTACCTTCAACACCTGAATGTCCCGGAATCCACATAAAGCTAATAATCTTGAATTTCGAAATGGGATCAATTAAGGTAGCTATTTCATGTAAATTACATTACATTGATCCTCTTTTTATTAATGGTATTTTTAACAATTGACATTTAAAACTGTACAACCGGACGCATTCAATGGTTGTACGTATTTTTTTTACTGAATCATGTTGATCATATTTGCTTAACTTGTGTTCTTTGGATTTACAGCAAGAAACATTCAAATGGTAGAGAAACATAAAACAACGACAAAAAAAAGTAGCTAGATATTTGGTAGGATCAGTCCCAAGAACACTTTTAATAAAGGAAACCCAGTACAATAAAAATATCGACCGCGCTAAGGATCTAGTCAATTGGAACTAAAATAAAATATAAATCTGTATCGAAACCTAACTTTTCTGATTCAATGGCAGTTTGTGTAACAAAAGGTCTTTCAAATTTTGACTTCTTACCTTCGTTTTATTTATGTTATGCTGTTGATACAATCAAGTATCAAAACAAACACAAAATAAAAATCTGAATCAACCTTAAATGTTTCAATTGAGAACTCATGTTCATACTTTCCAACTAGATCTTTTGTTTTTCGAGAATGGTTTTTGGAATTTTAGAAGTAAACAGCTAACGGATAATGTGTCATGGTGGACTGGGTAATGGAATGATGGTAGGATGAAAGGAAATAAGAAAAGTGAACTATTATTCCAAGTGTTTGAGCGGAGTACAGAAATTATTACGATTAAACAAGTACAAGAGAAGCAGTTTCCAAGTTTGCGCCTGAGGAAGAATCGGCAGATGGACAAACACGAACTCATTCATTTGGCGGAAAAATGAAAAGTAGTCCTCATGGCTATTTTTAGGTTTTTTTATTTACATTTTATTTGTCTGCTCAGAAACATTAAAAAATTTAAATGTCAAATACTTATTTGCTGGATATGTAGACAAATAGGAATTACAGTCCAAAATATGTATTTATGGCAACATACATTTTGATACAATTAGATGTTTTAGTTGGTTCGGAGGAACATGCTAATGCATATATTTCAAAGCTCTAGTTATGATGGAGAATGTTTTTTCTCATTATGCAGGAAATCTAAATGGTGAGCAGGATTTGAAAGGGATGGCTTTAGGTGTTAATAGATATTGGTGAAAGAAATTACTAAGCTTTGGAGTAACTGATGGTCTGCTAAGTCGATAAACTCTACTTATATCTTAATCTTCATGGTATATCACGGTATTATTTATTCAATATATTTAAGAGGTGTAGTTAAGAGGTCAGAAGCGAGCAAATGTTGAATGTATAAGGACATTTCGGCCAAGCACACAGGCCTTCTTCTGGGCTAGAAACGATATCCAAGCAAAATGAGAATCTCGTACGCAAATACTAAAGAATTTCTTAGGAACCTAATAATAAATTTTTGTATATTATTATTTCATTCCTGTATCACATACTGAAAAGTAATGAACAGATAGAAGTTCAGACAAACAAACACAAAAATCTGGTTTCAAAAGGGTAAAAAAAGAATTGGCGCTTTTCTGAAATATATATTCTAATTTATTCAACATTATCAAAGCATTTACAATGTATAAAAAATAAAGATAAATATCAACCAAAAAATAATTTGGTAAAGTAATTGAAAAAAATTAAATTAAGTTAATTCCTTTTTCTGTTTGGTCATTGTTAGTTAATACTATAGAATTTCAATAGTAAATTAAACCTGAAAGATTGTTAAACAGGTCTGGTCTCAGATAAGACTTTTTAGTAATTCATTTATTATCCGCAACAAAAAAAAGAAATATTTATTGAACAGAGAGATAAATACTCTCTAAGCCTGCAAAATTTAACTTTTATTAAACCATTTCGCCAAAGAAAAATTACTAACAATAAATTTCATCAATGCTGTTTATTTATTTGTTGATTTTAATTGCTTTTTGATGCTCCTCAACAGATTAACATCTAACGGAGTATATATTTGTTTGGGATTATAAATAAGGACTATTATGTTAATAGTTTTAAATTGCAATATTTTTTAAGTTCAGTGCTTTTGGAGAAAAATTAGATAACTAAGAAGCTTGAGTAGTCTGCATGATGCATCAGCTTTAGGTATTCTTGGTCAATGCATTATGTCAAATAGTTATCTGGTAGTATCTAGGGACTTCGTGATGGTGGAGTATGAGCACCTTTCTACCAGTAATTTGAAACAACAATTTGTTGGGAAATGTATGGTTTGAGAAGCTATTCAGTAAATGTTGTAATACCCAAAGATGTACAATTTGAGTAGGGAGATTTTAGATATTACCTCATCCCTTCCCAATTAATTATATTATCACCTTAGACGAGTAATGGTGGTCGTGTGAATGATATTAATGAAATATGAGAATGTGGAATAGCACAATAGATTACAGTTTCAGTTTGGACCAATTACATAGTACCACCATAGGTTATCAATCCATTTCAAGATTGACCATACAAAATTTTCAAGGCTTAAGATCGTTATGGGTCCCCTACCGAGCCAGTCAGCGTCTGATTACTTATTTTAAGAATACTGGACTATTTTGTTAAAAGTTAATTGAAACAGGTAAACTGATTTTAAAAAAGCTTTCATAAATATATTTTCTTTTACACGATGTGCTGGACTGACGGAAGAATTGAAAAATGTGTTACTTAAAAGTATTTTGTATTTCTTTTTATACGACTTAACAGTTATATTGGTAATTATTTATATTAAACTTATTCATGTTTCATTAACGTTAACTAAATGTTAGAAATTGAAATTAGCTGTCATAATTTTGTTCATCAAATATTTTTAATATATATAGGTATAGGATATAGAATTACCTTAATTTTTTATTATTTTGTTTTATAATATATTTAGCAATACATTTTAGTTGTTTTGTAATTATAATATAATATTATGTTTTTAAAACAGTGTGTGTTCAATTTTATTATGTATTTAGTTCTAATTTTTTACATCAATTTAAATAAAAAGTATTATTTCACTTTAAATAAATTAATTGATTTGTTTATATTATTAAAGTTGTTTGAATTACATGTACTTTCTTGATTTCCTGTTGGTGGGAGTTGTACTCACTTTCACCTTCTAAAGTGAAACTGCTACACAAATTAGTGTGCAGTACACTCCCATTAAATAAAGCATGTAACAATTAAATTGAAGTAAACCTAGAAGATTAAACTTACTATATTTTGATTTTATTGGATGAGTGAGGGATTGAATAATATTAAATGCTATATTATATAATAAATATCTTTAATCAATAACTGCCCGCAGGAAATAAAATTGGAAATATTGTGCAGCGTTATATTTTATTTTAACACTCAATTTAAAACATGTAGAAAAACGAATTAAAAAAAAAAAAAAAAAAATTAAATCAATTCCTATGTTGATAATGTGTTATATTTATTTTCTCAAACCAGTGTAGAAATAAATAAATATATTTATTAAATAACATATACAATAGCTTTCTTATGCTCATAAAATCAATAAAGTTTAGATGATCTGAAAACTGCCAAAATATCTTTTAAAGAGCTTTAATACTTATGTAAATAAAAAGAATGTCTTCAACTGTATTTATCATTCTTAAATTTGACGACAAATCATTTCAGAAGATTCTTCTTCTGTAAATCGTTTCATAAACATTAAAAATAATCCTAGGAACAACGTTTAGCTGAAAATCACTTCGATTAGTATAAATATTATCAGCGTAATCAAAAAGAGATTACTTTTAAGGAGATGGGAACAAGAGTCATAACGCAGTAGGTAGACGGCAAAAGTCATAAACTTATAAAATGAATGACCTTTTTTGAAAAAGGAGCTTAGGTTTTAGTTTTGGTTTATCAGTTGCGAGGACGTATTTGAAAAATATTTTGAGCTGTATATCGCAAACTCAGCACAGCCTAGTGAGTATGCCTACAAATGAGGAGCTTGCTTATTTACCCCCCAGTCCTAAACTCTAACATTGGCTGGCAATTACCTTCTAAAATGGTGGACATTTTGTTTGGATGTGGGTTGCTAGAAAAGAAATAGCAAAGGATAAACCCATAGGATTTTTTTGTCAAGTAAGTAACCGTATATTTATATATTATAAAGACTATTAGAAGTGCTTGAAACATTTTTCGGAGGATATCCTCAAGTAGCCTTGAAAGAGTATCATCTGGGTAAATAGAAGTAAGATCGGCTGATCACTAAAATCATATGTGCTTATTTGAGGCGCGATAATTTGGTGATAATAAACATGAATTTTTTCGAATTTCGGTTTTTAGGCAGTAAAATATTTGAAAAAAGTGAAATTTCAACTCATTTTTCGACGTTTTGTTATCGTTTGTTTATTTTCTATCATTATTTAATTATTATGTCTAATTTTAAGGCTAAAATCCCCTATCATTTATTGAATTTTAAGAAAAATAGAGAAATCTGACAAGGTAGCTGCTTAGTTATCTTAACCTAACTGAGGTTATGTTGTAGAATTGCCATATTTTCATCTGTCAGAGATAGGGTTTTGTTTTCATTGGAATATTGTCCTTATTAATAATATCTTTAATATTAAAAGAAAAGGCCAAAGGAATAATAGGGTTTGTTTTTATCTTTCATCCTTTTTTGCTGAACTATCTTTGACAAATCATTATGTAAATTGTTTCTAAAGGTTTATTTTGAAATCAATGCAGCATTGTTAAAATTAACAAAAGTATGCTACTTTTCTGATTCAAACAGACATGAATTACTAAAAGGTTCCTTATTAAGTCCTTTTATTGATTTCTGTAGTCATTATTTAAGTTTTCTTTAAAACTTTGTTTTGTTCTGTTGATATCAATTATTTAAATAATTTGTAAGTATATATGGTATTATTATCTTCTTGTATCTAACCAATAATTTATTATATATTCACACATATGAATTTAGTGTTATTAAAATATCTATTTCGTTCACGGCAACACCTGATAAATTCTATTAATATTTTTACTAGTTGATCATTTGATTATTAAGTTATTAGGTTTATTAAGCTTCAGTTTTAGTATGTTATCAATGCTTTTATGATTGAAGTGTCTATAATGAAATATATTGACATTTTTATATCAAGAAAAATTACTTTTATTTTTTTATATTTTCAAATGGTGTTTATAAAGTATAGATATACGGTTAGTTTATTAATATTTTTGCCATTTATTATTAATATTTTGTTTAGTTGTGCTATGATATGTATGTAGGCCTAAAAGTGCTTTTTAAATACTTAATCTTTGAGATTAATTTCTTAAATTTAAAAAATATAAGCTTAAAAAATATATTTGCCATTGAAATAATTCAGTGTGATGTGTATTTGCCTGTATGTTTGTTATCATTACTGCTGTGTTTGGAAAAAATTGTTTTTGTTCATAAATTACATACTGGAACTAAAATAAGATTTGCTAAACTCATTAACAGTGAGCTACTTCTATAATTAGTCTGTAGAAATAGTTTCAATTTTCTATGAAAACAATTAATTAGGGATATGTGGATTCTGAAATTCTTGCCTTTATTGGTTGAACTATACACCCTGGAAATAGCAAAATTTAAACTATTTATTATAAATAGTTATTTTATATTTTTTGTTTGGCTAAATAATGATAATTACTTAATTACTAAATTTTTGAAAGTGCTGGAATGTTTTTAATTTAATATTTCTATAACACTTCCTTAAAAAAAATATCCTGAAAATTATTAGTACCTGCTAGATTATAACCTCTAGATGTTTATTCTTATGCTTATTTATAAACAATGAAATTCTATTTGATTTCTTATTTAAACTTTAGTACTATTGTTGGCAAAATATTATTGAAGAGCTATTTGAAAGACAATATCTTAGTTTAAATGCATAAAACCAAAGTTCATAGAACTGGAAAGTGATTTTTAAGCTGCTCTGGTGAATCCGATTCTGATATACTTTTTTAGCTTTATTTTATTTAATGTTATTTGCCAAGTTATATGTGTTAGTCATGCATTATTATATTATAAAACTGTTACATTAATATTTATCTATTGATACATTTCATCTCAATTTCTAGAAGGATGGATGGTACGCAGTTTCTGGTACAATGGGATGAGCATCCTTCACATTTGGCAACACGCCTTGGTTATTTGTTAGAACACCAATCGCTGGTTGATGTTACCCTCATGTGCAACACACATACTCTTAAAGTCCACAGAGCCGTCCTTGCTGCCTGTAGTCCATATTTTGAGGTTCCTTTTTATACATAATGTGTACTCTAGTTATTAATCGGAATCAATTGACTGATTAATTCCTTTCCTGAGAATATATCTAATGAAGTTAAGATAAAATTCCAATTTCATAGTAAAAAAAAAAAATAAAGAAAGAAATAAAGAAAAAACCAATATTTCTTGTTATTAAGGTACAAAGTACATTATTAGCACTTTAAGAAGGTGGACATTATCAGTCAGATCCCTAATTTAATGAATGAATAAAATTTAAATTTCATACATTGTTCTGGTTTATGGTAACTACATAATTAATTGATTGTTTTTACAGCATAATAACGAATTATATGTGGATTTAAGTAAGCAATGTTCGGACATGAAGGTTATTTTAAATTATTATATTAATATTTATGAGAGCATTTCGAGTACTTTTTATTAATAATATTCTATGATTATTGTATAAACATTATTGGATAAACTTATTTTATATTATAATGAAAAAAGTTCTTCCATCCATGTTAATTTATTTATGTAGCTCCATGTATTGAAGTTTAGAATATGGTTGTGTTAATGTATTCTTATCTAGTTGCATATTAAGAGGTAATACAAGTTACCTTCATGTAATAATGAATGCTGATTGTTCGATCGCTTAGATAACTAAAGTTATGATTTACAATCTCTAAATGTTTTGAATTCTCCCATTTTATTTATTTTATATTCCTATTTCAAATATTATTATATTCCTTTTTAATTATGTTTTATTAGTGTATTTGATTATTTGAAGCATTGGTTTTAACTAGTAATATTTTGGCTATGCATTTTATGTGATTGATGTCAATGGATTTGAATTGGATTTGAATCTATATCAATGGTAGATAGCCTATATTTGGCCTAAGAAGTTATCAAAACAACCATTTACTTGTTTTTGAACTTTGTAGTTCAATTGTACCTTTGACTTAATGAATGTCAAATTTCTTTTTTAGTGTTTGGCTTATTTCTGTCCTTATTTCACCATTTGTTTATATGCCAAGAACGTGTCGGTTGATATTTAATTGTTTAAAAAAAATGCATTCTTAACCCTTTAACAGGCAATGTATCCTAGAGGATACACATATTTAATGCCTTTTGCTCAATAAATGACGTAATGTCCGACGCATTATCCTATTCATTATCGTCTAACATCCTTTATTTAACCTTGCTTTTCATGATACATGCGTGGGGATTAGCGTGGCTACGGCCATTGAAAGGAAAAAAAAAAGAAGAAATGTATTCTGAAATTCACGGCCTGCCCGTTAAAGGGTTAAGGGTACCTGATGGAAATCAAAATATTATCTTTGAACACTATACAGAAAAAGGTCCACTGAAGGTGAATTAATGATTAAAAATAGTTACACTTATTACTGTTATTGATAAAGTTTTGAAAAATTCATAGAAAAGAACAGACTACTGTAGGAAAGTTTAGGAATACTGTAAGCCATTTCCTGCCAAATCAATTTCCAGTAAGGACTATTTATGACATAATAAAATTTTATAATTATAACAGTGACTTATTCTGGGACTGTACTGTTTAAAACAAAAAAATATATATGGTCTTTAGTTTAGTGGGTTGTTAAGAAAGATATTGTAAATTTTAAACATTTCCTAACAATAAATACTTCAGCTTGGTTTGGGACCCTTCTTCAGGTAATTATCAAAGGAGGTTTTAGGGTTTCTATTTGATTTGATAGTCCAGTTTTTTATGATATTTCATTTTAATAATAATTATTTACAATATTATCGTAGCTCTAGAGGTTATATTTACTTAGGCAACATATTATATAACATTATTTTTATCAACTAAATGATAAAAGTAAAATGTATATAGAAGTATAGCATTTGTTATGTATTTAATATGATCTGAGAAAAACAATGCTCTGGATTACTCTTAATATACTTAGTTTTTATTTAAATATATGTTTAAGTTTTTTTTTTTCAATATATTTAATTTACTTCTTAGTGGTATGCTTTATTTCCACAGGAGGGTTGACATTACTATTGATTGATTAACTAACTTTCCCATTTTATTGTTGATCGCATCTTTTGAAATGGTTATATTCTTGTTTTAAAGCTTTGTTTACATTTTTATCAGTTTTTTTAATGGCTAAACTGTATAATTGGGAAAATATTGATATGTGATTATAATAAATGTTATAATCAGGTTATACATGGCTAATAACTGTTATCCTGTATATTATATTCTTTAAGATTATTAATGATTATTGAAATTATTTTTGCTTTAGGTAGATCACAGCTCAGAACTTTTGCGAGGTTAAGAAATAAACAAACTAGGTATTTTCAACTGATTAAGTCTCAAAAAATTAGAAGTCTGTGCCAATTGATGGGGCATTGAAAGCAGTAAAATCTTCTATCTTATAATCTTCTGTTTGCAAAATTGAATGACATAAACAGAAATTTATTTTTTCAATGAAGAAATTAAATAAACTTTTAGTCAGTTTTATTAACTATTATTAATGTTACAATAACTTTTTCGTATAAATTTTCACTAGATGTAATTAAAATGAACCTCAAAAATATTAATGACTGATTCATGGTGTTGTTAAAACTTTTCTGAATATTGGTGACATTTATATTCATTTTATAGGTTATGATTTTATATATTATATATTTATTTATTTTGTATATTTATATATTGTTTATTTTACAGCGACAACTAGGAAACCATCCCCTCATCGTGCTCAAAGATATGAAGTTTTCTGTTCTAAAGTCGTTGGTGGAATTTATGTACTGCGGCGAAACAAGTGTTTCCGAAGAAAATCTCACTCCACTGTTAGAAGCCGCCAAATTTTTTGAGGTGAATTCTCAAGTTTTCAGAATTAAAAAAAAAATAAGTTGATAAGGAGCTATTTTGATTTCTAACACTTCCAGTGAGGTTTTGATTTATGAAGTATTTGCCATTTCTGTTGGTGTTTTGTTTATCTAAAGACTAGTTTCGAATGTAAAAAATTCACAATCAGTTCTAAAAACATACAAAAATTTGAAATTTCACCAATCTGTTATAATGATTGTATGTATTAATTTAAAAATGTAAGACCAGAAATCAAATGCACGTTGATACTTACCTGAGGAAGCTAAGCTGATGGGCTTCTTGTGGCCAATTGTTCAAAATGAACTGTTAGATACCAATAAGAAAGTCAGCTAAATAGACAATCCTTCGGGTTTTCCCTATGAATGGTCAGTTTTCTGTTCCGAGATATATATATATATATATGGATAAATTTCTTGACTGTTACTATTAAATGTTTAGTAAGGTTCTTGAGGTTCAGTCATAAAATAAAAAATCAACTATTTTGCCGACGTTTCGAGACTATATTGTTCTCATAATCATGCCAATGTTACTGGTGGATATGAATAGACTAATACTTCAGTTGTGTACTAGAATTATTAGTCTATTCATATCCACCAGTAACATTGGCATGATTATGAGAACAATATAGTCTCGAAATGTCACCAAAATAGTTGATTTTTTATTTTATGACTGAACCTCAAGAACCTTACTAAACATATATATATATATATATATATATATATATATATATATATATATATATATATATATATATATATATATATATATAATTTTGAAGATTCCTATATTACTAAATTTATCTGCTACATGATTTCTTGTAATAAGGCTTAAGAAGCCTGAAATAAATCATATAGTGTGCTCAGTATTTTAACAAACATTGTGAGAGACTTGTTTGATACAAATTACAGTTCAAGCATAAACTCATATTAATTTGTTAACCTAAATTTGTATGCACCTTTGTATTCTGAAGTGGTGCCAGTTCAAATCCTGCCTGGGCTGATAAACTTTTTTTTCATTCATGAGCCCATAACCAATATTGTTCTGGCTAAAATTAGTTCATAACCTGTGATATATTAAAAGTTTGACTGGGGTTGATAGACCCTCCTGATGCATACCTACACCCTCTCTCTGGACTTCACTTTGCTGTGAAGTGTGATTCAGACAAGATCGTTTCCTTCTATGCATTGTTGATCGCAAAGCAATATTTTCTTATCAATTACTCTAACCAACAACTTTAAGCTTCTTGTACATCTTGCTATTGGTAGCTAGGAATGTATTATTAAAACAAACTGTTAAACTTTGGATACATGTGTATAATATTATAAATTAAGTTCTGACTAACGAGCAAGTCACTACATTCCTTTCAAAAGCTATTATATACTAATTCCTTGATTTTGGAAAGCTTCGATTATAAATCTCTTCAACGTTTATCCTGTTCGATGATTTCTGTACCCTTAAGAGTTATTTTTTAAAAGTTTTGTTAGCCTCATTTGGTTAAAATGTACATTCTTTTTTAGTATTCCCTTGGAACTTTTCCAACACAGCCATTGCTCCAATTAATCAGAGTCAACTGTAATTGGATATGATAGTTGGTCTTCCGTTTTGTTTTTTTAAACCTATAAATCGGTGGTTGTCATGAAGAAGTGGATAAGTAAAATTACCTTGAAAATGATTTAACTATTAACATATTAAAAGCAGGAATTTTGATATCTGCGTTATGAAAAAATGTTCAAGTTGTGCTTCTTATTAAGGCCTTAAAGTATTTATTTTGGTGCAAATGGGATTTTTCTAGTAATTACAAGATTTAGAAAAACGATCAAAAATGTCTTACTGAAAAGTGCACAATTTTGACTAATTTACTTCTTCTTTGACAGCCAGGGATATAATATAATATAAATAAAAATTATAATTTAACTGACATGAATTTAATTTCCTTTTATCATGTCCCTTTTTTATATATATATATATATATATATATATATATATATATATATATATATATATATATATATATATATATATATATATATATATATGTATATGTATTTTTTTTTTTTAATCAATTGACATTTTGTGTTTTAGGTTAAAGGTTTGTCTTCGATGACAAAGGAATCCCTATGTTCTCCCGGTGGTAACCATAGCATTAAAACATTCAATGGTACTGCAACTCCTACCACTTGTAAGTACCATTGGTTTCTGATGTTCAAGGTTAGCAGAAAAATAGTTTCTTTCAGTGTTCATATGTGCATTAATAATTATCTGTATTAAACTTCTGCTTGGCCGAATAAAATATTATAATAACCAAAAAAAGTTTCATTTAATCCACTGTCTTTGGGTGGATAGATCAATGCTGATTAATATGAAATCTCTGTCCTAGTCCTAAACTGTTAAAAGTTGTTTTTTATGTTCTGCTATAAATATAGTCTCTGGGTATTTATTGGAAAAGATTTATGTATAGAGCTATTTATTGGAATCAAGGCATTAAGCTCGGAAGGAACGTGCTTTCATTTCTATCTTTCTGAGTCTTTGGAGCAAAAGAATCATATGAAAGGGTCTCTACCATTGTATTCTGTGGGATTCCTTTCACTTCAACCCTTTTGTTGTTACATGTTTAACTGTTGGGAATATATTTTTGTAATATGTCTGCCAGTAATTTTTATTCGAATTCATGCCTTATTTCTGGTCACATTTAAGGCAGATCCATCATTATTGATTATTTTTTTGTAATAATTAAGGCATGTAATTAAAGAAAGCAGAAGAAATAATCAACTTGAATTTTCTAAATGAAGAATTACAGACAAACTGGATACATCTAATGAATACTATGGACACTGACATCTTTCATTGATATTCAAATTAAGAATATTCTAGTTTCGTGAATTTGTGATGAGATTTTTATGTGACTTTGAGGTGATGATAATAGAGACTTGTTGGTTCCTGGATAATATTCTTCAAAGAAGGATCATTTCATAGATGGTCTACTAATCTCGCAACCATTTGTCTCTGCATTTAAACCCTTAATTTCACTTTAAATTTTACATTGGTATAAAGTTTAAATACAAATTCGTCTCAAACAAAAGGTTATTCAAATATGGGTTGCCTGCCTATTCTCCCTGAAAACCAGATTGCACAGCTGAATCTGCATATCTGCTCTGATCATATATTCAGGCTATCTATTATAGCTTATATGGAATTACTTTTAAACATTTAATCTTCATCTGTAGATGTTTTGAGGATAACTTTAATATATATCTCTTTTTGATGAAATGTCTTCTTTTTTTTTCTAGTTGAACACTATTTCTGTTTTTCCTGTCTAAGCTGTCATTATTCTTGGAGTTTTTACATATTCAGATTATTATCTTTGACAATTATAGGAGTTGCTGACATTATTAATTAAAATATGTTTATATTAACCCTTTTCAGGGCAAAACATTTAAATTCACTGTTTTTTTTTCTCTATTTTTAATGAACCAATATTGAATAAATCAATAAAAAAAATAAATAATGTACTTACCTTTATTACAATTTTTATGTTTATTTTAAACCTCATTTAATGTTTCTGAATGATGGGGCCCCTCCTAACAATCTATCGAATTATGGTATACTGTAGTTCACTGTGCCATGGAAAGTGTTAATCACAAATTAAAGTGTAATGCTTTGTGTACTATATTCAGTTCCAGTAAATGCTAAACTATAATAATTTAGTTTAGCATTTACTGGAACTATCTTGTTTCCATCTTGAGTTATCATTTCAGTGGCTCAATTTTGTTTACCAAAAAAAAAAATTCTTCTGAAAGTTAAAATAAAGTTAAACTCCATTCCCTGAAAAACAAAACTATATTTTATTTATATTATTTAAATTAGTGTAAAATAGAAAAGATATTATTCGAATAATATTTTATCATTGAATCAACATTTCTTTCTTTTGATTAGAATGATATTATAAATGCTACTTGCTTTTGAGGCTTTAGTTTGCTACATTTTACAATTCATTGTATGATACTTTTATTTTAACACATTTTTTATTCTTTGAATGGTGTTTACTTGTTCATGAGGTATAAAGTTGGTCAAAATGATTTTATTACACTCCAGAACGTTTCATTTTGTGGCATTCCTTTTTCTTTTCTTTTTTTTTTCTGAAAATGAAAATATTCAAAATATTTGGTGGTTTTTGCTTTGATTTTATAAGAGTGATGAGTAGTTCACTCAGTTGAGCAATTTTTCGTAACCAACCTTCGAATTGGAGAATTTTGTTTATTATTAGTAACAAAACAGCATATTTTTATCTAAATGCTAGAAGCTAAAACCAAACCTCCTTAAGCAACCAAAAATATTAATTTATGAAGTGTTAATTCATAATTATAGTTAATAATTAAACTAATAAATTTTGTTAAATTGGCAATAATTTGATCCCATAAAGCCTTATGAAGTTTTTTTTATTTTAAAAACTAAGACAAAATGATGACATTATAATGAAATAGGATATACTTAATTTTAGTTTATTATTGTGGGTTTATTTAAATTTAATTTACAGTTAAATTGTTTACATTATATTATATTGAAATTATTTTATTCTGTTGACAGCTGCTGGTTATGGTCGAGGAAGTGGGCGTGGAAGGGGAAGAGGTCGAGGAAGACCACCCTTAAATCCATCGTCCAAAATCGGTAGTCCAACAGAGTCTGCACAGATTCTTCTTTCCTTATCAGGGAACAGTCCAAATCCACAGTTGTATACAAGCAGTAAAAATGTGAAAATTGACACAAATATTGTGAGTGGTTCTAGTCCTACAGATGGAATGAAGCCGAAACCTGGTTTTGAACCGAGGCGGAGGGGAAGGAAAAGAGGAGCCCTCAACACTGCGTTTAGGGACAGGATAATGAGGGACGTGGATACACAGTTGGCAATTGAGAATCTCAAAAGAGATTTGTCAGATGAAGCAGATTCTCCTCTCTTGTCTTCTCTTTTGGCCAAACCAGACCAATCAAAGCAAGATGATCCCAAGTTTATACAACAGCTGAAGGACATTGGTTTACCTACAAACATGCCAATTCTTATTGACAATGGCGATGGAAAGCTCCTGACTCTGACAGAGGATGTTTTGAAATCAGTTGTGGACAGTGATGGAAACCTTCAACTCCAAGTAGCAGATACGAATTTAAACAAAGTAAAAAAACCACCGAGGCCATTTATTGTGAAGGAAATGAGGGCTATGAAGTCAGATGATGAAGATGAAAACGGAACTAAAAATGTCGAAGTGAAATCAGAAGTAAGTGAGGAACCCATTAATGATGAAGTAATTGAGAACTTGAAAAATGGTGGTTTGAGTGAAGCAGAATTGGAACCGGATGCTGTAGTTCTTTTTGAAGTTACTGATAACAAAAAAGTTGAAAAATTTGTTTTATCAGCTAAAGATGTTAGTATATTAAAATCTCTTAATGAACAATTAGCCAAACAGAAAAAAGAATTATCAGATATTACAAAGAAGTGTGATAGTGTAAATACGATAGATGTTGCTGGTACCAATACTAAAATAGCAGAATTAAAACTCAAAATAGGGAAAACTAAGTCAATTTTATCTCAGTTTGTCTATCTAAAAGAAAAATTGAAGAATTTATCTGGCTGTATGCCTTGTGATACTAATGATAAGCGCCCTTTATCAGAAATGGTTCATTTGGAATTCATAGATGGAAATGGTGAAAAAATAGAAGGATATGAAGTTCATGGAACGCTAGTTGACAAATCCAGGGGATCTACTAGTGATCATAAAGATAACCTTACCAAAGATGGCGATCTCTTAAATTATTTTGACAGGTTTATTTGTGGAGATACTAATAATGATCGAAATAGCCCATTACTGGGAGAAAACTCGATAAAAAAATTAACCGAAAAGAGGGAAGATGAAATGTTATCAGGTGATAATTGTGAACCGAAAGAAGAAATGAGTTATCAGCTGGTTAGCCTTGATGACCAGAATGAAAACATATCATATGACCAAATAGAAGCTATGATGAGTGAATCGTCTGGCAATATAGTTATTGAAGAAAAGAATCCAGAGTTAAAGTACATAATTGACAATGATGGAAATATCATGAATCAAGATGAAAATTATGTTGTGTATGAGAGTGGAAATGTTATATATGACAACCCAGAGTCTGTTTTACCAGACATTTCTGAAGGTGAGAATTCTAGTAATTTTGTTGTCTCCGACAGGGTTATCCAGAATGAAGGAACAGAATATATTGTGGAATACAATGATAAGTCAGATTTAGGTGATGATATGAAAGGGATCGATGACAGGGGAGAATATATAGTCTATCATGATGGCAATAAAGAAGGTTATGAAGATGACGGCCTAGAAGAAGTGAAGGACGGCGATAACAGCTTTGTAATATATCCGGGTGATACTAAAGATCTCGAGACTGATGGAGAGACTAAATCTCCTACAAAAGATGTACCTTTTGCTGTTGGGCTAGTACCTCTTAAAGATGCTTTAGAAAAATTTCAGTCTATTTCCGAACACCAGCCTAGAAAAACAAGATCTAACTCTATGAACGGTGAAATTGTGGGAATGAGGAGAAGATCTTCGGGTAGTTCTGACAACTCGGATCTGTCAGATAAAAAAAGAAAACTAGATCCCACGTTAATTGATGGCATTCCACCAGATGAAGCTTTATAGGTACCTGCGTACTGATCTCATTTATTATAGGGTGCATTTTGCCTCCATTCACATCCATCATTGAACTCAGTTACCTCATTATGTTTTTTTTTTTTTTTGTTTATTTCTTTTCCTATTCGTTTCTTATGGAAGATTAGTTCATTTCGCTTACTAGATTGTTATATGTTAAATGAGTAGCACATTACTGACCAGCAGATTTCTGTAAATTTACACAATAAGCACTGTATGTATGTAAATATTAATTTCAGATAATACATACATTAAAAAATGTGTGTCTTTTAGCTTTTGTAGATTTATATATTGTATATTTATAAATATATATACGTGTAATATTGACCACTAGTTTACATTTGTTGAATTGAAACAGAGTTAAATTTATATAGTGTATAAAATATAAAATGGTCTTTTGAAGGCATGTTAATAGCTTGTTAAAATTTTGTCATTGAATATGGTCTGTTGCAATAAAGATATGTAGAAATTGTTTAAATATTGTATATAAAAATTTTCGGTATACTTTAAGCTTAAATGCATACTGTTTGTAACGTATGTGAAAATTATTTATTGCTATTACTTGTACATAGTGTAAAAATGAAAATGAACATTTAAGTTTATGAAATAATAGAAAAAAAATTAATTATATATGAAACTATGGTTAACATAGTTATAATAGAAAATGTAATATTTATTGACGAGAAAAACAAAAAATACATTAAAAAAAAAAAAAAAAAATTAAATTGATATTGGTATGTCAGATGCCTGGTGTCAAAATTATATTTATTTATTCCATGTTTTGATGGAACTTTAAATAAGTGCTCACTCGAGAATAAAACCTTGTAGATATTTTTCATTTATTAGAAATATTCTCAGTTAAATTTTGTACAGTTTGTGCAGTTTCTATCCTGTATATAAGATGTATGTATATTATAAATAATGAAATGAAATGAAATGGTATTTTATTTAAAAATGTACACTTTTTAAATGAATCAAACTTATTGTTTTTATATTTACATATTAATTTTTCCATTTAACCCACACCTGTCCTTACCATTCCAGTTAAATCAATGAAGCTAATTCATCTGAAAAACAAAAAAAAAAAAAGATCGTTTGATTTCCTTTTGCCATGGATTTGTCTTTTGGCTGGGGTGTCTACAGTTTTATTGTGAGCTCTTGTGTCACATGTAAAATTTTTGCACGCTCGAACTCTGTTAGTTTTGCTCAGATTGAAAATTTGACAAGTTTCCTTTTCAGAAATTTAATGGAGAATATTTTTTGTTACATAACGTTTGTTGTGAGGACCTACTGTTTAGGAGCTTTATTGGTTTGAAAGAAAAAGTTAATGTTTTGCCAACAAATTCTTTTATTAGGGCTTTTTTGACACGCAACTGGTTTGTTGGTGTTGTTTGGACCGAATAATTTTGACAACAGTTTCCTAGTCAGAAAGTTAATTGAGAATATTTTTGTTATAGAACATTTGTCGCTGGAACCTACTATTTAGGAGCTGTATTGGTTTGAATGAAATAAAGTTTTACCTACATTTTTAAGTGATTTTTGCTTTTTGATATGCTCTAGCTACAGACTACAACTGGTGTTGCTCAGATCTCAAATTTTCCAACAGTTTTCTTATCAGAAGCAGTAGATTATTGATAGACTTATTCATGATCTATTGTTTTTTTTTTTCCAGTCAGGGAGATTTTCAGCTAAGTCCCCACTTTGAAAAATCCCCAGTTTTATTGCTTTCCTGTGATATTCCAAACTAAAGTAATTAAAATTTATTTGTAGCACGTTCTCAGTATTTTATGAGGGATCCATGTGTATTAGTTGTCAAATAGAGTATTTGAAAGTGATCAGTAATTGTCGTTTACAAACCAAGTGATAATAGTTAATTGTTCTTGAATCACATATCTCATCAGCTTTTTCTTCTGTATTAAAATAAGTTAGTAAATAATTTGCCATTTTACACTTTGAATTAAGTGGGGATGGGGAGGATAATGTGTACCAATCAATATAAAGTTCATAGTATATAACAATACTTCCTGTGGAATTATATCCGATTACTGTACATCTAAGTTAGTGTTTGATTCTGGTAGTTTTTTTTGGATAGTTTGTTGTTGGGCATATTATAGAAATATACAGTACGTTCTAGGATAGTACTTTAAATAAAGATTAGTGTACATATGAAGAATGTATGAAAATAGCTGATTATATTGATAGATCGCAGACAGAAATTCAAATTGTTAATGGGTATATTGTGATTTAGATCAGTATATTGTAGTTAAACTACCATCTTTCATAAATGAATTTCTTGTTTTTCACTAAGTTCTCTTCTGACTTAAGAAATTATCTGTGTGAAAGTATTTTGAAAAGTGATACAAAAAAATATATATATATATATATAATTTTTATCTCTATTTTATTTAAATCATTAGTTATCAAAATCTGTGGATGTAATGACTGATTTTTATAGTTGCATCTATGCGAGCATTTCAGTTTGTTCGATCATATCTGTGTTCATCTATTAATTTTTAAAGCTTTGTTGCTCTCTCTGCATTAGTGATGATTAGTTTGAAAAAGCTTTATGTGCCATTTATATTTTAATCTCATTTTATTAAGAATTTATTCATCTCTATTAGTAATGTGATTGTGAAAATCTTACTGAGTAGATTCATATTCCTATTTGTATTTAACTTCTGCTGAAAATATTCTTCAAAATTAATGGTATTTCAAGATTATGGTCAGTGATTTCAAAGTATTTTCTATATATATTTTTTTTCCTTTCAAGCTTGCATATACACAAAACATGCTTTCCCGTTTATATTGATAATGTCCTAATTCCACAAATGGGCAAAATACCATACTTAGGACTTATGTTTGATAGGAGAATGAAATGAGGCTAACACTATAAGAAGAAATGGACTTTATTAAATATGAGACTGATACTGATACACTCAATTTTCAGAAAAAAAATCAAAATTAATATAAGACAAAACTTAATGACCTGCACACACTTACTAAAACCTTTATGGACCTACACATCACAAATTTATAGCTCTGCCAAACAGACACACATAAAAAGGTTACAAGCTTTTCAATCCAAGAAATGACTAATAACTCAAGCACCTCGGTATGTTAATAATAAAACTATACACACTGACCTATGCATACCAACAGTCATTGAACATATTCTGACACTACAATTTCATGAAAAATTAAAAGGTCACCCAAACAAACTCATCAATGTTATGGCCATATTTCTCATGAAAAGAAACTGGATGATAGACCTACTTACATAAAAGTAAATAAGAGACAAGGAAGTGGTGCCAATGGACACTATCCTCATGGCTAACATGCCATTTTTTGTTTATACAGCACATCCGCTGATTGTCAATCATTTTTTTGACAGGTGTGGATTTAAAAATAAAAATAAACACAAAAAAAATAATGAATAGACCTTAGAACCCTAATAGGTAGGCTAATTTAAAATATAACAGTTTTAGATATTGACCTGGTGAGACAACACCACTTGTTACTTCATTGAGTGATGATAAATAGTAATTTGAGGAGTTCAAGCTGAAATGAAAGAGTATCTGAAAATACATATAAAGTACTCCTTTACCTAAAGAATTAAAAATGAAAAAAAAAAAGTTAATATTTCCATTCTGGCTATTATTTTTGTGTTGTATAATTTGTTTGCTAAAAGTTTTCTGTCACTATTTTGAAACTGATATTTCTGACAGAAATGTTGTCAAGAGTTGGAATTAAAATTATTGATTATAATAGATGAAATTTAATAAACTCTTCCTTTGTATTTTGATGCTTATAGGAAATAAATAACAATGTTTCTTCCATCCAACTGGCTAATTTGGAAATAACTGGCTATCTGAGATGAAATATCCATAAAATAGAAGAAAAATGAAACCTGACTCTATTATCCTAAGTGTACAGGGGGAAGAAGTAATCTTCTGTTTTGTCATTTTGATCCTTCAATCCCAAAACATGTTTCAAGAAATTGATGGATCAATTAAACCACTTTAGAGAGTAAACATGAAAGAAATTTATTGTAATATAGATATCAGAAATAGTCTGAACTAATTATTAAAAGTATAAGATGAAAACCATCGACTTGCTTAAGGTATGCATGACAGTATGGAAGGATCCATACATTTGGGATTGATCTATTATTTGCTACTTCTATAGGGCTGTAAAGCTAAATACACCGGAAAAATGGTGTATCAGTAAATCAAAGGTTAAAAGAACATATAAGAGCATACAGTAATTAGACACAGAATAACAACTTTAATATCCATTTAAATGAAAACAACCATGAATTCAACAATGACTCAGGAGTGAAACTAATACATACATCAAGTAGTAAATAGCCTAAAATTAAATACTGATGAATCAATAGAAATAATTAAATCATTCAAAACCAATCTAGATTTTTGTTTAAATGATCAGATAAATATTTCCAATAATCCCTTTTTAATTTTTTTTTTTTCCCAGTTAAAATGGAAAAAAACCAACTAGTCACTGAGAAAATCAAAGGGATCTATCCGACTGTTGTACCTGTTTACATTCAGTCTGCTGTAGGGTCTGATATTTTTCAGAAGTCCTTTTCATTTTGCCTCCCTAGGTGAGTATCAAAATGTTGGATTTCTTGTCTTACATTAAAAAAAACTTAATATACATAATCTATGTAGCAAAGTGTTGATGTTTTGAAATATTTGTTTTTATAACTGATGGTGAATGTTTAACATTCAAAACTAGTTTGAAATAAAAAAAAATTCCAGTAAAAGTGGCAAATAATTCACCAATCCTAATTGAGAACTATTGACTCATTGAGTGATGTATTGCGTCCAATAATTGAACTAACTGAACTAGTACTCAATTTTTCTGAATCACCTTTTATAATTATTAAGTATAAACTCTAGTTCTTTGAATTGGCTAATGAATATATCTGTTTATAATCCAAATATGAGTTTAGGTTGTTCCTGAGTGATATTTTGTTATGTTGTTACTCCTGTTTGTTGTGTTAGTTATGTGCCCACCTTGCTAGACTTAAATAATACTTCAAAATCATAATTATTATTGTCTATCTATAGACATTTATGGTAAATCTATATCTTCTTCTGTTGTGTGTTATATGAAATTTTAATTTTTCATTGTTTACATTATTTCCAAGCAGGTTAAATTTATGCAGGAGGAGTGGTATTGTGGACTCTCTATTGCTAGCTAATATGATTTAAAATCCTTTTTATTATCTAATTGACAAGACAAATATTTCCAATAGTCCCATTTTAAATTTGTTTCCATTAGGAACAAGAAAACTGACCAGTTGTAGTAAAAACCTAAAGGACTGCCCAGTTATCTGACTAATAAATGTAAGGATCAAATATACTTGCCTTCATTTTCCACAAATACATTTTGCCTCCTTAGGTGAATATTAACTCCTTTGATTTTTTGTTTAATATTTATAAAAATTTAATATATATAATCTTAGTAGTGAAATGGTAATGTTTTGAATTTGTTGTATGTTTTTTCGAACTGATGTTAAGTGTTTAACATTGGAAACTAGTCTTCCAATAAAAAAAATATAAAATCCAGCAGGAGTGGCTAATAGTTCATCAATCATCATTGTAAAAAAAAGAATGTTTTGGTCGTTGGTTGAGATATTTTCCATCATTATAATAGTGAAAAATTAGATTAGGTTCCTTGGTATTTGTGATTTGATTATTGAAAAAAACAGAACAAAATAACAAAATGGCTTAAATGGCTTTGAAGACCATGTTTTATATGGTCCTGAATGACAAAAAAGCTTATCTAATCAATCGAGATATTGGGCCTTCAGAACCTGAAGGATTAGGTGGCTAATGCAAAGCTTTATAAATTTCTCTTTGAGTTTTCCATAACACTAAGCTGTGGTTGGCTTTGTTATTTAATCCTTATTTTTTTTATTTGTTTAAACTCCAAGATCATAACAATATTTATGTATAAGAACAAAATTTTTAGTAGCAGTAATGGATCAGTTATCAATATAGTACAACCCTAAATATCTTTATATATATATATATATACACACACACACATTTTTTTTTTTTTTTTTTTTTTTTTTTTTTTTTTAAGTTTCAAATGATCATTTCCCCCACTTCTGGGTTGAAAAAAATTTTACTCACTAGCTCACATAATTCTAAAAATAGTTCCACATATGGTGCATTTTTTTTACTTGGACAAACTTGTCCAAGTTACATTTAAAGGCCTGAATAAAATATTGTGCAATATCAAAGAGGTAATCTTTGTAAAATTTTATGAGATGGTATTCTGGTACATCTTCAAACTATTCATTTTTTTTTTTCAATTAAATTATTCCAAGTTGTGTTAGTTTTAAATAATTTAAAAAACAAAAACGAACACCTTGAAATTCACCCACCTCACCAACTACTTAATTTGTTATTATCAAACAAAAAGGAATATGTAACTTAGTCAGATCCTCACTTAATTTGAGTAAACCATAAAATCTATGAACAAATAGATCCTGATTATCTTTCTTAGTCACCAGCTAGCTAAGGAAATTCATCTTAAATTCATTTTCTAACATTCGTTTTTTTTGTTTCATTAATTTTTTCTTTAGCCAAAAATTGTTTTCATAAATTAATATTAAAATTGATAAATTGAGGAATCATGATTTCATTGATGTGTCAGCCACCTCGCAGGATTTCGAATCATAATTTGATCTATTTTTTCTTGACTAATTCCCTTCTGTAACATTTGTTGCTTCACGACTACAGGAAGGTGCCCGTAACCATGGCCTCCATACTTCACCTGAAACAGAAATATAAAGATATCAAAGTTCACCAATCTTTTTCATTTTATTTTAACTGGGATAAAATTTGTTGATGTTATAAGTGATAAATTTAATAATAAATCATAATGTTAAAATTTTTATAAATATAAATGAACAGTTGTATCCATGTAAACATTTCAGTTTGTTCAATCATATTCTATGTTCACTAATTAATTTTTGAAGCTTTGTTGTTAAGTCTGTAATAGTCTTAATTTTAGTCAGAGGTAACCTACTACAAAACTTGATGTTCTATTTGTATTTTCAATTTTATTATGAATTTCTTCTGCTATATTAATGTGTGATTGTGGAAATCTTTCATGCAGTTAATCCTTTCATGGCTTAACTAAAAGCCATTCGTTTCCTGAGAACTATCTTGAAATAACTCTGAAGTAGAGAGTGTAGATTCTCATAAGACTGAGTAGAATCATATTTCTATCTGTTTTAAACTTATGCTGAAAATATTCTTTTAAATAATTCTTATAAATATTCAAGATTATAGTCAACAATTTCAATATATTTTCTATATTGATTGTAATCTAAAAAAAGGAAAATAAAAAAAAATTTAACCAATCATTAATATATTCAAATGTTGAGTTTGATTTTATTATTATTCACATTTTGTAAAATGTTTGTCCAACAGTTAATACATTTAACAATAATGATTTGTAGATTTTTAATATGATAACAAAATAAGAAAAAAATAATTGAAATAAGGTAAAATATCTTCGATAAATATCGGTCATGAAGCAATAGTTCCTTGATGGGTATTGAATCAAAAACTCTTTATTGGCTGTAATACATGTATTATTTTTTATGTTTTAATAGAATTAAAATACTATCATATTGTATGGTGTATCATATTCCATTTTACTATTTATGTACTTTCATAATTCTTTTCTTTATATCGGTGTATCGGATCCTTATTCATGTTTGTGTAGTCCTGAAGAAGTCTTGCAAAATGAATCAAAACTTGGCATACTTTATATAATTTTGTTTTGTTTCTCTTGACAATCATCTCCTAAATTTCTGCAGTAGATTATCTTACATATAATCATTATTTAGAGATGTAGATTGTTGCAGGCAGTCATTGATACACAGTAAATCAAAATAATATTTTAATTTATAATGCCGACATTTCGACTTGCATTGCAAGCCTTCATCAGGGCTAGAAGAAAAGAAAACAAGCAAAAAGGTATGACTAAATTGTAGAAAATATAAAAAAAACACACACAAAAAAAACCTAAGTATGAAAAGAATAAATGTATAAGACTAAAGAAAGTAACATAAAGGCAATATCTAAAGGCCATGAAGCTTGCAATGCATGTCAAAACGTCGGCATTATAAATTGAAATATTATTTTGATTTACCGTGTATCTATGACTGCCTACACCAACAATCTACATATCTAAATACTTCACAGTCAACTAATACCTTATGAATATAATTATTATTTCTAAATAGTACTTACTAGTCGATGCCTTGTGTGTATATCATGGGATACCAAGATCTGGTCCAACTTTCCAGCTTCCAGGAGCACTTTGATCCTGTCTACCCTCTGAGCATCCGATGGCATGTCACACTCTGGAGCCAGTTGGTAGAAGGAAACTTCGATGCCAAAGAGATCAAATTGACAGAAAGATCCCAGGTCAGAGAAGTCGATGAGATCAACGGTTGAAGGTAGTGTTCCTATAATAGTTGAGAAATTTCATAAAAATATTGGCTTTGGACAATGCTATTTCTATTATAAAGGAATCTTCACATTGTTTTAGACTTTTTATTTGTCCAGATATTTTCTTAGACAGAGGCATTTATTTTCTTTGAGGTATACTTGATAGAAGGATCAATACAATTAGGATTGATGAAATATTTGCCTCTTCTTTTGAATTTTTTTTTATACTATGAATAGTTTCTAATGCTAAAAATTCTTCATCTGTTCTAAAAAGAACTGATGAATAATAATATTTTTAAATAAAACTGATGACAAATGTTTAACTTTCAAAACTAGTCTTCAAATAAAAAAAAGTTCCTGAAAGAGTGGTAAGTAATTCATCAATCCTAATTCTATCAACTTTCCTGACTTATGTTTTCCTTTTTGAAGGGATAAGTGTTTTGACTTTTGTCGGTATTTTCTAATAATTCTATGCCAAATAGAAGTTGTTTTTTTTTTTTCCAAGGGCAGGGGAAATCTTCGAAAGACATTATCAAATAGATGTGTGTCTATTTAATTATTTTTCTTTTATTTCACCCGATTGATTAAATTATTCTATTTCACTGTTATGTAAATAATTATTACTACCTGTCAAAGCTGAGAGCAATAAATAAGAGCAATATTCTAAAAGTTTTTTTCTTTTTTTTTAATATAGATTTATTGAAATTTACAACTGTACAAAACATATACATCAAGTAAATGTATTGACAATGGTTACAATAACATGTTAAAACTTTAAAAGAGCTACTCATCATTAGCACTTTATTAAAAATTCTACACCAGAAGGTCTCTAGGCCATCTTCGTTTCAGACCCCTAGGAGGATTATCAGGAATGAAGTGGGAAGCAAGTTGAGAAACTAACAGATTTGAGTGGTTATGTAGCTTACTATGAAAGATAGGTATTTGGTGTGGGCTAAATCAGCAACATATGGAACTTTAAGATCTATATGGATAAGTTTATTGGTGACAAAGTAAGGAGCATTTCGAAGGATTTTCGATTGTAAGGATTGAATATGAGATGAATTGGATGGTTTAGTGGAGTCCCAAAGCTCAACTCCCAACGTCCGAATAGGTCTAATCACAGTCATGTATATGAGTCATTTGTAATTAATTGGGAGCTTTGAACGTTTGTCTAGTAAATGTTGAAGTAGTCTGTAACCATTGGCAGTTAATTCTAAAAGTATATACAAAATAAATATATATTAAGTACAATTTTAATTTTTTGTACGAGCTATATACACTTCTTGCATGGAACAGGACTCTAGTTGTCTGGGCCCAGCTTGAAAAGAGTTGATTTATTAATATAAAGTTAATATTATTCACATATTTAAATTGTATTAAAACAAAATAATAAAAAACAGCTGAGATGTATTAAAAGTTTTATAAATTGGTATTAGGAAGCTCTTATAAAAGTTTTAGCTAGATAATAATAAATTTTCAGCAATAATATGTCGACATTTTACAAAAATGGTTTTGGCAACAATCAAATTATAAAAAAATTATAAAGATAATAAATAATTATAATCAAATTATTAAATATAATATTTTTTTTCTTATTAGTATACCCCACCATAAAGGTTTTTCTGTAGGTAAGCCATATTTTAAATAAAACAGTTAAAGTATACTTACTGTCCAGGTGCGACATCACAGCCTTCTTGACATTGCCTCCTGCTTCACTGAATATCCTCATGATCTCGAAGGGAGCTTCCCTATTTCTGCCAGGGTGGAAGGTCACCGGACAATTCAGTTCTGCCTGGGTCATAGCAGTGGCCACAATACAGCGTCTCTCGAAATCTAGAGTGCAAAGGGATTGTTAAACTGCATTATAATTTAAAATAATGTTGGCAAGAATAAAAATTTACGGGCAGGCCGGAAATTTTTGAATACATTTCTTCACTTTTTTTCCCTTGAATGGCTGTAGCCACATTAACCCCCACACATGTATCATCAAATTCAAGGTTGAATAAAGGATATTAGACGATAATGAGTAAGATAATCCATTGGACATTGCGTCATTTATTGAGCAAAAGGCATTAAATATGAGTATCCTCCAGGATACATACAGGAGAAGGGTTTGGTTTAAGAAACATCTTGCATGAAGGAAATGCACAAATAAATAAAGACATGAAGGAATAAAATAAATATCCGAAGGTTCGGTATTTGTAACCTAAACTTGCTTCATAATTAACTGAAATTTTAATATTATTATAATTAAAATAAATAATAAATATGGTTAGTAAAATATAAAGTTATTATCACTAAATATTTATATAAATTAGATTATCTTAACTAATGAAGGATTTCCTCATCTAAACCCTTGTAGCTGCTCACCTTCCATCAATTCATGACCAAGCATGCTTTTAAACACACCAATCTTCCACAGTGCCGGACGTCCATCCTGTTTCGTTTAATGTCAGCCGACAATTCCATGAGCTTCCATGTTCTTTCGCATTTATTCGTTCACTCTTAAAGTTTCTTTTTGTTTCCATACTTTTCCAGACAAGCTCTTTCAGAAATCTGCTCTAACTTTATCAATAGTTATGGTATTATTTACATCATCCTTTGAGATATCACAGCTTTCCAACACTAATCCAAAATAGAAAATTTGAAAGAAATGGCCTTCTTCTTTATACCTAATTTTCATACTAATCCATAACAACTATTGCTACAAATTAAAAGTGTCGAAAGACCTCACTATATGAACAAAAATAAATATCCTTAAAATTTATTTATTTATTTTTCACAATTTATTATAAATAAATGAGTAGTAATAAAGATGCTAAGTGGTTAAAACGACATCACGTTGTCTTGTGGAGGAAGTAGTGTTTATTAGCACTTCAGTTTGGAGGTCTCTTTGCTGATTCTTTTCGAATGCCTGGAGGAGCTGGATAGAACTAAATGGGAAGATTAGAGACTGGATGAGTCTGGTTGGGAGTTGATTTTATAATATAATGATAGATTTTAAAATTCTTTCCCTGAATATATAAAATATTAGACATTAAGTTCATAACTGATTTTTTTTTTTTTTTTTTTTTTTTTTTTTTTTTTTTTTTTTTTTTTTTATTGGCTTCTGAACTGATAGGGCTGCAGAGAGCCAAACTGGTCCACGGGGCGAATGCATTGTCCAGGCACCCTAAACTCCTCACTCTTAACAGTGGTCACCTTAGTCCAAGCACCCTAAGATCTTAGAACCTTTTCCACTAATATGTAGTTTCTTCAAATTACTTTTTAATTTTTTTTATTTAAATATTTATTGAAATTTACAACTGTATAAAAAAACAAAAAAACATCTGGTTAATATGATTATAAGATTTATCATAACATGTCAATTACTTGCTAAGCAACTACACATTGTTAGCACTTCAATAAAAGCTCCATGTGAGAATGCTCCGAGGCCATCTTCTTTTCAGACGTCTAGAAGGGCTGTCAGGAATTAAATGGGTTGCAAGTTGAGATGCTAATGGATTCCTATGATTTCAGAGTTTAATATGAAAGGTTAGGTATCTGGTTTGGGCTAAATCAGCAACATATGGTACATTAAGATCTTTATGAATAAGTTTGTTTGTCACAAAGTAAGGAGCATTAAGGATTTTTCAAAGAATTTTGGAATTGCAAGGATTGGATACGAGATGAATTAGATGGTTTAGTAGAGCCAAATATGAACTCCTTAGGTCCAAATAGATCTCATTACTGTCATGTAAATGAGTTTCCTGTAATTATAGCCCAGCCAAGTAAGAATTTCTCGGAATGGAAGCAATGAAGCTGACTTTTTGCATATACCTTTGTTTTGGCCTTCTAAATAAGTGGTGAAAAGTCACCGACCTTGGCATGCTAGCATAATTAGATATTCAAGGTCAAAGGTCCCATTAGGTAGTATGCAAAGGTTACACAAACCCCGTAATATACCCAAGCAAGCCCACTGAAAATGTCAAAATCGTCAGATGTTGCCAAAACATACATATTTAGCGTGCTGGCTAGGGTGTATTAGGGGTTTCATCAAAATTTCATATAAAGGGCCTAAAAGCAAATTTAACCTGGTTTTAATTGTTACCTCACTTTTTGTCTAATATTTGCTTCAAGTGCCAGAAACGCTTATATGAAATTTAAGTAGATTTAATGTTCTGCAACTTTGATTTTTCATTTTTTCTGAGAAACGATTGTGGAAGGCACTAGAAGCAAATGTTAGTCCGAACCGGTGCCTGCTTCTCTTTCTCCGCGCTATATCTCGAAAACGGTTAATCCTAAAGAACAAAATGGATAGAACCAAGATTACAGAGAATATAATTATCTACAAGTTTTGTAAACTTCTTGATTGACGCCCGAGGCTTATAAATCGGGATACTTGAAAAAAACAACTGATTTTTGTGACATTTGAACTTGAATATCTAATGCTAACATGCCCAATGTCAGAAAGTATGGCTGTGGCACGTCCTGCTCTGCTCTCTATGTTACGCTTGGGTTAAATACAGAGTTGTTGTTGAACCTTCAATGTGTGTGTTTCGGTAGTGAGCCGGTTGTTTCTTTTTTTCCCTGAGTCAGAAAAACTGACAGGTTATGGGCCCAGATCATTGCCCAATTAATTACTCTGGTTAATTAGTGTTAAGAGTGAAATATGTTGAAATTGAAATTTGGGAATTTAAAGCATTAAAGTCACTAGTAGAAAATGGCCGTCAACAATTCAATAGTTTACCCGCAGCTTCATGATACAAATTTTAAAACCTGGAAGTTTCGTTTAAACTCATTGCTGAATGAGTTAGAAGTTAAAGAAACTATTGAAGATGGATGGGCATCGGAGACCGATGAGGCCAAGAGAAAAGACAAGAAGGCGATGAATATTATCATCAATTGTGTTGCCGACCGCCATATTGATTACATTAGCAGCGCGAAATCGGCCAAGGAAATGATGGCATCGTTAACTAATGTTTTTTTGAGAGGAAGAGCATCTCGAAACTTCTTACGAGAAAAAAGCTATTAACTCTGAAATGCACGACAAGTTTGCAGGAGCATTTCAATAAATTTGACGCCATAGTCAGAGACATTGAATCCATGGGATCCAAGATGGAGGAAGATGATCGCGTCTGTCATCTTTTGTCAAGTCTCCCTCATAAATTTGAGCAAATTGTGACAGTGCTTGAAGCTATGGATAATGACCTTACATTGGATTATGTAAAGTCAAGGCTTTTAGATGCAGAGATAAAAGAAGAACCTAAAGGTGAATTATCCAACGATATTTCTACTGTTAAAAAGGTGGAGCCAACTCTCGAAGAATTCCCAGAGAAAGAAATTGAAGAAGAATGTGAGGTTAGATTAACCAATTCTTGGAATACTACAGAGAAAGTACCAGGGATAGAAGAACTACCTGTAAATGAAACAATTAAGAAAAATAATAAGCATGGAACAAGTGAAAATAATAATTGTGAAACAAAAAGTAAGAGATTGTATGAAAAAGTAAAATACATTGAAGATCTTTATAGAGAAGAACTAGGGGAAATGTTCAAAAGAGGGAAGGAAATTACAAGAAAGCTACAAGTAGACGAAATAATAAAAAGAAATTATTTCACAAATGGAAATTACTGGACTTCCATAGATGTACGTAATTATCTGAGGGGGAAGGTCAAGAAAAAAATTATCTTTGACAATGCCTATTGCAAATTTGGTACCGATCCTGATAATGTTTATGGAAAAAGACTATTTATTAGAGATGAAATTAAGAAAAGATTTGTAAAAATTGTATATATTCCTAGTAATGAGTAGTTGGCTGATATATTAACTAAAAGTTTAGAGCTATATAAATTTGTTAAATTTAGAGATCTTTTAGTTTATTTTATAGACTCTTAATTCATTTTTGTTTTAATGTATACATGTAAAAATATGCATTTGTATTGAGACAATTTAAACTATAATGATAGAAAATATCTTGAAATTGAAGGGGAGTGTCAGAAAGTATGGCTGTGGCACGTCCTGCTCTGCCCTCTATGTTACGCTTGGGTTAAATACAGAGTTGTTGTTGAACCTTCAATGTGTGTGTTTCGGTAGTGAGCCGGTTGTTTCTTTTTTCCCTGAGTCAGAAAAACTGACACCCAAGTCGCTGATCACCCCTTATTTGGAAGGTCATGACTTATTTGAAGGTACATGCAAAAATTCAGCTTCATTGCTTCCTTTCCGAGATTTGCTGTATAAAACTCCTGATTTGACTGGGCTATTAATCGGAAGGTTTGAACATGTGTCAAATAAATGTTGAAGTCGGAAACGACTGGCAGTTTCTTGTCGCTTTAGTCTTTCACAGCTTTTAATTTCAATTAAAAAAACAAAAAAAAAACAGCAACTATATAATATGGTATTAAAATAGTTTATACAACATTTACCGTCAATGGGCCAGGAGCTGGCTACTTCCCCGATGACTCCACACTTGACTCCTGGATCGTCGAGACAGCCTTCTGTCAGTTCGGTCTTCATCAGCTCCACCATCTGTTCTACTGACATCTTCAACGTATCAGGTTTTTGGACCTCGGATACGTAATGCCCTATAAAATAAAAACAAAATCAATATTAAATGACCCCCTATCTAGGTTATAACGGTTTACAATCAAATTGAATCCATCGCTCTTGGTCCTTTAACCAGTTTAGTTAATGGTTTAAATGGACCACAAGGAAAAGATCTTGTAGGTTAACAGTTGGGTTTGCGAGGTGGTCCCACAGTTTAGGAGCAACAGAGAAGTTATTACTTAGTAGAAATTAATAAAGTAATAGAAATAATAACAGCGAATTAAGAGTAATGAAACAAGCTGATTTTTATTTTAATTTTTTAATAGATTTTCTTTTGGTATAATTCCCTAATCTTGGAGCTGTAGGAAAAAAACAACAAATATTTTACTAAACTGATAAGCACTACTAATAACAAACAGTGATAACGCTGATTAAATCATTTTTATTTTGTGTTATTCACGCTTTGTGAATATTAAATATACAATTTATAGCAAATGAAATATGTTATAGACCTTTGCTATGGTGCAATGGAATTATCTCGTTTTTCACCTAACAGATTTTACAAAAGTTAACTCCAAGTGGTATATTTTATCCTAAAAACAGATTTTACTGTCCAAATAAAAAAATATTGTTCGAAAATTGTTTTAAATTTTATTTCAGAAAACTCTTCATTAAAATCTGCATATAGTTATTGCTGTTTGTAACCGACGAGCTTTAGTTGCTAATTGCTACACCGCCTATATACCTATATGAACTGCTATAGGTTTTCTTTTGTTTAGGAGTACCAACCTATAACTAATGTTTTTATGAGAAAAAAAAATTCAATTGAACGAATCTACTCGAAATTTCCTGAATGCGGATTAAACTTTAACATTATCTAGCTTAAAACTTATCAATACGCTGGCTAAGGCAGGGAGAGAAGCTAGAGGAGAAAGACTAAATAAGAACAAAACTGGTCTGTGCTAAAAAGCAAAGATTGGATTGGCCGAGGAAATATTAAACGGGCTGATTGGCTCCCTCAACGCTCCAATCAGATCCACCCTCTTGTTGAAATCTAAAGTAGCTTAGCGAATCCAGTCACGTAAAAGAAGCTCGACAACGAAATGAAAAATGTAAAGAAATTTCTTGTAGTTTCTGTATTCAAAGCCACTAGTACAAATCACTTCTGGTGGAAATTATTGTTATGAAATTCAAGGATGAAAAATGTATTAGGTTAGTGACATAGATGTCATTCTTTTAGAAAAGCTATGTGTTAATGCCAAGAAATATTTTTTTTACTGTTGTGTAAACACTCCTCCCCTACCAGGATGAACATCTTACCCCTCCATCAACGGCCATTAATTATACCTAGATTTTTACCTTTCATTCCATTAAAGTAAATTGTATCTAAAAAATAGCTATTTTTTTTTTAGATCTTCCTTATTTCTTGTTAATTGTTACTTGTTACTTTGATTTCTTTACCTCAATCCTGCAGGATTCGTTACACCATCATTTGCCCAGTTTCAAAAACTCAAGTATTCACTTGACAGTAATTTATCTGTCACTTAGTTTATTCTTCAATGTAGGGGACAATACAACTAATATACCAATTATTATTGAAAATTATGGGCAATGGAATTTAAGATGTTCCCATAGTGCTATGGTAGGACAGCTTTTAAAAGTTGGGTAGAAAATAAAGATCTCGCAGAAAACTGAATGAGAATTGGTCTAGTCCTATTCTTCTTCTGTTGAGGATATTTTCTATTTTCTGTGTAAACCCTTTTCAGGGCAAGCATTCATATTTAAAAATACTTAAATTTATTGGGTTTTTTTTTTTTTTATTGGTCTAAAATTGAATATATTAAAAAAAAAAAAACTTAATTTTTTAATATTTTTAAAATTTATTTAATGTTTTTTAATGATGGGGCCTCTCCTAACAATCTATCAAGGTATGGTGTACTGTGGTACACTGAGCCCTGAAAAGGGTTAGAAACCATTTAATGCTGTGATTCTAAGTCGGAGTTCTCTCATTTCTTTATGGATTCTCCATTCCTTTTTTTTTTATTTTCCAAAATATCTTTACCTATTTTTAGGATTTCACCTAGAGCGACTGTATTAATGTATTCGACTTTTTATACAGAGCCTTTAGTTTTGGTTTTTTCAACTGATTTATTTTCCGAAATCCGTTGTGTGCCGGAATGAGAGGGAAACCGTATGAACATAATGTCTTTGACATAAGCTAGTGTTCTAGATCTGAAATTCTTGGTTTTTTATTTATTTGATTAGAATAAACTCAATAATTGTCAGCTCCAATAGGCCATTAAGAAATTTCAGTAGTTAGAACATTGGAGAGTTTACTGCCAGTTAATACCGAAATCATACTTTTTTTTTGGATTTTTATAGATTAGCACTTGTTATGAACTTTCTACTTCGTTATCTTCTCTTGAAGTATTAGTTTATTTTATTAGTACCTTTATTTCTCCAAATTTTCATAGAACCAACTACATAGCTTTTCTTTAGCAAGAGTTGATTTACCCACGAAGGATGGCTTTAAAACATTAAAATATAAGTACCCACTTCAAGCATATCTGAAAGTTCCATGAGGTGCTTCTTTTAAGTTTGTTTTCTCAATCGACTCCTCAACCCAGTCAATTTAATATGTTCTTAGGGCCCGTGAGGTTATTTGATCTCTAAGTTAGCAACAATCAAAACCGCGAAATTTTAGCACTATTTTCAGTTCCTAGCTTATTTCTCGAAAGCTATGAGATTTTCGTAGATAAATTTAATGTTAAGACTTTTAACGATCACTAAATATATGACAATTGTATTTTTCAATTGTTCAACTGCAGCTCCTTAGGCTGATCGGATGTGGAGGTATAGCTCTCCAAAAAATGTTGATTTCAAATAATTTGAAATTTTTCTGATTCAGTACAGTTCACGGCTGCATACTGACTAAGTACTGGCTTCCCAAAAATATCTTCTGATATGGATTTAAAGGAAGTTTAGTACGAATAAATGGGACCAGTAAGCCAAATAGGAAAAATTGGAAAATGGTAAAATCTGATTTGGGGAGAACATAGTATGACTGGATTGACAACTTTGAGAACAAATTGTCAGAGAACTATCTCTCTTCTAATTTAGAAATATATGCATGTATTTATTCCTATATTTAAAAATATATCAGCTGAACGCCTGCGCCTCACAGTAGTTCTTTCATAAAGGAACATCATTTTGTAAAATAAACGAAATGGTAAAGTTGCCTTAAATTCGCGCAATTCCTTAAAAAAAAAACAACAACAACACTGAATCGCAAAAGTTAAACGAGACATTAAGGAAATAGAGGGTGGTATATTTATTTTATACAAAGGTTGTAATCGAAGTTGTCTAGTACAAGGTGACTTCAATCATCGGATAGTTAAGTCATTGTAATGTCTGAGATATTGAAAGTGAAATCTGTGCATGAATAAGCTATAAAACAGAGGCTGGTTGAAATTCCACTTACCAGTTCCTGCGATGATATTGATCCCAGTAGCTTTGCTGATACTCTTCATCAATTGTAGGTCTCTACCGAGACCCCAACAAGTGTTTTCAACGATAGTACCACCCCCGGCCTCGGCAAAAAGCCTGACGCCATCCAAGGCAGCATCGGAATCAGTGAAGTCTATGTTGAGCCTGCTGCTGTACCTAATTAATAGGAACTATTTGAGCATGTTGTGGTCTTGAACGATAATAAGAACATGATATAATTAAGCGCACAATTTAATTAGTATTAGAAGCAATATTGAATCAAATCAAATAAATAATCTTTTCTTGAATCAAAAATAGTTCATTTTATTTTTATCATTTATTATACCGTTAATTGAACTTATGACGTTACTTATGCAAAAATTTCAAATTATTTGAAATTAACATTTTTTGGAGAGCTATACCTCTACATCCGATCAGCCTAAGTAGATGCAGTTTAACAAAAATTTTCATTATTTTCTTTATATATATCATATATTTTCATATATAAAGAAAAGCTATGTAGTTGATTCTATGAAAATTTGGATAAATGAAGAGACTAATAAAATAAACTAATGCTTCAAGAGAAGATAACGAAGTTGAAAGTTCATAACAAGTACTAATCTATAAAAATGCGCCAATGATATATTAGCTGGCAATAAACTCTCTAACATATCCAAACTACCGAAATTTCTTGGAGCTGACAATTACTGAGGTTATTCTAATCAAATAAATAAAAATCAACAATTTCAGATCTAGAACACTAGCTTATGTCAAAGATATTTTATTCACACGGTTTACATATTTTATAAATATTATAATCATTGTTTGAAATTTAGATAGCCAGACTATTATACATTTTTGTTATTCTTAGGAGACAATATGTCCCAGAATAACAATTATTTTTTCATATCATGCATCTGGATCATTAAATACAATTGTACTTTAATATTACTAAAATTTTAGTGAATGTAATACATTAAAAGAGAAATTTTATTTTATTATAACAACAACATCATTCCACTGATCCTAATCTATGAATGAATCATTGAATTGAGTTGCATATTTGGTTTTAATTCCTAACATTGCTTACAGGATCTAATCTAATTGTAGACCAAATGCCCTTTGTTACTGGTCTTTTTGTACTCACGGGTACTGCTTGACGTAGGCAACGTTGTTGAGAGTAATACCTCCGTCAAACTTCTTTCTGTGGATGGGAGGCGGTGATCTGTAGAACTCATCGAACTTGAGCGAAAGATGCTCGTGTGTCAACGTTATACCGAGCTTCTCCGCCTTTACCTCGCCTAGAACTGAAAAGGATACATATAAAAATAAAATAATTAGATGAATAAAATAAAAGTATAATATATTGAAAACCGAATAAAAGACATCGGTGAAGAATCATGGCTCGATTCTGCAACTCCCTCGACTGTTCCAGCTAAGATCGCAATGGCATATTCTTTTTGGATTGTGAATTAATTTAATTGTAACGATATACTTTTGTAGTCATTTAAATGATGTAATGTTTAAAAAAGGTGCACCATTAACCTATTATACTAATATTTTTGTATATTGCACTGTTCTCAGAACGTAGCAATTTTCTATTGGTATCAGGGATTGTTCATCAAGCTTAATATTTATTCACCCAAATCCCTATACCTGTTCCTACGACCATACCTTTAAAATTACTCCTTTCAACTTCGTTTTGTAACGGTTTTCCAATTGCTAATCAATTGAGACCTGTGTACCCCAAGATAACGTCCTAGGCCCTGTCTCATAATTTCTTCACTAACGGTGTACCAACCAACACTGGTACCTCCCAGCTACATTTGGAGATGAAACCTTTTAGAACAAAGTTTGATTAATTAATATTTAAAAAATGATATTCCATTAATCCCTGTTGAACAGATCCGCTACCTAGAACTCTACTTGGACAAACGTCTTACTTAGAATCCACATACAAGACTAAAACGACAAGAAACTGCTCGTCGTTACAGACTACTTCAACATTTACTAGACAAACGATCAAAGCTCCCAATTAATTACAAAAGACTCTTATATATGACTGTGATTAGACCAATTTGGACGTAAGGAATTGAGCTTTGGGGCTCCATTAAACCTTCCAATTCAACTCGTATTCAATCCTTACAATCCAAAATCCTTCGAAAAATTCTCAATGCTCCTTACTTTGTCACCAATAAACTTATCCATAAAGAAATGTTCCTTTCGTTACTGATTTAGCCCAGACCAGATACCTATCCTTCCATAGTATGCTCCATAACCACTCCAATCCACTAGTCTCCCAACTTGCTTCCCACTCCATTCCCCATAATCCTCCGAGGCGTCTGAAAAGAAGATGGCCTAGAGACCTTTTAGTGTAGATTTTTATTGAAGTGCTACTATTGAGAAGTTCTTTTCAAGTTTTAACATGCTATTGTATTCACCATCAACACATTTACTTGATGTATATGTTTTTGTACAGTTGTAAATATCAATGAATGAGAAAAAAAATATATATTTAAAAAAAGAAAACTGTTTATATACTGTGATACTTTAACATTTTTGGTCTATAGTCGCAATAAATGAAAGACGATAAATCTAAAATGAAGATATTTATGTCTGAAGATCTGCAATCCGTTTGTCAGGAAATCTACCAGTAACCTGTCAAGTAGCGAGGGGGGCCCTGTCTTATGAACTTGCAAAATATTGAGGATTTCTCAAAAGGCAATGATGATTTGACTAAAGCGGTACTTATAACGCTGTCCTAATATTACGGTTAGGGTACGTACTAATCCAATTCAAATGATATGGACAAAAAAAATCAGTTTATTTTTGTATTAGCAAAGATGTAAAGATGCAAAGGTTTGTAGATATATTCTTATCTGCAACGCATTAATATTTTAATCCCTAATGATTACAACATTTCTTCATTGGTATTCATTAATATGAGTGTAATATAGAATTTATATACTCAGATATAATTTTTTTTTTTTAATTCGAAGATTTTTTTAGATATCTCAATTTTCTGTTCACCCTATCAATAAAATAAATTGGTGCCTCTCGCCTCCCGACCTGTGTAACTGACGGAAGATACTTGGTAGAAAGAAAAACAGGCAATTTTATGTTGTAACTTCTAACAAAGTTTATTTAAAAAGACAAAATCATTAAATCTTACATTGCTGAACAGAAAGTCTAACACTTTACGATGCACAAAAAATGGAGGTAACTTTGCATAAAAAAATATTGGAATAAGATTTCAGCGGAATATTTTATACTATTAAATATGGAATAAGATCCAAACCTCTTAATTCTTTCATCAATATTATGTTATAACGTATTATAACATTATATTATTATTACCAACAATTGTTAAAATGAATTCAATTTCTCCTTGACTGGGTAAAACAATAAATGATGGATATGTCTTTCTATAATCTACAGTTTTTCCCAATTTATATTTTAGAATTAAGACGATAAAATTACTTAAATTAGTAATTAAATTAAGTTGACAATCAATGATTATTCGACTTGAGAGAAAACAGGGGTTTCAAATGTGACTTTTTAAATCAAACCAATACAACTCCTAGTGACAAATGTTATAAAATATTCTCCTTTTAATTATTGAACAGGAAAACGACGACACATTTTCGATCCTAGCAACACAAACAGTCCTAGAGCGTGTCAAATTGTTACATTTTTGAGTGTGAATAAAAATTATTACAAAAATGTATAGACCTCCACCAAATGACATATTCATTTAAAAAAAAAAATTATCTACTCTTGAATGAAATATAATACGAAAATTACTTGGAAGTCTATACGAACTACTCCTTTATAAGATTCATTTTTGGGATCCCCAGGCGTTGTCACATCACTTGCTGGTATTCCGAGTTGAGGTGGCTCTATCCAAGTTTTCGGCGACAATACTTCCTTGTTTCCTTTCTATTCCAATCCTTAAAGTCCAAAAAACCTTCGTACATTTACGACATCCTTACCCTTCGTTCTTCCATTCATCTTTTAACAATAGATCCCAGCCTATAGATTTGTATATCCCTTCTCATCGAACTACTTCCTTTGAAAAATCCTTTTTTAATCCTGCAGCTTTATTTTGGAATTCCATATCTATTTCGATCCGCAATGCTCCTTTCTTCACTTTCTTTAAACATTATTTATTCATCTACCTCCTCATTTATCAATCTTTCGAAATTATGTAATAATATATTAGTGTTAGAATATTTCTTTTTATTTTATTTTATTTTAATTTTGTTATTTACTTTTCTTTTTTTTTTATATAAACCCAAAGACTTGTTTTTAAATCTAAAATTTCACATTATATATTTATATGTATATAATTTTTCATTCATTCATTCATTCATTTTCATTCAACTAAGCGAACTAGCACTAGGCAATTTAGAAAGATATTTAGAATGAGTAGAGGAGTTTATCTATTTGGGTCAGATAGTATCCTTCGCAGATAGAGGAGCAAAAGAAATCCAGAGGAGAATGGCACTAGGTTGGAACAAGTTTTGGTCCCTCAAACATATTATGAAAGGCAATATAAGAATGGAGCTAAAAAAACATGTTTTTGACAGTTGCATAAGCCTAGCGGTTACATATGGATGCCAAACGTGGTCTCTGACAAAATCTCAAGAGAGGAAGATCCAGGTGTGGCAGAACAATATCGAAAGATCTATTATGAAGGTGAGAAAAAGCGACAGGGTGAGAACTATCCAGATTAAGAAAGAAACAGGGCTCACAGACACACTCAGGCGGATAAAACTGAGCAAATGGAAGTGGGCTGGGCATATTCTTCGGTGTGAAGAAAATAGATGGTCGAAAATTGTTACTGAATGGACTCCATATGACCTAAAAAGAGGAAAAGGGCGCCCAAAGAAAAGGTGGAGTGCCACGTTTAAACTGCAGGCAGGACCCCTCTGGTGGAGAGCTGCTAGGGACAGAGACGTTTGGAAGAAGAAGTGGACCGAACTCACATCCCTATAGGGCCAGTCACCCCGGGAAGTGCTGACTATTACTCCCGAAAGGGAAGGCCTATGCATGAAAGGAAGGAAGAAAGGAAAGAATATGTTTATGATTTATATTTATAGAACAGAATATGCTTATGACATGTTTATGATAACAGAATATGTTTATGATTTACATTTATAGAAACCAAAAAGTCAATATTTTTATTTTATATACTTTTCTTTTCTCCTGTTTAGATTCTGAATATCTATTGTGAATCTGTATACAATTTCTTTTGCATAAATAAAGGCTATTTCATTTCATTTCATTTCATTTAGAATGACAAGTTCTTGGATTATGTGAATAGAAAAATGGAATCATTAACAACTATGTTATTTACTTTTGTTGTTAGATCACTATCACGATGCAGGCAAAGGTGGACTAAGCTTCCAATAAATTAATAGCTAATAATAATAATCGATTTAATGTTGATTGTAATCCAGTTATTTTATGTGTTTATAATTTGTTATTCCTACTCCCCTAACGTGAGAATGTTTATCAGAAGATATCCTTACTTGTGATTTAGGATTATTATAATTCTGATTAACTGTAATATTAAATCAATATTGATTTAGTTTTTTATATTTTCTTATTTCTCATTTTAATTTGAAAAGGCACCCATAAGTTAATATTAGTTTGAAAATGGATTTAGAATTAATGTGTAAATGAAGGGGAATAACCTTTCTCCTTGAAAAGTAGGGACTTAAACATCGAAATAAATCGGAACAAGGTTAGAATCGATAAAAGGTATTCTGGGCGCGAGAAAGGTTGAAGCGCCCCCTCGATAGAGGTACCATATAGAGAGATAAACACATACATTAAATAAAAGGATAGCTTTTTAAATTGCCATAAAAATATTTTAACATGTCTACTGACCGAATAATAATATTAAGTACAGTAAACTATATGTATATATATATATATATATAGACTGATAAATATAATTTTACCTGTGTTGACGCTCATGGAAGGCTGTTTGTGTACTGCTGGCCTCTGTTAACTGATTGCATAACCTTGGATAATTATAGGTCTCCCGCTTATCAGTTATCAGGGGATATGTTTGCTTCTCTTCTCTTTGTTTGTTTGTTTTTAATTTCTAAAGTGCTATTATTTTTTCTAATAATATTCTGTGGTATAGGCATTATTTTTAAATATTTAATACCTTTCTTCGTGAGGATTTGATTGATGTTTATAAACCTTCTAGAAACTTCAACGATCTATTATCAACCTCTCATCAATATTTATTTCTACTCGTTGAATAATATTTTACATAACTATATACGTCATAAAGAAATTAATTCTCATCTCAAGGTCAATATTTTGTTTATTTTGTTGAAAAGGATAAAATTGTTGAAATTTTTAATTATAGGAAAGAAGGTATAAATATGGGCACCCTCTTTTCTTTTTTATTTAAAATTACTTTCAATTAAAAAAATTCTAGATATTCGTCTTTCATTAACAAATATAATAACTTTTTTAAATGCGAGAAGGCTATACTTGGAAATGTAGATAGTTGGGATAGGCAGTCATAGATACTTTTTATTTTAATTGTTAGAGCCGACGTTTCGACTTGCACTGCAAGTCTTCATCAGGGCTAGAAAAAAAGAAAACAAGCAAAATGGTATGACTAAATTGTAGAAAATATATGAAAAAACGCACACCACAAAACATAAGTATGAGTGAGAAAAAAATGAAAAAATAAAATAAATAAATAAATGTATAAGAGTAAAGACAGTAACAAAAAGACAATATCTAAAGGCCATAAAGACAATACATAAAGACAATTGAATAAAGGTTAAAATGAGAATAAATTAAAATGAGTGAAAGTTACTGAATCAACTATTTCATTTCAAAAACGACGATTTACAAAAAGCTTTTGAAAATGCACAAGAAAAAAAAATGGGGTGTAAATATTGGCCCTCTTACTCAAAATAGTTTTAAAACATTTGACCCACACCTCTCCCCAGGGTTGGGCGATAGTCGATAGTTACTATCGATATATCGATAGATCATGCCTGTCGATGGTCACTATCGATAGCGTCGGCTTTCGATAGATCTTTTTTACTCTCAAGTTTTGAAACTCTCGGAATTATGCTGATCTGTCTCTGTCCAGTGTCGAGTTCTTTTGAAATTGAATTTGGAATTCCTAGAGTTCAAGGGTTCTTTCAAAGATTAAGCCAGAGGAAAGCAGAAATTCTAGTTTTTCTTTCGGGAAATATGTTGCTCAAGGAGCACACTTTAGTCTTGAAATTAACTATTTCGTTATTTTTATTTTCTGAAGATTTGATTTGTTCATTATTATTGTAACCATGTAAATTGTAAATCCTTTTTTAGAATTCAAATAAATTACTTTTTTTCTCTCATCTTTACGATATAATCTTATAATTTATAACCCTGCAAATTTTAAATAGTAAGTAGATAATTGAATTTAATTAAATTAGTTGAAATTCTTTAATGAATAGCTTTGGAAAAAAAGGAAGCAACTATCGAAAAACTATCGATAGCAATCGATAGTTCTCAACCGGTAGTATTGGCCTATCGGTAGCGCTAAATATCGACTATTGCCCAACCCTACTTCTCCCCAAGAGTCTGCAGATAACTTTCCATCACAAAAGATTCAAGTTGCATCGCTTGAGTCTGGTTTATCCTGAACGTTAACATGTAGATTCTTACCATCATCGCTATCTACAAGGGGAGGATCGTTGTAGTCGGTTAAGTACGATAATGAATCGTATCTTTGCGTGGGAAAAATTGTCTTTCTTTTTAAGGCCTTTCGTGAATCCACCCCTGCATTCATGAAAACACTTTTGTCAAGCGACTTGGTCAACTGATCCTTAAATGCTGACCCGGTGACCTTGCGTCCACGAGTTGTCGTTCTCTTCTTAAGATTGAGAACAGGAGATAGGTCGAATGGAGAAATTGCCATTAAAGTTGCCGTAGAAATGGGGGCCCATTTTTACACCAACTCCACCTAAGAAAGATGGCCACTATCACATATAATCTAAAAGTGTGCGTGACTGTAGGTGTGCTTCAAAAAATAGCTTTCAAAAAGACTTCAGCTTTCCGGATATTACTTGAAATAATTTTTAACTGAACATAAGAACATGAAAAGAAAACGATTTCACATACTTCTTATAAGTTTGCAGTCCAGAATAAACACCAATTTCCACAATAACCCAAGCTGCATCCACAATAGTTTAAAGAGTGGTTCTAACTGCCCGCTGCTATCTTATATTAGCAAATAGTTCCATCGACAGTCCTCACCGCCCATCCTCAGTACTTCCCATAGCCACTAGGGAGGGGTGCCCATATTTACACCTGTGCACGTTTTTACACCCTTTTCTCTATTAACAATTCATAACTTTAATTTTTTGATTAATAAATAATAATAATCATCTGAGGTAATAGATGTTAGAATATTAATTATTATAATTTTTTATAACTCTTATGTATTTGAATGTCTGTTTGAAGTTCAAATATTTTTTAAACTTAATTTTGATTGATTACCACCTGTTTTCAGCCTGAATACACTCAAAAAATGTGCTTAGAAAAAGTATAATAAATAATACTTGTATAATATGAGGGAGACCAGTACCCATCGCTACCTCCTCATGTTATTCAACGTTTTTATTTTTACTTAAGGTCCCTCATCCAGCTCCTTTTTATCCTTCGGTACGTATTGCTAGGGAATATTTATTGTAGTTTTGTATGAGTCTGTTGCTGTCTAGCAACCTACTAAACCCGAGATCGCGGGTTCGAAGCCCGGCAGGATTTTTGAAAGGGAGTAAAAAATCCTTAGCTATGCCGTCCTTCGGAAGGGACGTAAAATGGGGGTCCCGAGCCTGTGCGATGTCAGTTACTCGTTAAAGATCCCTATCCTAATTATACCTGGATAGGCAAAATTTAGGATTCCCACCGTAGCATCGTCCGATTAGCCATAGCAGCATAATGTGACGTTAAACGAAATAAACAAACAAACAAGGTCGTGTAATTAGTCACAATGTTTGTTATTGAAATGATTGTAATTTGTACATGTGGATTTTTTTCGTTGAACAATATATCTGTAATGCGCAAGTCCATATGGGTTTCAGTAATTGTATGTATTCAGGCGCTGTTTTAGTTTCAGGGAGGATGTTCTTTGTAGCACGTGCTGTGTCTTTGTGTAAATGTAATGTTTTTTTGATTTTTCATTGTTTGGTTTGATTTTTTAATCAAAATTTTTAATTTTAGTTTTATTGAAGTTATAGACTACTTCAACATTTACTAGACAAACGATCAAACCTCCCAATTTATTACAAAAGACTTATTTACATGACTGTTATTAGACCTATTTGGACGTACGGAGTTGAGCTTTGGGGCTCTACTAAACCATCCAATTCTCCAATCTCGTATCCAATCCTTACAATTCAAAATCCTTCGAAAAATCCTCAATGCCCCTTACTTTGTCACCAATAAGCTTATCCATAATGACCTTAATGTTTCATATGTTGCTGAGTTAGCCCAAACCTGATACCTATCCTTTCATAGTAAGCTCCATAACCACTCAAATCCACTGGTTTCTCAACTTGCTTCACACTCCATTCCCGATAATCCTCCGAGGCGTCTGAAAAGAAGATGGCCTAGGGATCCTCTAGTGTAGAACTTTATTGAAGTGCTACTGATGAGTAGTTTTTTTCAAGTTTTGACATGTAATAGTAATCGTTATCAGCTCATTTACTTGATGTACATATTTGTATAGTTGTAAATTTCAATAAATTGATATATATATATATATATATATATATATATATATATATATATATATATATATATATAATTTTAGTTTTATTGAAAGATTTTTTATTTGTGCTGGTTTCAGATATTTCGTCAGAATATTTCCATCATTCGAGCTTTTAATTAATTACGCATTTTACGAGATTTCATGCTTTTATCTATTGCTGGTTTTTCAAATGTATTCGCTAAGCCGATAAATAAAAGTAGTGATTCGTTAAAGAGCGAAATCAAAACATAATTACCTATGGAAGGGATCGTTGTAACAAGATAAGCCAGATTATCCCTTATCACTGCTAGAGATTAAACGGGTTGTCTGCACCCGATCGGATTAACTATCACAACGGATAATATTTAATTATACCTTTTTGAAGCGAGATAGCTCTGGCAGATTAAAAAAATAGAAATGTTCGCCTTAAGCTAGGTCATAAAATTATTAAAGTCTTAAAAAAGCAAGATGTTTGTTTTCTTAAATACAACAATAGAAAAATCCGCTCGATCGAGATTCCCTCAGCTCAGAAAATCTCACACTACTTCTCTAACTCCAGTAAACCTCATAAAAATCCAAATCCCTAAATCAGAATAGATTGGATCCTCCCATCTACTTCTTGGGCTCTTATATATATAGTCTATAGTCTCTATAACGAGCCTGATATAGTAACGATTATCAAGATAAGGAGGTTAAGGTAAATCACCTTGTGTGGATGTTGCATGATCTAATAAGAAAATATTAATGGAACAGATATTTGGCCTGTGCAGAGATGGGAGACTTAGGGAACGGTGGTTGGATTAGAGATGGGCAAGTGAACGGTGAATCGATTCACTAGAACCGATTCAGTAAAATAATCGAATCAACCTTAAATTCCTTAAAAAGAATCGCGGTTCAGTTGAGTAGTGGGGGGAATCGATAGTCTTTTGACAAGTACGATTCGTTCGTTCAGTTTCTGTTGCAGCGCCACCATGATTCTTTTCTTCCACGATTCCTTCAGTTCCTACGTAATCACGATTCTTTTGTGCTTATTCTCATCTCTTCTACGATTCACGTTCACACGAATCGAGGAATAGATAAAAAGAATCGATTCACCTACGTTCAGTTAAATGAATCGATTTTCCCACCCCTAGGGTTGGATTGTATGGCAGATTTGGAGGCCAATTAAAGTAAGGAATTGTATGGCTGAGACGCAAGGCGATTGCTGCTGGATGAAGCCATGAATCTGTTGCGGGTTGTTGTGCTAAATAAATAAACTACTACTACCGACATTACTACTACTGCTACTACTAACTTTGTGAATTCAATTTCGTCCATAAAGTTGGTTTAACAAATGTTGGTTATCCCAGAAATATTTGAGAAAATCCGTGAAAAACGGCCTTCAAACTACTCTCCTCTTTTTGCTCAATACCCTTCTCGTCACTTGATGTACACCATGTTGTTATCGAAGGGTCAATACAATTAGGATTGATGAATTATTTGCTACTTCTATTGCAATTTTCCTATTTGAAGAGTAGCTTTCGAATGATATACATTCATCATCAGTTATAAGAACAAAATAAATTTGGAAACATTAGAACTTTGCTACAAGGAGGATACACTATACGTTAAATTAGCCGTAAAATGATTACAATGACGTCCTATAACTTTTGAAAAACTACCCATTACACAGGCCAACAAAAATAATGTTTTTGAAAACTTTGTTTACTTTAATAGCTGATTCTTATAGATTTTTGTGTGCTGAATCCAAATCTGGTCTTAGTTTTTTTGTATCACCCATAGTTTTTGAGAAATGTTTTATATAATTTAAAAAAGCATATATAACTGTTTCATACAATATAAATATAAAGCATTATATAACTGTTTCACGAGGCCTAAATTTATATGTAGAGGTGGTAAGAGAATGTTTCTAGGATCTATAAGGTTTTTGCGGAGAATGTTCTTCTCGCTGGGTTTTAGACTCCCTCACAGGCCAGTTCTTTCTGCACCAATGTTGATCCCTTGCTCTACTGTCCCATCACACAAAAAACATGGAAACTTGGTAAAACCGCCTTGCTGACCAAGAAGCATGCATGTTACTTTCACTTGTCATCAACTACTGCATGTCACCACTTATCATCTAACCATGAGCCGAATAGCCAATTTTTATCAACCCCATTTCTAGGTTTTCATAGCTCTCTTTCATATGTACAGAATGGCCAACAGGTATAGATGCATAAGTGTTACTATTGTGTAATAAAACAGCTTTTGAACTAGTTTTGGAAGAATCAATAAACAGCCTCCAGTCTTCTTTTTTGTATTCAACACCAAACTCTTTGATCAGACCTGGAATGTTTGAGCAGCACACTAAATCACCTTTTTGTTCAAAAAATTTCAAAAACTGCTGCTATCTCTTCCTATACGCATATATGCTAGTTCTATCTGCCAACAAGTTCTTTTCTTTTAGTCTAGAACCAAGCAATTCAGCTTTTTCTTTTGCTAACCCAATATCCCTAAGTCGTTAAGCTCAATCTGAGTAAACAGTTTAGGCTCTATATTTGCTGTAGCACATTGGAACTCTTCTTCATCTTGCTCATCTATATATATATATATATATATATATATATATATATATATATATATATATATATATATATATATATATATATATATATATATATGTATATATAAACAGATATAGATCTGTTTCAGCAGTGCTGCTAACTCTTCTACATCCAGCACAAATTATTTTACAATTTTATTTGTAATATGTACAAGCTGTTAAATTCTGTAATAAATAAAAAAAAAATAATATATTGATGTGCAAATGTGAAAAAATGGTAGGTGATATGGCTTAATAAGTGTCATGTCTGGATTTTGCACAATAAAAAACAGAAAAATAAGGTGTTTTAAGTAAAAACGTTTTTTCATCGTTGGCCTGTGTTATTAGCACTTCAATAAAACTTTTACACTTGAATGTGTAATTAGGCCTTCGGATCTTTTCAGACACTTCGGAGGGTTATCGGGAATTGAGTGAGAAGCAAGTTGTGAGACTAGTGGACATGTAGTTGTCTTGTAAGGATAGGTATCTTGTTTATTATATCCCATATTAACAGAAGGGACATCTAGATCGTTAGTTTATTTGGGACATAATATAAAACATTGAGGATTTTACGAATCATTTTGAATTGTAAGAATTGGATACGAGAAGAATTGGAAGGTTTAATGGAGCCACAGAACTCAACTCCTTGTGTCAAAATAACTCTAATTACTAAATAAATAAGTTTTTTGTAATTAATTGAGAGCTATGAATGCTTATTTGGTAAATGTTGGAGTAGATTACAAACTACTTTGTTTTTTTAATATCTTAATTTATAAGAACAAAGTTCAAATTGCAGAAAAGTTTTGATTTTATGTACAATAGCTTCTGGATTTTGTTTTACTTGAAATTAAATATCTTTGAGGCTAATCTTGCCTATAGAATAGTTTCTCTATTTTCAGAATATTTTAATTCAGTTCCAGTTACAGTTCGCTTCTCTGTTTTCCTTAACATCCTGACAGCTCCTAGATTTGAAGTCCACTTCCCGCCGGAGGCGCTATCTAGGGAGGCCCGGAGGATACCCTATTGATCGGGGCGCCGAGAGCAGTAAAGCCGCCTGGTGGAGGAAGGGGGTAGCTCCCAGTCGGCCGTAGCTCCTCAAGGAAATCACATCACAGGTCTGTAATCTGGCTCTTCGTCATCTTCAACGATCTGCAACAGGCAATGCCCAATATTGCTTTGCACACTTTGATTTACACAGCTTTGCATTTTGGTTATTTTATTTACTTGTTTTACGGGGGCTACTTATGCACGCTGTAGCCCTGAAGGCTTGATGGAATGTTCCAGGGAGTATCCTCCAGCCTCTTTCCAGAGAGGGACGCGCTGCCGGATTCTTTTCATCTCTCATACTCCGGCCACTTTTGGCATTATTTATTTATTTCTCCTTGCCACAGTATTGATAAATCTTGTTGATTACACATATTATAGGAGAATGAAAAGTCAATCAGACTAAAATTTTCTGAAAACTCCTATACCCAATTTTGCTTAAGAATCCCGAAACAATTGGTCCAGATCTAAAAAGCTGTTGATTTCTCAACTGTCTGTCACACCTCTCTCTTCTCTTGCATGTTCTTTACTGTCTTATATTGAATTTTTTTGTTCTCAGTCGGTGAAATTTATACTTATAATTCATTATATTGAAATACGCTATACGCGATATGAACATACTTAGAAAACAAAAAAACCATTAATCATAAAATATATATAATTATTTTAGAATAATTATGAACCAAACGGGACGGAGAACTGAAATTGTTTTTTAAATTTGATGTTCCCCATCAGTTAGGGGAAGCTGCCTGGAATTGGGATTTCATTTAAGCCAAGTTGGATCTCATAAGCAAGCGAAATGAATTAAAAATGGACTAATTAATGTACAATTTCAGGTTGAGCATGGATTTTTCTGGATAGTTATAGTAAACATTTCCTTTTATACATATAAAAAAAAACAAAAAAAAAATTAATTTAAATTTACAAATAAAAAATATATAATAAACTTGATATTACTGAAATTGATATAAATTTATAAAAGATCTTTTGAATTAAATAAAAATGAAGGTAAATAATTAAGACATATCGTCGGGAAAAGAAGCTGTCTCAGGAAAGAACACCAAATAGGCTCTTAGGATTTCACTTTGTAATTATTTTTATTTTAGTTATATTTATAATGTATTTTTAGTGATATTTTTTTTATTTAATTACAGAATGGCCCTTAAAATTCGAATTCCCCAGTTTGATTATGAATTATAACATATAAGCATCCTGAAAACTAAAATATAACTCTTTTGCAACATAAAGTATAATCAAAATATAGCATTACTTTTTGGAAAGAATTATATATTTCGAATGGAGAAATTGTCCCAGTAAAAATTTTTTTCGTGCGAGCAGCTAGTTGAGATCCTAAGATCATATCTGTATCATATTGGAAAATTAAATTAATCGATTTTTATTATCCATATTGGCGTCCTACCTCATAGTAGGGGATTATATTGGTCCCACATCGCGTAAAAGTAGGCAAGTTGTAATGTCAATGGTATCCTTTAAAATGCATTGTGTATTTTTATACTTATCTATAAATAAATAAAGGCTTAGCAAACCCGAAGGTACAATGCCGACACTACCAACCGTTGACCACACACCTCCCTCCAACCCACTCCTCCAAAACCCAAATCCCCTATGTCGGCCCTGACGCAAGCCTCCAATCTTTGTCTTGGTCTAACCCTCGGTCGCTTACCCGACAGCTAAAAACTGATTACTTTTTTCAGAATTAGATCATTACTAAACCCAACGACTTTATATACCCATTTTAACCCTCGCACTGTTGTTACATGAACTATATTTACCGGATGCAACGTGAAGCCTTCTAAATTCTCCTGTTTCTTCATCCTTTTTTGGGCCAAATATTCTACGCAGTACTTTATTTTTTAAACCTTTAAGGCGTTGTTTCTCTCTCAACGTAAGTGTCCATGGAGAACTGTTGGTAGTATAACAGTCTTCTATTCTTATTTTTAAATTTCTGGAGAATAAGCGGGAACTGAGTAGTTTTGCAACCGAGAAATACATTTCAATATCAATACTATACATTTCAATATAACAAGCAAAGACTTATCTATACATTTCAATATATATGTATTCCATAATAAAATATAGAGAATTTGTGAAATGATGGGGTTAGAAAATAATTTTTATAAAAATTCGATTTACACTGAAACTTCCGTTAATGGCCCAGAAAACCCGTGATTTTGAACTTTCCTAGTTTTTCCTAAATGTTACAGATATTTTTCTGAAATACGATGCTATAACATTTGGTAAAATATATGGCGAAAAGTCAATTTTCTTTATGAGTAATATGTTCTCAGCCCAAAAAAATATATAATATTTGCTAAGAAACAACGTCCTTGAAATTCGACAGGCTTCAGAAGAGATTGAGATGCTTAAATATTTCGGCTAAAGTTATGGATTTTTTTAATTTTTACCTGATTCTAAGCTTATTTACAAAGAACATTGCATAGAAGCATGAAATTAAATTTCTACAGTTGCTTCTGTTAACTTCATTCAATGGATGAAACAATATGTTGTATATTTTATAAAATTAGCTGCTTCGTTTCTAACGTCACAGATGATAGTTTGTGATGGTTTGGAAATATATTTTATTGTTTAGATTTGGAATGTACACGAGCAAACGAATAACCTAACGTACTGCACTACACTGCAACCTAACGCTCAGAAGTTGCATTACATATTTCCCTAAGATGAAGTTTTTATGTAAATCACAGTGTGTTCTATGAAAAATCTTCTGTTATGTATATACAATAAACAATTATGTTTTGACAACATTTTATACAAGAAGGTGGCCAGTCTCTACGCCACTGAATTTCCCATCTATCTGATTGGGTGTGACCATCAAAATCCGAACAGAAACAAATTCCCATAATTAGCCAGTTTTCAATCAGACAGCAGTGACTTAAAGAGTTTTACGCCTCCTATTTCGTGACTAGAAATTTATCTTTTGTATTTTTGATAGATTTATATTTTTGCGTTCTGATTTAAAATAACTTTGAAAAAAAAAGTATTTTCCTTATCCTACAATGATTATTGTAACTGTATTCACTTGTAAGTATTGCATCTTCCCTCCTATTTTGAAACTTAAATTTGAATGAAAAAAATAACCTTTATTGTTGTGGATATAGGCCACATCCTTCTACATAGGTTGCCTCTAATATTAATATATTTTTATTGTATTTAGATTTTGGTTTAATAAGGAAAATAAATGGATTCCTTTCTATTTATAGGGTTTTCTAAACTAAAACAGTGTGTGTAGAATATTTGGTTCGAGAGATAGGCCAGAATGCTTTTGGGAAAGTGTACATGAGTTGTCTTATTAGAGCTAAAAAAGAATGAATCACAATATATATACCGATTATTGGTGATTTCGTTCATTTTTAAACTTTCTTTATCTAAAATTAACAGATTAACCTTTTTTTTTAACTAAAGGCTATTTGAGTCGTTCAGAATCAAAACCCTTTAAGTCCACTTTTTTTCAACAGCTCAAAAGCACCCTTATCTTTGCCATAAATGCAACAATCCAAAAACCACGAAATGCCAATAAAAATTGAATCTTAATCGTCCTTTTATCGATTTTTTTTTTTTTTTTTTTTTTTTACAAACTGTACACGTAGTTTTCAGTGAATTCTCTAATGTAAGTTCTTTATATTAATCCCTTGAGGTACACCATGATGGTATAGAAGGATCAATACAATTAGGATCGATGAATTATTTGCCACTTCTATGGGGATTCTTTTTATTTGAAAACTACTTTTGAATGTTAACCATTAAAAACACTAAAATTTCAAACCATCAGCACTTTGTTACATAGAATTTATATATGAAATGTATCATATAATCTATAATATATAAAAGAACTATGAAAACTCGATAAAGAGCAAGCAATTACCGAATAATTAATTGATTTACTTTTGAAACAAAACCCGTTAATACTAACGCAAAATAGAAATTCCTTGCTTCTGCGTTGAAATTGAAAATTAAGACAAACTTAAGACCGCTCCACGATCACATATTGAATAAGCATTTAAAGTTTGAATAGATTTTTTCTCTGTCAAAAAATTGGTATTATGTAATTTTTTGTCCTCTTGTGTCCTGAAAAAAAAAAAAAAAAAAAAAAAAAAAAAAAAAAAATTAAAAATGGACATAAAGTGTTTTGATTTTAAACGTAATAAAGATAGGATGATTACTATAATGAGTGGTATCAGCATGCCAGTTTTGGTTCATTAGGAGTTTTTATTAATTGATCACTGCCCAAACTGATAAGGAAATTATAAGGATTGGTGAATTATTTGACACTTCTGTATGAGCAAAATTATAGTAACTTCGAACCATATACACAATAGCCAGCAATAATAGTTAAAATCACGATCGTCAACATTTTATAAAAACCCCAGAGGACAAAGCTGCCCCGTAGCAATACATTTCGATCCCATACTAGTACTGCCCATATCCACCAAAGTCGGAAAGGAAATACGAAAATTAGGTTTGAATCCTAAAGGCAACATAGACCTCTTCCAAAAAAGCGATGTATATGAACTAAAATGTAATGTCTGTGAAGCTAAATACTCGTGAAAAACTGGACGAAAAAGACTCAGAAAACAGTTACATCATGTGGAAAAGAGTCTAAAATTAAATGTTTGTGAATCATTAACAATAATAAAATTGTTTAACCAATCTAGATTTTGTTTAAAAAATCAAATAAATATTTCCAATAGTCCCATTTTAAATCTGTTTCCTGTAGGAACGGACAAGCCATTTCCATCTCACCGTTTCGTCTCTTTACACTCACAATCAGTCTTCTATAGGTCCTGACATCTTTCAGAAGCCCTTTCCATTTTGCCTCCTCAGGTATCAACGTGCTCGATTCCTTAATAAACAGTAAATAATAATATACATTAAGGGATCAGTAATCTGGACACCTTACAATTCGGACGACCCCTCTCTTCTTGGCTCACCCCACCTTATTTTTCCTTTTCTCCTTCTACCTTTCCCAACTGTTTTATTTTCTAGGAATTCCATATATTAGCGCAGTGTTTACAAGTGAGTTATAATTATAATTATGCAGTGGAAACTCGTTATTTCGTCACTCGATACTTCTTATTATTCTGTAATTCGTCAGGTTTTTTCATTTTATTTTATTTATTTTTTTAATTGATTGCTTTAAAGTATAAACTTTATGTCAATTGAGTTAGCCAATAGCAATAATAATTACATAATAGTAAATAAACAGTAAGTACAAATAGAAGAATAAACAGAAAAAGCCTTTCTTCATATTACATTCATTTATAAGAACAAAGTACTTATAAGAACAAAATACCTATTTTCTCTTATTTCGGTCGTGGATCGAGTTCGAGGTCGGGAGACCCTCCTGGGGCACACCCAGCCTCTTAAAAAGTGGGTACCCTTAATTGGGGGGAAAACCTGGCGGTTGAGCGTGAATTCTAGCCAAATCATCTCCTTTCACAACCGTTGGCTCAGAATCAGTACAACCTACCTAAGGACTGAACCCGAGACCCTTCATGGATTGTAAGTGGTACAGGTTTTTTTTTAAGAACAAGAAGTTGTAGCAGCAATTGCAATAGAATCCAATATTTTATTTAGTTAATTCAAAAGAAATAAATCAATAACCTTTTGCTAGCATTAAAAACATTTAAAATAAATAGGAAGACGTAATTCATCTTTTCTATGCTATTGTAGTATAAAATATTTTCCAAAGATAGACTTTCATCTGTTTGAACTGTATAAGTCTTTTAGTTATTTCTTTCGACAATTATCCTGTCTTTGGCACTCTAACAACATATGTTTTAAGCTATTTACGATAAATAAGCTACAATCTTCACATTTTTCATTGGCTTTAATCTTTAAACTTTTATTTTTGAAAAATATTATTAGTAGTCATATTTGGCTATTCTCAGTTGGCTAACGGTTCTTATTTTGGTGATATTAATGTTATATTTTAAATAATCTTCCGGCTGAGGGTTATTAAAATTTAAAATTTTCATAAATAATGAGTTATATATTTTTTTAAATTAACAACTATAAATAATAAAATTAAATACGCATGTAATTCTTTTTCCCCCTTACTACTTATTTAATATTTAAACCGCCTCATTTAGTTTATTACTAAAATATACGCCTGTATTTATACATTTTGTAAATCATTTCATAGAAAAAAAAAACACAAAAACAACAGAACAAGCCCGGAGTCGATCCCTCAATCGATTGTAGTAAGAGATGAAAGAAAGTATGAATGCAGTTGACGAATTCCCGGATTCATTTAATAATGGAAAGCTCTTCCAGAAAAAACATTAGCATCTGGCTCAGCAACTTCTGCTCCAGGTTATAAAATCAGAAAAGATAAACAGGTAAGCAGCTGGTTAAACATGGATAGTACGAATGTAGAATATGAAATTATAAATGACAATGGAATTATAGTACAAGTTCTGAGTGCTCAGAATAAAGCTTATGATGACGATGACGTTTCTAATTCTTCCACTATTCCATGCAAAGAAGTAGAGGAACTTTTAACTGAGTGCATTGAGTGGTTTCGAGCAGCAATGTGAATCAGATATTTCTCACCTGATGGGAGGCAAGTGTTTAGCGCAAGTGTTTTTTTGTAATTTTTACTCAGGTCCAATGTGTATAATGTTCATCTGTTCGTTTTTAAATTCATTGAATTGCAAAATAATTACAATTAGGTATATAGTTTCAAATACTTTTTTGTTACATTACCAGGAAAATTCTGTAATTCGTCATTATTATATTATATTATATACCGTTATTCCGTCACCCCCTCTCCACCACTCATTACGAATTATCGAGTTTCTACTCTCGAATAGCTCCCTGTGAGCATAAAAGTGTCACATTAAAATTTCGATAGTTAAACATCATCATTTCTAAGGAGGCCAAATTAAAATAAAGATATAAAGAAATAGAATAGACTGATGATGACTGTTTGACATTCGAAACTAGTTGTTAAATAAAATAATTCCAATAGAAGTGGCAATTAATCCTAATTTTATCGATCCTTCTACACCATCATGCTTACCTCAAGTAATAGCTTTCAACTTAGCACTTCAATGGGTTGAGAAATACATGGATTCAAGTAGCTAAATTGTGCTGCTCCGTCGTTTAAGGAATCATGCCTTTGAACACTATTTGAAAAATACAATTCAATAAAAAATAATGGACTTTTTCCAACACAAATAAGTTTTGCTCTGTTTAAATGTTAATAAATACTTATCTTCATATTTTTTAATTATTTTTGTTGTAGATAACCATTTTAATACATACTATTACACAAAAGGACAAGACATTTTTCGTTTGTGATCATTAACCGCGAAAACCACAGAACCCAACTAAGCCAAATTTTAACTACATTTTCATAGTTCTAGGAAAGTTTATAATAATATTTAAAATGTATAGAGTAGTATCTTGAGTGCCAGAAGCGAGATTTGCCAAACTGTCATATACTTTTATGGTTAGAAATTAAAATCCAACCAAATAGATCGATAAAATTATTTATGTCAATGAGGATGTCTAATTATGCTTTTACGTACTCTTTAAACAACAAATCAATGCAATTTTAACCAGGTTAAAATTACTGCCATGCGTGAAAATACCATTGAAGAAATAACGTTAAATTCTATACTTCAATACAAGATTTTTATCGATAAACAAATGATATTAAATTACACAGGCCAACGATGAAAAAACATTTTTACTTAAAACACCTTATTATTCTGGGTTTTAGGGTGCTCAATCCGAATATGACACTTATCAAGCCGTATCACCTTCCATTTTTTCACATTTGCACATCAATATATTAAATTTTTTGATTTATTAAAAATGATTTGTGCTGGATGTAAAAGAGTTGGCAGCACTATTGAAACAGATATAGATGAGCAAGATGATGAAGAGTTCCAATGTGCTACAGCAAATATAGAGCCTAAACTGTTTACTCAGATTGAGCTTAACGACTTAGTTAGGGATCTTGGGTTAACAAAAGAAAAAGCTGAATTGCTTGGTTCTAGACTAAAAGAAAAGAACTTGTAGGCAGTTGGAACTAGTAGCATATATGTGTATAGGAAGAGAGAGCAGCAGTTTTCGAAAATTTTTGAACAAGAAGGTTACACTAAATCACCTTCTTCACCCAGACTTTCTGTACTGATCAAAGAGTTTGGTGTTGAATACAAAAAATAAGACTGGAGGCTGTTTACTGATTCTTCTAAAACTAGTTTAAAAGCTGTTTTATTACACAATATTAACACTTATGCATCTATACCTGTTGGCCATTCTGTACATATGAAAGAGAGCTATGAACCTAGAAATAGTGTTGAATAAAATTGGCTATTCGGCTCATGGTTAGATGATAAGAGGTGACTTTAAAGTAAGATGCATGCTTCTTGGTCAGCAAGGCGGTTTTACGAAATTTCCATGTTATTTGTGTGAAAGGGACAGTAGAGCTAGGGATCAACATTGGTGCAGAAAGAATTCGCCTGTGATGGAGTCTTTAAAACCCGGCAAGAAAAACATTCTCCTCAAAAACCGTGTAGATCCTAGAAACATTCTCTTACCAACTCTGCATATAAAGTTAGGCCTCATGAACAGTCATATAATGCTTTATATTTATATGAAACAGTTATATATGCTTTTTTAAATTATATAAAAAAGGCAAATTTCTCAAAAATTCAGCACACAAAAATCTATAAAAATCATCTATTAAAGTAAAAAAAAGTTTTCAAAAAAATTTTTTTGTTGGACTGTGTTATTAGTTAAAATAATCTAAGTTCTTTATTTATGTGAGCGGGAAAAGCCGTGCCGTGGGATGCTAGTTGTACATAAATAAATAAATACCTCTCTTTTCACTGTTTCATTTTAGGTGCACTTAAATCACTAAGTGTTTAGTAATCCACAAATAGGAATTTTGCTAGTTCCGACGACCCTTATTATCCGACTGTTTATAAGCCAGTATTAAAAGTGCTGATGTTTGAAAAAAAAAAAAAATTGTTATGTTTTTATAAGTGATGATGAATGTTTAATGTTTTAACCTCCGATAGATCTTGTATATAGTTCATAAATCCTAACTGTATCGATCCGCCTCTACCATCATGTTTACCTAAAGCGATAGAGAACTTACCTTTGTGTAAAGGAAAGATAATATCGTAAGTAGCGAAAGCTATGAAAATTACAAGATAAGAATACCGACAAGGAGGTGATCAAACACCCCTGACAGAATGATCCATAGCACGCCCGCCATCAAGCAGAAACCAATATCACACGATAGAACCTAACCCTTGATTTTTCTTCCCTTCTTTGTGTCTGTTGGGAAAAGTTAATTATAGAAGGGGGTGGGATGGAGGGAATATGAAACATAAACGATTTGAGAACCATTAGCTGCTAGCTCCCTCTGGCTTGCGATTAATCAACTAGGAGCATGAAAGCGGTTTAATTTTTCGAAAGGAAACAGAATGATTAATTAAGCAGCGATATTGCCCGAAGGGAAGTTTTTTAGAATGAACAGAAATATGGACTGGATTAGAGCCAAGGATCTCCAGGAATTTTTATAAAATGTTTCTTTAAAATATTCCTCGCATTTATTTACTCTCTCAATTAAGCCCTTAGATATAAAATTACTCATCGAGGGATGTTGCTTTTTAAGATGAGACGAACCTACTGTTAGTAGCCTCCAGGTCTCGATCTATGATAATGTTAGTAACTATATAATAGGCTATATAACTATATAATAGGGGGGTTAGTAATTATAATTACTAATTATAATTAGTAAAGAAATAGCTGAAAAAACAGGACTACAAATATCTTACGAAAAAACAGATCTGATGACCACAGATATAAACTTCAGAAAGAAAATAGTGGAAACTAAATATGGGCCAATCAAAGTAACACAGAAATTTTAATTCCTAGGGGAGATCATCTGCAGTAGAGGATTGGAAAGAGAGAGCAATAAGGAAAAGATCGCTAAACTAGAGAGATGAAGCTTTGTAACCAGTAACATTTACAATAAAAAGAGCCTGTCCATGAAGGCAAAGATCAGGCACTGCAATACTGTAGTAAAGCTTACTACTATATGGGACAGACCATGAACCTCCCTAACCTGGAAAGAATGCTGAAAGTAGAAAGAAAGATCCTAAGGAGAATTTACGGCCCTAGGAAAACCCAGGAAGGATACAGGTTAAGATCAAATGAGGAGATCTACAAAAAAACAACGAACATAGAGACGGAGATAAGAATTAAGAGACTGAAGTTCTATGGACATACGGTAAGAATGCCCGAGGAAAGACTTAATAAGGCTATTTTTTCGGAAAATTTGGGATTACAAGAGTGCACAGGGATACATAAAACAGCTAAAAGAGGAGACCAGCAAACTGGGGATAGAGGACCGTGACTGCCTTGATAGAGAAGAATATAGAAGGAAACTACAAGGAATAGCGGTTCTTGTGGACAGGAAGGAGCCGAAGGAGGGTATGGCCTGGACAGAAGAGAGGAAACAGAGGCAATCAGAAAGAATGAAGGAGATATGGATGATGAGAAGGAACAGAATTAAAAATCTATCTTCATAATATTCGCGTGGTCTCTATGGCCTTTTCGTGAAAAAAAAGAAAAAAAAAAAGAAGTAATTACTAGCATACCTCGTCGTGGCTTCGACTGCTCTCACAAATAAATAAATAGATTATTTTAACAAATCTTTGAATTTCATTTGATTATCGATAAAAATCTTGTATTGAAATATGGTATTTAGCATTATTTATTCAATGATATTTTCACGCATGGCAGTAATTTTAACCTGGTCATAATTGCATTGATTAGGTGTTTGAAGATTACGTCAAAGCATAAGTAGGCATCTAATTTGGCAGAAATAATTTTATCGATCCATCTAGTTGGATTTAAATTTCTAACCATAAAAGTATATGACAGTTTTGCAAACCTCGTTTCCGAAACTTAACACTATACATTTTAATAATCATTATTGTTAAATTTATTATTATAAACCTTCTTAGAACTATGAAGGTGTTATAGTTAAAATTTGGTACCGTTGGGTTGTTGCAAAATAGCCATATAGCGGTCGATTTTTAAACTGCACTGGGATCCACAGTTCACTCCATATATTTATAGCTTTTTAAAAAAAAATGGAATTGAAAATATGTAAATTTTATCATAAATTTTTAGCTCTATATAACACCCTACCTTACTCTTTATAACCTCTCTGGAATGGTGTTCGCCACCTATCGGTCGATTATCAAACTTCACTGCGGACTACATATTTATCGCTTTTTTATGGCAATATAATTGAACATATTTAAATTTTATTATTTCAAAACCTGAACTATACAGATGATCTAGTTAAAATTAGTTACAGGTTGGTTCAGTAGTTTTTACGGTTAGTGATCACTAGGGCTGTGAAATATATGCATTAGCATATTTCTCCTAACTAAAACATCTAATATTATCAAAATATATATGTTATGAGGTATTTGGAATAAATTTGAGCTATTTTTAATTAGCATATTGGTGCATATTTTGCCATAAATGCATATTTTTACATATTTTGTGCTAGACTTGCATATTTATCTACATATTCGGCGTATCAGCATTTGACGTTAGAATTTTTTTATGTTTCCGAGCAGAAAAAAAAAAAAGATAATAACCAAAAAATTGCTGAAAGAACTCCTCCCATTTTTTCCCGCCTAATCAATACGTTAGTATGAATCGAAGTGCTGATTTTTCGGTCTCAGCGAACTTTCGATCGTATTTGCTTCTCTTAGAATTTTTTAATCCAATTAATTTCTCGTTTATACTTCACTCTAAAACGTGGAATATTTTGACTTCACTTTATCTCACCCTTCTCCCTTTCATCATTCCACTACACAGACTCTCACACAGTTTTCACCGAGACATATCATTCGTAAACTGTTCTTTTGTGTTAACCTAAAATACCGAAAGTCACTACTTCAAAGGCAAAAGATCTTACGTAGTTGAGCTTACAAATGGAACTTTCAAGAGTGATGGAGACGTTTTATATTTATATGATATAGAGGCGGTCGTTTGGCCGTTTCAAAACTATTTTGAGGCCCAATAGACGATCTATTTTGTTCGAAAACCTGAAAAAGTGGTTGTTTGCAATTCAAATCTACGACAGTGAATAAATGGCATGATTAATTCGGGAGAGTCTCTTTATGGTCGATGCTTATTGTTTTTGATGTATATTGTTCTGTTTTAAAGTATAAGTATTTTGGTTGTGATTGTTGTTTAAGTTTCCAAGAAATTATTGTCATGATTTTTTTCGTTTTTAATGCTCCCTGTGTAATGTGTTTTATTTATCTTTAATAAAGGTTTTTAATGTTTGTTTTTGTTTTTTAATATTAGCTTAATGAATGAATGAATGCTCTTTATTTGTTAAAGACAGAGTCTTGTACAAACAATAATATTATTAATAATCCATAGTTGTTTAAGATCCATAGCACGAGTCTAGTGCTCTTAAACAAATCCTTACATAACAATATTTTGTTTGCATTATACAAATGAATATTTATTGGAACAAAAATATATGATCTAAATTCTTTATCTTTATAATAGATATCAACGTTTTACATAATAGACATTTACATATGCACTTATCATCTACACATAGATCAATCACCATTACACATTAATTAATATTAATAATTAATTACATAATTAAATAAATAAATATATACACATACACACACACACACACACACACACACACACACACACACACACACACACACACACACACACATACATATTTATGCATACACCTATATAAACGCAATGTATAAATAAAGGCAATATATAAAATAACATCAAATATAAACAATATAAATTATAAACATACTCAAGACATATATTCATGTTATCACCAACATAATTTAAACAACAACCTTAAATTGATTCTAATAAATACCAGTTTATTCATTTTCATTTCAGTCATTGACCACATAAAGACATTAGCACCTTATATACATTCATCATGAAGAAATATACTTTATTTAATTTTTCTACACCGTCAATATTTAATATTGCCTCAATATTGTGGTTATCAGAGGACATTGTGATGTATGGCTGAAGAAACTGTTGTCTATATTCCTTGAACGTTGGGCAATAGAGAAGGATCTGGTACAAGCTATTGGAGATATATTGGCAGCATGATATACAAGTTTCCTGTGATTTGAATAAAAAAGTTTTGTTCTTAGTATATAATTTAATTTGTTCTTGGTTAGCAACTCTTAATTGACTGACACACCTCAACTTTTTTATGTGTACTTTGTATGTTAGGTACGTTTCGGGATTTGAGACATTGTAGTTACAGAGTAATCGGTATAATGAGAAGTTGGTTGACCTGAGAACTCTTTGAATGTATATTGTTCTGTTTTAAAGTATAAGTATTTTGGTTATGATTGTTGTTTAAGTTTCCAGGAAATTATTGTCATGATTTTTTTCGTTTTTAATGCTCCCTGTGTAATGTGTTTTATTTATCTTTAATAAAGGTTTTTAACGTTTGTTTTTGTTTTTTAATATTAGCTTTTTAATGCTTTTCTTCCTAATATTCCCCTTTTCAGCACAATTAGCTATTTAAACTTGAGTTTGTGCTTAAGTTAGGTATGTATTGCGTTTTTTTAATTTTTCCAGAAATTTAGACAGTTGCATATTTTCGGTATTTAATTGTATATTTTACCCAATATCTCTGTATATATATATATATATATATATATATATATATATATATATATATATATATGTGCATATTTTTCAGTTTTTATTGCATATAAATCACAGTCTAAGTGATCACTTGTGAAAAATGGCTTGTCCTTTTATATAATAGTATAGATATCAATAGCAAGACCATCCATAAAATCATTTTACGACATATTATAGATTAATAAGATGTTAAATGTTAAACTTTTTTAGATATATAAATTAAACTTTGATTTACTAAATATTTTTTCTCGTGTCACCTATGGAGCTATAAAGGATATCTTCTTAAGTGACAAACTAACTTTCAATAATAAAAATAGTTGGAGGGAATTTGATCGATTCCTCAGGGTACGGAACTTGATCTGGAATGTTTAGGATGGTGCTTTTTTTTAAAATACATATTATAAGTATTTATATTACACAGGCCAACAATGAAAAACCTTTTTTACTTAAAACACCTTATTATTCCGTTTTTTAGGGTACTAAATCCAAATATGACACTTATTAATCCGTATCACCTACCATCTTTTCACATTTGCACATCAATATATTAAATTTTGTGATTTATTACAGAATTTAACAGTTTTTATATACTAAAAATAAAATTATAATTTAATTTGTGCCGGATGTAGAAGAGTTGGCAGCACTGCTGAAACAGATATAGATATAGATGAGCAAGATGATGAAGAGTTCCAATGTGCTACAGAAAATATAGAGCCTAAACTGTTTACTCAGATTGAGCTTAACGACTTAGAGATCTTGGGTTAACAAAAGAAAAAGCTGAATTGCTTGGTTCTAAACTAAAAGAAAAGAACTTGTCTGCAGTTGGAACTAGCATATATGTGTATAGGAAGAGAGAGCAGCAGTTTTTGGAATTTTTTGAACAAGAAGGTGATTTAGTGTACTGCACTGACATTCCAGGTTTGATCAAAGAGTTTGGTGCTGAATACAAAAAAGAAGACTGGAGGCTGTTTATTGATAATTCCAAAACTAGTTTAAAAGCTTTTTTATTACACAATAGTAACACTTCTGCATCTATACCTGTTGGCCATTCTGTACATATGAAAGCCTAGAAAACCTAGAAATAGCATTGAATTAGATATTCGGGTTATGGTTGGATGATAAGTGGTGACTTGAAAGTAACATGCATGCTTCTTGGTCAGCAAGGCGGATTTACCAAATTTCTATGTTTTTTGTGTGAATGGGACAGTAGAGCAAGGGATCATCATTGGTGCAGAAAGAACTGGCCTGTGAGGGAGTCTAAAACCCGGCGAGAAGAACATTCTCCGCAAAAACCTTATAGATCCTAGAAACATTCTCTTACCACCTCTACATATAAAGTTAGGCCTCAATTAACAGTTACATAATGCTTTATATTTATATGAAACACTTATATATGCTTTTTTAAATTATATAAAAAAAAGTAAATTTCTCAAAAACTATGGGTGATACAAAAAAAAAAAAAAAAACTAAGACCAGATTTGGATTCAGCACACAAAAAAATCTATAAAAATCAGCTATTAAAGTTAACAATTTTTTCAAAATCATTTTTTTTTTTTTTTGGCCTGTGTTATTTATGAAATATTTATATTATATATTTCTAACAATTTCTTCTGTTAGGTTGCTCGAACAATACAGCTATTGGTATACAAGATCTATAGGATATAGGTAATCCACTAAATTGGCCTTCTTAAATGTAGTATCTATTTACCTTTATTAACTCTGACATGGAAAGTGCCGGTGGCTATATTATATTTATTTATACCATTATCAAATACTCTCTCATCGGTTATTATATTTCAGCGAGCAATTAAGTTAATTGGTTCTCTGTCGAGGAAGAAATTCGATAAAATGGGTAACTCCTCTACCGCAGCCATTAACTCAATAGGCTCCCTTTCTAAACTTAGTTCTGCTCAGAACTTTTGAATAACGCCATTTTGCGATTGCATGTTTATATATATGTTTAATAAGGTTCTTGAGGCTCAGTCAATAAATAAAAACAACTATTTTGGTGACGTTTCGAGACTATATTATTCTCATAATCAGGCCCTACATCTTAGTAGGTATGTCCTTGTATTCTTCGAACTCGACAGTTATCTGTTAGATTTCTGAAGTTCATTCATCACTGTGATTGCTTCAGGACCGTGGTTGACTTGATTTTTTCGAAGAGACCCATTCTTCCACTATAGATATATTTCTTAGGATTGACACAATGTGTTAATATGGATAATTTCTAGACTGTTACTATTGGTTGATGCAAAAGTAATGCAGGTTTTTGGTATTCAGTAAAAGCTTCTTTGTTTTTCCCATTGCCTTGAGATGGCGTACGATTGTTGACTGATCCACATCGAGTTCTTCCACTATTCCTTGAGTAGTTTCGGTGGGGTCAGCTTCAACTATTGCCTTTAGCTGGTCGTTGTCAATAGCAGAGGGACGGCCACCACCTTCTTTGTTTGAAAGGTCAAAGAAGTCCACTACGGAATTTTTTAAACCATCGCTTCTTTAAACTTCATTAATATTTCGAGCCGTTTGCGCAGCACTTCGACCGAGTTTGAACTCACAAATAAATTTGCAAAAAATCGCTCCTAGACGTCATTTTGTCTGGGTGCACTGAATGGACTGAATTAAATGTTAAAAAAAAAAAGGATTATCTAGGAAAGTAAGCGAGATGAATAGGCTTTAAAATGATGTGTATAACTTAGCATTGTGGATATGTTTTGTTTACACAATTGGAATTAATAATGAAACGGAAATAAAATCCTGCATTATTTTCGCACCAACCTAATATTAGATGTTTAATTAGGTTCTTGAACTGGCGAGTGCGAAGAATACAAGGACATTCCTTTTAAGATGAAGGGCTTGATTATGAGAACAATATAGTCTGGAAACGTCAAAATAGTTGTTTTTATTTATTGACTGGACCTCAAGAACCTTATTAAACATCAAATGGTAACAGTCAAGAAATTCTCTCTCTCTCTCTCTCTCTCTCTCTCTCTCTCTCTCTCTCTCTCTCTCTCTCTCTCTCTCTCTCTCTCTCTCTCTCTCTCTCTCTCTCTCTCTCTCTCTCTCTCTCTCTCTCTCTCTCTCTCTCTCTCTCTCTCTCTCTCTCTCTCTCTCTCTCTCTCTCTCTCTCTCTCTCTCTCTCTCTCTCTCTATATCTCTCTATATATATATATATATATATATATATATATATATATATATATATATATATATATATATATATATATATAGAGAGAGAGAGAGAGAGAGGAGTAGAATAGTAAGTATTTATGAATTTTAGGAAGCCATCGTATCTGCATCAAAAGAAAACATAAATATATGTAAAAAGATAAATATTTTTTTATTTAGACTAATCAAACTTTATTAAAATTGTCAAGACTATGTACTTTGGTTTCGGTAACTATGAAACTAACTAATATATAATAAAAACTGATAAATTCGCTTTACAAGCAGACATACGTTAATATTAAAAATTTATTTAAACATAGTTTTAAACATGAGCGTACCATACGTGTGACTCATGAACATAGTGGATACCCACCTTAAAAAACCACAAATAATTTTTCCCAACATTACCAGATACACATACAACTGATTTATTTATATTATTATCGGCCAAATAAAGCAAAAAACTGGGTTATGTTGCTTTAATTTAACGAGAAAAAAGGAGAAACGTGCACCTCGATTTTTCCAGTTAATCACACAGTAACTTACAGCATATGGACAAAGGATTCTATATGTGGATTTTAGACGTGGCTCATAGAACCTGGTTGCCTTTGTTAGTTTATTCAAAATCTGGCTTCGGAAATGGAACCTGCACGAAATTTGACGTAGAGGATGTTTTACTAATTTTGAACAAAAAGTGTCTTTTACTTATTCATAAATTTGTATTTTTAATTTACTTCATGACATTTAATTCCCCCCCTTTTTTTTTTAATTTAATCTAATTTAATTAGTATTTTTAGCAATTAATTTATTTGTTTATTGTCTCTTTTGGTCATCTTATTTTATAATGCTAATCAAATACATACATATCTAATATTTAAATAATGTATATAAATACATAAATCCTCGGCAATAAAATAATTATTTGACAGAATGTAAAAAAAAAAAAAGAAAAAAAAAGAAAAATTTATATCCAACCAATTAGAGAAAAAAATTACAGTTAAGGTATAAAATCTGAGAAGTAAAACCCTGGCGTCAGTTGGCAGTTGCCCTTAATCGCTTAATTTGCCATCAAGGAGGCTTAAGATTTCCATTGTCAGGATTGTTTTCCCAGCCCTCTCAGCCTAAATTGTAACCTAAAGGGCATAACAGCAGTTATAACAACAAACCAAATGCTGCTTTGTTACCAACATATAGATAGTTTATATATTATTCAATACTGTTATTATTCAAAGTACATATTTTATTTTATGAACATTTATCTGTATTAATAGTAAAAATTCAAGAATTTTTATACTTTTGTGCGCAAACTCTGTTTTACTTTAATAGAACCGTTTTATAAAATCATTACAATAAACTTGGCAAAAATAAATAAAATTTTAGACGTGGCAAAACCTTTCTCACGGTAACTAAACTTGCACTCCCACTTAGAGAGAGAGTATTCCAAGAGTGACAGACGTGGTATCACTTCCCTACAAGTAAACTGAAGATAATTAAGAAGGACTTAAAACCATGGCGCAGTTCCTGCCGTACTATTCGCAGAGAAGAACTAATCCTAATTGGCCATACAAGAACTACACACCTTCACCTTATAACCAGAGAGGCTCGTCCCAAATGTGAAATGTGTGGCAAAGGTTTTTTTTTTTTTTTTTAATGAAAATAATCTTTATTCTGGGACACCTTGTCCCCTATGAATAATACAAAAGTACAATAAAAAGGTATTATTGTCTGCGTACATAACAGGCAGCAACTTATAGATTTAAAAACAAGTCTTTGGGTTTATATAAGAAAAACGAAATAAGTAAATAACAAAATAAAAATAAAATTAAAATAAAATATAAAATAAAATAAAAAGAAATAGTCTAACACTAATATATTATTACATAATTTCGGAAGATTGATAATTGAGGAGGTAGATGAATAAATTATGTTTAAAGGAAGTGAGAGAAGGAGCATTGCGGATCGAAATGGGTATGGAATTCCAAAATAAAGCTGCACGATTAATTTTCAAAGGAAGTAGTTCGATGAGAAGGGATATACAAATCTAAAGGCTGGGATCTAGTGTTCAAAAGATGAATGGAAGAACGAAGGGCAAGGATGTCGTAAATGTACGAAGGTTTTTTGGACTTTAAGGATTGGAATAGAAAGGAACCAAGGAAGTATCGTCGCCGAAAACTTGGATAAAGCCACCTCAACTCGGAATACCAGCAAGTGATGTGAGAACGCCTGGGGATCCCAAAAATGAATCTTATGAAGTAGTTCATTAATCTTTTTAGCTTCATTTCAAGCTCGCCAGACAGTCCTCCGTATACTAAGCATCCATAATCGAGGTGGGGAAGGATGAGGGAGGATACTAACAATTGACGGGTTTTGCGAGGGAATGATTCACGGAATCTTAGCTGTTTGAGAATGGAGATGGTTTTTTGGGTAATGTGGGATATATGGTTATTCCAATACAGATGTTGATCGAGTACTACTCCGAGGTTTTTGGCAGAGTTTGTGAACTGGATAGAAACGTTATTGAGATAAAGAAGTGGATAACAGGCAAGGGAATTAAGGGAGGGTTTCGATCCAATTAGCATTGCCTTGGATTTTCTATATACCATACGTTTACCGAGTGCCTTTATAACACCAAAAGCTTGACTAATTCGGGGATACCTCGAGACATCACAAAGGCGCTGGGCAACGATGAAAAAATGATAGCTCTGCTTTACAGAGAGAAGCTATATCATAAAATATAGAAAACTCTTGAACTTTATTTTCTATAAAGATCGAACGAGCGTTGATGTTTCATATGCTTTACGCTCAAAAAATCTCAAATAAATAAATAATAATAAAGTTTTAAAATATTGATCTTTGAAGTAATTAGCTTAACCTTCCCCACCGGTCGCGCCAATATCCGTTGCATGAGCGGTCGCGCGTTGTACAAAGTAACGCTACGTTTTTCATGACTACAATGGCGGAATATCCTGCTGCCATTTTAAAAATCGTTAGACCCTGGAAGATCTCAAAATAGTATCCTTAAGTGGAAACTATCCCTCTCATCACGGCAAATGGAAGAGGGCCTCAAGGAATAGCTAAAGCCAATTTTCAGAACCACTCAATGGAAGCGAGAGAAAATACAAGTTGTATTTTGTACAGAATACAACGCTGCGTCAGGAAGAAAGATCTTTTATTAAATTTAGAATTATGAGCTAAAGCATTGGTATGATATGCATATTGTAGCTGGAAGCGACTGGAAAGCTCTTGTTGGTTTGTCTGCATAGTTGATTTCAGTCAAGATAATCGTGGCTCCATTATCCATTGAATTTTTAATAATCGACTTAATTATTCTTCAAATCTTTTTTTAATTTTATGTATTTTTGATTTGCACTATAAAGTTGTTACATTCTAAATAGCCCATGGAGAAGTGGTAGCTCAGAGGGTAAAGAACTGAATCATTGGCCAAGAAACAAACAGTACGACCTTATCAGTAGTCCAAAATCTAAGAATCATCAATGCTTACCCTCGGTATACAAATATATCAACTATGCTGCACGATCTTAATGTTATCATATCAAACTTCACGTATATGGCCAAACCAAAACATACATTGACAACAACAACAGATAAAGAAAATTCGCATATCTGAGAATTCGGTAATTACAATAAAACATCCCTCAAAAGATACACACACAAATGAACAATATGTGTACTAATAACATTACTTAGTTTACACGTCTCTATTCAGTTTTTTATGATATTTGTTATTTAATAGTTTGTTTGTTTATTTAGTTTAACGTCACTTTATGCTGCTATGGCTAATCGGACGATGCTAGGGTGGGAGTCCTAAATTTTCTCTATCCAGGTATAATTAGGATAGGGATTTTTAACGAGTACCTGACATCGCACAGGCTCGGGACCCCCATTTTACGTCCCTTCCGAAGGACGGCATAGCTAAGGATTTTTCACTCCCTTTAAAAAATCCTTAGGCCATCTGCCGGGCTGCGAACCCGCGATCTTGGGTTTAATAGGTTGCTATGCTAACTACTACACCACAGGTGACCCCATATTCGTTATAGTTATTTTTATGTTATCATGTTTGTCATTATATATACATATTAGTTATTTTTTTTTTAATTATGTGGGTTATTTCTTAATTTTTCCTACTGTTTAGAGATCAACTTTAAATGGTAAAACCTATTCATTATTGAATAAAAGTATATTAATCATGTAGTGGGGATGTATGTGAATATGAACACTCCAAAGAATTTTTAGTTGTAAATATTTCAAAAAATCATAATACCTTACAAAGTACTGAACCCAAGACCTTTCATGGGTTGTAATGGTTAAGGTTTTTTTTTTTATTTATTTTTTTTTTATTTTATTCTAAAAAACATCATTAATTTATTGTAATATTGTTTTATTTTGGAAATTTATACCTAGTCACATAGTTGGACAAAATTTAATCATAGCTACTTGACAACTAATTTATTGGAATAAATCACCTAATTTAATAATGATTAAACCTTTCAGTCAATTTTTAATGAACTAATGATTGTCTGACTGAAATAATTAATCTTATTAAATTAGGTGATTGATTCCAGGAAATTAATTGTCAAGTAGCTATGATTAAATTTTGCCCAACCCTTCTGCCTAGTCATAGCTGCTGAGATCATGTTTATCCCTATTTATTCGAGTATTTTCGAAATTATTCTAGCACATGTGGCTATTTTAAAGGAATTTCTTCTATATTAAGACTAGCGGTTTACCTCGCCGGAACGATAAAAGAAAATTATCCCTTTACTCGAAATTGCTTCCAGATATTTTGGTTTGTTTAGAGGTTTGGTCTTTTTTTTTTTTTTTAAGTTCCGCCGGATATTACCGCCTATCTCCTCTCTCCCCCCTCAGGCTTTAGCCCTTAAGAGCTCGGAAATGGTTTTTAAGAGACAATAAACTGAAAAGGGCTCTCTTCAGAATGAATAATCCGCTTTAATAATTCCGTAGGACAGGAGTTCCCCAAGGAATTAGCTACGCTTTGAAATTTTCTTATATTTTCCACATATCCTTTTAATTTTTTTTATTTCCCTAGAATTGCAGTTTTTGTTGTTTTTAGAAAGTAGCGCAGTCTGAATAATAAAATATTTTACTTCTCAGGATTTGCCGTTTATGTATATATATATATATATATGTATAATTTTTTTTTCTTAAATAAAACTTATTTTTAACAATTAGCCAAGTAGCCTAGAGTTAATTAATAAAAAATAATGAGAGGTAAATCTCTTTATAAATTAAAACGATTTAAATTTAGAATTATTTTGGTGGAAAACTAATGTTTTATGGTTTTTCATTGTGAGAGGGTGAAGGAGAACCAAGGTATTGTTATTGGTTCTTAGGTTTACTCTTTACTGAAAGATTAACTTTTTTTATTCATAAATATATTTTTATTTTTAAGGATACAATATTATTGATTCGAGATTCTCCATTGCGCTATACAAATTTGACCATGATATTCTTTATTAGAGTTTAACGTCTTGAAGTTAGGCAATAAAAAAACTGGCCTTCCTGCATGTTACAAACATACTATGGCCACAGTGAGGAATATTTATGTTATAATATCATATTCAAAAACGCCTAGGCAGGATTCGAAGCTTTGGGGTTTTTGTGCTTCTTGTTACGTTGCTTCTTTCGTCTACGTTGCTTTTTTTCTTCTGGTGTTATCCCAGGTAACACTAAAAGACAAAAAAAAGAGTCTGATGATGGGATAACATATCCCGAAACATGTCACATTGTAGTGAAGATAAATTTATATATGAGGAGTTCAGCTAAAATAAAGTCTATAAGATAATATATTTAACATTATATACTCCTTTATTGAAGAAATAAAGTAATATTTTACAGTTTAATTAGTATTGGTAGGTACAACTTCGGTACCAAAAATCATGGAGAGGTCAAGGTTCAAATCTAATGTAGAATTGATTGATTTGGCATGGCATGGACCCAGAAATAAATCATTATAAAAAGACTAATGTATCCTTACAATCCAAAATCCTTTGCAGATTTAACCCAAACAAGATACCTATCCTTCCATAAGCTACATGCTTACTCGAATCCACAAGTCTCCCAAATTGCTTCTTACTCCACACCGAATAATCCTCTGGGGCTTCTGGAAAGAAGATGACCAATGGAATTTCTAATGTAGAATGTTTATTTTACTTAGGTGTATGTATTTGTACATGTATTTATTTACAAGTTATTGGCATGTCATTGTATTCATTTTACTCATATTTACATATTGTGTATATTATATCCAGTTCTAAATACCAATAAAGTATATAAAAAGAAAAAAAAAAAACTGTTACAGGAAAATGTTTGGATATAGATCGTTAGAACGTGATTTATTCAGTACAAATGAAGAATTAAATTACACGTAACTTCAACAGTAAGTTACAGCAAACAATAATAGAGGGGTCACCTGTGGTGTAGTGGTTAGCATAGCAACCTACTAAACCCAAGATCGCGGGTTCGCAGCCCGGCAGATGACCTTAGGGTTTTTTAAAGGGAGTAAAAAATCCTTAGCTATGCTGTCCTTCGGAAGGGACGTAAAATAGGGGTCCCGAGCCTGTGCGATGTCAGGTACTCGTTAAAGATCCCTATCCTAATTATACCTGGATAGGCAAAATTTAGGACTCCTACTGTAGCATCGTCCGATTAGCCATAGCAGCATAAAGTGACGTTAAACGAAACAAACAAACAATAATAGATATTAATTAAAATAGGTTAATGAAGGTTTCAAGTTAAAGTAATATACACAGTTGATAAATAATAAACAAATGGTAAATAATAAACAGATGATTGAAGGTTGCTACACATTCACATATAAAATTTATGATATGTATCTTTCTTTTGTGCCTATTTCATCTTCGAGTAGTCATTTTTAGTTAGAGCTAAAACATTTCAGTCCTAATCCAATAATTGAGCTAATTTATATATTTTTATTTCCCAATGTTCTACTCTATTTAACGTAGATGTTTCTTTGCAAGCTGTGTTGAGATTTAAGCGAGTATCTTAAAATATGTTGACACTTTTGTGTTTTCTCTTCCTCTTTCCACATGACACACATGAAAGGGAACATGAGCATGCATATAAGCAAGCTTCTTTTGTGAAATTCCCGAAATTGTATAGTGCCTGGCCTATCACTAGCTTATTTTCTTGGATTTTTTTCTTTTGATTTTCTTGTCTCCTTCCATGCCACTTTTTATTTCACGAACCTGACTGCCGCTGTCTTCTTGAGAAATTCTAAATTTCATTGAAGATAACAGAAATGTACTTGTGTCGTGAAATGCCAATGAGTACTTGTGCACTAATAAAATTATTAGACACAATAGCATTAAGCTGTTGGCCCAAAAGTAACAAATGAATAAAAGAAAAAAAAACAGCAACCACCTACTGGTAGTGCTTCAATAAGTGTGAGAATCAGCCTCCTGTTTCGGGCTAAATCTGTAACTTATAGAGCATTAATATTTTTATAGATAAGTGTATTTGTGACAAAGTAAGGAGCATTAAGGATTTTTGAATCCAAGAATAGGGAACGAGTTGAAGTAGACGGTTCAGTGGAACCCCACTTAGATGTCAATATCATGTAACGAACTACTCACTCAATAAAAGTTCTACATTAGAAGGTCTCTTGGCCATCTTTTCAGACGCCTCGGAGAAGTATCGGGAATTGAATGTGATACAAGTTGATTCATCAAGTTGAGTGTGATACAGACTAGTGGATTCGAGTGGGTATGGAGTAAACTATAAAAGGATAGGTATCTGGTTTGGGCCAAATCAGCAACATATGGAACATTAGGATCTTTATAGATACGATTATTTGTAACATAATTAGGAGCATTGAAGATTTTAGGAGTTATTTTGGATTGTAAGGATTGAATACGAGAAGAATTGGATGGTTTAGAGCCCCAAACCTCAACTTCGTATGTCCAAATAGGTATGACTACTGTCATGTAAATGAGTCTCTTGTGATTAATTGGCAGGTTTGAACGTTTGTCTAGTAAATGTTGAAGAAGTCGAAAACGAGGAGTAGTTCCTTGTGGTTTTAGGCTGGTATATATACCCCAAGCTTAACTTTTGTCCAGTTAGAGTCCTAGATATCAGATCTGTTCAACATATTGGAATATTTAACGAAATAATTAAAGCTCGAAATTATATTTCGTTCACCAGAGTCTGAATTTATCTATTTTTGAAAAGTGAAAAGAAAAGAGGATTGGTCACGGACAGTGTCAAGTTGCCAACGTAGAATCAGTATAAATCAATATTGTTTATTGCGGAAACTACGACCCCAAATCTGGCGGAGGAAATTGGAGAAATCCAGGATAGCAGGAGGCGAGATGTAAACACCCTTCCGTCCCATTCATCTTGTGGGGCATCATAAGTTGTCTTAGTGTGGAGAGCAAATTTTGAATGCCACTGGAGGCCTACCACAATGTATGCAATTAAAGTTAGTTCAAAGAAATGATTAAACGTTTGTTGAACATTAAAGGGACGAAGAAAAACACGATTGGGAGTAGCCATAATTATAGATTCGTTGACATTTTTTTTTTTTTTTTTTTTTTTTAATACTTTGCATTTTAATATATGTAGAACTGTTATGTCGATTCATATGAAATTTCCATTTTCATACTGAATGTTATACATTCAGCATTTTTTCCAGAAAAAAAAAAAAAAAAAAAAAAACCAATGTGGGTTGGAGTAATTTTTTCAAAAGGTTTCCTTCTTTTTAAATACACATTTTTCAAAATGAAACATTTTTAATTTACAGAACTTTTTTTTCCAGGTATACTTTATTTTAGCTTACATCCTCATATTTCTCTTCAATCCAATGTAGTTACATGTTTCAGGATATGTTATCCCATCATCAGACTCTTTTTTCTTTTGGTGTTGTCTCACCTTGTCTATCTAATCTTTAGAAAGACTAGGTGACACAACACCAAAAAAATGAAGAGGTTGGTGCTGGGATAACATATCTCGAAGTATGTAACTACATTGTAGAGAAGATAAAAAGAAATATGAGGAGTTAACCTAAATTAAAGTATATCTGAAAATAAATACAACATTATCTACTCCTTTATTGAAGAAATAAAATTTACAGAACTAAAATCGTCGTAATATCAGTTTTTGGCAAGAATTTCATTTTTTAATAATTTATAATGAACACAAAGTCGTTAAAATAATTGAAAAAAAAAACAAAAAAAAAACCTGTAGCCTGCAGTCTTTATAATCGAAAGGGTTCTACTCTTTTACACGATAGCTGAAGACCTTGTATTTGAAGGCTGAAGATGGCCTTCATAGGAATAGAACTGGGCTGCTTTGTTTTTGTTTTTTTTGCAGTCTGCAGATTATCTACTTAATTCATAAAAAATATTGCAAGAAAATCTCGTCAGTCGTCGTTTTTAGAATTGTACTTAAATGTGAGTAATTGATTGAGAGAAAAAAATAAAAATAAAAAATAAATTAGTATCAATAATGGTTTAATAATAACAGTTTCTATGGTTCTACATATAACAGAAAGCTGAAATTTTGTTTGTAAACGAGAGAGGAGCTCATGTTTCCAAAGAAAAGTCATTTCATACGAAACCCCGAAAAGTCTAGTTATCAGATAACTGGATGAGGAATAAATATAGAGTTTGATATCTCGGGTGAGTAGAATCCGAATTCCAGCTTTACACTTTGTATCAGGAAAACTCTGTGTGTAAGATGCCTATTACTTTTTTTATAAAAAATAAATCAAAGCAACCTTTGAATAATAGATTAAATTGGATTTCCCACAAAATATGTTTTATAAGTTTTCCTTAAAATCCTTTAAAGTCATGTCTAGAGAGCCCTTTTAGGTTATTATATTATGATAATATACTGAAGTTGTGATATGCGCTTACCTTTCCCGAAGTATTAGCATTAAGAAAAGTGTTAAAAAAAGTTTTTTTAGGTAATTTTTCCATCAAGAAAGTTCTAATAAGCGTCAACTGCTTTAAAGAGAAATGACACTTTGAAATTTTGTTGCTTCAGATCATAACATTTGATAAATTCAATCCAACATTTTCCTTTCCTGAAGAACTAAAGAAAGTAAGTTAAACTTTATCAAAGCTCAGGGACTTTTGAAAACTGAATTTCAAAGCTTTTTGGAGCAAGCATCCATCTTGAAAATAATTGTTTGTTTTTTTTATTTACATTCAATTTTCAATATAGTTGTGATATTCATGTGTAAGTATTTTTGTGTGTACTACAGATTTTTAAATAATAATGTAATAATTGTATCGAAATAATTTAATTTATGATTCTGGTTTTTCCACATTGCAGTAACCCTGCAATTGGTTCATGTATTTCTACGAGTACCATCTCTCGACATAACGCGTATTATCATTAATATTTGTACAAAAATGTTCAGTTATATATAATGTAAAAATATTTTAAAATAATATAGAAATTATCGTTGAGTGAATATGAACATGCTAATGGAATTAAAGTTAATTAATACATACAATTAAAAAAAGGGAAAAATGAAACTAAACAAAAAATAAATAAATATATGAATTAAAAAAATAAAATAAAAATAAATAAATAAAAATAGTATATATAAACAAATAGAGGTAGAATTATAGATAAACTGTTCAATTGTTGACTTCCATATAATCAACATGATCCACAAATGCATCAAAATCATCAAAGTATGTGTCTATGAGATCCTTCTTTGAAGGCGGCCATTCGCCTCCGTTCTGTAGGACTTTGGGTATCAGCTTATATCTGTGTCTTTCCAAATTTCTGCAGTCATAAATGATAGTATCCTAAGTTTTTTTCACTGTTCCCGTCACAGTTCCAAATGCTGTTGTTGGTAAGTTTAAATCTGTGTAAGTAACGTTTTGCTCCGCCATGTCCTGTCAAAAATTGGGTAAGTTTGTAATTCAGTTTTTTAATGTTTTTCTGTCGTCTATAGTTAATTAATGATTATTGTGAACAAAATTATTTCAATCAGTCATCGATCGTCATCTTCTTCACGAATTGTTTTATCAAAGTACTTTTTCCTAAAAGTATTATAATTTTTTTCCAAAAAAAGTTTCTTATTTCTTTAAAATGACTTATGTCATTTAGATTGAACTTTACGATATCGTTTAAGATGCATCGAGGAATTATGAGAAATAGAGTGGGTAGTGAATTTGGAAAAAAACTAAATTTTTTCCTGACTAGGAAAAATTATAGATCATGAACCTGTCTATTTATAATCTACTGCTTTTCCTAATTTTTTTTTTTCTTTCAGATTTTAATTCACACCTGTTATTAGGGTAACAATCAGTGAATGTGATGAAATTGAATACTACAGGCCTTGTATGGTGTGTGGGAGACTAGCACTCAATAGTACCTCCTCCTGGCATGGGTTAAAGAGATTTATTTGAGCAAATCTCTCATCCAGCTACTTTTAAGTCTTCTGAGAGTATTTCCAGGTATGTCAGTCGTGGCCATGTCATTAGTGAGTATGTTGTCCATGAAATCTGTCATGAAATCGTCTATAAAGGCCATGTATATGTTCCTTTACTATCGGTACTTCTAAATCAGTGTGAAGTGTGTGGTTTGTAATGTAACAAGGTGATTTCGTGATTAGTCTGAGTAATTTTGGTTGGAATATTTGTATTTTTTTTTAGGTGTGTATTTTTTCCAGTCCCGTATATTTGTGTGGCGTATGTCCATATGGGTTTAAGTAAGTAAGTGTATGTAGTCAGTCGTTGTCGGAGTTTTAATGTCGACCGTTTATGAAGCATTGGATACAGAAGTTTTAATATCTTGGTTAGACAGAGACGTTTTTGTTTTAGATGTGGGCCCCAGGTCATTCTTCTATCAAATGTAAGTCCTAAGTAATGAATTTCGTTTGTTTGTGGTATGGGTTGATTGTCGATGAAGACAGGTGGGCAAGAGTCTTGTCTGAATGTAAAGGTTATGTGCTTGTGATTTGGTGTAGTTTAGATTTATTTTCAATTGTTTGAACCAGTCTTGTAGTATTGTTAAGTGGTGTTGAAGAGTTAATGATGCAATTGTGGGGTCTTTATGTCTAGTTAATATTACTGTATCATCAGCGTATGTTGCTGTCAATGTTTGAGGGCTAAGTGGCATATCGTGAGTGTAAAGAATATATAACAGTGGAGTTAGTATTGACCCCTCCTAATTTACATTTTAGAATTAATTAATCAATCAACAATTAATGATTATTTGAAATAGAGAGAGAAAATAAGGGTTCCAAACGGGACTTTTTTTATTCAAACCAATATAGCTCCTAAAAGGTGTATCTTAGATAAATGTTATGAATCAAAACATATTTTCAACATAGATTTCTGATGGTGAAACTGTCGGCAAATTTTCGAACGGAGCGACACCAACAGAGCTAGAGCGTGTCAAAATGTTGTCATATTGAAGGTGAAAAAAAAGTATACACCTCCAGCCAAAAGACTTATTCACGGAAAAAAAAAAAAAATCAATATTTGGGGTATTAATAATTTAATTTACCGTTAATAATTCAATTTTCTATATAATAAGGAGTAAAAAGAATCTTGGATCGTAAGGATTAGATACATAAGGATTTTGGTACGTATGTGGAATCTCGAAATTTAACTCCTTATGTCTAAACAGGTCCGATGTTAGTCATGCATTTAAAATTTTGGTACTAAACTGAACGTTTTGAAAAAAAAGAATAATTTATTCTAATAAAGCCATTTCGTTCTACTTCAACATTTTAATTTATCATTATCATAATTAGTAGAGGTAAGATTATTATTGACAGAACTGGTTTTTAAAATTTTTTTCCATCGATTACATAGAATTTTTTTTTTTTTTTTAAATTTAAATACTTTTTACTGCTTATCCTGTATATATTTAGTGTACTGTATATAGATCATCTTAACTATCATAAACTTTAAAAAAAAAGGTGAGTTCCTTTCGCCACTTCTTCCCACTAAGGCCATTTCTCTTCTTTTCTTACTTCTCAAAGAAGAACTATAAATACTAAAAGTTGCTTAATAAAAAACGAACTTTGTGTTCTCGCCAGGAAAACATGAACAACTTCTTTACTGAAAAATGTAAGAATGTTTTAGGTGAAAACTTTAGTTTCTGTTTCATCAGAAATAGTTACACGTTGCTTCATTACAGTATTAGAAACTATTTGTCAGATCTAAATACTTTTTTTTTTCTGACGAAATATAGCATAACAATAAAACTGACCAAGTCGATCGAATTAAGAGGAATTTAAAAATAGTCAATTTTCGATTCCATTTACCCAATCGTGCATAACTTTACTATCGAAAATGTAACTAGAAAATTCATATATTTTATCTATTTATTGATATTTACAACTGTATAAATATATGTACAACAAGTAAATTTGAGGAAATTATTACAATGACTTGTCAATAACATGTGAAGATTCACTTAATGTGAAGAACTTCAATAAAAATAAAAAATAAAAATTCTATATAAGAAGGTCTCTCGGCCATCTTCTTTTCAGACGCCTCGGTGGATTATCAGGAATAGAATGGGAAGCAAGTTGAGAGACTAGTGGATTAGAATGGTTATGGAGTTTACTATGAAAGGATAGGTATCTGGTTTGGGCTAAATCAGTAACTATATATATATATATATATATATATATATATATATATATATATATATATATATATATATATATATATAACATTAAGGTCTTTATGGATAAGGGTATTTGTCACAAAGTAAGGAGCATTAAGGATTTTTTGAAGGATTTTGGATTGCAAGGGTTGGATATGAGATGAATTAGACGGTTTATCGGAGCCCCAGAGCTCAATTCCATACGTCCAAATAGGTCTTATAACTGTCATGTTAATGTAAAAAATCGGAAGTTTTAAACGTTTGTCTCGTAAATGTAGAAGAAGTCGAAAAGCAGTTTCCTTTCGTTTTAGTCTTGTATGTTGATTCCAAGTTAAACGTTTGTCCATTTAGAGCCCTAGATAGCGGATCCGTTCAACAGGGATCAGTGGGATGTTATGAAAAGATACTGTAGGACAGGAAGTCGTCGAATGATAATTAAAATCTATAGATTACTAAGAATTACTTTACACATCTGTTCTGTGATAAGAGTAGTTTTTGAACGATTTTGGATTGCAAGGATTAGATACGAGATGAATTAGATGATTTGGTGGAGCCCCATTCATAAATATTAAAATTAAATGTTGAACAGAAAAGCTATTGTTATACAAAACTCTTCCTTTAAATACTATGACCCTATATGTGTCCAATAGTGTTATAAATGAGATCTGCATAAATAGATTTTTTTCTTCAGAGTAGTTTTTAAACATTTATTAAAAATGAAATAAATTATTCCTTTTTTTTTTCTTTCCTTCAGTAATCCGCCATTTTCGGTAATCCGGCACTCCGGTTGGATTATCGAGACTGTAACGTATATATCTTGTATAAATTGGCTTCTCAAACATAATTTATCTTAGCTAGGATTATCACCTATATAAGTAGATTCACGGAATATAAAATGAATTCTTGTTATTTGAAATATATGTTGATAAAATAAAGAATAAGAGGGTTGATAAATTATGTAAAATGGGATAAGAGATGGGTTTCGTAGGTAAGGGGGGGGAGGGTGGGGGGCGGAGGGAAATTTTCATATTGGGTAGTCGGCTTCTATCTCTGGAGGGTTCCTATCTTGACGTCACCAGGGGGCGATAAATCTAGCAGCAGCCACTGCCTCTACTATCTCAGAGATAAGCTTTGTTTAGAACAGTTTTTTTTATTAAAGTTTATATTTAAGGTTAGAATTCTCTTTAATAAAATTCCTAATGCCTTAACAATACTTCCTGACTTTCAATAGTTGTAATTGAAGAGGGTTATAAAGATAGTCTATCTTATTGTATATAATTAATCTTTAGGTTAGGAGATAAAAAACTAAGGAGAGAAATGGACGATGAACATGATGATGGATTTAGGCCACACTTCAAAATGCTTTCCCATGGGAAAAATAGAAAACTGGTATTTTTGATTGGGTTACACTTGTTATTTACTACCGCAAAGCTACCACAGTTAGGAAGTTTATTAAATCTTTTTACCTTTATCAATATAGATCTTATTCCTAGTAAACAATATCACTATCTATTGGTGTCTGATCTATCTGAATTTCATCTACTGTGGTAACCAAGTGTATTTTAAGGAGAGTTGGACCTATCTGATCCAAATGGACAAAGTGGTGGAACGGCTAAAAGGTCGGATTAACCGGAGATTTGAATGAAGCACATTTTTTTCATGGTTAAAAGGGTATTATAATTATATTAAAAGTTATATAATAACACTAGCTGAAAGTACCCTGCTCCGCTACGGTTGAATATCATTAGGATGAAGGACAACTTAAATTAGTAAAAGTTAAGCTTAACGTTGATGATTGTTATTACTTAAATAAACCTAAAGAATTCCATTCTTAGAATAATTTTAATAAGTAAATTTGACAATTTGCAAAAGTTAATTTTATATTATTTTGATATTCCTCCAGTGGAGCTTCGAGGCAGCACTACCATCTTACCCAGCTCTGATACCAGAATATCAGCTTTTCTTATGGCATACTTTAAGTGAAAATAGTCTCAACTTCTCAACTTGAAATGATTTAAATGAGTGAGTGGTATTTGACAAATATATAATAGATTTTAAAAAAGTCAAGGAAATAGAAATGTACTAATAGAATTATATATTTACATATAAATGTTTTACCCAGCTATTTATGTTTTGAAGCATTGGCCAAAATAACCCTGCATAATGTTTGTTATAAAGCAAACTAATTCATATTTTAAAATCATTAATAATGAAGTATGCTCTACAAATTAGTGTTAAGGAAGCAAAGAGAAAAAAACCGTAAAGAAAAACACCATGTCTGCCACCACAAAGTTCCGAAAATTTGAACACCTGTATCTTAGTCAGCGTTAATGCCACAGAACTTATTGTCTGCTTAAATTGTATTAAACTTAGTCTGGTTTGACACCAGACTGGAGGAATATCAAAATAATATAAAACTTGAATATAACAAGATTTTCTTCAGAACCAATCGTGCAGTAGATATTTTAGTGAAATGTAGAAAATTTCGAAATATTTGACCCTTGACGCTACCAAGATCAAAAACTATGATTTTCGTAAGCGAACACAAAACTAACAACATATAAACTAATTAAAACTACCCAATGTTTGGCATACCTAAATGTAAAATTTTACTGAATTGTTAGGGATTCTGTGAAAATATTGTTCCTGCCGAAAGTCAGCCCCTTAGGTGCCAATCACCGTTAAGCTTCTTATTTTAATAATTATTATTATTATTAATATTAATCATTCATTTGGCATTAATAAATACCCTGCATTACAGTTATGATTTTTTTGTAAAATGTACAAATTGTAAGTAGAACTAATTGTAAACATTAATGTATTGCCAATCATAAATCTTGAACATGAATTACTAAAACATAAAAGGTATTTGAATAGACCAGAACGAAGATCAAGATATTATGGTATTCAAATATAAGATAAAATACAAAAAAATGATCTTTTATATAAATACTAAAAATAAAATATTTGTCACTGCCTCTGACATACTTACGTACGTACTCAAATTAAGTTACATAGTGGCTGTAAGTAGAGTATAGTTAGCCCAAGATAGGGAAGAGCTGTTATTAAGTTTGATTATTAATATACAGCTACTAACTACCCTAACTCCACTGCCAACTTGATCTAGTTTGAGAAGAGCCACCAAATTGATATGGCTGTTGATTTTGTCATGCTCCTCCCCCGCATCTCGCCCTCTCTTGTGGTTTCCACTGCGATACAACAATGGCGTAGGTTATAGAAGGTTAATTATTATTTAGGTTATAGGAAGTTAATTGTTGTTCTGGTAATGGTTTAGATTACAAAAGATTTTTGGCTAGTACTGATGAAGATAATATTTTTGCTATTTATGAATTTAAATTTAAGACCAATAAAATAAAAAAATATTCCGAAATGGTATGTTAAAAGAATCAAAAATATATATATTTTTTAAAATCAGTGCTGAAATTCTAAATATATTAATTTAGAAGATAGGAAGGGTAAAATTGTGGAAGATATTGATTGTGCATGTTATCACAGCTTGGGAGTTTATTAAATACTTTTATCTACTCTTACAGATCTACATGAAACTTTTTGCAATCCAACTGTAACAAGTAGGTGCAAGGTACTTACCTCTTAAGCGTAAGAGGTATTCATTTGTTTTCATGGTTAAATTTGAATTCAAAACGTCAAATTCTATTTCCCTATCATGACCCATAACACGAGCTGGTAACGTTAAATGCGAATAAGTTCTCCATTTTTGCAATTATTAACTTACTTTTTATTCCTTACCTCAGGTAAGTTGCAATATATTGAATTTTAGAATTGAAACTGCGGCTAATTCCTTACAAAAAGAAGAATTACTTCTACTGCCTGTGTCCCATAGCGTCAATCTATTTCCCTCACATTTTTTGAAAAAGTCCGCCAAAGCATAACCAAGATTCAGTCCATCATATTTCAGGCTAGCAACAATGCAGAAGCCTCCCGCCAGACTGAGGGTAACCTAACTTACAACAAATTTCCTTTGTTAGTTGTCCCAAGGTTGTGTCGAATCAAGTGTTCGAATCGTGTCGTTTATAATTCTATTTCCCTCACACAGTGATTTTTCAAAGAAGGTAACTTTAATTCTTGTTTTCTTTGCATTGAACTATATGTTTCCCATTTAGTTCTGAGCTCCATTTGTTTTTTTTGTTTTTAAATGCGTGTGATGTTGTTAATTTTCAATCAAACTCAAAATTATATTTCCTCATTCCTATTTCCCTCACACCTAAAGTGAGGGAAATGGATTACAATACGAAAAACTGTAAGTGAAATAAGATTTAAAAAATAGACTTTTTATATATATTTTCACTATTTGTATTAATGTGATATAATATTAATTATATTAATTTAATGTACGATTTCAAAGTTTAAATGTATAATATCCTCGGTCCCTTCCATTATACCGTATATACAGTTGATATTCCAACTCATCCTAATACTATCCTCACAACATATGCTGATGACACAATCAGTCAATGATGATCCATTTGCAGCATCTCAAACACTCCAGTCACATACTACTTCCATTGAAGAATGGTTTCATAACTGGAGAGTCAAGATAAATTCTAGCAAATCCCAACAAATAACCTTTACCCTCCGTCGAAAACCTACCTCATTCTGTCCTTAAGTATCCTTTAATGGTGTACCGCAAGTCAATGTGGAACAAATACGATATCTTGGATTTTATCTGGACAAGAGACTTACCTTGGACCTTCATACAAAATTGAAAAGACAAGAAGCTGCACGTCCATTTCGCCTACTACTACACCTACTTGACAAACGTTCAAAGCTCCCGATTCACTACAAAAAAATCATCTATATGACGATTATCAGACTCTATTTGGACTTACGGTATAGAGTTATGGGGATCCACCAAACCATCGAATTCTTCCCGTATCCAATCACTCCAATCCAAAATCCTAGATGCTTCTTACTTTGTCACAAATGAATTGATCCACAATGACCTTAATATCCCATTCTGATTTGGCACGAACCAGATACCTTACCTTTCATAATAAACTCACTGCTCATCCAAATCCACTTGTTGCACAACTTGCTTCCCATTCTATTCCTGGCAATCCTCCGAGGCGTCTGAAAAGAAGATGGCCTTGTGATCTTCTTTTGTAAATATTCATTAGAGTACTACCAATGGGTAGTTCCTCTATAAGTTTTATTCATGTCATCATATCTCATTTATACCGCATATTTACTAGATGTGTTTTCTAATAAAGTTGTAAATTTCTGTATTAAAATTTTTTTTACATAACTTTTTTCTAATGGAATCACAATGTCGAAATTCCAAAATGACCAACATATATTCCAGAATGACATGTCGAATGACCAAAATATACTTAAATTTGATAAAAGTATTTTCTTTCTAAAATTATGTATCTCATTCAGGTTTATTACTGCATGTTACATTTTGTTGTGCTGGCCCAAAGCAAACTGATCTAAACTGGTCTAATCACCTCGCCTGCTCATATTCGTTTCTCACGAGTAAATTCTGATAGCACTGGTTTAAGCTTGGCCACAAACTGTAAGTCAAATTCCTGGCGAAACATTTTTCGATGACCTGCCGAAAACCCCGCTACCGGTCCTCATATTACTTAATGATGACGCTCTTAGCTTCTAATATATAATAATTATTGATTTTATTTATTAATTTGGTATTAACAATTACATTTTATACCTCAAGGAAGTCCTTTAGAGCTTCTTAATTCAACGATCTGTCAGAATCCCATATCTTCTCGAGGTTGCTGTCACAGTTTCAAATTTCTGGAACCGGCAAATTGAACTGCCCGCTATAGAAAGAGCACATTCTTCGAGCAACTGTAAGAACAAGAACTACACTAAATATTCTATATATTAATGATCTGTTATGCCATGATACCATAACGCCATAATAAAGTATTCTAAGTGGCCTTTATGAAGCTATCTTCCTTTAATCCTTCCCTCTCCTCTGTTCCATGAAGATTTTTCTTTTCCTCTGTTGATGAGTAATTTAATTAACCTTGGTTATAAATTATGCCCTATCGTTAAACTCAAACTTCTGAGGAGCAATAATCTTTATTTAAAGCTGAAGTTTACCATAGTTTATAGTAGCGTCCATAACCATTATATTCTTATTACTTAATGCAATATTAATATTTTAGTAGCCCTATAGTAATTTCAAATTAATTTAATATATACTAACCATTTTATCATACTATTTCAATAATATTTGTGCAATCATGAATATTGATTTCTCGTTTTTTCCTTCTAGTGGAAGAAAAACACTAGTTGTATATTTTGCAAATTTCGAATGAACTGGCTGAGGAAGATGATCTGATTTCCATAATGCCTCATTTCCATAAATCATTAATGCTAACCAATGATTGAGGAACGGCATACCTATACACAAACATTTTTTCATCTTCTTTTCTCTGACATTGTTGTTTTACATTTTTATAAAACGAAATGTATTAATTAAATTTCAAAGAGTAAATTCTAATTAGCTTTTTCTTTTTTTAATGTCCAAACCACTTATAAAATATCAAATCTTGATAATTTTAGAAATACACTACAATTTCGATAATCCGGTACATTCTCAAGAACCCCTCCCCTCTGGAGGCGAAGAATCAGACAATATTCAAGGAGAAGCAGCCTCTTCGTTGGATTGAGTCACAGAGTGGGCAGAAGATAATAAAATAAGAAAACTATAAAACACTAATTACAAGTTTTTTTTTTATATATAGCTATTTATTAAAATTTACAACTGTATAAAATATATAAATACTGTAATAACTCATACATAAATACAATATACATATAACTCATACAGAAACTAGAGGTCAAGGAAAGAACTATCTTGAGGAAGATCTCAGGCCCAAGGATCATAAATGGAGAAAGGTACCTCAGGCCCAACGATGATCTATACCTAAAGCAATCACCACTTAAGGACACTATCATCAAGAGACGCCTCCAATTCTAACGACACCTTGAGAGAATGAACGAGTCAAGATTGACCAGCATCATCCACAGAGACAGCTCCTGCAAGAAAACATCATTGTGGTATAACCAAGTCAAACATGATATTCTAACCTTCATCATCTGTGAATCCCACATCCAGGACAGACAAAATTTTCGGAAAATATTAAAGGAATACCCACATATAAAACTTAAGAAAGGGCAGAGACCAAAGAGATCTGAAGCTGCTGAACAACAACAAAGTAAGAAATGAAGGAAATGTCGGCTAGGAAGAGGGTTCTTTGGTCAGGAACCAGACCAATCCCAACTCACTTAGCTGAAAACCATTTTGGTTAACCTACGTGGTCCGTAGTTGGCTCATTCGAAAAAAAAAACAAAAAAACAAAATACATAAAGTAAATGTTATGATAATGCTAAAAATGATATGTCAATTGCTTCTTAAGCAACTGCCCATTGGTAGCATCCATAAAACTTCATATAATAAAGAATTATATTAGAAGGTCACGAGACCATCTTCTTTTCAAGGGACCTGGAAGGATAATCTGGAATAGAATGTGAAGCAAGTTGTGGTACTGATGGATCTAAATGGTTATATGTGGATAGATATCTGGTTTGGGCTAAATCAACAACATACGGTACATTAATATCTTTGTGTATACTTTGTTTGTAACAAAGTAAGGAGAATTGAGGATTTTTTAGAGGATATCGGATTGTAAGGATTGGACACTTTAGAATTGAATGATTTACTGGAGCCCCAATTATGAGTTGAATAGCAAACAAATAATCACGAGTTTTCAAGAAATTACTTGAATGTAAATTCAAATTTTGCATTGAATTTGTGATGAGAGTTTAGATTATAAATTTAAATGTTTATTAAAAGAAAAATTGTATGTTAAATCATCTTTAAAATGTTTTATAAGTACATACATATACATACATGGACATTATGAAGTTCCTATTTTTTTATTTTATTTTTTTTATTTATTTTTTTAAATTTTATTATGTTGTTTCTATAGATTTATGATAAATTTGGATGTTGGGAAGGTTATGCCAGTACTAATATTACCGAGGTGTAATGTTTACACTAATAAGACTCTGGATCTTAAATAGTACCCTTTTTTGTTGATAGCATTGATAATATAAATATGAATTTTTATCAATATTGTGAGCTTCAAAGTTGAATTATAACGTTACTTTTTCAGCTAAGCAAGCCCATGTTTTGGCTAGATTTTGCTGCATCGATCTATTTAACCCTTATCTATACTAAAAGAATTTTTCATAATTAAACTTTTATATAGTATATTTATGTATTTATAAAAGTTTATTTTTTTTATATTTATTTTTACGGCTCACGGTCAGTTCCAACAAGGGCAGCGGAGATCCGCAAAAGTTCCGCTAAGAGCTTGTACGGTCATGGGAATGAAGGATGAGCGGTAAACCATGCTGCTCTTTGATATATCACCTGCCTTCGTCAGTGATTGGTGGCCATTGTTACTCCAGCTGCAGAGATAAGAAATCTAAAACAACTTACAATACCTCGATATTAGTACGGCCCTATCCATGAAGGAACAGTTGAGATCATTACTTGGATTATTTTTTATTCTAGGCAGGGAGAATTGTTGAGTCTTATTCATAGCTGTACCGTCCAATGCCTTTTTGGTCTGATTTAAATGCATTTTTTTGTAAAGTAAACTCCATAAAAGCCATTTATTTCTCAATTTCGTTCCTCCTCGAATCATCTGAAACACCTGAAAATAAGATGGCTTCGGGACCTATGAATATAGGTATTTTATTGAAGTATAACCAACGGTTAGTTTCTTTACTTCTTTATCTTTCTCCTCGTGACAACTAAAGTGGAAGAGCCTCAGGGTTTTTTTTTTTTTTTTTTTTTTTTTTTTTTCTGTTTCAAACTCGGTCCTTTGAATCTCTTCTACTCTTTTACGGGTGATTAGCCCAGCAAAAGAGTCCCCATTACCTCGGGACAATTGTTTGTTTGTTTTTGTTTATTGGCGTAAAAATTGTCATCAACATCAATAGTTCATAAAAATAAAATTTCATATGTTCATTTGTCAATACTTTATATTTCCTTATTCTTGTTTTTATTTTTTATTTAAACATTTGTTCTTGTGCCCATCTATATTTTATGTCATATATCTATGACATAAAATATAAATCTAATAAATTCTTCAATATTTAAAATATAAACATTGATTTTATAGTTGAATTATTATGTAAAAGACCAGAAACTAATCCAAAACTATTGAGTTCTGATGAGTAAATGAGCATTATTGGAAAATATGGCTTATTGTCATGATACTGCTACAATATTGACATTTTATTGGACCTTATTTTTAAAAAGGTATGATTGGATCGTGTTGCCTATTCTTAATCTTGTCTATCTTCCTTCCTACGACATTTGTGGCGGGATGTACTCGGGATTGATATTTCCTTTATCATTCCTAGTATTTTCAGTGAGCCTTCATCCCACTTCACATTTACTATCTTTAATTTATTTTTCTTGTGGATTGAGCAAGTCTGATAGAGTGAAAATCATGTTATATTGTCCTGTAAGCGCGATAGCGCAAGATCCTCCTCAGCTTGTTTTCTACAATACCCACTTGACTTAGGACTAGAGTTGCCATCTCCTAAAATACAAAAGCCGGGCATGGCGCTGTATTAAGCCGGACATTTGCCACAAATCCGGAGATTATCTTTAAAACCCAAACATACCTTATATAAAGCCGGATGTACGTTTTTAAAGTTGGAATTAACTTCAATAATAAAAAAGTCTGTCAAGATAAGTTACATATAATTTTTAATTAATCAAAGCTATGTTACATAATTTATATTACAGGTATAAGTTTTTAGTTATAACATTAACCACTTATTTATAGTCCTATCCTTAATCTTCTGATCTTTATGTATGAAATTAAAATTAATAACTATCTGAAACATGAAGTAAACTTATAGTTTTGATTTTACAAATATAAAAATATATGTACTATTCTAAGGAGATAACAAAATGATTAAAATTAAAAAGCCAATTATAAAGAAATCTCAAATGTTTCTAAAAATAATAAAAATCCATAAATTCTTAGCTCTATTTTGCTTTTTCACCTACTTTATCCAAAACGTCGTTTTCCTTAGAAATCATATCATAAAATCCTGCACATGTTGATTTTAAATTGCATAATATGAACATTATTTGTTCAATTGTTTCTGTTTGCAATTTATTGCGTTCCTTTGTCCACTGGGCATTAATCAAAGAGAAAACTCTTTCAACGTTGACGTAATGGCATAGAATCGCAAAATAGTATTCTTCCAATTTTAGTAGTTCAGAATTAAATTCTTCATTATGAAATGATCTAAAATAAGCAGTCCGCTTTTTATGTGCCGAAAGTTTTTTTAAATCTTTTATGAAATTCTGCCATTGGTCAAAAAGTTTACTAAATTAGTCAAAAAGGTAAGAGGAGTGGGAGTTTCCAAGATCTGAAGACAGTCGCATTTCCGCCACGCCATAAGATTGCTACTTCCAACGAGAAGACGAAAAAGCCTAACAAATGCCGGACAGGCCGTAAAAAGCCGGAAAAATGGCAACCCTACTTGGGACCCATATAAAATTTACTGATATACTATTAATTTTATACTATTGCTTTAATGTGGTTAAGTGAAAGTAAGTAGATGGAATTTTTGGGGTCAATCTAGGCCCTTTAGTTATATTCCAAGAGTCAGACCCCAAAAAATGCTCTGACTTCATTAAGGCTGTTTTTTGTTTTTTTATAGTTGATGTACACTCTATGCTTACGTAAACATATTATGGCCAGTCAAGCAATCGTTAGAACAGTTGTATCAGATACGTTACCAGAAATGTAGAATTTGCTAAGATAATGCAATGAATTTATTAAAGCTGAAAATTACTCTACAACTTCTTTATCATGTATCAATCAAAGTAATTTTTGACAGTCATCAAAATAACAGAACAGAGCTGGTCAATCAGTCCAAATGTTTATTGAACTTGAATTTTTTTTGTTTGTGTGTATATTGATCTATTAAACATTATATAGTGTTGTGGAACAACGCCCGTCATTGAGTAAAAATAAAAAACAAAAATTTCACGCGCGCTATCGCCTTTGTATGCACGCTTATATGTTATACTAATATTAGCCTTTTATTATGTCCATAACTCAACAAATAAACCTTAAATTTAAATATATACATTTTTTTTTTAAAATAGCATGTTTATAAGTCCCCGATCATTATCATATTTACAAGTAAAGTTCTTCTATGGGTTTGAACATGGGCTTTCCATCAGCCAGTATTGGCCTAGACTTTTCCAGACGACCAGCCTACTGGTAAGCCGGGTATGCGATTTGGATAGTGGTCCGGCCTTCTTCATAAAGAAGTCATTCTATCTTTTCATCAGTCTTCCTCTTTGTCTTTTGCAGCAATAGGGTGTCCAAACAGTCACCTCCATTAACCACTTTTTATCAGTTCTTCTTAAGTTGTGCCCTGCCCATTCCCATTTTTGTTCCTTGACATGTTGAATTAGGTCTTTCAGGCCAGTCTTCCCTCTGATGACATAACTCCTAACATTCTCCTTCCTCTTTATCTTTGTCATATTTCTTTCGATTGCTCTTTGCCAGCCTATCAGTTTCCTTGTTTGGGCTTTTGTTAAGGATCAAGTCTGACTTACAAAGAAGACGGCAGGAAGTATACAGGTATCGAAAACTTTCTTATTTATCTCTTTCGGGAAATCATTTTTCATTATTACTTTCAATGACCAGTACTTTGCCCAACCTATGGATGTTCATGTATCCACTTCTTTCCTTGTTTTATGTGTAAAATGCTCAAATGTAATAACATATGTAATCCCACTTAATTTCTTTACAAGACATAATATTTATTTCTTCACATTTACTGAATTTATTTGTTCATATTAAGAAGGAACTGGATTAGATTTACATTTTATATTTATAAATTTTTATAAATTTTATATTTATAAATAAATTTATAATAATATAGAATTTTAAAGTTTATTTCAACTGATACATTGGAGTATCGGCTATAATCGAATCTTGGTGATTTGATTATTTGCTATACTTAGCTCTACTTGAGGAACTGGATGGGAATTTTGAGAGGGAAAAACTGTTACTGAAGAACCTTACTTCGGTGGAAACTCGTTTAGGAGGTTAAATAACCTCTTGATATAGCTGCTAACTTAGGCCATTAAATGTAACTTGAGTACTTGAGTACTCTTCCCAACGAGAGCACGTGTGTACTCTAGTGGGTAATTAATTACTAGATTAGTTATTAGCTTTAAAACTACAACTGGGCCTCTGTCCATTTTGTAATTCTAGATATTTCAGCTTTTGTTATGTTGAAAATTATTATAAAATAATATTTTATGCTTTTTTATTTATTTATTTATCCGCACCTGTCAAAATATATCCCTGGTTGTCGTGAAGAAGTGGATCTGTCAAAACTGTGCACTTTTCAGTACAGTATTTGTTATCGCTTTCCTACATCCATCATTACTTCTTACCCTTATTATTTATGCTTTTTATCACTCTATAAAGTCAATTTTTATAAAGAAATACAAAAACCGACTTTAAGATTAAACATACATGTACAAGCTTGAACTAAAATGTAAAAAAAATATTTTTATTACATGCTTCGAAAATAGTAGCATTTAAGGACAATCAACGAAATTATTGATACTTATTTACCTATTCGCAATTTATAATCAGTATTTTTGGAGTCGGTGGCAGCCAAGAAGGGTAGTTTAATCTTGCCTTTGCAACAAACTTTGGAATGGCACGAGACAGCGGTGTGGCGGTGATGAAATCCCTCCCACCGTGAAATCCCATGCTATCGATTGGGGAATGTTTTCGTGCCTATGTAATAAAAACAAAGTAAATTACTGGCATATTTCTATTAAACGAAAGTAGCATTGAAAATTTTCAGTATTTGTAAATAGAGTAGCTTCAGTGAGTGAAATTCATATATTGTTTTCATCCATATTGGTCGCCACATGTATGAAATTTATCTGCGGCTTCATTCAGGCAGCCCAGGAAGCGGCCATTACCTCAGTGAATTCCAAAAGCCTCTTTATCCTTTTAGATATATTCAACTTCTCGGAATATAGCCCCAAGAATACTTGAATTGAATTATGTAAAGAAACTCAGATAAATTATGAATTTAAAATTATTTAAATTGCTTTTTTACTAGATGTTTTTGTAATAAACTTGTATATCTCTATTAATAAAAGAAAAAAAAACTAAAACGACATCAAACAATGGAATACTTTCATCGAAAAAAACAAAAGAGGTGAAATGGTTATTGCAATCAAGGCTGAGGATTAGCATTACTCGCCTTACAAATGGCTTTAATAAGAGAAGCCTTAACGAAGTATGTATCTTACAAGAGACAGTTAACAATTGAGGAATGCCCGCCGTTCGAAACCAATTTCTAGCAGGGACGACAGGAAACAATCTCAGTGATGTTTGGAGATAGATACAATAGCAATAAAATGATTACATTTCTCAATCAATATAATTTCTTCCAAAAAATATAATAAACTAAAAGCTGAGGAACAGAGCACTAAAGACCTTATGGTCTGGGAGCCGACGACACTAACCCTGTCATAATAAGCCTAAAGAAAAAAAAAACTAAAGTTTATCTGAAAGATCATTAATTTTTATGTAAGGAAAACCACTGTTTTTTTTTTCTTTATCTCAAAACTGGTTAAATTTAATATATGTAATTTAAATTAAATCCTGTGAAACAACAAGCCCACTGAACATGTTATAATTGTCGGGTAACTGAACATGTTAACA